>UYYG01000006.1:0-621286 GCA_900625125.1 Dracunculus medinensis | reverse complement strand
AAAAGGTGAGACTGCTGAAACAGTCGAAAGAAAATAGTTTTCTTTTTACCGCAGCAAGCAAATCTAGCCGAATAGCTGAATGTTAATTAACAGCATTCTCACATCCGAAACCTTTTTTAGGTGGACTTACGCAGAGAAAAATCTATGAAATTGAATGCTTATGAAAGGAATTACCTCCATCCGTCGGATCTGAAATTTAGAATTTTTATAATTTTGCATGTGCATGTGCCATGCATGTTTTTTTAATCATTCATTATGCGAATTCTTTGTTGCTAATATTTACGAGAAATTAAAATGAAATAAAAGATGGGGGGAATTACCGGCATGGTTTTTACCTTCAGGAAGATTTAACTTTTGTTAATATTTGGTGTTTAGGACGGTACATATAAAAAAGTCGGTGCAACCTATGGAGGACAGGATTTTGCATGTTGCGCTTCTGTTGGTGATTTTTTGTATATTGTTTATTACACTAATATAATTTGTAGGTAATAAGGTTTCTTAAAGTTGATCGGTTTTTAAAGTATTTTTTGTTACCATATCGGGAAAAGGATATGGAAGGATATCCTTTTAAAAATATAAGACTATAAGGATGTCCGAAGAAAAGAATTCTTCCGACAGGAAATATTTATGGTACTTTTCTGATAAATTAGAAGTTGTTGTAGGAAAAAATGAGAAACTTACTGATCAAGAAGGATAGCAAAATTGAAATCAGTGCTAAGCGGTGCATTGTGTCGACAGCTTTGAAAATTTGTTAACTGAATAAGTTTTTTTTCCATTATCCTTTTATGAGGTTTTGTACGTGAATTTTTGTAAGAAAATTTGGATTATCATTTGAGTTCATTTCATTCGTTATCATTTGTCTGAAATTCGATTGCATTTCATTCCATTGTATGAATATTGAATCAGTTTTTAAAGTGTTGGGCTTTGAATTTCATAACACAAGCTCACTGATTTTTTATTTTGATGCCGTTTCACTTAATTGTTTTTTCATTTATTTCTCACTCCTATATTCTCTTCTGTTTCAATAATTGGAGTTCATAATTTAACGTGGTGCTCGAAGTCGTTGTGAATAAAAATGTGGCTGTAATAATTTGAAAAAGAATCTTCTTCTTACTGACAACGTTTTCACTAATTCCATCCGTTTTATTGCTCAGTTTTCTCTTTTTCTTTTTATTTTTCATCGTTTACTTTCTAAACTAATTTTTCTACACTTCTATTAATTGCTGAAAAGATAAAAGGATATTAAAAACTATTTAGCGATTTTTTTTCCACGAGTAATGCTTTGAAAATATGTATATGCCAATTTGGCTTTCATTCTTTATGTCTTCTTATAAATTCAAAATTTAAGATTGCAAAGATGTTTTGCTTTTTGTTGGTAAAGTTGCGAAATTCTGTCGAAATGCAGCCAAATTTGGCTTGACAGTGATAGTCAGAAAACCCTTGCTTTTAGTCAGTGTTTCTTTTTGAATTCGTTTCTGCATCTCATTATTAAAAATACTTGTTATTTATTATTATAAGCTATTTATTATTTTATCAAATAAGCGATCAAATAAAATATCAGAAAATATCGAATTTCAGAAAAAATTGTTTTCTTTCTTTTTGTCTGTTTTGCTGGTGGAAATTTATTTTTTTCATAAATATCATAAATAGATTTAATTTTTTTCACATTTCCTCTGATAATTCAAAAATATCGCTCGAAGAGCAATCTGATAAACAATTGATAACATAAAGCCGCCAGGAAAATTTCATAAGTTTCATAAAATTTTAAATAAATATAATACTTAAAATGTGGAATGGGATTCATTTTTTCACTTGCAATTTTCATTTTCATATATTTTTTCAGTTTAAAAATCCTATGAATCGTGTAGTCTTATCGTGGCATAGAAATAGGAATTGCAACAGCACATTATTGCATCATTGTATTCACGGCTAGCAAAGCGAATTGTCTTCGAATGGCGAAAAACCAACTATGGTGTCGTAAACTGGAGATGAATTCGAATTATATTTATTTTAAAATTATGAGTGAGATAGATTCAACCAGTGAATGGCAAAATGGTTAAATGTTTAAGAAGAAATTATCTTCAGTGCTCTGCAAATCCTTTAAAGCAGATTAAGATGACGATCTGAAAGGCATGATGCTGCTAGGAAGCAAATAAAATAAGTCGCCAAAAAATGGTTGTATCTATCGATGAACAACCCAGAGAGCGATGAAAGTTTTCCATTATATCTCGTATCCAAATGAAAGAATATAAAGAAAATAGGATCGACTGAATTGGACATATATCACGAATTACGGCAATAGTTGGTATTATGAATATTAGACTGGTACCTAAAGAAACTCGAAGTAAGTTTGATCAGCTCTATGATGAAATATTTTGTGGCAAACAATATCGGCAGTGCAAAAGACGGTGTCCAAAATGAGGTAATCGAAATTCCGAAATAGTGAGTATCAGAATACTGGTTTGTATTGAAAATATAAGAAACTGCTGCTTTGATTTTATTTAAATGATTACGAAATTCTTGTTTATCGATAAAAAGATTAATTCGAACGGGCCTTCCACCTTTCGAAATTCTTTTAAAGCTGTTTTACAGATTTCAGAGGAAATAATAAGGAATCTACAAAAAAAGAAATAAAATGAAGGAATTCTTTTAAAGAAAACATTGAAATAAAACAGGAGAATTGGATTTTTTTCGATTTTTGTTTTTTTCTGTAATTTAAAAATCTGTAATTTAAAATAACTTTTGAGATTGAAAAACGAAAATGGAATGGATGGAAATGTGTGAGAATGTTTGTCTGTTTTACTATATTGCTAAAATATTCATTTATATATATAAAAATTTGTGAGAATGGGAATGATAAGAGATTTTCTCTGACAGATATCAGGAGGACTAACCCAAAGAGTAATGGTGTCTGACAAAGGAATAAGTAGAAAAAAGATCTTATCTTATCTTAACACCTTATCTTAATACTTAACCATCCCAATAAGTAAATAAATTCTATAAGAAATGGTTACATAGATTTTATAAGAGAAAAAAATTTGCCAACATTTTCAACTTTTTGCTTTTTGCATTTTTTTTCTATTTGTTTACAATTTGGGATGTTGAGACTGTTAGATAGACTGTGATGAAATTTTTCTTGCAAGATTATTTTACAGTGATTCGGAAAATTGTCAAAATATTGTTCATTTTAGCTTATCAAAGATCCAATGATTTTTTATTGCGTTAAATATTTCGAAATACACACTAATAAACTTCCTGAAACTGTTTTTGCCACCGAGATTTTTGGTCCTCTAATAAATTCAAATGAAAACATATTTTTATAAAAAAAGATTTTTGAGCAAAATAGAATTTAAATAGAAAATTAAAAATAGACTTCAGAGAAAGATCCAAATTATCATATCTTTTAGTAAGTAATTGGCTTCTAATTCCATTCTCGTTCCTTATAAATGTAAAGGTTATTATTCTTCTAATATTATTCCTTCAAATTTTATGAATCATAATTATTTTTAATTCCAGGAAAGTTTTCCTTAGTCTCTGAAGCTATATAGAGATTTCAACAACTTAGAGAATAAATTGTCTAAATTTTTTATGTGTCATTTCACAATAGTATCTGGCGATAAATTACCTAATATAGATTTTATTAGTGATCGTATTTGTTAAAAGTTTGGAGAAGAAAACGAACTTTTTCTCTAAATGGTTAAATTCCATTTTGCTCAAAAATTTTTATTTGTAAAAATATGTTTTCATATGTGTTCAGTTCGGTTTGCATAAAATTTTAGGCATCGTACCTAGAAAGTACCATAGAAACGCTAAAGCGCCTTTTTGGACACTTACCACAGCATTATCAAATGTTATCCAATTTTTAAAAAAATATCGTCTCACTCTTTGTGCTCATTTATAAATTTATATTTTAAAGAATCTACAAAAAAATGAATGAGTATTACAAAAAATGAGTGGCTGCAAATTTGATTTTGCAGTTCGAAAAGGTACAAAACCAGGTTCGAATTTCATTTCTCAAAAATTAATCAAATGAAAGCATTGAAAATTTAGGTGGATTATCGGACACCAAATATGAGACATTTGAAGTTTTCAGTATGTAAAAAGTTTTCAGATTAGTAAAAATTGGGTATTTAATTCTAAAAAAGGAACTTTTTATGAAAGAAATCACTGCAAGGAAATTAGTAAAAGAAATCACTACAAGGAATTTGGTAAAGAAATGAAAATACTTTTGACAATTAAAAACAAAAATGGAATGGAAACGTATCAGATGAATTACCAAGACGTTTTCGGGAATATCTGTTTTTTACTATTATTATTTGGTGTTATCAATGTTATCATTAAAATTATTTATTTATATTACGCTATATGTAACAATTTCTGTGAGTTAAAAATGTAAATGAAAGGAGATTCTCTGACATTTGTGTTAAGCCGCCTTATAAGATGGAAAGAATTCTTTGAGGCCAAACTTAAACATGAAGAGCCATCTGTTGCCTCTGATATAAGTGATGCGTTTGCTGAACCATAATGCTTGCAACTACGAGCTCCCAGACCGAAGTAGAAATAATATCTATTATCCATAAGCTTAAGGCCAATAAGACTCTGGGAGAAGATGTCTCAAGATAAAAATGGGCTAAACTCTTTAAATGTTGTCCATCATTCTTCAGAACACATCTTCAACAAATGTATTCTCTGGTATAGGAAAAAGAAATATTACCAGATGATTGGAGCAAAGAAATTCTGCTCCCAATTCACAAGAAAGGTGATAGGACATACTGCAACAATTATCGAGGAGTCAGCCTATTAGACGTCTGAGCAAAAATTTTTACTTATGGAAGTACGAGACAGCAGGATGCACCCTAATCAAGCTGGTTTCAGACCAGGGCGCGGTTGTGCTGACCAGATACTCACGTTAAGAAGGGTTGAAACATCGCTTCAAATATTTGCAACCCAGTGTCACGTGTTTCATCGACATTACTGTCTTTGATTCAATTGATAGAGTGGCGCTTTGGATAATGGAACGTGATGGTGTTCCAGAGAAAACCATTAGACTCATAAAGGCATTTTATGAACGCACGCGCAGGTCTATCTATATGGGAAGATGACAGATTCCTTCGAAATAAAAACAGGTGCTTCTCCTTCCCCCCATAATAAACTATGCAATAGACTGGATAATGGACACTGCTTGTCGGCACTCAGAGGTGTCCAAATCAATCCAGACCATCGTATTACAGACTCACGTATTACACTCACACATGCTGATGATGTATTCCTTTTTGATAGTTATAATGAAATGCAAGTAGTACTAAATAACGTCACAAACTGCAGCAAGAATCGGACTCAGGATCAATGTAAATAAAACGAAAGTCTTTTCGTCTTATATGCAAGAAGCTGATAAAATGCCTCTTTTTGCATTGCCGGTTGAGGAGGTGCCCGATTTCAAATACCTTGGGTCCACTCTATTACCAAATGGACAGGCAAAAACGATATTATAGCCTGGATCATGGCGGCTAGAAATGCTGCAAAACATGGCCAAGGAGAGTGGAAGATATTAAGAAGCTATCTACCATTGACCACTCTTGTCTAAGGTATATTTTACGGGTTCATCGAGCAGATAAAATATCACATGATCGTATCCATGTCCACCTTCGTTCAAACACCACCTGCATTAATAATGTTATACAGAGCGTCGCCTTCGGTGGTTGGGCATATTCTCAATCGTCCACCACAAGAATTGTCGCATATTTCGTTACTTGCTAGACCTTGTGATGGCGTTAAAGAAAAGAAAAGCGAGATGGGTCAATCAAGACTGATGCGGTCAAGAAAGATTTTGAACGTATAAGTGGTCAAGCAATTTATAGACTTAGACGATAGAAAAAGAAATAGTTTCTATTACTATCGCCGCTTGGAAGCATCTTACCCTCGTAGCCGTTGTAGCCAGCCTAACCAGTAATGATGAGAAGACATTTAGAAGAAGACATAATACGTGCTGATGGAATAATATGTGCTAAAGGATAAAATTAAAAAATGGTCTTAATAATCTCAGTAAGCATTCGAATTCTCTTATAAAAAATTTTTGTTTCATAAACGAATTATAAAAAAAAAAAATTACCACCATTTTAAACCATTTCCAATTATTGGGAATATAAATCGGTCGTTGAAACCATTAGATCTTCTATAATGGAATTTTTTCTTGTAAGATTTTATTTTTTCGGAAAGTGTTTCGGAAAATTATCAAAATATTGTTCAATTTAGCTTATCAAAGACCCAATGATTTTTTATTGTATGAAATATTTCGAAATACTAATAAATTTCTGAAATTGTTTTCCACTGAGATTTTTGGTCCTCTGATTCCAAATTTCAAATGAAAACAATTTTATAAAAAAGAAAGTGTTTTATTATGAAGCTACTCCATGACTGCCATAAAATATTACAGTTTTTCTTACAGTTCTTTATATTCTTCTGTTAAAACCTTCGATCTCTCATTTTTTCGATTTCGAAATTTTATTCCCGTCGATTAACGATAAGTCAATTGAAAATGCAATGACTGAGCAATAAAAATTTATGAGTAATAAGCTCAGTTGGGGGGATGGGATGCCTCGGTGGGTTATTGCTCAGTTTAGAACAGCTGAAGTTCGATTTCTCGCAGGAGCAATTCTATACAAAAATCCGGGTGATGCTAGCCACTCACCTGTAATTCTATCGCCAAGGGGCTCCCTGGCATATTGCTCAATGCAACAAGCCAGTGCAGCGAGTTTAACCAGTAATGGTGAGGGCTCTTAAGAAAATAAGCTCAGTTATTCTCAGTTATTTTCAATTTCAGGTGATTTGCCTGGAGGTATGATTTCTTTCCATATGCTTTCGTTTCTGCCGATATTTTTCATCAGAAATTTCCGCAAAAAACTTTTTTATGTTATTATAACAATACTGTTATTTAACATTCGGCTATTCGGCTAGATTTGCTTGCTGCGGTAAAAAGAAAACTATTTTCTTTCGACTGTTTCAGCAGTCTCACCTTTTTTTGCTTTCTTTCTATCACTTGTTAAGTTTGATGAAAATTTGCATCAAATACATTTATTTAACATTCGGCTATTCGGCTAGATTTGCTTGCTGCTGTAAAAAGAAAACTATTTTCTTTCGACTGTTTCAGCAGTCTCACCTTTTTTTGCTTTCTTTGCTTTCTTGCTATCACTTGTTAAGTTTGATGAAAATTCGCATCAAATACATGTCGTAGAACGACGAAAGCAAAAATCTCTACTTTGAAGCCGCCATTCGAAGCTTATTTCAATTGACTTATCGTTAATCGACGGGAATAATTTTCGAAGTCGAAGAAATGAGAATGGAATGACCGAGAAATTAGGCGTTTGAGAAATTATTCAGACGGTAGATTGTTAGATTCGCCATTAGAATATAATTAACGTATTTGACTTAATGAATGGATAAGTACCTGCAATAAAATGAAATGTACCGATAAGAAAAAAAAGGTTGCGCGATTTTCGAAAGTTAGACATATGCCTGCTTTTATCGCTTTGCGACTGTTCTAAAAAGTATATGTTCCATTTTTAATAATAATGATTTTTTTCAGCAATTGGTGAATGGCATTAAGGTTCGTATATCTTTTTTATGTTCATTTTTTATGATTTCTCAGATGCCGAAAATGGAAAATTTTCCATTGCTTAAAATTTTCCGATATCATTTCAAATGGTTTTTTTCTTTCTAATAACTTCGCTATCTTTCTACATTAATTTAAAGAAAAATTTATTTTTGAGTACTAACGATTTTGACCATTAATACGGTTAGAATTCTTGTCAGATCGCTTCTGTACTTTATTTGCGCCACTCATGCACCATCGGTAGTACGGGTAGTAGTATTTTGTGGCAGACCTACTCCTTTCATGTTAATCAAATCACTGGTGATGGATGGAAATCGGAGCATGATCAAGTCATGCCACTCGAATGAGTCCAGCCCTTTTTCTATAACAGCTTTCATTATGTTTGGCAGCATCTCATATCCCATTCTTAAGAGAAGATTATAGCCTCTAAATAGCCTTTGCCTGGAGGTAATTCTTTCCATAGGATTTCAGTTATTCTAGATCATTGCGTACAAAATTTTATGTATTATAAAAGATTAAATTTTGTTTTTGTCTTTTGTTTTTTTTTAAATTGTATAATGCAGTAAGATTTTTATTTACATTCTTTTAAAATTTCTTATCTTTTTTGCACTGGTAATGAATTGAAATATTGAGGAAGACACTAGATTTCCTTATAATGACGATTTCTTTTATAATAATAATGAATTTTAGCTCCGATATAGCAATATTGGTTCAGCAACGAAGGTATTTATTTTTCAATTAATTTTGAATTCTCATAACTGCAAACATTATTATTGTTGTTAATTTTTATTATTACTATTATAATTATAAAAACTATTAATTATTATTTATTATTGTCATTAGTATTATTATTAATGAATCCTTTCTTTTATATAATATTTATATACATATATATCTTTACTTATTCTGATAAATTTGATGAATTTATCTGAAAAATTTCAGATTATAATTTCAATTCTCATTTTATCTGGCTATTCAGCAGTTTTATTCTTTTTAGTATTTTTCAATCGTGCGATGATTTTTATTAAATTTTCTATTTTTTATTGTCTGGAAATGAAATCGCTCATTAATTATATGTCATTTTTCACTTATGGAATGTTAGGTAATTTTAATAAAAGTTGCTGAATACTCTAACAGTGCAAATTAACAGCTCAAATAAAAGACGACGAATAGAAAACTTTCAACTTAAAATCATTTGTTGAAAGCACTGTTAAATTTACCACTATCTGCACAGTCTCGAATGGTCTCGGAAAGTATTGTCCAATTAAAAATCAAATATTTTATGATTATAATACGATGTAATAATATCGGATCCTACACAATTAGTGTAAGATTCTTTAGATTCTTTAGAAAAAGCAGGACCAACTGGAATTGGGTTTTAAAACCTTCATAAATTATACTATTAAAAAATTATTACAAAAACATATGTATAATACATCGAATCTAATGATTACCGATGGCCAGAAAATTTATTACCATGGAGAAGGCATAGTACTTTAATAGTTTCTGCTGGACAAATCACCTTCGTTTAAGAGCGTGGATCAGACATCCATGATTACGAGAATTTTAATTTTTTTAGCATTTCGAAGCGTAGGTGTTAAAGAATCATGGATTCATGGATTGAATTCTGATCTCTGATAGAAAATTAGAACACTCGATTGCATAAGAAAATAATATCTACTTAATTTTGTCATAAAATTAAAATTATGATTAAAATTACGTCATAAAATTACGTCATAAATTATCATACGAGGAATATTCTTATTTCTTTCCTTCTTCTTCATCTAACAGCTCTCACCATTACTGGCTAGGCCGGCTCTAACTACTACAAGGGTAAGACGGTGCGATCTGATGCCACCATCGACAGTAATGGAAGCCATTCGTTTTTCCATCGTCTATGTCCATATATTGCTGGTCTAACTATACGTTCTTCAATATCTTTTCTCACCGTATCAGTTCAGGTCTTGATTGGCCCATCTCGCTTTTGACCATCACACGACTTAGTAAATAACGAAATTTCTACTCCTCTCAACTCCTGTGGTGGACGATGAAGAATGTGCCATAACCAATGAAGGCGGCACTCTGTGATAACATTATTAATACAGGTGGTGTTTGAACGAAGATAAATGCGATCATGTGATATTTTATCTACTCGATGAACCCATAAAATACACCTTAGACAAGAGTGGTCAATGGTATATAGCTTCTTAATATCTTCCACTCTCCTTGGCCATGTTTCCCAGCCATATAGCAAGATCGAACGAATTGCAACTGTAGGAACGCGGATTCTCGTCTTTATGGTGATTTCGCGACGGTTCTATAAAGATTTCGTCAACCGAAGAAAGCATTTTTAGCTGCAATGATCCAGACTATAATATCGTCTTTTGCCTGTTCATTTGGTATTAGAGTGGACCCAAGGTATTTGAAATCGGGCACTTCCTCAACTGGCAATGCAAAAAGCATTTTATCAGCTTCTTGCATATAAAACGAAAAGACTTTCGTTTTATTTACACTGATCCTGAGTCCGATTCTTGCTGCAGTTTCTGACGTTATTTAGTATTACTTGCATTTCATTATAACTATCAGCAAAAAGGAATACATCATCAGCGTGTGCAAAGTCTGTAATACGATGGTCTGGATTGATTTGGACACCTCTGAGTGCCGACAAGCAGTGTCCATTATCCAGTCTATTGCATAAATGAATATTGTGGGGGAAAGAAGGCAGCCCTGACGGACACCTGTTCTTATTTCGAAGGAATCTGTCAGCTCCCCATATATAAAGATCTGCGCCGACGTGCATTCATAAAATGCCTTTATGAGTCTAATGATTTTCACTGGAACACCATCACGTTCCATCATCCTCCAAAGCGCCGCTCTATCAATTGAATCAAAGGCAGCCGCAAAATCGATGAAACAAGTGACAGTGGGTTGCAAATATTTGAAGCGATGTTCCAACACCCTTTTTAGCGTGAATATCTGGTCAGCACAACCGCGCTCTGATCTGAAACCAGCTTGATTAGGGCGCATCTTACTGTCCCGTACTGCCATAAGTTTGTTGAGTAAAAGAGAAGCAAAAATTTTTGCTTATACGTCTAGTAGGCTGATTCCTCGATAATTGTCGCAGTATGTCCTATCATTTTTCTTGAGAATTGGGTGCAGAATTGCTTTGTTCCAATCATCTGGTAATATTTCTTTTTTCCATACTGAAAAGTACATTTGTTGAAGGTGCGTTATGAAAGATGATGGACAGCATTTGAAAAGCTCAGCCCGAAGACCATTTTCTCCTAGAGTTTTGTTGGCCTTAAGCTTATGGATAACTGAAATTATTTCTTCTTCTGTTAAAGGCTCGCAATTGCAAACGTATGTTTCGGCAAATGTATCAGCTATATCAGAGGCAACATATGACGCTTCATGGTTACGTTTGGCCTCAAAGAATTCTTTCCATCTTATGAGGCGATCCTTAATACTTTTAATTAGTACGCCATTGCTGTCTCTTACCATTTCACTGGTCGTTCTCCAAGTCATAGTTGCTGTATGAAGAAGGCAGAATAGTTCCTCCTGTCGTCTAATCGAGCCGCCGCCTCCATTCTTGAGACCATGTCACTCCAATAGAGATTTCTGTCCCGCCTTACTGCTTTCGTTGCGGCTCGATTCAATCTTCGAAGCACCCAATAGTCAGAGTCACCTGTGCTTTGGTAACTTTTTCAGATAACTGGATAGTTGCTTCCGGTACCCAACTAGCGCTCTTCCTATTAGTATGCCCTAGCGTTGAAGTGACTGATTTTCGGAAACATTCCTTTAGTTTGGACCAGTATTCATCTGCCGTTCCAGGAAAATCATTGATATTTATATCATTGAGATGCTTCAATAATTCGTTTTGAAATACGCTCACTGTCCCCGAATCTTTTAGTTTGAGATAGTTGAAGGATCTTGGGGGATGTTGTTTTCTGCGAGTTGTCAATTTTATGCGGATCTTGGCTCGAACCATAACATGGTCGGATCTATGAAGATTGTCCGTTTCAGCTCCGCGACAAGAATGACTATCTAGTGCGGAACTCTTCCAGCTATGACTGACTAAGACATAATCAATCTGGCTGAAGTGTTGGTTATCCGGGGAGTTCCACGTGACTAGATGTTTTCTATGGGAAGCAAGTACTGGTAACAATAAGTTCATGCTCTTCGGTACAACGAAGAAGACATTCCCCATTCGCACACCGGTTTCCGATGCCATATTTGCCAATTGTTGAGGTCATCGCAATTGCATTATGACCTATGCGAGCATTCCAGTCTCCTCCGGTTATGATCATGTCATGTTTCGGTAGAGACTTTGTTAGCAGTTAAAGTTCCGCAAAGAACTTGTCTTTATCATGGTCATCTGCCGACAGCATTGGAACATAGACTGATAACCGAGATATTGCAGAACTTACCCTTAACGGACATAGGCCATATGGTCGTTTACCGGTTTTCACTCAATCAAAGCGGAATGGGTCTTGTCATGATAATCGCTACGCCATTTCGTCCCGCGTTATTCGAAACACTACAATGATATAGCCAATATCTCTGGTCTAAACCATGATTAATAATTCCTCGAAACCTAAAGTGAGGAAGACCTCCGACAAGCAAGCGATATCCACACGATACTTAGATAGGACGTGGACAATGATCGTTTGGTTTGTAACGTCCATAAGCGTTCTGACGTTCCACGCCGATACGCTAATACCTCGCCGCGCGTGCAAAGGACTGTTCCTCTTTATTAGGTTTCGAGCAATTACACTGGCTTGAGAGCACATTTTATTTACCAGCCTTGGCAACGATTTAAGCCCGGATTGTAAACTTATCGCATGTACCACCAGGCTCAAAGTATCATGCGCATCGGGGGACACGGACGCCGCATCAAGTGTATTTGACCCTTTCACCATAGTCACTTGGGGATAGAGTTACAGATCGGTCTCCAGCAGACATCCGGATTTTTGACATAATAGCAGGTTTACTCCTGCCAAATACAAAAAAAAATATTAAATTTGATAAATTTAATTTAATTAAATTTTAATTTAATTTAATTTTTATACATATTAATTTTAAATTTTATATATATTTTATTTCAATTCTTATTTCTTTCCAGCATAAAATTACCACAATTAGTGACTGCTTTCCTAATAGGTTTGGATAAACGCCGTTTCCTAAATTCTAAATTCTATTTTAATTTTTAATAATTTCTAATAATTTTTAATGATAAAATAAAATGAAAGAATAATTTCAATAATTTTTCTAAATTCCCTGGTAGTTTTCTTAGCATTCTTAATTTAGATAATATACACGTAACATTGGGTTTATTTCTGTATGTTCAGTAATATTATTTTATTGGGAAATAGAATAATATTCAGTGTCAAATTTTATTTCAGTGTTACGCCAAAATAGAAATACATCAGGGTTTCTAATACTTCAAAAGCTGCTTCTCATCTCACAATTCTCTGTCTATAAATGGTCGGAAACCGAGCCGCTCATGTTTGAAATTGCTTTTATGTGCAGAACATATCCAAAAAATCCTTGTTTTATCATTTTGATTTAAAATTGTCTTAAGATTTTGCAAATTTGGAGCCTTTCATAACAACTGTTGGTTATCGAAAAATGACAGGATATATGCATTTAATTATCGGTCACTTAATATCTAAGCAGTTATCTTAAAACCAATATCGAAATTTCATTATGGCTTCCCAGCTCTAGTTTATCGGCATGATTGGCCATATAGTTCTCGTCGTCTACGTTTGACTTGAGCTTCTCGTATATTTCTGGGTTAATGAATGATACAGCCAATTAATACAGCCAACAATTTTATCAAATATCATAACCAAAAAAATGATGAAGAAATGAAAGTTGAGAATGAATAAATTTTGATAAATCTGAAAACCGCCAACTGAATGCAGATGGGTCACTGGAAATAGATATTATATGTTAATAATGTATGGTGATTAATGATTGATCCACTGAACCGTGGAAAATAGCATTATTAATAAATAAAAACAGGGAAATTATAAAAATTCCATATACAAAATTCCATATACCTAAAATTCCTTTTATGTTCTTTATGCATAAATAAATGAGATAGAAAATAAGCAGCGTGCCCCTCTATCATTAAGTCAATTATGATAGAGTCACTTCAACATCACTTTGATTCTCATGTGACTACCAAACGACAAATTCCTCCACACCTCCCTCCCGCTCCACACCCAACCAACACGATTAGCCGAACCAGAAATTTTAGGAACTGAGCTCTTTTAAGCAAATGATAATTTCGTCCAAATAATAATAAAATTCGAATAGATGAAAAATTCGGTCGAATTATCGGAGATTTACATCGGAGATCGATGCGCGATGATTATACAACTGATAACAATCTTGTCGAACAAATTTTTGTTAATTTTATCATTGTCGAAACGCAAATGATTGTTGTGCAAGACTTATAAGGCTGAATTCCAGAAAAAAAAAATTTCCTTTCTTCTCTACGAGCTTTTTAACTTCAAAATATTCTCATTACATTTGTTTTTTAATTAAAATAATTAGTGAAAGAGGGAAGCCAAATCGATAGTTCGTGCTGAGATTATCGCGTTGAAGGGCGAAAATTCTTCTCCTTCCCTTCTATTAGAAATAAGAATCAGTTATAAAAAAGGGGTCGCGACTTACCTGCCTTTATCACCTCATTTGCAAAAATTTCTAATCGTATTAACAACCAACCGGTGAGTTTAGCAAGCAATAATGTGCATTAGTCATATAGGTTCGCAGCAGTTTCTCTGAATCCCCCTTAGCTAGGTGAAAACGGTAACGTTTAGGTTTTCTTCGGGCTTAGCAATAATTCGGCGAAAGGCTTCGGCAAAAGGTAAAATGACAAAGCATCCACAAATGCTAGTCACATTGCATTTAAATTTACGTTTAAGAAGAAGCGTGAAATCCAAGGCGCTAATTTCAAAAACTTTTTCGAAAAATTACCCCAATTTCAGGTAAGGAAAAATGAATGGAAGTGAAAATCTCATTCATGATTTTAATGGAATTTTGGAAAAAATAAAAAATTCAACAAATTTCAACCGTGTTGCATCGAAGGTTTCCCCTTTTTTTATAAATTTTCGTTCAGCTATTTTTTCTTAATACTTTTTATTTATCTATAAAATAATGCGATGTAGCAGTGGTGTATGCGAAAGGGAACTATTGGACATCCAAATGGGATGAAATCGTCTAACGTTCACCAAAGCCTCGTTCTATATTTTACTAAGTCCCTTACTAAAATTTCTGAATTCCACTATTTATGTAGTTCGATATGCAGTTTTCTGTAAATCCTGTATCTTGACTGAAGTAAATCGACTGAGAAAGTTCGCAGCTTATGGCGTGCACCCACTGCCGATTCGAGAACATTCTGCATTCCAAATAGAAATCATTCTTTTTTTCACCGACAAAGGCCATATATAGCCTGGCGACCGCATCAATTTAGATGTCTTGAATGGGATTCCTGGCCTTTTGGCACCATCCATCTCGAGTTTTAGTTCCGGTATATAGCGACTATATAGGCTTCAATTCGTAATCTAACTGGCATTCTGCATTTACCTATGCGTTTTGGAATATTTGTTTACCACTGGTATAAAAATGTATTGAGAGTATTTGAAAATTAACAGTGCAACCTTATCTTCGCCGCATTTATCGATATATGATCTAGCGTATTTTGTAATTCTACATAGCTATTAGCAAAAAGAGCTTGCTGGAGACGGACTTGCACGTCTCTTGTCCATAATCCAGTCTATTCTATAGTTGTAAGGGAAGGAATAGAAGGAGTGAATGCAATGAAAGTATTGACAAATGTCAGTTCGTCTTTCGATTAGACCTGCCGTACCTGTAAATTTTCGCCAATTTACAGTAAAATATCTTATAAGTATCTTGGATATTCTTTGGAACCACTGAAGCATATAATGATAGGTTCCCGATATTGCCGATATAACTTTCAAAATAGCCTTCCGAAATCTTTAGCGTGAATATTTGGTCGATATAACTGCGTCGTGGCTTTAACTTTAATTTTACCAAATACCTACCCACTGAATAATAAGATTAGTGACTTTTTTACATGAGGCACTTATTCCAAATGGCACCGAAAAAGATGGCAATTAATGATGTCACTTCCACCAAATATATCAGCTCCTTATATAAAACTATCGGGGGCTGTTGGGATCATAGTTAGCTTCTATTACAAATACGAGAAAGAGCAAGATCCAGTTTTGCATTTAACCTAGATCTGTTGTAATACTCACAAAAAACAACGAGAAATTTAAGAATGATATTAATTTTGTCTTTTGTTGATAACCTCGAATAATCCCAACTGAACAACTATTGAAAACTATCGACGAATATTTCGAAAAAAGAAGAGTCGTCATATCTTGCTGGCTTATATAAACATCTCGGAAAAATCTACAGAAGATGAGGTTGTAGGCTCTTGGCAGAGAATATTGTCGCTGCTACTGGAACTGAAAGATTGAATGCATCAAGAAAGTGTTCGTCGACATGGAAAGAAAAGATCAGGCAAGCCAAAAGTAATCAAAACTAGATGATAAATATATGGTTACTCGTTTTGCGCACTCGAAATCGTTCTCCATGGGAGCTTTCTGTGAACTGGACAGGTAACTACGAAAAGAGTTTTATTCGGAACCACAGTCTTAATCTGAATCTGAAGAATTATATCGTCAGAAATCTTCAAATAGTGGAATTCAGGCAGTTTGTAACGACGAATAATTTTTCGATTTCACTTTTTTTTTATCATCACAGCTATAGCAACCTAGGACAATATACTAATTAATAACATAGGAAGTAATTTATTTCTAAATATATATTAAATTCTGGAAGTTTGAGGTATAAATTTGCATGATCTATAGCATCTCTTCTTCTTCTTCTAATAGCTCTCACCATTACTGGTTAGGCTGGCTCCAACGGCTACAAACGGTAAGACGCTTCCAAGCGGCGCGGTCTGATGCTATCGTCGACAGTAATGGAAGCCATTCCTTTTTCCATCGTTTAAGTCCATATATTGTTGGTCCACCTATACGTTCAAAATCTTTTCTCACCGTATCATTCCGGGTCTTGATTGGCCCACCTCGCTTTTGACGCCAACCGTCACACGGTTTAGCAAATAACGAAATTCCTATTCCTCTCAACTCCTGTGGTGGACGACGAAGAATATGCCCTAACCAACGAAGGCGGCACTCTGTGATAACATTATTTATGCAAGTGGTATTTGAACAAAGGTGGATGCGATCTTGTGAGATTTTATCCACTTGGCGAACCCGTAAAATATACCTTAGACAAGAGTGGTCAAAGGCAGATAACTTCTTAATATCCTATACTCTCACTGGCCATGTGTCAGAACCATATAGTAAAATCGAACGGATCAAGGCAATATAGATGCGGACTTTCGTTTTTATGGTGATTTCACGACGATTCCATAAAGGTTTCGTCAACCGGAAAAACGCATTTCTAGCTGCCGTGATCCGAGTTATAATATCATCTTTTGCTTGTTCATTTGGTATTAGAGTGGACCCAAGGTATTTGAAATCAAGCACTTCCTCAACCGGCAATGAATTTGCAAAAAGAGGCATTTTATTAGCTTCTTGCACATAAGACGAAAAGACTTTCGTTTTATTTACATTGATCCTGAATCCGATTCTTGCTGCAGTTTCTGACACGTTATTAGTATTACTTGCATTTCGTTATAACTGTCAGCAAAAAGGATCATCATCATCTTGCGTATTCAAGATCTGTGATACGATGATGTGGATAAATTCGGACACCTCTTGAGTGCCGACAAGCAGTATCCAGTATCCATTATCCAGTCTATCGCATAGTTGAATATTGTGGGGGAAAGGACGCAGCCCTGACAGACACCTATTTCGAAGGAATCTGTCAGCTCCCCATATAGACGTGCGCCGACGTGCGCTCATAAAAATGCCTTTATGAGTCTAATGATCTAATGATTTTCTCTGGAACACTATCTATAGCATCTATTAAATAGTAATCCAAATAGTATCAATGGAACGTGGTTAGATATTCTACTGATAATCGGGAGGAACTAAACTTCGACGGCTTTGTGCTAACACGCAAGGACAATAAATGGTTTAAATACTCGGGAAAGTGGACTTATTACGCTTATTCCTGGTTATTACAAATTTGTAATTTTTGGAATTTGATTATGATTGTTCCTCTTTTGAAATTTATCTTAAAAGTAAAAATATTTCTCTCTTAAATCTATATCGCCCACTAGGAATAATTTCACTTCCGATATTCACAAATTATTAAGATTAAAATTATTTGGTTGTGATTATGTAATTTTTGATGATCATAATATGCCAAAATACAGACTGGGAAAATAATTATATAAAAGATAGCAATAAAGTGGAGGAAAGTTTTCTAAATTTTTGTACTTACACTGGTCTAGAGCAGTATATTCAGATTATCACTATGCTATATTAGACGTTGCTATCTTCTGGGGATAGGTTGATTTAGTGGGTTGTTGCTGAATTCGGAACGCCAATAATAAGATTCTATCCCTCGCAGGAGTAAGCCTGTCCAAAAATCCGAGTGATATTGGCGATTCATCTGTATTTCTTTCGCCAAGGGACTCCCTGGCATATTTGTCCAGTGCGACAAGCCAGCGGAGGTAGTTTAACCAGTTATGGTGAAAAATTTTAAAAAAGAAAACCTCTTCTACTTTTTCCTTCTATAGAATTATGTCGTTGCATAGCAGTGTTTTTGATTTTATTCATGCTTCTTTAATAATGAACCATTCTATATCTCCTCCTAGATTTGCTAGAAATTATCGTGGTCGTGCTTATGAACTTATTAACTTATTAACTCTTTCCTCGCGCAAATAAATTGGTATTTTATCTTCTGTCGTCTAACTGATTCTATTCTATTGACCAGAACATTAATTCCCTTAATTACACCATATTATATCTCATTAAGCGATATATTCCTTTAAAAAAAGAGAAAATTGTTCGGTCTATTCCTCTTTCCTTGAAGTATCTCAAAGATAATGTAAAGAATCTTTACAATAACTATAAATTAACTAATTGCCTCTGATCCCTCTGAACATAAAGACAAGCTTTAAAAGCTTGTGTTGTGCTGCTCATAAGTAAAGAAGAGGGACTTTTAAATAACAGTCGAGATTCGTTTTTTGAAGATTTCGGATCAAAAAAAATTTGCAACTCCTCGAAAAAAAATAATTCAACATCATTATGTGATCATTATGTGATAATGATACATTATGTGATCATTTTCGATTTCGCAAGTGTGTTTAATCAATATTTTTCTAGTACAATTGTTGACGATAATATTAATCGTTTGTTTTTCGATGAAAGTCGATCCTGTGGTTCCTTCAGTGAGATTGGAACTACGTTATTAGACGTCTAAATATACTTAAATCTTCTATTTCAACTGGTCCATATAACATCCTACAAATATTTCTAAAAAAATGCGCTGTCCCCCTCAGCTTTCTTCTGTTTTTAATTTACAAGAACATTACAAGAAGTGGTCGAAATGCAAGATTTTGGAAATTGACCCATATAATTTCCATTTGTAAAAAAGGAAACTATTATTATGATAATTAGGCCTATTACCCTAACGTACATTATTAGTAGAATGGCTTCTGCTCAAAAAAAAATCTACTTCCACTTCTTCACAAATATTAGTAGACAAACCTTTCCGATTGGTCTGCACCTGTTGATACCTTGACTTGGCTAAAGCATTTGATACTATTTCACATTAAAGTTGCCAGTCACCATCAACCGTTATGGCATTACAGGCAGTTTCAAGGTCAAGATTTTTATCCACGATTTAGCCAAAATCTAATACATATTCGAGACTAATTCTAATTATGTAATTATGTTATCATTTACAAAGAAGAAATAAAAAGCAACTGGACAACTGAACATAAGATTATTTAAAAGTCCGATACATTTTAACCACTGTTGTACTTGTTGTACCACTGATAAATTCTGCCATTTATCTTTACGTTGGTTGCTGAAAATTTATTATTCTCAATCGGATAACCTGTTCCCACTACAAGTTATCCATTCAAAAATATAGCGTATTACATATCAACTCGAAATGATCCGATCTTCTCTTTATTAATCGTGGATTAAAATCTTGATTTCAAATTTATAATTGTTTGTAATTTGCAATTTATGCGACAATGGATAAGTTAATCGTTGAACTATTAATTGATGAAGAACGTAGAAATTGTAAGAAATTAGAAATTTGTAAAAAATAAAGATAAAAATTTGATTTTCTTCGTAATTCCCTTCTCTTTTATTATTTCTCTTTGCGTTGTTGGCTTTTGATCATATTCCTTTTGCTATTTTTATCGCAATCACTAATTCTTTGCTTTTGATACTTTATCTTGTTGTTATTAATGCAGGCACATGGCGCTTGCTGCCTGCTTGGTTGTTTAAATAAATAAATAATAATAAATAAAGAGTGGAATGATTCAGTAGGTTATTGCTCACTCTTCGGAATATGGGCGTTGAGACTCTATTCCCGCAGGAATAAACCTTTCCTTCAAAAATTCGCTGGCGATTTATCAATACTTCTATCGCCAAGTGATTTTCTGGCAAAATTTGTCTGGTCTCACAAGCCAATGGAGCAAGCTTAGCCAGGAATGAGCGATCTTCAAAAAAAAATAGGTTGCAATTTTTATTTTTATGAGAATAATAATAATTGCAATAATGAATATAAATGTTCCATAAGGTTTTAAATCATTTCCTGAAACATAAACAATTGTTAAAGGTTCTTCCAATTTATGCGACAATGGATAAATTAATCGTTGAACTATTAATTGATGAAGAACATACAAATTGTAAGAAAACACTTCATGGTGGTCAAACAGCAGCGTTAACTGATATTATAACATCGCTTCATACTGCAGTTGTTGTTCGAGATAAAGCATTCGTTTCTGTCGAACTTAGCGCTAGGTAAAAAATTTATTTCAAAACTTTTCATCGATTACATTCAGATGAATCAACTTTATTAAATAAATAGTGGCAAGGGAAATAGCCTGAAGGAAGAGCAAAAAATGAAATGAAAATGAACACAGAGTGTCGATAACACTGGCAAATATTAAAGTCTAGGCTTAACGCTTAGTCATAAACCCATTTTGAAGCATGAAGAGAGGAACAATAAAATGGCGACAATGGCTAGCCTCAATAGATAGATCGTTGTAAATAAATTAAAGTTTTTTTTTTAACTGTGAGGCTTCTGAAGATGCGGTATGCAGCATGAAAAGAGGCATCAATAGGGTTCAGGAAAAGAGAGATGAATTCGGAGAAAGGATTATCTTCTGCGACTTACTATTTCTTCGACTTTGTCGCGGAACAGCGAAAGTAAGGCCGACTCTGAGGTGTCGCAAATCGAAACATTATAAACAGAATTCGGATTAGCAATTCAAAACAATAATTCAAATTTAAAAATCCGCGTGGCAGGTGCTCAACAAGAAGAAGCAGGCTAACATCATCAAAAAATAGCCTTGCCGGCGTATCCTTTTTCATCCCATAACAGTGAATATGGCTGGTGAAAGACACAAAACCCTTAGATTTAAAATTATGTAGAGTGTTGCTGTTATTAAGTGCAATCTTATGTTATCCTGGATGATTTGTTAGAGTTTAGCTCCAAAGGGCTTATTCTACTGGGTTATAGCGTCGTGCAGAGAATTTCTGAACTGCTTTACTTTAAGCTAAGCCGTAATTTTGTGGTAATGTAAATATAATAATATAGTAATAAGTAATTTTCAAGTGCTTAGAAATTTGCACACAAATTTCAGTTATATATTACCTGTAAAAATTGGCGAATTAATTGAAATCGAATCAAAAATAATTCGAATTGGAAGAAAATTAATATTTACAGAAATCGAGTTTCGAAGAAAATTCGACGGAGCTATCGTCGTCAAAGGTAAACATTTATTATCGCTTGTTAATAATGCCAACAATGCGAATTACAACGAAATTTTGCGATAACTTTTTTCCAATTACTGCAAAAATTTGGAAAAAAAGAAAGAAAATTTTAGCTGAAAAACTTATCCTTTTCGCCCACTTTACTTGAATTTTTGAATTTATAAAATTTTTTATTTTCATTTTAATAATTTACGTCTTCTCGCGCTTGTCATTTCTCTTATTTCTCGTGCAATTTCACAATTTTACAATTTATTTCGCTTTATTTTTTTAAAAAGTTTTATATAAATATATTGCTTTTTGTTAGAAATTTTTTGCATCTATAAAACTTTAGATTTTTCTCTGAAATATTTTTTCTTTGTTCGATTGAAATCATTCGTAAGGAATTTAATTGTTGCTTTTCCTCTTCTATTGTTCTTTATTACACTAATTAATATTTCTTTTTCGTGCAACTACAACGCATCTTTTTCGTACGAAATGGTTTACTTATTACCTTATCAGTTATTATATCAGTCATCAAATCTTATTAAAATTGCTGCTATTCAAAGCGTTGTGATTTCATCAAATAAAGACGAAGAAAAGACTTGTGACATTAAAATCTGATTATTACTTGCCTGTAATATTGATCAAGTACTGAATAATTTATCAGCAAAACATGAAAGTTTTTCCGAGAAAAAATTTTTCCATGATTCTATGAGCTTAAATTTTAAGATAACTATTAGGGACACTATTGTTGCTGGTAAAAGAAACACATTTTTTTAAATGAAGACTTATTATTTGTGATATTTCAAGTTTATTTCATGCAAATTTCCGACTGAAATACAAACTACAACTCTGATTCATTGTTTGTCAAAAAAAGGACTGAACAAGAATTAACTCAAAAATATACCTAAAATGTGCCCTTAACATTTTCGAGAAATATTGTAAAACTTGTGATATAACTTCTAATCAATTCCCTAAAAGTATAGAGAATAAGCAATTTTACAAAAAATCCATCCCATTTATTCGCTCAAAAATTTTCATCTATTTATTTCTCTATTTTCAATTAAAAAAAGAAAAAACAAATGCATAATAGTAAAAATAAAAATAACAATAGCGAAAATAACAAGGTGGTACTGCATATGACACGCATTAATCCCATTTTCCAAGAATGTCGCTTTCTCGGAATATATGATATTCTTTATCATCAACGACCACTTTTGTTCCACCATATTCGGGAAGTAAAACTCGATCGCCAACCTAAGATTTCTTTATTTACTGCAAAATGAAAAGATGATTTTTGGAGAATCAATCGTCCTCTATTCTCAAATATCTTTGCAACGAAAAAGTCTTTAAACAAGGAGACTTGGCAATGTATCATCATCATAGTTAGCATAGGTTGTCTTATTAACATTTAATTTTTATATTTTTTATAGGCATTAATTATAGGTAACACGCCGCACGATGCGCTCAAGAATGTTGCAAGAATGAGGCGTTAAATTCTCCAAAGCCTACTATGAGTCTTGTTAGTTGTTTAAGGAAAAGAAAGTGCGCGCTAGTATCAGCCACTCAAAACGGAAAAAAGAACTATAATAACCTTAACAGACATAGGCAAATTCTTCCCGTCTTTGTCGACAGCACCTGGTCCAGCAGCAATAACCGTCGCTTCGAGAACTTTCCCGTGTGATTTCTCGGGTAACATTACACCTGTCGGAAACGACCGAAAGTAAGAAATAAAATAATAATACGGTAAGAATTCATAAAGCCTTTTTAAAATTCAAAAAAGGGAAAAACAACAAAATTTTAGCAAAAGCTTTTATGCAAATATGCAAACCAATCAAAATTGTTTTGCCTTTTTCTTTCTTCACGGATCTATTAGAATTTGTAAAGCGTCTTATTAACATCAAAAACAACAATTATGGAAATATTTCCTTTTAAATAGAAATAAACAGATTCGACCATGAAGCACCATCTGTTGCCCCTGATATAACTGATACGTTCGCTGAACCATGCGCTTGCAACTGCGAGCCCCGAAAGAAGAAGAAGTAATATCTGTCCATAAGCTTAAGGCCAATAAGGCCCCCGGAGAAGATGGTCTTCGGGCTGAACTCTTTAAATGTTGCCCATCGTTCTTCATAATATATGTTCAACAAATGTACTTTTCTGGTATGGGAAAAAGAAATGTTACCAGATGAGTGGAGCAAAACAATTCTGCTCCCAATTTTCAAGAAAGATGATAGGACATACTGCGACAATTATCGAGGAATCAGCCTACTAGACGCATAAGTAAAAATTTTTGCTTCTCTTTTACTCAACAAACTTATGGCAGTACGGGACAGTAAGATGCGCCCTAATCAAGCTGGTTTCAGACCAGGGCGCGGTTATGCTGACCAGATATTCACGTTAAGAAGGGTGTTAAAACATCGCTTCAGATATTTGCAATCCACTGTCACGTGTTTCATCGACTTTGCGGATGCCTTTGATTCAATTGATAGAAAGGCGCTTTGGAGGATGATGGAACATGATGGTGTTCCAGAGAAAATCATTGGACTCATAAAGGCATTTTGTGAGCATATATCAGCGCAGGTCTGTGTATATGGGGAACTAAATTCGAAATAAGAACTGGTGTCCATCAAGGTTATGACCTTTATGGTGTCAAAAGCGAGATGGGCGACTAAAGACCTGGTTGATACCTCAGAAAGGATTTTGAGCGTATAGGTGGACCAGCAATATATGGATTTAGACAATGGAAAAAGAAATGGCTTCTATTTCCGTCGACGATGGCCGAGCCGCTTGGAAGCGTCTTACCATTTGTAGCCGTTGGAGCCAGCCTAACCAGTAATGGTGAGAGGTGATAGAAAAAGAAAAAGAAACAAATTCGATATAATTGGATTTTGCCGTTTTGGTGGGTCGACGAACCATCGCCCTCGTCTTGTTTCATCCAACCCATTTTTTTTATCATAACTAGTCTTCTACTTAACTATATTCGCTATTCGCTTCAGATCTGTTAAATAACCATTTTCATTTATTATCATAATTGTAATTTTAATAAATATTTTTATTCAAAGTCGCAACTGCACATTCTTTTTCCGATAACACTCTTTGACTCTTCTAATTTCTAATTTCAGGTGCACATCTTTCAATTAATACTCGATCAAATAAAGGCATAAATGACATTATGATTATTGCTACAAAACGGTTCAAGAACATTAATTCTAAATGAATTTAATTAATTCTAAATTAATTCTAAATGAAGTAAGAAGGAGAAAATCTGGAAAATTCTTCAGAAGTTTATCTCAGCATTGAGATTCATTCAAATACCCTAAAGCTTGTAGAAAATGGAGCAGAATGGAGGAATTTTCAATGGATTGCATGATTCCTTTGATCTAACATCTAGTGTAAATGTTTTGAAATGCTTTGATCGTAGAGCGACAGGAGTGAATCTGTCACAAAACATCAGATAGAGGGAAAATGTACTTGTGTTATTTCTGCCAGATTCTGAAAAAAAATTCATTGTAATTTAGAAATTTATAAAATAAAGTTTTACATATTATCTATATTTTATATATGCACATTCGATGAACGACGAAAGCAAATATACGTTTACTTTTTGAACTTTTTGGCCCTCGTTTCTTGCCTTGCGGCGTTCCTATTGAGCGGCTCAAACGTTTTCTTGTGCCTCCACTCGCTAATTCTTTTTCGTCGTTCCTTTTCTAACTCACACTCATTCCCTCATTGATCCGTTTCACTGTTGACAGTCTAATTCTTTATTCATATTTTTATCACTAGCCAAGCAATATATCTCAATTTTATTCAGATTTCTATTACTATTTTATTCTATTCCTTTTTATTCGAATTCGAGTTTTGCCCCCGTTAATTAACTATAAATCGATTAAAGTATTGAATTTTGCTTGATTTGCTGTGTTGCTCTAAAGTAGAGATTTTTGCTTTCGTCGTACCACGACATGCATTTGATGCGATCTTGTTTGTTTAGGAAAATTTCTGAGGCCAGCACTAAACGAATTTATATATCGCTCCATAATTTATTTCTGAAGATTTTTAGAAAGCCAAATGAAAAAATATGCACATAGGGTGAGACTGATGAAAAAGTGATAAGTAAAGTTATGTCACCAAAAGTCGGCTAAGTGTACGATGTTAATTCTTAGATCTCGAACAATAAATTTTTTCATGTTCAATTCTGTTTCGTTTCTTTCATTCCATTTGAGATATAATGTGATAATCTTTCGTTTGATGATCCGAAGAGTGATTTAAGGAATATAAAAATGCATTCTTTGGGTATCGAAGCAATGGCTGTGGCCTTGCTGTCCCAAACGGTTGCCAGAATATGCATTTCAAGAAATGTTGGATACCAAATGTTTCTATGTAAAAATATGAAACAATACTGCAATAGCTAACGGAATATTGTTAATGGAGTTATTGGAGTGGATGAACGCTATGGATACACGACTTTTCGGGCACGCCACAATGGAGAACAATTCCGTTTTCTTCATAGTGCAATCGTAATTTAGCAGCCAGTGATATGAAATGATACAGTATAAAAATAATTATATGCCTGGTAAGGATAAGCGCTACCATCTTGTACGCTGAAGGCCGAACTCAACCATGATTCATCATTTATCATCACGGATATAACTAAAACGCTGAGCTACATGTTTGTAACTACGAACAGCCAACAGAGCAAGAAATAATCTCATTCAAAAAGTTAAGATGAATAAAGTTTCTCGGAGAATACTATCTTCCAGCTAAAATCTTCAAATACTGAAAGTTTTCCACAACTCGTCTTCAATAAATATAGTCCCTGGAAGAAAAAATTTTCACCAGATAACTGAAATAAATCAATCTCTAACAGTCGTGAAAAGGATGATAGAACATATTTTGACAACTATCAAGGAATTAGCCTACTAAAAGTCTGGAAAAATATCTCTGTTGCTGAATAGGTAATACTAATAAGTGGCCTTAACCAAACTGAAATTAGGGGCATGATTGTGGCGACCAAATTTCATGCTAAAGATGATGGTCAAAAGTCGCTTCTCATATCGTAATTCATTATCATTTGCTGATTTTACTAATTTTAATTTTCTCGTTATCCTCGGTTTAGTCGATAGAATACCACTCTGGAGAATGATGAAAAATGAAATATTTTGTCAGCACTCAAGAGGTGAGTAAATAAGTCCAGTGTGCATAATATTCAAGATCCTGAACACGCTGATGACACGCTCCTTTAATGCAAGCTGCAATAAAATCAGGACTTAATGAGGTAAAATAGGTATTTTATCAATTTTTTTGGAATGAGGAAATGCCAGATTTTGATATCTTATGCCCAATCAAATGGCCAACAGAAAGATAAATTATGGCTCGGATAAATGCCTTTCGCATCGAATTCACAATCAAAATGAAAATTCTTATCTATCTTGATGCAGTGCGTCTTGATGCATCTTATAGCTGCAAAACAAAGCCAATAAAAGTAAAAAATAAATATGCCTTTGATCATTTATGTTTAAGGCACATTTTATTTTATGCATTTTATGCATTATTTTTGCAAACACTATCTACCTATCTACATTCAAAATATCTTCACAGAGCGTCGCCTAATTTACATAGGCTATATTCATCATTGCCCACATAGGACTAAAAAGGGCGACCAAATTGAACTTATAGTTATAGCAACAAATTACCTCAACGAGCTTTGATAAGAAGGGTATAAGGGAATATCATCAGTATATAATAGGTGGCAGAAAGGACAAAAAGGATTGAAATTATTAAAAATATATAACGATTGATATAAGGCATTTGCAGGTACTGAGAAGTCATTAGAGACGACTATTCGGTTCAGGGAATATAAGAGACAGTTGATGACAGCTGGGATGAATTATCAAAAATCTTATCATTTTTGGGTATATAAGTCTCTTTATTTCTGGAAAAGAACATAAAACTTAATGAGTTAAATGGCCTATAATTTATCACTATAAAAAAATGATAAGATTCTTTCGTTTTTTGAATTCATTTTTTTAAATGAAAGATTAAAAATTTATTAGAAGGGTCATATTAATTTCTTTGGTCTTCCTACCAAATCCACAATTTATATTTTTAAAACAAAAAAAAGAAACTTAGGAAAATGATAAAAAAAGAAAAATTAGGAAAATCCATTGCGGGAAATAAACCTATCATTATAAGTTCGTATCAGGCTTTTGCATTTTCATTCTCAAATGACTCTCTGACGAACGACTTCCAGGCTATTAGTTAATGGAGCCGAACAATTCAAAAATGGCGAATTTGAATAGAAAGAAAAGTTAAAATTTTAAATCAAAATTGTAAGCAATAAAATGAAGGAGAAAAAATTGAAGAATTATTTATCTAAATGAAGAGCAGTCCTTTAAAGAAATTTCGAATTTTCATTTAGAAATGCTTAAGTTTAAATTATTCCTAAATTTACTGGTTCTAAGAGAAAATTTGCTATATATGAAGACCCATATTTTTCTTAGGTTTTGAACAAAGGTTTGTATTCATAAAATAAATAAATAAATAAGTAAATAAAAAAAAATTGCCTTGCGAAAGTCCAAGTAAACTCTGAACACTTCTGTGTTGATCTGAAAATTATTATTATTTCAGCATTAAATCCTGGAATACAAAGGTACTTGCAAAATAATAAAATTACTAGAAGAGCTGCATGACCTTGTGATCTTGAGTGCGAATAAGAAAAAGCTACACCTGAAATTAACCATCGTTTAGAAATGCCAATTTCATGTATCATTTATACCTAATAGTTAATAATAATAAATATGAAAATATCGCACCAATTATGATGAGAAATAAAAGTAGAGTGTAATATCGCATTGCTGAATGACTTCACAAAAAAATTTACTTTTTTCGTACCAAAAATGAGAATGTTTATAAAGCGTTAGCTACGTGAATTATGATAAGAAAGATTTAATTTTAACCACTTTTCTAAATTTGCTAACAATAACTGGTAAAAATTTTATAGAAAGACAAACTTTTTGATAATTTTTTTCAAAAATGAACATATTTTAACAAATATTTTTCTTTTTCTTCTTCTAAACTCTCACCTTTACTGGTTAGGCTGGCTCCAAAGGCTTGTTGACAGATTGTTTAACATTATTTGCATTTCCTCATAACTGTCAGCAAAGAGGACTACACCATCAGCGTATTCTAGGTCTATGATGCTATGTTCTGGACTGATTTGCACACCTCTTGAGTGCCGAAAAGCGATGCCCATTGTCCAGTCTATCGCATAATTGAATATTGTGGAGCAAAGGACGCAGCTCTGACGGACACCATTTTTTATTTCAAAGGAGTCTGTCAGTTCCTCATATACATAGACCTATGTTTTCTAAAATACCTTTTTGAGTCGAATGATCTTCTCCGGGACACCATCACATTCCATCACTTTCCAGAGCGCTTCCCTATCAATCGAATCGAAAGCAACTGCAAAATCAATAAAGCAAGTGACGGTGGGTTGCTGGTGTTTGAAGTGATGTTCCAGCACCCTTCTTAGCGTAAATGTCTGGTCAGCACAATAAGTCTGAATCAAGCTTGGTTAGGAAGCATTCTGTTATCTCGCGTTGTTATCAGTCTATTTAGCAAAAGGGGAAGCGAAAATTTTTTATCCAGTATCCTGTAGATTGATTCCTCGGTAATTGACGCAGTACGTCCTATTATCTTTCTTATGAATGACGAGCAGAATTGCTTTACTCTAGTCTTCTGGTATCATTTCTTTTTGCCATACCAGAATATTTTTGTTGAAGGTGATAGGGTACACTGAATACATTGAGTTATGAACGATGATGGACAACATTTCAAAAGTTCGGCTCGAAGACCATCTTCGCCTGGTGTTTTATTAGCCCAAAGCTTATGGATTACAGAGAGTATTTCCTCTTCTGTTGGCGGCTCACAATTGCAAACGTAAGGCTCGACAGGAAAATCAGATATATTCCGGACAATAAATGATGCATCGCGGTTAAATTTGGCCTCAAAAATTTTTTTAGCAAATGACTTATTTCTTCAATAGAAATATTGAAATTAAACCTTTTTATCATTTTAGTTTATATTATTTTGATAATAATTGTAAATTTCGATCATAAATTAATAATGATACATGGCGCTATCTTCTATGAACAAATAAGTAAAAGGATATCATGGTGTTTTTTTTACGCTTAATTCATTCTTCTGCTCAGCTGAGGCCTTTGCTGATTGTTTATTTCCTTAACAAGTTTTACAAATATTTGTCGCCTAAAATTGTATTTTTCCTTTATATGTTATACAATTGGTTGAAATAAATTATTCTACTTTTTTTGAAGTAATAGAACGAGATTTTAAAGTTATAATAGAGATTTCTACTTTATACCATCTGGCAATATAAATTCTATAATATTTGCTTGAAATGTTGCTTGATAAAGTAAGTTAGTTAGCGCTCTCATTTCTGATTAGGCTAGCTTGCTAGCTATTGATAGGGATTGATAAGTTAGAAATTGTTGAAAGCAATTATTTGTCGATAGATATGAGTCATTTTTGGCATTTCCTAACGACAATTTCACTTCTTTCACGATCAGAGATTTGAGCCTTGCATGCTCTGCGCAGATCGAAGTACTCATACCATTTATTCATCCTCAGAGTGTTCAGAAAAATTTATCAATCATTAAACTCGTGAAAAATTATTATTAAAGATTATATATAAAAATAAAAGATGTATTTTTTTCAAGCATTTTGAGTTTATAATGCTGGGAAGAAAAGAAATTTTAGCGAAAACGAAAATAAATGAACCAAATTTTTCAGTCGCTCTAAAAAATATTCAATCATAATTTTCATAATTCTCAAAAAAAAATATTGAATCAAATAATATATTTGTTAATAAAAAGGTCCATAAAACTATTTCATATTTGATTAATAAAAAATTGACTATTCTATTGTTACAATAGTTTATTTTCAGCGGAACAAAGTTGTGCAGCTTGTGCAAACAATGGAATCATTTCATGCAATCATGGCTGGATGAAGTTCAGGTTTTGAAGTTATTTCCTATTTATCCTTCTTTCTTTGCACAATTTTTCGTTTTTTGCACAATTGCATAGTTGAGCAAAACTACTGAGCAAAACCATACAAGAAAGAAAAATAATGTTAGATGTAACTACGAAGGTCGGCAACAAAAGGGTGCAAGAGGGCCTTAAAAGAGTTCGGGGAAGGTGTGGCAGGCTTTGGTGGCTTGAAAAAGTCAACATATCGCTTTTAATTTCACGTTTGAGAAATTTTTTTTCTGGGCATTTATATTAGCAGAGCATTTTATTATACATTATTCCATGAAAAATTTGGAGATTAAATTTTTTTAATGTAAAATAGTGGAGTTCATAGATGTTATATTATTTTGCACTGTGGACTCCAAAATTGTTGGTCCCCACACATATCATAAATTGTTTTGTGATGGCTCGAAAATATTTACTTCAGATATTTAATATCAAATCAAATATTTATCAAATATTTATTTCGGAGACGGTCGTTAATTTAACACCTTTTTTTTGTCAATATTTATCATTTTGTTAGGCCCAATTGAAAAATCTGGATCAGATAATCACTTGGAAGTTACTTAGTTCCAAGCGCCATTCGGATTTTTCACAGACAGGTTGATTCCTTTTTGTACTAAAAACTGAACGCCATGCTTGATAATGCTGGATAAAATGCTTGACAAGTTCGTTAGACAACTTCTGCCAATGGAAGCCAAATTTTTGGCGAAATTTTTAGGGCTGCAAGAATAAAAAATGAAATTTTTGATTCTTAGATGTTTTAATGAAAAGTAAATTTTACCCCTCGGCCGGGTCGCAGAACAAAAATATTTAAGAATTAATAATTTAACATTTTTGAGATACTCTATGACTTGTGTATTTTAACTTTTGCTAAAAATTTGCTTAGATGGACACATGCAGATTTTTTTTTAAAGGGTCTACCATTACTGGTTAAGCTCGCTCCGCTGGCTTGTCGTACAAATATACCAGGGGGTCCTTTGGAGATAGGTGAGGTTTTAAAAAAAAGATGCAGATTGCAGAGCATTTCTAACTCTGCTCTGGATATACTGGATATCGAGTAAGCGTTTCGCTTCCGAAAGTTGGCCTCAGAATCTCGTTTCGTTGCTAATCTAATGCACTGTTCAATCATATTGCTTATTAAATATTGTAACATTAATATTAATAATATCGTTAATAACATATTAATTAATGATAGTATGAAACAAATTTCTTAGGTTGCGAAATATTTAACTCAACCTTTTCCTTGAAATATTTATGGAAAATTTGCAGAATCTGCTCACCTTTGTTGAATTTTTCCAAACTATTTTTTGCTTACAAAATTAGTTCGATGAAACGTTTATTTAATTTTTTGTTATATTATTTTATTTTTATTTTTTTTTACTTACTATCATCTGCTTTCTTTTTCATGCGAATAAATCATATTTGTTTCAATCATATAAATTTTTGTTTGAATTTTGTCTTTTTTCCTATTATTTTGGTTATCCAATAAAAAATTTGGTTATCCAATAAAAATAATATATCCAATAAATAGAAGAAATCTGTTTCATACTATCCAATAAAAGTCGTCAAAATAGATTGGAAAGTCGATTCTCGACAAGCTTTTTATACTTAAAGGCTGCAATAATAATAATTATTCATTTAAATTAATCTAGAAGAAACGCTGATCATTTTGTTGAGCAAAAAATCAAAAATTCGTCCACTTTAAACCATTAAATTAGATAAATTACAGAAAAAGCCAATGAATGCTGGAAACAAGTAAAGTTTGCTTCGCTTCAAATTTTAATCCGCATTTTCTTAAATGGATTTTCAAATAGTTTACGAAATGCAGAAGAACGATTTCCACTTGCAAGATATTATTTGCTGATTTACACTTAAACATTATGATTTATCTCTAAATTTTTACCAAATGAAGGGATTTTGCTGGAGATTTGCTGGAGATCCTGAATTTCTACAAAGTTGTATAATCGCACCAGACGATCGGACCTTGACAAATATTGTATTTTATCGAATGTTAACCTTTTTTTATCTCTTCTTTAACATTAAGTTTGTGGCTTAGGTTATGCTCGGTAAATTTTTGCAAGTATTGAAGAAAATAGCTTTAAAAATAGTTAAAATATATGAATCTACTTTCTGTTACCTGGTTGCAAAAAAATTGGCCCAAATTATAATAAACAACTTTTCTAAACTAATTAACCATCAAATATAGTTTTAGCTATCATCACTACAATTAAGCTCTAAATACAAGCAATTAACTGAGGAAGACAGTTGATAAATTGATAATTGATAAGAACATACAAAAGAGAAAGGAAAAGAAATCCATGATGACAATTTATTGAAATGAACACAAAAAAAATGTTTTAAATTATAAATCACCGATTTTTTAATCTATTAAATTTATTGTACCAATTTAATAAATTTTTGGTTGTAAAAAAGTTGGAATGTCAAAATTTCTGTCGATTTTCCTCTTTTTTCGTCTCATTTTACCATTGATAATTCGAAAATTTGGCAAATTAAATAAAATTATAAATTTTATTGGATTTTCGAAATGTAGAGAAAGTCACAGAGAAAAAATGAAAAAATTTACCATTGCACGATAAGTAACAGTAAGTAAAGTAATGTAATCTAATCAATCTGCATAGAATGTTTGAGCAGCGTGGCGTAGAGCGCCAGGGGGACTTCATCCTCAGCGCCATCTGGCCTTTAATCGCCAGTGGCAAATTTCTAATTTAATTTTGGCATGAATCGATGGTAAAAGACCTTGATTTTAAATTGCTTGCAACAAAAATGTTCTAAGAATAAAAGCGAGAAGGAGAGAAAGGAAAAATAATCAGACAAATTTTAATAGTTTTATTAATTGATGCAACAAGAGGGCGATGTCCTGAAGCAATGCAGCCAGAAGCACTTGATTCCTAACTATTTCATCCTAACCTCAGGATCTTACGCAATCGTCGAATGAATAGAGTACTGCGAGATTATATCCACGAGCTCGAATCATGTCGCCACAAGATATCTTATGCCTTATTTAGTACCTGCCATAAAAAATGATGATCGCTAAATGCACAATATTTTGAAGGATATCTTTATAACTAGGTAAGGCAAATGGGAGAACTCAAACTAGCCAAGTAGAATTTTGTATGCATAGGAAGAATCGAGAGGTTTTGGTGACACTCTCATTTGCAGTTGAGCCAGCCTAAATATCTATAGTGCACCTGGTTTGGAGGAGAAATCGCAACCTGTGAAAGCTCTTTAATTGCTTAATCCTTTTCCAGTGGCTCAAAGTTCAACATATAACAGGACAAGAATTCTGTAAACATGTAATTCAAATGTTTTTTTATAAAATCTGCAAAAATCATCAATTCAACCATGAAACTTTGCATAGAAAATTTAATGTCCAACGAGCGGTTCATGAAATATTTTCTGCCTATATCTATGAAATTTTATATCATATTTTTTATTTTCTATAGAAGATTATAAAACCGGTAAATTTTTTCATATTGTGTAATATAACCTTAATTAATGAAAATATTTTCCGAATTGCAGTCTTCCTTCTTCATCGCAACATCATCTTTTCGTTCATTTTTATCGTCATAGAATCGTCATTTTAATAATTTTACATAAATTATGAAAAAATTCGTCCTAAGAACGAGCAGAAAGCTATATTCTAATACAGTCTTTGACATCCCCTTAAAATTCATTGTTTTTCTTTAAAATTCGTTAAAATTCTGCTGTACTATTAATACCACTCTGGTTAAAGCACATTGTAATTCGACGTTGCTGTTGAAGGGAATAACAATACTGGAAGAAGCATGTAGCAGCCTTCAGTGAAATCTACGATGGCGAAGTCACAAAGCTGATGACGTGCAGTTTAAGAGGAAGTTACTGGTGCATTACAGCAGAAGAGAGCAGCGGGGTTTGACGGGATTATATAGGGAACTAAGGGGAGTTACGAAAATATTAAGGAAGCATTCAACGTGATTTGTGGAGATTTATCATGAATTTTGCAAATTATTTTATGAAGTTACTACTCTTAGCAAGCACCAAGTTTGATTCCCGCAGCTTAACGAGAGCAGATCTGTCATTAAAACTCGAATGTAAGGGGTTATGGGTGGCAATTTTTATTTCTAGTCACACTTTTTAAAAAAATCCTACTTGTACCCACTGGAGCCAGTGTAACAACCAGAAATACTGCATGCTAACCACTTATTTATTTTTTTAATTTATCGGCACTGATTTACCATTTTCCTCGTACTGCACCATTTACATATACTTCTTTTTCTTGTTCTAACAGGTCTCCATTACTGGTTAGGCTGGCTCTAACGGCTACAAGGGTAAGACGCTTCCAAGCGGCGCTGTCTGATGCCATCGTCGACAGTAATGGAAGCCATTCCTTTTTCCATCGTCTAAGTCCATATATTGCTGGTCTACCTATACGTTCAAAATCTTTTCTCACCGTATCAGTCCAGGTCTTGATTGGCCCACCTCGCTTTTGACGCACCGTTACACGGTTTAGCAAATAACGAAATATGCGTCAACTCGTGTGGTGGACGACGGAGAATGTGCCCTAACCAGCGAAGGCAGTGATAACATTATTTATGCAAGTAGTATTTGAACGAAGGTGGATGCGATGTAGTGAGATTTTATCCACTTGGCGAACCCGTAATATGTACCTTAGACAAGAGTGGTCAAAGGCAGATAACTTCTTAATATCCTCCACTCTCATTGGCCATGTTTCAGAACCATATAATAAGATCGAACGGATCACGGCAATATAGATGCGGACTTTCGTTTTTATGGTGATTTCACGACGATTCCATAAAGGTTTCGTCAATCGGAAGAACGCATTTCTAGCTCCCGTGATCCGAGTTATAATATCATCTTTTGCCTGTCCATTTGGTATTAGAGTGGACCCAAGGTATTTGAAATCAGGCACTTCCTCAACCGGCACATATACAGAAAAAATAAACCTTTCATTGCATCTTGCTTACTAATGGCTTGGCTGCTTGGCTCATTTGCAATTTTTCCCAGAATTTGAATGACATTAGTATGTTAGTTTGCAATGTGAATGAAAAAGAAACCGAAATTCTGCGAAGTGGATATATCTATTTGCGCAATCTTCATAACACCTTACATATTCTGGCTTAAAAAACACTTTAATTACTTATTTTATTTATATCAAGATAATTGTCATCGATATAATCGAGACTAAGGTTCGATTCCGATCAATGTAACCTGGAGTGGCAGAGCCAGTTAAAGGAAAAGGAAGAGGAAAGCAGAATCGTTGCTTAATTCTAAGCGCTGATGCTGAGGTTCAATTCCCGGTATGTCCTTCAAAAATCCGGACGGTTCTGGCGATTCATTTGTATTTTCGAAGGATATGTCTAGTCCGAGAAGCCAGCGAAGCGAGTCTAATCGGCAATGGTGAGTGCTCTTAAAAAAAGCTCGAATAACCTGCTTTTAAAAAACCATCGAAATCGCCGTCACGTTGTATTGTCCATAAGAAGCCTTCTCACACCCCACTGTATTTCCCCAGTATTCCCTAAAACCCTGTTGTAATTCCTTAGCAGCCCGTCGAAATTCGTTATTCTTTCTCAATATAATACAATACATATTTGAAACTCTGAAACCCCACAACACTATCTCTCGATTGCACCGAGAACTCATCTATATTTCAATCCGAGTGGCAAAAGTGCCTTCTGCCGAAGTGCCTCACTACTTCAGCACCAGAGCAGCAGACCTAACCAACCACGCCCAGCCCGTTCACCTGCACCGCTTTCTTTTTATAGGAACCGCTCAATAACTGAACCAACAGAGCTTTACGAATACGGAGGATACGAGTTTTAGTAATGTTCTTTAAAATATTTTTTGCGATATTAATGGCGAATAAAACGGAGACAAACAAGAAATTTCGTTCATTAGCGGAACCATTTTAAATTCTTTTAAATTACTTTTACATTTTCAGCGAAAAATTTTGCAAAAAAATGGAATTAATAGAGAAAATCGGCCGACAAATACAAAAAAAAAACATTTGCCGCGCTTTTGGTTTTTCACTAAAAGTTTGTTTCTTTTTTACATATTTTTGAAAATAGATTATGAATAAATAATATTGAGAACGCGTAACAAAAACAAGAGCAACAACAATAAAAGAGTGGAAGAGCGCGCCGGGCGCGGCAAAGTGGCGGAGCGGTAAATGGCGCGAAACTGCCCTTTCCTCTCGAAAAGAATTCGGGGATGAAGTTTTAGGTGATCGTGGCGATCGCTGAGCGACTCTGCAAGCAGAAAATTTATTGGACTGTGGGACCAGCCAAACTGAAAATACTGTGAAGGAAATATTAGAAGAAAAAGAATTATTGCAATTATTCTTCTAGACAAAGTTTTCTGCACATTTTTCATAGATTAATCACTATTCTCAATTGTCGAAGTTCCGCTCCTTTTTCGTCTCTTATCATGCGTTATCACCGAGCTGAAGCTGATAGTATCGTTATCAAATTAATATGTTTATCAGCATAAGCCAAATTGAGCATCTATATTGTGTAATGTAGGTGAGTATTTTCATAGTACTGGCTGATTGATTTTCTGTTGGTGATCACCTTAACCAAAAATTATTAAATCAAAAAAATGAAAACCTCGAATTTACTTAGAAGGGTTCTATTTATTCAAAATTTCTTGCTTCTTATCACAGCCATCGCCATCTCCGTTTTCATTATCTGTGCTAACTAATAAAATGCGTAAGCATGGAACTTCTAACAGCTCTCACCATTGCTGGTTTGGCTGGCTCGGCTGGCTACAAGGGTATCCGGGCTGTTCAGTCTGACGCCATCATCGACGGTAATAGAAGCCATTCTTTTTTCCATCGTCTAAAATTCAAATATCAGGTTGATTGGCTTAGAGTCATTTAGGGATGGAAATATTGGCGAATCTGTCGTTGAAAAAACACCTTATAACATTTAGTTCCGTTCATAAATTCGCTCTATGGGCAGCATTTTACCGCATTGTTCCTTCATTTTTTATTATATTCAACGACTCATTAGAAATTATTTCAGAAGCAATAAGCGTTAAGGATTTTTCAGAATATCGATTAATTAATTAAAAATTAGTTCAGAAAATACACACTTCGATGAACGCAGCATATGTTAATCCAATGAAAATATTCGACGTTAAACGGTCAAAATACAATGGGACGAATTTGCTTAAAGATTGCTTATCAGTAAATGATCCTCAAGCTTATCAAATTATTCGAAATGTATTTCTTTTTATTTTATCCGCTTTCTTCTGTTTTGAATGGCTGAATCTGTTATGGTGATAGTGAATCATTGGCGGAGTGGCTTGTTGAGAGTAAAGAGTTTCTGTTGGATTTCAGTTGGTCGGCGTCGATAAGCGTGTTAACCGAGTTGTTGCTGAGGTTCTTTGTTCTCACCTCACTTATCATAAAATAATATTATTTGGTATAATAATTCTTACAGGATTTTATTATGGCAAATTGTATGGGAAAGTTCAAATTTTATTTGCTAATAAAATTCAAAATTTAATATTTTGAGGAAAAAGCGCGTCAACGCGGTAATCTCGAACTTATTGCCAGTGAAAACTTTACAACAAGAGCAGTTTATGAGGCGCTGGGGTCTTCAATGTCCAACAAATACTCCGAAGGATATCCTGGTGCGAGGTATTCTTTCTTTATTTTCTTATTAATAGAATACATGCAAATAAGCATAACTGCACCACACTTTCGCGCAAATGCATCTGTACTACCATCACAAAGCGTCGCCTTCGCTGGTTATTAGGGCATGTTCTTCGTCGCGTACCACAGGAGTTGTTATACATACTTCGTTACTTGCTAAAATTTGTATTGAGTGGCTTCTAAAGTGATTGGGCTAGCACGGTCTGGACTACAGTTAAGAGAGATTTTGCATGTACAGGGATCAGCGATATGTGAGCTTAGAACGTGGAAAAAGGAATGGCTTCCATTACTGTCGACGATGGCTTCAGATCGAGCAGCTTGAAGGCCTAGCCTACTCCTGTAGCCAGTGGAGTTAATCTAACCTATAATGGAGAATGGTTTGAAGAAAAATAGTACGAGTCTTAAGAGAAAAGGAGGCTGTTCTTACTGCTACTCTTCAAATCCTCTTCTTCTTCTAATAGCTCTCACCATTACTGGTTAGGTTGGCTGCACTGGCTACAAGCGTAAAGCATCTCCAAGGCTAGTAGTAATAGAAGCCATTCTTTTTTCCACCTTTTAAGTTCACAGGAATAGGCTTTTAAGCTACTCAATCTGATCGTAGACAGTAATGGAAGCCATTCCTTTTTCCATCGTCTAAGTCCATATATTTCTGGTCCACTTACACGTTCAAAATCTTTTCTCACCGTATCAGTCCAAATCTTGATTGGCCCTCCTCGTTTTTGATGCCAACCATCACAGGGTTTAGCAAATAATGAAATATGCGTTAACTCCCGTGGTGGACAACGGAGAACGTGGCCTAACCAGCGAAGGCGGTGCTCTGTATTAATATTATTAATGCAAGTGGTATTTGAACGAAGATGCATATATGTGCGATTTTATCCACTCGATAGATTCGTAAAATGTACCTTAAAATGTATCTTAGACTCCTCAAATCAATTCTTCGAGTCCTAAAATTATTTTTTTCTTCTCAGTAGCAAAATTATGGTGAAATTTAAGATATTATGGAGGGAATGAATTCATCGATGAAATGGAACGTTTGTGCCAGCAACGAGCATTACAGGTTAATTGTTATTGAAATTCCTATTCCTAGTTCATCAACAGATTTGCTTTTCCTTACAGTTTTCTTTTGTTCATTTTAATATTCTTGATTTTATTAATTGATTTTTTTTATTTCGCACTACTTCTCATTTAATAGATTTCGAACTTTATTGCGCCACATTACTGCGGTTCGGTATATTTTATAGTTTATCATATTTTAGGTTTTCGGCTTAGATCCAGAGTTATGGGGTGTTAATGTACAAAGTCTGTCAGGTTGTCCAGCTAATTTCGCTGTATATACTGCGCTAGTTGAACCAAATGGTCGTATAATGGGACTTGATTTACCTGATGGTGGACATTTAAGTCATGGGTAAGCTCGTTCAGTTCCTTCTTTTGAGGTTTTTGAGGTTTTATCATGTGCATAATTTATTACAGGTTTTTCACTCCACAAAAAAAGGTGTCTGCTACTTCTATTTTTTTCCAGTCAATGCCGTACAAAGTCGATCCTATTACTGGACTTATTGATTACGATGTTTTAGAAATTAATTCTTTGTTATTTCGACCAAAAATTATTATTGCAGGTTGAAATTTTAAATAAATTTTTTTCATTCTTCATTCTTATTTTTTGCCAAAAATTTGCTTTTTTTTTATCAAAATTGTTGTTTATACTAAATTTTTGCAACTAAAATTTATTTATATTCCAGAATTTTGGTATTGCAGGAACAAGTTGCTACTCTCGTCTTCTTGATTACGCACGCTTTCGACATATTGCGGATAAATGTGGTGCTTATTTAATGGCAGATATGGCGCATATATCGGGACTGGTTGCTGCTGGCGTTATTCCATCGCCTTTTGAATATGCAGATGTGGTGACTACTACCACTCATAAATCTTTGCGTGGTCCACGTGGAGCAATCATTTTCTATAGAAAAGGTATAAAAATTATTCCATTTGCCCATATTCCTTCTTATTTTATCCTTGTAAGAGCCTGCAAATTTTCCATTTTATTTTTCAGGAATTAGAACAATAACTGCGAAGGGAGAAAAGATTGTGTATGATTTGGGCCCAAAAATCGATTCGGCTGTATTTCCAGGCTTACAGGGTGGTCCGCACAATCACACAATTGCAGGTCACTTGGTTTAATTTAGTTAAAATTGCATTAAACTATTAAATTTTAAATTAAATTGTTGAAAATGTTCTAAATTTTTTAGGGATTGCGGTAGCTTTAAACCAGTGTCTTACGGAAGATTTCGTCAAGTATTCCAAACAAGTTCTGAAGAATGCGAAAGCCCTCGTGGACAGGCTTATTTCACTTGGGTATAGTATTGTTACAGGTCAGAATTAATTAATATTAATTAATTAATATAATAAGTATTTTTGCCAGAGATTCTTATTTAACCAGCTATTTCCCTAGCATTGTTTTTTTTTTAAAGTTTCTGCTTGCTAGTGTATTCCTAAATTTCATTTCAGGAGGTACAGATAACCATTTATGCTTGGTTGATTTGCGTCCAATTGGCCTAGATGGTGCCAAAGTGGAATTTGTATTGGATTTGGCCCATATAACTTGTAATAAGAATACATGCCCTGGTAATTTTTTACGTTTAAGTGCTATTCTTTATATTTCAATATTCAAAAAAAGACACAAAGAAATGTCAGCTTAATAATTGCTTTTTATTTCAGAGAAAAATTTTTTTTTATTGTCGGAAAGTTTCAGATTTTATTTCTAGGCGATCTGAGTGCATTTAAACCAGGAGGAATACGTTTAGGTACCCCAGCGCTCACTTCTAGAGGATTTAATGAAAGTGATTTTTTTAAAGTTGCTGATTTTATCGACGAAGGTTCGTTTTTTTTAAATAATCATTTCTTTTTATTAAATAATTAAATAAATTTGCCGAATAAATAATGCGTAAATTTTTTCCACAAATTTGTTTTACTTTTATTTTTATTTTCTAGCTGTGCATACTTAATTTTTTTAAGGGATCCTCTAGATGAGAATAAACTATGGACTATGAGAACAAATTTTTTTTTGAGGAATCAAAATACTAAAGAAATACGAATCGAAGCTGGGCAAAACAATAAAAGAATTAAAATCATTCGCCGCAAGTGATTCAGAGTTTAAATCTGATGTGCAAGATTTGGCAAAACGTGTTGAAAATTTTGCGATTTCATTTGATATTCCAGGAAAAGAAGATATTTAAAAGTTATCGCGATGAAAATTAAGTTCTAGTCTTCTATTTTTTGTCTCAAATATATTCAGTTTTACTTATCACTTTTTTTTCACTATGACTTCCATTTCTGCCCCTTTTCACTTGAAAAAAATATTTATTGATGCTCATATATATGCTCAAAAGTGTTTTTGGAAGACAAGCATAATCGCAAATCTGAAATGCATGAGACTGGGTAACATTAGATATATACACGGGAAATTCATCGCATGATCTGAATATCTGTATATCAGTAAGGATTAATGATATTATTAAAGGATTTTCTTGCCTTTGTAAATCGTATGCCAATGCAGATTTGGATTTTTCATACGTCCCCCATACAAAAACAATATTTATTTATGCCGATACTGGTTTCACATCCACCATTTCACTTGATTTTTCTTGATTTTTCCTTCAAAAATTTAGAGAAAAATAAGGTTCTTCGAATCGTTTTGATTCTGATATCGAAGCACCGATGTTTCTCCCGATAAGAATAAAAATCCAGGTGATGCTGGCAATGCAGCTGTGGTTGTGGTTGTCAAGCACCTCTTTGGTATAATCTGTCTGGATCGACCAACCAGTAGAGTGGGCTCAATCAGAAATAGCAAAAAATTTACAATTAGTCGCTTTCAGCTGTTTTATTGATTTGCTTATTAACTCATTTTTCCACCATTTATGAAAGGAATTAAAATCATTCGCAAGTTATTCGGAGTTTAAATCGGATGCGCAGAAATTCGGAAGAATTAAAAAACTGCTTTCACATAAGTTCTTATTACCTCCAAGCATAACTAGAAAAAACAGAAGCCAAATATTCACACATTAACCTATAAATATGATATAAGTAGAATATATGTGGCGATATAATTGTGGCCGAGAGTAGAGAGTGAACCGTCAACACACCACTTTTCATTGGGCGACGGTGTCGCCTAACCGAGAAGCAGAGGAGAGTGGTTGGGTAAAATGAGTGCTGCTCAACCCTTAGCGCCGATGCTGAAATTTTACTCCTGGTAAATGAGTACAAAATCGTGTGCTAGCGACTCACCGCTACTTCTATTGCCAGGAGACTTCGTAACATATTTGTTCAGTCCGACAAGCCAGCGGAGCCACTCACAATATTGATATTGAATTAACAATATTGAATCGCCAAGAAAAGCATGTTTGTGGATGTTACACTGGAAATAATAAAAATTTCCATAAAATAATGCTTTGCTCCATATCCAGTACCACTATCTTTCCCCCTGTGCCCTCGGTAATGACTACAATTTTTGGATAACTCATTGGACCAAATTGGCGCTGAACTAACGCTGCGGACTCTATAAGGTCCACGACCCACGGAAACCATGACCTGCGATGGGTCCGTGAAGAAAAGGACTTGACGATCACTAAATACAGCCCAATAATCTACGCAAGTTGCATTGAGTGCAATATTAAGCTGCTAAATGTAAAATTTTTTAAATCCTCGGTTTTGAACAGAATATTGTTATAGGCTTGTGCCCCACTACTGTATTAATATCAATTGTAAGCGCTTGCCGTTCATTAGTGTTGCGTGCGCGGCGTGCGGTTAGTTGCGGTGCGAAGGGGTGCGCAGCGGTGCGTGCTGCGTCGCGTTTCTGCACTCATTTTAAAAAAATTTTCTTTTGATTTTAAAATTAAAATTTAAATAATAATTATTATTGAAGAGTTTGAAGCGTTCCAACCAATTAATTCCCTTTAATTTTAGAAAATTTTTTTGACCAAAAAATAAAAATTTAAAGTAAATTTAATTCCGGAATTTTTGATTAAAAATCTATTGAAAATCGTTCAAATGAAAAAAAGTGGAAAAAATTTAATAGTTTAATAGCTTAAAAATAATTAAAAGTTTTCGATATTTTGAAAAAAGTTTTTTTAGAAATTTTTTGATTTTATTTAATATTGATTAACCGTGAAATTATATTTTCTGTTTACTATAGTAATGTACTGTAGTAACAAAATAAATGAATTGATTAATTAAACGAATAATCGTAATGAACCGGGTAATGTCGGCGACTCACCTGCACTTCTATCGCCAAAGGACTCCCTGCCATACTTGTCGAGTCCAGCAAGTCGGCGAAGCGGAGTTAACCAGCGGTGGTGAGTGCTCTTAAAAAAGTCACATTAAAGAGTGCCAGTTAATCGATTAAACAATTCTATAGAATTCTATAGAAAGCAGTTGCATTGATAAATAAATTTATTTTCAATGAACTATAAATCGGCTTCAGATTTTTCTAATGAAACTTCACTGCAAAATTTGAGTTTTAATATTTATTAATTTATTAATTTTCTAGGTGAAAATTTTGCTAGTATGGATTTGCTTGTAGATTTCTATTCGATTTCATTAGTCCTCTTAGTAATTGCAAAAAATTAAATGAGAAAAACTTGAAATACAGTTTCAAAGTTATTTGTATAAAATTTTGTAAAAATTTTTAATAAGAATAGAATATAAAGTGAGGGTTGAAGGTCGGTTGTTCCTGAAGTTTTAAATGAGTATAAATGAGTATACATTTGAATATACAACTTGAAAGCTTATAAAAATGGTATCAAACATAATCTTTTTTTTCAATGGAAGGACATTTATGGCTAAAAGGAAAAGGAAAAGAAGAAGTTAAAAATGTGTTGGTTTCTGAAGATAAAATTTTTGATCGAATTGTCGTCTTCTTATGGTCCTCGTACGAATTTCCTTTGATTCCTTTTTTTGATGGAACTGTATTTGTATCTCTTAGATTTTACGTATTTCGCAGAATTGTGCAGAATTAAATCGTTCGATTCACTTGGTGGATCTTCGATCGGTGAGTCTCTTTCTCTTTTCTTTTTTTATATATTTTTTTTCTTTTGGTGATTTAAATTTGTAAGAAGATAACCGACTGAATAATGTCTCAGATTATCATGTTCCGACAGAAGTATCATTATTTTCATCGCTAAATGATTTCTTGGTAAAAATTTTCTATTTATGCTATTAATCAGAAAGAAGCTAATCCAAAAAATCTAATCCAAAATAATGAAAATAGAAAATAGTGAGTTAACCACTTGGATTTCTTAATCTAGTATTAAAAAAGTTTGATTTTTGATTTTTCTTGGTGAAATTTTGTAGCTGAATCATAGTCAGTGCTATTAAAGTTTGGAGAAATACCATCTGATTTAACAGTTGGCGTTGGTATATGCGAGAAGATGACATCGGCGGGATCTACTAATGCACTGAATCAACCATTGGATGAAAATTTTATAAGACGGTTGATTGAAGCCGTGAAAAGCCAGCCTTGTCTATATAATCCGAATCATGAGCATTATGGTAATAGGCACGCTAATGCTCAATATAGGGCTCGTGTATGGCAAAAGCTGTGTGTTGATTTAGAATTTACTGGTTAATTTTTCTAAAATTCCTTATGTTTCTTAAATCTTAAAAATTTGCGTTTACATGCTGCTCCGATCTTATTAATAATTGTTGATTTTTATTTCTTTAATTTTAAATTAAATTAGAAAATCCGTCATTTAACATTCATTACCACGTTTTTTTGTTCATTCTTTTTTTTTCATTAAGAGGATGCCCATATTTTGCAAACGCATTGGAAGCGCTTGCGTGATCGGTATTTGCGAGAACGCAGAAAACGGAAGAACAATATTATAAGTGATAGTTCGCATTTGGTTTGTTTTGCTTTTTTCAGAGTATTTGTGATTGTGGATATAATTTTTTAATAGCAGATGTAAGGAATCATATAAATTTATTAAATTTTAACTGTGATGTTTTTTGCTATTTAATATTTTATCCATTTACTTTCAGTCAATGTTGATATGATATATTTTTCTTTAGGTAACTCCAGGTAGTATTTTTTAAAAGTCTGTGGAAGGATTGGCAGATTGCTTAAATATATATTAGATTTCGTATCTTTTTTTTATTTCTGTTTAGATTCACATTCGCAATTAACTTTAAAAATATTTGAATTGTTTTTGTTTTTTTAGGAAAGTGGTAATTTCACTCGTGAGAGGCATGTTTCAGAAAGCTCTAGCTCTGGAAATACGACTAGTTTGGCTGGTAGTCGTTATTTTGAGATGATGCGTTGGATAGAACCTTATTTGGCTGATGTTAGTTATCTCAAGTATTTTTTTTGTTGTTTGCAATACCATTTTTTAACTAAATTTTTCGTATATTAATGTAATATGTTTTTATTTAGGTAACTCCAAGTAGCAGTTTTGGGGCGACAAATATTAATCCTTCTGATAACTGTTCAAACGGTGCTACTGTTCAGAAAGGTCTGTCCTGTCCTACTCTCGAAAGTTTTCCTACGCATCTAATCTTTACGTTATGCTGTTTAATGCATAGGCTAATTGAAGTGAACTGTAAAAGGATGCAATAATAATGATGGAACTTAGGTTGTTGATCCTTTCTTGGGTCATCAGCTAGTACAACCATCGTATACATGATGCTTTACATTTACAAACCACAAGGTCTTCATTTGAAGAAATTGCCTACCAAAGTTCGTCTAAAGGCGTTTACATCATTGTCTTTATCTGGGCTTCACTTGTTCTACAGTTATTTCCTACAGTAAAAAAGGGTATGCAATTTCAGGACAAAGTAGTGGGAATAGGGCTGCAGTGGTGACCACATCTGAAAATACGGATACTTTTTATGTTAATAGAAGTAATTCTACTCATTCTGACCATTCCGAACCAGCTTTGCAACAAGCAGGATCCAAAAATGAAGTTATGTTGAGCTGGTAAGTACATTGCTTTATTATTTGGTTTTTTAAAAATTATGAATAAATTATTTAGTTTTGAACAACGTGATCGGCAAAAGTTGCAAGCAGAACGAACAGAGCCACGAAATCGTGATTACACCAAATCATGTGGTAATATCCCCAATGGATCAAGTGGGCGAACAAATACGCAGAGCGATCCATCGCCGATAAATGGTTTGCATTTTATAGCCTGTTGTCTGCTATTATACAGTAGAAATTTATTCGTGCAGAGCCTTTAAACATATGATACTGCTGCTGCGTTTTAGGACACATCACATTTAACTTGCTGTTTAGAATTGCTTGTTATTTTTTCTTTTTCTTATTCTGCTTATTTTGCTTTTTTAGACAAAATTAGGCTAAGTTTCATAGACATAGTTCTAGTGCAATAAATTAAAGTTGCAATAATTACTTTTCTATGCAGCCAGTCCTTCATCTTCAACAACGAGTAGTGAAATTGATGTTGGCTCCGTTCCCACAATTTCTGGTCAAACAATTACTCAACAACAGTCAAATATACAAAGGGTGAGAAGCCGTTTATCATTCTACTTATTGGCTTATTAAATATTTTTTATTCGGTGTTTTCATCTATTTTTCTAGGTTACTGTTTCATTGTTTGATTTAATATTATTAGCAGCATCCTTCTCAGCGAATTTTATATACAAAAGCAGAAGTGCAACCCCGTTCATCGATGCAAACTTGTGATGGAAGCGTTTATACATTAATGTCTCAGGGTATTGCGCCTTCATCTTCAAAAAAGGATGTCAGTCTTAGAACAAGTGAGCTATAATTTAATTGCAAAAAGTCGTTTTATTTTTCTTTTTTTTTAAAATTTTCTTTAATTTCATGTTGATGCCAACATTTTAATTATAATTTTTTTTTTTTTATTTTATTATCCTAGGTGATGGTAATGCAGTGGCGATGGTTATTGATACAGCAAACTATTACCAGCATGGCAATCAAAAAATGTGTGTTTGCAATTTTATCCTTAATTTGTCAGTTTGCCTAAAAATTATGATTTAAACGCATTAAAATTTATTTTCACTGAAAATTGACAAATTCACAGGTATCGTTTGGTTAATGTATCTGAAATGAATGCAGAACTGGTCCCATTATCAGCGGGAAATGCAGGATCTTCGACAAATGAAGTGAAATTAATCACAGTTCCTCGGATTCAATCGTCTTCCGAAGTTTCACATCGAAGAAAACGTCTTGCACCTGGTAGTTTACCTAGTATAAGTAATGGTCGAGGTCAACTTGGTGACGATTTAATTCTTGATGATGGCACCGGCAATACCATTGTGGAAAAGACTATTACGATTGATCAGAGTATGCATTTGAAATATCAACTTCATAATAAAGCATTAAGAGTGGGTTGGATATAGCAGATCATTGTTAATAATTAATCATTTAATCATTTTTATTAAATATATGATATTTTAGCATTTTTTCGAAGATATTTTTGCACTTCAGTTTTGTTTCAGCTTCTCCTATAAGTGGTGATCGTTTACTTTTGGATCATTCTGTTAGTGCATCTAATATTTTGGGGCACCACAGTTTGCAACAGGTTTTGCTATCTGGCTCATTCATAATTTTAATATTGATAGTATGAAATTCGAATGAAGTGATTTATGTCAGCAGTGTTTTCTTTTTTTCAGGTTCACATTCAGAATGCCGGAGGATCAGCACAACATGGTAGTGTTATTACGAGTGGCCATCATGTTCAGTTATCACATCAGATTAACCATCCAGGTCTTATTTAATATAATTTACTGTTTCTACCATCTTTCCAGTCCTTAAATCTTAGTAATAATTGGAACAGATCATAAGTTCATTGCATGTTAAAATTATAGGAAGTACGCAGATTAATGTTGTTGCAATGAGGCCACAACAGCAAAATCAGAGATTTATCACTCAACAATTATCAGTTCAACAACCTCATTATACGATGCTTACGAATCAGTCGATCACAAATAATCAGGACGAACATTTAGAATTTGCCAATTCTATTGCCACACATTTAGCTAGACTTAACGATGATGAAGTAGACGCTTGCTTTTTATTTCTCCTTTTTTGCTGAATTTCATTTTATTATTTTGCAGAAAGCTGTTGCGAAAATGAACATTCAGAGAATATTAATGGATGCTCGTTTTGGTCTTGGTGCTTGTGCTCGTATGATTCATGATGAAGAACTTACTGAAGTTGCAACCACTAGCACTACTCATGAAATGATAGTTAATACACAACAGCATCAAGATCCATCAACTCGAAGATAGTCTTATCGTTATGCGTATGGTCTTTTTTTCATTTATTTAGACCTGATGCGTCTTCTCAGGATTAATGAGTTTTTGACTGTAATTCCGTAAAAGATGAAGAAGGTTATACCTCACTGTTATTAGTAGATTGTGAATATTAATTGAGAATTGCATTTCCCCATGTTTTGTGAAGTTTGTTTCTCATCTGAAATTGTGTCTACTTATTTCCTCATATATTTTATTAATACATATAATTTTTTCGTTTGTTTGCCTGTCATTAATTCGTTATTTATGCATATTCATGGTATTCATAGGAATTCATTAATATGTCCATATGCGAAAAGGTAGTTTTCTTTTTTTGCTGTTTTAATTGTCATTCGATTAAAACTAATGCTGAAAAAAAGTTGTTCTGAGGAATCTTTGAGAAATAGAGTAATTGTATGCCTGTTTTTTAATATTTTTTGCAGCTGCTAACCAGCTTAGCTCTCCTTTGATCACTTTTAAGCAATTGATTCGTCCAATAGATTTAGTAAATATGTTTCATATTTTGTAGATGTTGTTAGTGAATTCAGTGATCGTGAATTTAAGGTTGATGAGAATACGCAGTAATTATCGCAGCCAGCGTTAGGATTTGGGATTTTAATTTATAGGCTCTTATGATAGTCTTATACAAAAAGATCCTTAGCAAATGCTGAGAAATGTCCAGACTTTTGCAAATCATTTTTTATTAATTTTTGATCTCATTTGTATATAATTTTATATATTGCTTGAGAGTATCGAAGTCATTATGGGTTGTTTTTTATTAATCATGATGCATATTTTCATTTAATCACTTAATATGGTCCTTTTCTTATTGATGTCATGTTGAAAATTTGAGGCGTTTTAAAAAGTGCATCATACGGTCATTTAGATTTAATTTTTATTTTAACTTTTTTCTTTTAATAAAAATATTTTTAAATTTTTGCTGTTCGTACATGTCTTCATTTTTTCATGATAAAAAGACGATCTTTATGGGAAATAATGGGTTGAAGAAGTGCAGATTTTCTACGAAAGGCTAGTTACTCGCCTATAAAGCGTAGTTTAACTATTATCAGAAAGAAGCGCATTCGTCGTTCGTTCGTATTAGATCGAGTGAAGAAGGCATCAGTTGGAGCAGAAATATACATCTCTCTTTGATATATTGACAGTGCAGGTTATTCGATAGTTTATTACTATTACTATTATTATTGATGTTTGTAATACCTCTATTCTTCTGTCAAACGAGCTCATTTTTATCCTTTTTTCCATTGCAAATTGTAAATATTTTTGTGTTTTCGAATTTTTAATTAAATTTTTTTAATTTTTAATAAAATATACAATATAAAAATTATTAATATAATATAAAAATTATTATTTTTATGCTTTTTCAATTTTTTTGAATGGCAGTTTATTTAATTTTTTTATAACGAGGAATGGATTTATTTTTTCTCACTCAAAATTGATGAAATACGATAATAATTGGCTTATTTTATCGCTGATAATTGCTTCTTTCTACTCATTTATTTATGTATAATTAATTAACTAATTAAATGTCGGTAGTCCATGGAAAAATCGGAAAATTATCACTAGCTGAATATCTTATTGAGTTTTTCTTCCAAGTAGAGGGTACCATTAGGGGGACTGTAATCCTACCTGCATCTCTCCCTCTCCGTGGATCCCTTTGGGGAATGGAATTATTCCCGTAGAGTTATCCAAATTGATGTTAGAATTTCAAGCATTTTGCCATGAAGATGGTCTATCATTGAGTATTTATGACTGTAAATTGTCTGGGTCTTTAGTGAGTTTCAATTTGAGTTTTTACAATGAATCAAATTTTAAATTGTTTATTAAAATTTTATTTAATTAAAACTATTTCTAGATGGGCTTAATTATGAAATATAATGAAATATACTTTTTTTATCAAATAAATCTGAATCTAAAAAGAAATGAATTTTTAAGCATAATTTTACGTTACAAACAAGGCCCTCTAAATTTTTTGTGAATGGAATTTTAAAAATTTTCCGAAAAATTCTTTAAATATTGGTATATTCAAGAAAAAATTATTTAAAATTATTAAATGAACAATTAACGAAATTTCATTGTAAAATCAAGGAATTAGAAAAATTTATGAGTGTTTTCTGTTTCAATTTGGCCTAATTTAATTACCATTAACTGTTGAAAGTATCATTAATTGAGGGCGTTTATATTCGTCGTTGTTAATGATTAGTGTTTTCTTTATCATATCACATGTTTTTGCTAATTTTGTGGTGCATTTTTCATATGTATAGTCAATAGTGGTTACGACTATATGTGGCGGTTCATTCGAATGATAAGGCTCCTATAAATGCAGTGACAGTACTGTGAAATCGATAGCGGCCGATAGTAGGTTGCTATAAGTAGCGTGGATTTGATTTCTGTCGCCTAACCACTTCTAATTCTAGATTGCACCAAAGGGGCTCTCTGAAAATGAATTTCAATAGTGGAATTTAATAGTCCTTTGGTAGATTCTCTTCCTCCAATACGAATTTTACAACCAGCATCCATTTCAGCTTGTTTCACTGATAAGTCTCTCGGTCCAAAAATTTGTTCTATACATTTTCTGTTAGTCGTCATCAGTTGTGATAGTAAATTGTTCATGTGTGATATTAATGACTGAAATTATATTAGATTGATTGAGATATTTAATTTGGACATTGTCTTGCTTTAAATCGCTTTGAAAGTCATATTTTATAACATTTCATGAGTTGAATTTTTAATTTTATGCTTATGTTCTTAAACGATTCTAAGGTTTGTGAAATGTAAAAGCCAGTGAAACCAAGCCAGAAATGATCAGCCCGATAGCATTTGCCCGAAGGACTAAATGGTTCCAGTAAAATCCTGGCTTTTAGTTTATTTATCAGTAGTGTAGGGATATGTAATGCTTCGATATTTATATAATTCAATGTCTACCTGGAAAAGATTTTTCGTTTTCTTAATAGCATAAATTTGGTTCCATATGCGATATATTTCAGTTGATAAAGTTTATATACATATCGAAAGCATCCTCGATTCATATTCGATTTGCATTTTTGATTTCCATTTCATCCATAAAATATTTCACCGAGAAACATCTGAAAAATTTATTTTATAATAGATTTACCTCCACTGACGATGATTTTTTATCTCAAGTTGACTTCAAGCAATCGTCATAGCTCGCATATATTCATATATATAAATCATATCGTCATATATACATATATATAAATCGCAAAAATTTTTCTACTGAAATCTTGCATTTTGAACGAATTCATCTGATAGGATTTGTATTGATGAAGGTTCCTGGATTGGTGGCAATCTCTGAGATGGTGGGGATTTCTGGATAGATTCGTTGGATGGCTTATCATCATAAGTAATATGTTTAATAATGTGCTCAGTACCACCACTTTCTTCAAATTTTTTCAAAATTGACCAGTTCCGTCAACTGATTTGTAGTGAAAATTATGAATAGAATGTTATATTTTCTTTCCAAAAGTATTTAATTAAATAGAACCGTTCAATTAAAAAAAAAAAATTCGCATCCAATAATTACTTCGATAAATTACCATTTGAAGTAATTTTTTATTTTTATTATTATTAGAATTTTAAAAATAATAAATTATTTATAAAAATAATTCAATTTATAAAATCTAAGTTATTTGTAAAATAATTCAATCGATTCTCATCGTTGATAAATATTTCATTTTATCATCGGAATTTTATCATTTTCGTTAATTTCTGCATTATTTTATAGTTTTCTTGCATTAAGTTAATGGCTCATCTGTTTGATACGGCAAATAAATTCTTAATTAAAGCGCAACAGCGAGCACAACATGAGCCACACGAGTCTGTCACAGCTTCTTTTCAGGCTGGCCAGAATTTACAAACTCTTGACCAGATCTTTGCAGAATGCCTTATTAGAGAGGTTGGCTTTCAGAAACCAATCATTTGAAAGGTAGGTTTAAAATTCAAAGGGGTAGGAGTGGATCTTAGCGAAGGTATTACGAGAGCAGAATAGAGAAAGAGAAAGAAATTATTGGATTTTATAATTCGTGACCTAATAACTGTGATATAACTGTTTTTTAGGACATTAATATTAGGAAAATATAAAAGTTGTTTCGATGATCTTTTGGAAAACAGGCGATATTATTACTTAGCAGTGTTCGATAAAATATCTCTAAAGCATTATTTTTATCTTATCAGATTATCATTTAGGCAAAACGGCCAAAATCCAAGCCATTTTCTTTTATTATTTTGTGAATTATTTCTTTTTATTTGTTAATTTAATAATTTAATAAATTTGCAACGTTATATTAGTAGAGATTTATCTCGGATTTCTGTAATTTATCAAACGATTTGAATTTATTTCATTTTAAACTGAAATGTGATTGGTAACTTTAAATATGCTTAACACTGACCGTTTGTTATACTAATTGACGACCACTGATTTGAAGGATGCGGATTTTTGACCACCACATGATCTCTCTCTTCTGCGATTGTCCGCTAAAGTGACCAGCAAAGACGGTGATTTTCTCATAGAAAGGAAGAAAGCAGCACAAGTTGTATTCGCAGTGCATTTCTCTATCTGTAGTAAATTTCTTGGATTTTATTGTAAACTTCCATTGTTGTTATGCATGGGAGTCCTATGAATCAATAAATCGGAGAAAGATAGATATTGACTGTTTTTTTTCATGAATTTATTGACTTTTTCCATGTAAGAAATTATTTTTCCAGCAAGTTTGGCAAATTATTGGCAAATTGGATAAATATTTGGCAGTGATGCAAGTGTGTTGGGGAATGTTGCTTAAGCGCTGAAGCGGCCACAAGTCTTTGTGATTCCCGTCGTTCGATGGAAGCAGGCCTGTCGGGAACTCTGTTCTCTCGGCCTCTTGGCCCTCCAGGATTCCGCTCCTGCGGCGAGTTCCCAACCCATCCGATTAAGTAGTGTCGGCGATACCTTCAATTCTAATTGTACTATTTCGTACTCCTCTTTATTTCCTCATTACATTGTTAGTTTATGTCTTATTTCTTCTTTTCGCAAATTTTCATTTGCGATTTTATTCGTCTGTTGTTAATGCAGACATAGCGCTTGTCGCCGTGCTTGCTTGGTTCCAATAAGCGATTGGCCGAAATATTAGCCAAGACGGAAATCTAACGAATTTCTCTTGCGGAAGGCGATTTTCTGATTTTTTGCTGTATTTGGTTATGGTGATTCTTTTTTCCGCAAAAAACATGAAGAATATTTTTAAAAAAATTTGAAAAAATAAAAAATCATTATAATCATCGATTGACGGAGATTTCTTCGTAAAAATAGTTAGTTTAACAAATAAATAATAAAAATATGTCGAAAAACTGCGACGTACTTGTGTACTTATAACACATAGTTTAGTTGAGAATGTTGATATCGATCTCGTTTAAAGCCCCACAGGCATTTCGCTTTTTCTTCGCTTTCTTCTTCCGAATATTTAGTTGGCCCTTTAAAAGCAGTGGAGGAGTACGGGGAAGAAATTGATGGAAGGAGAGGAGAGTGTCGAAGGAAGAAGTAAGCATTCCTAGAAATATATGGAAGGAGTAGGAAAGGGGAGGATGGCAGTGGCATACAGGCCAGTTACATTGCTGTACAATGGCTTTCTTGTGTTAAATTAGGCCTCCGCGCAAATCACAGCTTCCACAGCTATTTCTATTTTTCATTATAATAAATTATTTTCCACTCTGAAAAACTCGCTGTTTTTTTGTCGGCCATAATTTTTCACATAACAGTGACGGCTTTCGTCATTTGAGCGACGTTGTCACTAATTTCTTTTGAATGAAATATTTTGGATGAATTTCTCTTGTCTTATTCATTTATTTATAAGTAATGTTTATAATTTTATTTTAGATAATTTAATTAGCGATTCTTGTTGTGTTTATAATTTTTTTAATAAAAGTGTAATTGAATTATAATGGATCTCTTAAAAGTTGCAATGATTGGCTCGGGCAATTGGTTAGTTATTTGATCTTTTGCAAGGGATACGATAAATATGCGCGAGAGGGTTTGCACACGATGCTCGACTGTGCATTGCTGAGATCGAGTAAGTCCTGAGGCTTGATTCAGGTTTGAATCGGGGACTTGTCGTCGGAGGGAAATCCGGGTGGCGCTGCAGAACTACCTGCATTTCTGCCTCCTTGAGTGACTGTCTGGCGAAATGAATTGTTGGCACTTCTAAATGTAAGTATGCATGGATATGCCCACATGGATACTGTAGGTTTATTACTTACCTGCTTCACTCATTTGCTAATGCTTTGCTTTAATTAATTGATAGAGTGATACATCGAGGAATGAAATAATCATGTAGGGTGGATTTATCAAAATAATCACTTAAACTTGTAAATTTACTTTAAAAATATGTGGTTCACCGTGTGATGATTAAGGGGAACAACTGTGGCTCGTATTGTTGCATCGAATATAGAAATTTATAAAGAGGAATTTGATCCGATTGTAAAAATGTGGATGTTCGAAGAAATTGTTAACGGCAGAAAGCTGTCAGAAATAATTAACACTGAACATGAAAATGTGAAATATTTGCCCGGTAAAAAGATCCCCCCAAATGTGGTTAGTACTTAATTTAACTTTTTAACGTTGCAGTTTTATTTTTTTCATTATTTCTCTTCTTATAACGTCTTACGCCATTTCTAACTTGGCTTGGCTTGACTTGACTGCCAGAACGAGACGCTTATTGCCTATTAATTATGGAACTATAGTTATATAAGTGGTCATCTAAAGTAATTAAATCGGTATATTTAGCACGGTTTTCTTTATGAAATTGACATTTTTGCTTTTTTTTGATTTGATTTTTTTTGACTAATCTAACTAAGGGCTGTTAATGCCGTTAGAAAATTTCACCAGATACTCATTTGACGCTAAAAGTATCAGATGGGTCGCCGCCACCATCCACAAAACGAACGTATTTTGCCCATTTCTCTTAACATCAATCAATCTGAACTGCTAATTCGGTTCTTCTTCTTCTAACAGCTCTCACCATTAATGGTTAGGTTGGTCCCATTGGCTACAAGGATAAGACGCTTCCAAGCTACGCGATCTGATGCCATCGTCGACAGAAGCCATTCCTTTTTCCATCGTCTAAGTCCATATATCGCTGGTCTTTCTGTACGTTCAAAATCTTTCCTGGCTGTATCAGTCCAGGTCTTGAGTGGCCCACCTCGCTTTTGGCGCCAGCCATAATAGGGTTTAGCCTCTAATATTATGAAATAAAAATATATGGCAACTGAAGTCTGTAGATGGCATGCGTGGATTTAACTGAAGTTTGCTCGGATGCAGATATTCTTATTTTTGTTACACCACATCAGTTTCTCGTCAATATTTGCAATAATATGAAAGGAAAACTGAAAGAGAATGCTATTGGTATTTCTCTCATTAAGGTATACTTTTTATTTTATTAAATAATTCTGTTAAGAATTAAGAAATAAGAATTAATTTAAGTATTTATTTGGTTGCATTGTTGATAATTTAAGCTTTAATAATTCGAGAATTTAAGCTTTAATAGTCTATTTTTAAGGATTTGTCTTAAATTGCTATCTCCATTCGTAGACTACTTATGTTTTTTCGGTTTAGTACCAGCACTTTCTAGTTTGGCTCAATACAATGGTTGTTAGGCTGGGAACTCTATGCGAGAGAATCACTTGAGAATAGAACAGGTAGATCTCTGATATGGTTTAGATTTTGTTTCCAGTGACAGCATTATTATATAATGTAACAGAATTCAGCAAAAGTCGTAGATAATAATGATTTGATCTTTATAGAAGCACTCTGCTGTCCCTTTGTATTATCATGCTTTTATATCGTTGCGCTATTGTATTTCAGGGTTTATTACCGGAAAAGAAGGGTGGAATAAGATTGATTTCTGAAGAAATTCATGATATATTAAATATCAGTGTATCAATTTTAATGGGTGCAAATCTTGCTCAAGAAGTTGCGGATGGGCATTTTTGTGAAGCCACACTTGGTAATTCTTTCAGTAATATCATAATTCTTAATTAATGTTATAAAACATAAAATAGTAATGGTTACTAGCAAATTCATTAACAGCCAAAATCAAAAAATTGGCAATATTCAGAAAATGGAAAAAAGGCGTTAAAAATTGATGCGACAAATTTTAGTGCTTCTTACCAGTTCTGCTATTTCTACTGTCCGAGTTTTTCTTGGAAATTTTTCTCATAAGCGTTTATTTGCTTGTTTAGGTTGTTTAGAAAGCAATGAAATAAGTGAAAAATTACGAAAGCTTTTTGAGACCGATAACTTCAAAATTAGTGTCGTTCATGACCCAAAAACTGTGGAAGTTTGTGGCGCCTTAAAGGTTGTTTATTTTTCATCGAATTTCATTTGATTTATAAATTTTCGATTTGATTATTTAACAGATTTTTTAAAGAATATCTGATTGACATTTTCATTCTTAAAATTTTTAAATATTGGGCTGAACGATACTCTTTTTAAATATTATTTTTGCAGAATATTGTCGGTTGTGCCGCTGGCATAGCTGATGGATTAGACTGTGGACAAAACACAAAAGCAGCTATTCTTCGAATTGGCCTTGTTGAAATCACCAAGGTTTGTCGTTTTTCTTTTTATAAGACCGTAAATTTTCCATTTCTTCTATATTTAATTATTCATTCTTGGACTAAATATTATTTTATTCAATTGCATTTCTGTGGAATCTGTGGCATATCGATATTTTATGGAGTAAACGGCGACAATTCCGACGAGCCCAGAAAAAACTGCTAATAATTTCAACCAATCAGTTTCAGTTTGTGGACATGTTTTATCCTGGTTCGCACATACGTACATTTTTCGAAAGTTGTGGTATTGGTGATCTTATTGCAACTTGTTATGGCGGTCGAAATCGTGCTGTTTGTGAAGCGATGGTGAAAACTAAAAAGGTATTTACTACGAAGAATTTCTCTGATCAAATTTTTTATTTCCTTGATTACTAAAAAGTTATCATTAATAGATAGTGAATAAACAAATTAAAAAGATTTTCGATGGGAAATGCATATTTATTTTAAAAGGCGTTATTAAGGCATAAGGTACGATGATCTCGAGTTTTTACTACCATGCATGCTGTTCATGTCCTTTAGCAAGCGAAAAATCTAAGTTATTTATTTTTGGTTCTGTTTTGCTTCTCTTCCCAATGCACTGACTTATAAACGTATATGGCTCTTAATAGTCAGTGGAGTTAGCCAAACCAAGAATATTGATGATTATTATTCTTAATCCATTTTATCAGATTTCAGCCGTTGTCGGTAGTTGAAAGAGAACTTCTGAATGGTCAAAGTGCGCAAGGACCTTTGTGTGCTGAAGAAGTTTATTTGATGTTAAAGAAATTTAATTTGGAAAACAAGTTAGTTTCGTTCCTTTGTATTTATATTTTTTTTCCTAACACCAACATTAGATGGGGACATGGTCGAATTGGCTAAGACTAAAGTCAAACATCATTTCGCTTAAAGTAAACAAATTTGGTATTAAAATCGAGGTGGTGCTCGAGACTTGGGGTACTTTTGTATTCAAGTGACTCTTTGGTGAACGGTTTCCTGCACAGTAATAGCCAGTAGAGCCATGCAATTCACATCCTTAATTTTCCAATTTCATTTCAAAGAAATCCTTTAATTCAAAAAAATTCCCGAAAAGAATCCGATTTAAAATTTTCCATCTCATCTTATGTTTATAATTAATTTGTAGGTTTCCATTATTTGTGACAGTTCATCGAATATGCAAAAACGAAATCGAACCTTTCGAACTTATAAATCGAGTAAAAGAAAAACCATCAATTTGATTTTAATCTATTTGCGCTTTTATAGCGCTTTTTTCCACTAAAAATAGTTATCAGGTCATTGGGCGAATACGTTGTATCTACTACTTAGACCTTAATTCAAACTCATGGAATTCTCAATATTGTGCTCCTTTTTTTTATTTCTAATTGCGATATAAATAGAAATATACGATTTAGGTAAATTTATACTGGTAAATCTATAGATAATATGAAAATGTGAAAATAAAAATGTTAAAAATACTTAAATTTTAAAAAAATGCATTAAAATTCCATTCAGCATTCCACCTCAATCCCTACCATCATCAGTGGCAAACTCATCTTCGAGAAGTGCTGGAGAGGTGATGCTGGAGACTTTTCTCTATCTACTTCAAATGATTCTCTTGCGAAATTATCACTAATTTTTTAAACAAAAACTAACTCTTTTTAATTTTATCAATTTGCAAATTATAATCCACACTACCTTCTTTTTACCCTTTTTTAACCCTTTTTTTCTAACCACAACTTTATCAGTCTTGGCCATTAATTCATTTGCTGTGCTTTCTCCCTATATTTTTCAAATTTTGGAGCACAGTTTTTCTCTTTTTCATTTTAATAACTTATAATATATCTAATAAACGACGACGATTCATAAGTTCATTCGAACTAAAGCGATAATTATTACAAAAGAGAATTACAAATGAAAAATTAACAAGAAAAAAAGCGAAATCAGAAATAATTTTATAGCTAAATTTATAAAAACAAAAAAAAAAAAAATTTAGCACAAAATTTTTGAGCGATAGCAATAAAACTTTGAAGTATATGGAAATATATATAAAAAATCGAATATATTGCAAAAAGCTTACGAGTAAAATAACCAAATGGAAAAAATGATTTTTTATAGTCCATAAAAATTAGAAAGTCAAAACGAAATCGGCGGAAGAAATTCAAGCTTCATAATTTCGAAACCAATTTGCGTAAGAATCCAACAAAATAAAAAGCAGAAGGGCAAATAAAACATAATCTGAATATAAATTTGGAAAAACTTCCATTTAGATTCAAATTTAAGCGATTTCTTTCTTGGTTTAATGAATTTCTAAAAATTTCTTTGCTAAATATTGGTTTCAGCCTTACTGTAGAAAAAAAAGAATAAATTATGAAAATAAAATAAAGTTAAGCGACTACAAAGAAATCCCACGAAAAAGTTACAGAAGTTATTTTTCCATTTCAAAAATTATTTTCATTTAGCGTATTTAAAATGAAATGTTCATAGCAAGAAGAATCAAATATTGAAACAAAGTTCTTGTCTTTTTTAAAATTTTTTTCGCTGTCTACTGTGAATTTTTTCACGAGGAACTTCCTTATAGAAGTCCATTTTTTATTTTGTAATGACAATAACTAATAAATAATTTTTGATAAATTTTTACTATTTTTTCTAATAAATCTATTCAGAGAAAACTTTCTCGGATAAGAAAAATAAAGAAAAAATTAAAAACATTTTTCTTCTGATTCATTTAATCATTTAAACATCAATTATAAGCGAAAGAAGCATTATAAGGAAAACTTAGGTGAAAGAAGATTAAAATGTAATTAAAATGTAAAATGTAATTTTAAAATGTAATTTCTGAGGATAATTCTGAACCTATTTCTGATTTACGTTGCATTCACTGCTGCACAAGAATAACATATTCGGTCGCGTTGATCCGATGTCACAGTAACACAACGGCGACAATGTATTTTACCGCAACGATAGCAATGAAAGCGTCGTTCAACACGAGTAGCAAATTCTGCACCACAGTTCTTCGATGAGCATTCATCTGCTGCACGTAAAGATTGCCACTGAAGTGCAGGGAATGAAGTATTATCATCCTATAAATAATGACTATTTCTAACAAGTTTAAACAATAATTTAAACAATAATTGAGATCTAAAATCCATTATTTAAAATGTGGAAATAACTAACAGATAAAGCAGAAGACAAATCATAGATATCATTTTCCGAAGTTTCTGGATTTAAAGGAAATATTCCTGCTCCACTTTCTTTTTTATCTAAAAATGAGGCAGTAATAATCACCAGGGACAATAATTCCATGTAGAAAAATTAAAAGCATACATAATTCAGGTAATGACTGCAGAGGTGTTGTAGGTTGTGCTCCTGATGAGACAGTACTGGAGTGACCACTATCAGACATAACTCCACTAATCACTGACTGTTTAACCGACAAACTTTTCAAGTCAGCCAACTGCTGAAAAGTATATTCAAAAAACTGAATGTACTCAATGGAGAAAATTAATCCATATTTTTAAAGTTTATGCTCTTCATAAATAGAAATGATGGAGCCAAAAAAGTCACAGCCTGAAGTGAAGCCATTTGCGCTTCTAATACTCCAATATGTTCAAGTGTTGCTATTGTTACATCAGTTGTCGATTCTCTAGGAAGAAGACCGGTATCAAACCGATTATACATAGCTGTCCAAACGACAATAGCTGATGGATGCAAATCGACATTAGCCAAATATGAAAATTTATTAGCCTGAAACTATAAAAATTGACTTAGAACCAAATAAAAAACTAGTTTCTTAAATATTTTAGAGCCAACTGCTGCGCTAAATCCAAATATTACCTCGTATAGTGGATTAATATAGTCATCATGATGATCATCTATATAACTCCATAGAGAAAGCGTCCGTTTTGCCAGGTTTAAATCCTAAAAATATTATATTCAAATCTTACATTTATTAGCACATATTATGGCATAAAATATTGTGTGCAGATATGAAAAAGGTTGGAATGAAAGGAAAAAAATGAAAGGAAAAATAAATAAATAAAAAATAAATAAATTTAAATATTATAATTGAATAATCTTTAAAATATTCCATAAAATAATTCCATTGAAAATATAACATAAAAAAATATAAATAATGCAAAAACTCTTAGAGAAAAACAAAAAAATAATTAATTTAACAATTTCAGCTGAGCATACTTTACGATCTTTATCGCAATTACCGAGGAATGTACCATATTGACAAGAGTAAGCGTGTTCGTGAATATCTATCAAATACCTTTCGTTAAATTCAAATGCACGAGGCTGCAGCCGCATAATCTGATAAACACAGTCAAGAAACTGCGTGAAAATTGGAGAAACCTAAATAAATCCAATGAAAATATCAAATCTTAAGTTGGAAGACATCAGAAACGAGGAATGCCTATCAACACCTGGACCGCCATGACCAAAACAGACTATGAATAAAATCTGAAAGTCAAGAACCTGCGTAGGCATAGGCGTAGACTTATAAAAAAAAAACTCTTGGGCCAACCGAAAAGCTTGGATACGTCCTATCCTAGTAACAAATGCCGCTAGCCAAACCAAAAATGGTTCTCGCTGCTAGAAAAAAAAGGGAAAAAGGAATAAAAATCAGAAATAGTAAGAAAATCGATTTTATAGCTATCGCGCAAATAGAAATAATATGGAAAAACCTAATGAATAATAATAAATTAAATAACACATATGAAAAAAAATGGAAGAAAATTTGAGAATGACATGAAAATGTATGGGAAATCGTCACTTCTTTAGCAGCTTCTTCATTAAGAGCACCAATATGCCCACACCGGTCATCGAATTTGTGCCCGAATCCAAGCCAATCTTTTTCTATTAAAACCTAAAGCAACTTCATTATAAATTTTTGCCATATTTTGTTGAAAATCGCAAACATTTTGTTTATTCATCCGATTTGTGTTAATTGTGAAATCTATATATAATTCCATAATCTATAATTTTTAATTTATAATTCTCTAAATTGTCTATGTATTTGCATAAGTATCCTATATTTAACAAATATATATATATATATACGGCGCCGAAACATTACTGTGATTAACTGGCGAGTAGTTAACGTGGAATGTAACTAGAATGTAACGACAGTCTGAATCGCAGCCAATCCTTCAGATGAAGATCCTTGTGCAAGATCCTCTCAAAATTTGTCTACCTTACCTAAATCTTCAAAATCTCTGGTAGAGAATTTAAGGTTAAGGGTGATGCACATCTATAGAGAGCGAGAAAATTTTTTTAATATAATATATAATTAATATTAATTTGCATATATATATATATAATAAAATGTACGATTATGTACAGGTTTATTAAAAAACATCTCGTGTTCTCTATAAATCTCACATTTTCGCAATACATTTATTAACTCCATTATATATAACTCTGCTTCACCGAGCTACTTTCTCTTTACATGTTGACTTCTTAGATAAAGCCAGGATTTAGGCTGCAGATATCGCAGCGTCTCATCTATTCTAATCTTACCCTTCTTCAAATGGGGTTAAAACTGGTTTTATTGATTTTGTGCTCTATTCGCATCAAAGTATAACATTTTTCTTGGTAATATCAATATCAAATTAACAAAAATATCTGATAACACACTTGAAAACCTCTTATTGTTCGAAAAAATGGATCAAGCAATAGTTGCGCCAGGCTCACGGTTTGTGATGTTCGATCCCAACCATCAGAACAATGTACAACAGCAGAAATACCACGAGAAACCAAATCAGCCAAAAATGCACTGCAGTCAAGCAGTGATCGAATATGCCTTAACCAACCCGAAGATTCAAGCTGCTTATAGTAATCGGTAATTGTTTTGGTTCGTTGACAAGCTAAAAAAATAAGCAAATAAGCAAATAGGTATAGCAGTCATGGTTTTTTTTAGAGCTCTCACCACTGCTGGTTGGACTCGCTCTGCTAGCTTATCGCACGAGACAAATAAGCCAGGGAGTTCCTTGACGAAAAGGTCAGTCGTCAGAATTACTGAATTTTTGGACAAGTTTAATTCCGTGAAAGGAAGAACCTCAGTATCTGCACTTCAAATTGAGCAACCCACTGAGCTATTCTACTCTCCCATAGCAATATCCATCTATAGTCAAGTTAACTTCTATTTTTGTTCGTTTAAATAAATTAAAAATTAACATTAGTAATAAACTCATCTCGCAACGATCTGCCTTTATTAATGAAAATTTAGAGTTATTATTACCAATTTTGATTCAATTAACAAATGAATACATTCCAATATTGCAAGAAAAACCGATGACTCTTACCGTCAAGCAATTTATTTAAACTTGAACGCATAACATGAATATTCTCGATATCAAAAAAATGAAAGCGCATATTTGGATAATTTTTTATATCTTCGTATCCTTTGCCTTGCATTTTATTCATCATCGCATTCACCTAAAGTATTTTTCGAAATAATTAAAATGATGATAAGATTTGTCTTAACAATTTCCTTTATCATATTAATCAAAACTAATAATATTTAGATTTCATTAAAAAATCAAAAAATATCAAAGAGTTAGATACGAAAGAACATATTTGAATTTTTCTTTTCTTCATAACTTTTCTCATTAAAAAGCTGCAGAATTTTTACGAAATTTTCAGTGAAAATAGACAAAAAACTAAACCAATGGCCTGGTATCAATAAGACAAAGTGATTGATAAGAAGGATTTGTTTTAGCGATTAAATTCATTAGTTGTTCATCTTCGACACAGCGAGCAGTAAAACCTGTTAGTGGTTGGGCGCATCTGCAAAATCTTCCCTAAACTGTAAAAATACAGTTTTTGCTTATTACACTTCAACAAAACAACAGTTCGAAATCAAACCATTTCTTCAAATATTAGGCAATTCCATAAACAACACCGTATTCCTATCAAAAATTTGAATTAAAACATATTAATAAGAAAACTGGCTACAAGGGTAATAATAAGAAACAATATTATACAATATATCGTTTTCTACAATTTTTTCCCATCTAAAAACCAATTTATGAATTTTCTTTCTAAGTCTCTCTACAGAAAGCTGGGCTGCACTTCCAAGGCCATTTCCAAAAGAATGGAATTTTTTTGTTATTAAACAATGAAGAGATCCGAATAAACAGAATTAGAGGGAGCAATGCCATAAAACTAAACCGAACTAAATGACACAACTTCCTAGTCAATTGATTTTTTGACGCATACTTTTGGCGTAAATTATGCGCTGTTGTAATGAAAACATCTTTTCTGTTAGTTATTGCAGGCAAATATCGATGAAATTTATTGGAGACGAGTTGTTAGATATCAGAAGTGAGTCAGCCAAGATTTCTGTGATTCATAATCAATTATCTTCTTTATTCCACAACATGACACTTTTATGTTTGTTTATGCTGGGTTTATTAGAGATGTTTCTGCTGAGGAAAACCACTGGTATTTACGATTAGGATTATTATAGATAGGATACCAAAATGTCTTTCTTTTGTCTTCCTTTTCCTATCTGAAAAAAAGTGAAGCACGAATTGAACTGAAACATTCAACTTATGTGGTCAACAATGTGATCAACGGCTTTATTACAAAATCACAATAGCTTTCCTAACTCAATCTGTTTTTTCACCAGATTTCATTCGATGTTGTGGATCAATTTCGATTATGGAACGCAAAAAGTCTTCATTAATTTTTGAAGACTTACCAAACCCTTCGACTTTCTGTAAATTGAAATCACCATTTCTAAATTTCGAAAATAATCTCAGACACTTCTTCATATTCAATGGTTCTAGATACACTTCGCTTATATAGTTTGTTGCGGTTATTATTTCATTTATCAAATTCCTACATCAATGTTGCAAATGTTCTTCAGATTTTTGAAAATATTGGAAATCATTATTGAATCACTATATGAATACACAAATGTCAACTAAATGACTACTACATAAGCTATAGAAATCACCCATATTTCTTTTGCTGCGAGAAAATTTCTAAGCTCACTTCAGAAAAGCGAAGTTATTAATGGAATGACCTAATATATTGCACTAATGAACAATATAATTCTACTTTAAGATCGGCTTATGAAAAAAAATTAAAATACTGATAATTTTCACTTCATAATAGGCTAAAACTTGGCAAAAATAATAAATACCTCGATATACTTGCAAAATTTGGCCGATGCCAATAAGTGAGGACAGGTAAACGAGCACGACTGCGAAATTTACATGAACCAATAAGAATTTGTTTTGTAGCAGATGAAGGGGTACATAAATATTCCGGATATGTATCACAGTACTAGAAAAATATTGTTTTAATTTTAGCTGTTTCTGTAAAAATTCATTTAGGTAATATTTTATAAAATAATATTTATAGAATATATAAATAATCCAGCGATACATGGAGATAGGAAAAAGGAGTGGAAAAAGCAATAAATTTAGTTATTCGAATGAATGAAGCATTCCAAAATTTAATTTTGGCCACAGAAGTTGAGTTAAAGGCCAGAATTAATAATTACTTCAAATTTGGGTAATTAGTTAATTTCAGAAATGACATTAGAGGCGTGGAAATGCCTCACTTTAGGGATCAACCAAACCAGAAATGGCTCAAGCAGTTAGAAGGATTTATTTCGTTCAGCTTGGATCTTCGGCATTGATTCATTATGAATTTTAGAAACTGTCAGAAAAAAACTTTCACTTTCTTTGCGATAAAATCCGCTGTTTCCACTGTTTTTTATTTGAAATGATTCGAACTATTATCTCGAATTAATAAAAACCAAATTAGAAATATAAATTTGAAAAAATTGAACATACTCGATAATCTACATTAAAATCATTAATTTTCCATAAATGTTTATCAGCAATACCGATACCTTGCCTAGCAAATTCAATCTGCCAATTAAAACGGTCCCAACAACGTTTTCGTCCTAACCAATGTTCGCCATTTTTTTCTCGATTTTCAAAAGCAAAGACATCAATTATGTTAACTAAAATATTTTCTAAAGAAATCTTCCTCAGTATTTCCTAATTTTATGAATAAAGATTTGAATGAAGATGAAAAGTGAAATAAAATATAAAATATAAGATTAAAAGTGGAATGAAGATTAAAAGTGAAGAAAAATATAGCTGAGAATATAAAGAAGTACAAAGAATTTTAAGAAATGAGAAATATAGTCGCATATTTCATAACCTATTTCTTTTCCAATTTAACTTTCTTAAGCCTTAAACCTTATTCCAAATCATAAATTATTAAGTTATATGTATATTATATATACATAGTTAAATTATAATTATAATATATCATAAAATATTAAATTATAATTACATAAAACAATAATTCAAAAAAAAAGTATAAGATACAATTATATTTTAAAAAACGCTACCCGGTCTGCCACATTTCAACAGTGTTTCATATAAATCTTGACAATCTTTATCCTTTGCTATCAAAAAATTTAATGTTAAAAAATGCTTGCATCGAATAGTTAAATATGTCCCAATGGCAGAAAGATTGCCTTTTTCGATATTTCCAATAAGCGCGTTTGCAACCTAAAAGTTATTTTTACTTTTCTAAATAATAAATAACAATAATAAAAATAAATAAAATTAAAATAAATAATTTAAAAATAATAAAAATAATTTTTATTAATTTTAAATAATAATAATTTAAAAATTAAGACAAAATGAAATAGCCACTAATATTTATTTATGTAGAATTTTATTTATTTAATAAAATTTCAAAATTATCAAAAAAAATCAAACCCATATTTCTTTTGATGAATTATCAGCACGAAATATAAAATGTGATGTGGTTATATGAATTGTTCCAACAATATTCGATTCTGATCCAAATTTATCGATTAACTGTACTTTCGTTATCTGAAATTTCTATGTAAAAATAATTTATTTTTATTACAAAAATTATTAATACTGTAAATCATAAAAATCGTAAATTATAAAAATATGTTTAAAAGCTTTAGCTATAAATTTATTACTGACTTCAAAATTTCTATAAATTTGCTACTGCCTTTACAAAAATTTATGAATTTAAAAATGTCGGCATTAATATCAAAAAATTTTGAAAAATTTACCAAAGTAAAGAGGACAAAAAAATACCCCTTTTTTGCAAATATGTCTAACATATAATAGCAAAAAATACCTTAGAAATAAATCCATGAAATTCGGAAATATTTAAAAAACATCTCCCTTCAATGAATTTTTCATAAAATCGATTTAACGCATTATTTATTACCAATTTTTTTCCACTATTTAACATTTTTAAAAAAAATATTTTATATTATAAAAAGTAGAAATAATTTTGTAAAATTACTACAATTCTCGTATCATTCATTCATTTATCAAAATAATTTAAGAGAGGATGGCTTTGAATAGTGTTCAATATTTGCTAAAAAAGAAATAGAATATGAAGCAAATGGCGAGAATACTCAAGTGAAAGGGAAAAAAATGTTGATTCACAAAATCCAATAAAAGAGATCAATACTTCAGGCAAATTTAAGGAACATTGATGAGAAAGAGAATTTTACAGGAATGTTTGAATATTTCTCGAATTTAACTAAAATAATGAAGTTAAATAATAGTAATAGAGGATAAAAAAATAATTTTAACAATTTTAGTGCTGATTCTATACTGAGCTCAGATGAATTTCTCATGAAAGCAAGAATTTCACCTCTCCAAGTAGCCAGTGCACCTGCATCATTTCCAACCAGGATAATGAGAAAACAAAAAGAAGAAAAAAAGAGAAGCAGAAAAAAAATGAAGTGAAGAATTGCAAAAAAAATAAAAACCCAATTTCTCCAATATAATCTCTAAAAACTGTAAGGAAATTCTGAAAAAAATATAAAATTACGAACAAAATTACGAACTAAAAATCATTTTTATTTTCACTATGTTCCGGTTTTTAACCAATGAAGTATGCCCACACTTATTGCATGTTATGCTATGTTGAATTAGCAAAAAACTGTGGACAGTTATACTGAGATCCATTAAAATTGCAATTCGATACCCTCAAAGTTAGGCAAATTATTATGCAAATAAGACTGAGAAAATTGGATGAGATGAGAATCTTTCAAAACGATTTTATATTAAATAAAAAATAAGATGTAACTGAGAGGCATTTTATCAGCGTGCATCAGCGCAGATATATGTATATACGAATGATATTGGCGATTCATCTGTACTTTTACTGCCAAGTGAAAATTTACCTGCTCTGACAAACCAACGATGCAGCTAAGGAGAAATAGTGTACACTTTCAGGATAGATAGCAATAAAAGTAAAAATAATAATTATAAAGGAAAATAGACCTTCGGTGCGAGTATATCTTCCAGTCGCATATTTGTATTTCCCAGATTTATATCACATTCGATTCACATAAAAATAAAGAAATAAATAATTATCAATGATAAAAAACAAATATTTTGCAAATAAAATGAAATGCGATTTTATTAAATTACCAAATTCTAATGAAATTTTAAGGATTACTTTATCAACGAAATTATCAGTGATAATTTTAATAAGCGATATAACAATGCCATATGTGCTTAATGAGTTAAATCTCTCGATTTGGAAGCCTGTTGCTAAAGCCGCGACTCTGACCTTTTGACCTCCATTTCTTTCTTTATATTCACAATTTTTGTTAATACCTCAAAACTACATCTCCACCACCCACTACATCATTCTTTCATCAATTTTTTTCCCCACTTTCCTTAATTAGAAAATCCATTATTGATTGAGCGAATTTATTCGTGGCCACGGACATGTGTCGACTTGAATTGCGGCCCGCAATGAAATTTTTTATGCTAAAATTTATTGTAATAAGAAAAGAAATAATAATATTTGCATTCAATTTAATTTTAATTGCCATAAACAATTAAAAGTGAAGAAAATGCTACAAAAATTGGACGATGCAATAAAATAATTATGAGGGAAAAATTCAAAAATTACATTTAAAAAGTGTAATAAAAAATAAATGGGATTTTGAAAAATTGAAAAAAATATAATTTAATGTGAAGAAAGTGCAACATAAAATAAAAAGTATAATACAATAACAATGCTGGAAGAAATTAAAAAATATAATAGGGATAATACTGAAAAAAAATAATAGAAAATGAAGAGAATTTTGCAAAAAATATGGAGAAAATAACGAAAATGTTCAAAAAATGCTGCGGAGAGCAGAACTTCAGCATCGACGTTCCGAATTGAGTAACAACCCGCTGAAGGGCCGTTAGAGGAAGAAAGTGCACGTTTAGCCAGCCAGATTATTCCTAACTCGAGTAGGGGATATGATACTTGAACTCACTCGGCCATGCAGTCTCAGAAGACGAGAACGACAGGAATACTAATAAATAAATGAGAGAAAGCTTTAATTTCTGATTTGAGAAAAGGAATTTTTCGAAATTTTCTCTATTTTTCGTAAGAAAAATGATGAATATATTTTGATTTGTAAAAAATATTTTGATTTTTAATTTGTATTTATTTTTAGGTATTTATTTTTATGAATTTATTATTGGAATTTAAAAATTTTTTTTATCATTAGAAAATAAAAAATTTATTTATCACTATGAAATAAAAAGAAAATAAAAAAGGTGAGTGATAAAAAATTCAGAACGAAATTTATCACAATCATCCTATTTTTTTCACTTATCTGAGATGTACAGGTGCAAAACCGTTGAACGGAAGTGAAATTTGTTCATTACTGAAGTTTTGCAATTATTTTGTTTAAAAAGCTTTTTGATTTTTTAAACGAAACAATTCATTGAAAAAAAGAAATAATAAATAATTAGAAACATTAAAAATATTTTCCCATTATTACTTTAAAAAATTTTAAGAAGTAAACAAAAATAAAATAAATAGTTTAATTAATAATAATAATAAATAATAATAATAAAAAATAAATAAATATCGTTCCATTTAAGCGTCGTTCTTTGATAGTGATTTAACAATTCAAAATAATTCTTTTTATCAGCAGCACTTGAATTGTTAAATTAATTAATTAATCAGCGTATCCACTTAAAATAATGGACAAATCATGAAATGTGGAAAATATATTTAAAGGGTTAGAAATAAAGCGGAAATCAACATTTATCTTGTTGTACTATAGACCGTATTTGTCTGCATTGCAGTCATTTTAATAATTAATGCAATAGGACGAAAAGCAATGAAGTTCCATACTGGAAGGAGACAGAAAGAATAAGGATTAGAGAAAGTATGAATTAATTGGTGCGAAGGTCCTTTCATTTTTATTAGTTCGCTAGCTTTGGCGAATTTTTGTGAAATTCTCTATTTTTTGAAAGAATTCTTAATTCGACAAACACACTGTTCTTTGGGAAAAAAAAATTTAAAAAAAAAATTAAAAATTAAATTATTCAAAAAAAAATTTTTTTTAAATGTTGGCATAATTGAAATAATTGCAAATTTAAGTAAAGTGGCGATTTTACTTCATTTGACGTCAAATCAACCGAGAATTTTTTAAAAGATAAAAGTGGATTTCACCGCGCTTTTGAAGTTTTACAAATTTCATCTATTGTACTTCAAATATTACATGAAAGCATATTATATGAAATTGCCTTTTTCATTTTTAAGAAAAGCTTAATGGCGATTTCGCATGAAATTTTTGCAGTTGAACGATGAAACATTGCAAAAGCCATAAGAATTTTGATTAAAAAATATTTTAAACAAAATAGAAAAAGGCATATCGGAGATTCGGTATCTCACTTTCATATCTGGTGAAGATTCGAAATATTTTCTGTAAAGGGACTGCATATGAATTAAGAATGAGTAACCTTGCCAAAATTCCACTTTTTTGTAGATCTTTCTAACATGCATTTTTTACCAAATGAACATCGAATGAGGCTCCGGTTCATATTATTTGTCATCCTTTCTCTTAAAGCTATTATCCTTTTCAAATACATGCTTCCATTAGCTCCACAAAAGCTTTAAATGAAGACCATAAATATGATTCAATGAAAAGAAAATTTTTCTCTTTTCCTATATCGGCCAATGAAAAAATTCAATAAGGTAAAATAAAAATTTCATTCTGATTTGCCTGCAATAAAATTTCTGAAAATATCCATACACGGTCCGCATAGCCCGCGTTAGATACGGTACCATGTTTTTAAGTACTAATTCTGTGACCCAAAATTTTTGTAAAAGAATTTCATGAGCAATTACCGAAATTCTCGAATATTGACGATCATATTTACGAGCAAAGGTAGCTTTATAATTTGCAAATTGGTAAAATTTCAAAAACTTTTACATATTTTACATACCACAATCTATAAAATAAGGAGCGTCGATGCTGAGGTTTTACTCCCTGCAAGCGTAAACCTATCCAAGAATTGGGATGATGCTGGCGACTCACCTGCATTTCTATCGTCAATTTGTATGCATACACGCAAAAAAACTCATTTCCTCCAAAATCGGTTAAATTTCGCAAATTTGTCGTCATTATTCATTGTATAGTTTAACATTTCTCCCTAAAATCTCTATAATTTCTACCTTCGATGTACTACTGCATCCTAAGCCAATCACAAAACCATTTCCCATGCCCCCTATCATCTTCCAAAGATTCCAAACCATCCTTAATAATTTTATTATAATTTATTAAAAATATATTAGTAGATTAAGGCCATTTGGGTAAAAAGATAGAAAGTAAGGGTAGAAAGATAATATTTCAGTGTTGCTAAAAATAATACTTTTATATATAGAAATTTCTGCATAATTGTATCGTATAATTTATAGTTAAAATGTGGAAATATATTCGCAGATAAACTATTCTAATCATGAAATTATTCAATTTCACATTTTATTTTAAAACGATTTTAACGATTGTATAGTCATCAAATAGAATAAAGACTGATTTTATTTTTATAATTATTAATAAACTAAGTGATAACAATCTGCATGATGATATAATAAATAAACGAAGAAATTTTTGAAAAATCTTTTTTTAAATGATAAAAAATAATGAAAGAATTTCTCAACAAATGCAAAAAAAATAATGAAATCATTTGTTCAATTGGGAAAAAATATATTTTTATATATATTTTTTTATAATAAATTTTTTTCTAAAATTATGGGTCTTTTTCACGAAACATTTTTTCAAAATTTTATTTTTTACAGATATAGCTCTTCAAATAACCTATTTGATAATTTCAAAAAATTTAATGTTATCATGGTAAATATTACCAGAGGCCTAGAAGATTGAGAGTTGGCAAGCCAGCCTTAGGGTTTTGCCAGAGGAGCGCTTCTGGAAAACCTAAATTCAAATGCTTATCAGAATATTATTTAATGCAATTTGAAATTCTGTTGTAACTCTTTGAGAATTGATTAATTTTTGAGGATAATTTTTTAAAATTTGACTAAAAGATGCGGCAGAAATTAAAATGCAAATATCTAATATTAATTAGTCCTAAAGTTCCTGTAATTTTCCTATACTCTTTTTAGTGGGTGGTTGCACAAATTATCGCCTCTATCTATCTTCAAGAGTCAGGTCTCAGTTCTGGCAAGAAAAAATCGTCTTCCTTAATGGTGCACGCAAATATACCTTTCCATCACCAAGTGGATTTTTAGCAAAAATTTCTTATCAGTGTGCTAACAATTAGGTTAATATAGCTAAATTTTTGTTTAATGTTACTATTCTTTTTAATTATAGTAATTATATTCAAAAAAGCATATAGAAAGCAGTACATTAATTAATTGAATTTAATGAAAATTTATTGCAAATTTGTCGAATTTAATTATCGAATTGTCGAAATCATTAAATCAAATTTTATTTTTATTTATTTCTCAAAAGAATTTTTTTATTTCGAGTTCATATCTAAAATAATTTCAAATTAGCAAGATGTATATTTAATATGGGAAGAAAATGATAATAAAATTTATGCGTTCTTAACTCTGGTTTCGGTGTCCATTCATCAAGTTCGCTAAAACTTAAATTTAAGAATGCGAGCACTCGAACTTGCTTATCGCTAAAAAAACAATGGATGATAATAAAATGATAAGGGAGCCATTAACAAAGAATTTTAAATTTGATGAACTCATTCTACCGGAAAGTATAAGCAAAAATTTAATTTCTTCTTTCGTTCACCTTCGATAGAATTTGTAAGCTATGGTTAGTCTTAGCCGACCAGTACCAGTCCTAAAAATTTTTGATTTATTTGTACTTTTATTCACAAATGACTCACTGATGAAAGAATAGCAGCCAATTGAGTCAGAAATCACGCGAAGACGATGGAAGATCTATGATATATATTTAATATTTAACTGGATACTATATTTAACTGCTTCAGCTTCAGCTACATTCCATGGAGAGGCAATTTATGTTTATAATTGTATTGTTCAGATTAGTCTAATATACAGGAATGGTCTTCGTTCCATCTGATTTTTTCATACTTGAGACGACTTGACTTCGCTTTTAGAGTGGCCAATGCCTTTTTTTATTCTTTCAGCCCCCGAAATTCTTTTAAATTTCTTTTTCATGGCATTGAGAATAAATTGTTAATTTTAAATATTGTTTAAAATTATTTATTTAGGCGTCGAATTATTTAATATTGTTATAAAATAAAATTATATTATTATTTAATGTTGTTTACCATTAGATGTGAAATATTAGACGGTTAGATATTGCTTAAAAAAGAGTCATTTTTATTTTTTTCCAGTTGCAATAAAATTTCATGCAACTTTATTCATTTTCGATTATGCTAGTTCCACTAGCTATAAGGATGATATTCCTCGTCAGAGCATTTTAGGAATAGAAAAACAAGAAGGTCCCACTCAGATTTTTAATGACAATTTACAGTTGGTAGATGCCGCGAATCGCGATAGTTGGAAAGATAATCTAAATGATATATGGTTAGCCATATTCCTCCCATCATATTGATTACGAACATTCTGGTTTTATCGGCAAATAACGAAAAAACGAACAAAACTCTCAGCGAAAATGCTTTGGATTTCAGAATTTATCGATGAACCGTGCCTTAGTTCAACTGAGATTACTACTGTGGAAAAATATTTTGCAACAATTTCGATCGCCATGCTTTACATTCTATGAACTATTCGTGCCATTTTTCCTGATTGCTCTCTTTTTTGGTTTAATGATCGGGGTATGCAAACATCATTTTCATATTTTTAGATCGGTTTTTCTATATCATTTATGTTTTCAAGCAAATAAAATATTACAGAACGATAAATAATCAACGAGATAATGCAAATTTCGAGTTATCTTCTACTGTTTAAATTATTTTAGTGGATTATGTCTAGTTAAGAAATTAGTGACATTAAAGATGCTCCAAAAATCCAGCTGAGCAATAGATCGTGCAAACGCACGGCTATTATTCTGCTTGATCTTCTTTTCAAAAGGCAAAGTTATTAAGAAAATTTGCAGTCAAGCTTCGTCATCCAATTCAAATAACTATCGCTTCCTCGATTTCCGCGGAAAAGAATGAAATATTAGAAGTTTTGATAGATAAAATTCATTAATTTTCTGAATTATTAAATAAATTATGAATTATTAAATAAAGAATTAAATTTTTCTTGACAGATTTATTGTTGAAATAACATATTATCGAAATTTTTAAATTTTAGTTACGCGATCGTTTTGAAAAATCACACAATGAAACAATATATCCATCTTGGTACGTTCAAGGAAATGCTTTTGATCTCATAATACCACCGGACACCAAAAACATGTCGGTATGAGGATTTATGTGCTAAATTTTAAATATTTGTGATTGAAGTTATGCCTATTGCCATATTTATCAGTTATCATTAATTAATTAAAAACTAAAAAGTGAACCAAAAATATTTACTGGCCATTTGACCGAAAAATGTCAACAGTAATAAATTGGAAAAATAGGTTATTTTATAATTTAATTAAGAATCTTATCTTGCAAAATAATGCAGTAATAATCGGATTTTCCAGGGCTCCATGATAGATCCCTTGGTTTTATTTCAAGGACCTAAAAGTGAGGATTGTATTTTTTTAAATATAACAAATGAAAAGGATTCAACAAAATTTCATATCAATCTCGAAATTGCGTATTCGCCTAACAATTTCAAAATTAATCGGATTATGAATACTGTTAAAGTAAGATTTCTTTATCAAACAAGAATTTCCCTTATCAAATAAAAATCAGCCAAAATTTTTCAAATTTCTTTTATTTTTAAAGCATTTTTTTGATGAAAATCTTTTTTTCTGGATTTACTTCTTTGAAATCACTTTTTTGAATAAATTTGTAATGAATCTACTTGAGTTTAATCTTTTAGATTGGATTAATCTTTTCCGTATCAAACAAAAATTTTCCGACCTTTAATTCTGTGAATTATTTTTGAATGTTTATAAATTTGCATTTCCTTTTCGCGCTGATATTTCGACAATATAAATATGATAACAATAAATTCCTTTAGCTTTTTTTCAGGAAAGATTTACAAATTCAAATATTCTTAGTTTACTGAAATTTCTAAACTTAAATACCACCGATAACGAAGGATTGCAGTATTTATTGAATTTGACTATTTCATCAGAAGCATCGCTAACGAGTATATCTTTTAATTATGAAATTATTTAAACAATTGATATAACAATTATTTTGATAAGTGTCGATATGATTTGATGATTATGATCAATGATCAACGATATGATTAATGATTATTCTTTTTCTTCTCCATCTTCGAACCATTTCTAGCTTGCTTCATTAGCAAATAAGATACGCGCGGTCGCAAGCGCCAATCGCATTTTACTGTCATGTTTATTTCAACAAAATTATAGGAAGTGAACTTACTTCGAAATTTACACTTTAATCTTCGTGTGATAAATCCACTTAACAACTTGAAATTTTTCTTTTTCAATTATTGCAGAGGATTACCGAGAATTTCACATGAAATTTCATAGGGATTCATAAAGAGACCATTAGCCTTTCGTAATATTCAATCTATATGACTCTTTAAAAAAAAAGGATTAAATTTAAAAATTTTGGAATTATGAAGAGATGGTCGAAATGTTTCTTCGAGTAAGGTTGAAGTGTGAATTCGATTTATGTTCCTCGGCAGTAATAAACCTGTAATTAAAAGTTTAATCCGAAATTACACTTAATGCTGCTCTATCAGCTACTCCTGCAATCCTATTGTCGAATGATTTTCCAAAGAGATATCACCCTATAAATCAGTGGAGCAAAGGAAGCTAGAAATGGCAAGTGTTGCTATATGATGAATGGAGGAGGTTTTTTAAAGTTAAAAGTATAGATGAAGTTGCCGAATTGTTGTCACTGACCCTAAACTAACCGTAATTTTTGCGACTTGATCAAATTTATTTCCACAATACATTTCATTTTTGTGCCCTCAGGTAAAGATACCGAAAATGAACTCAATGAATATATGGCAAAATCGCTTTCAACCCAATGTGGAAATCCGCTCATTGGTTGCTTTTTAATTATAGACTATATAAATTATAAAAACGCCAAATTAAAGTTCATTCTTCGTTATTTAGTAAGTAATGAAGTAATCGGTTAGCGTTCACGATTTCTGGTTAGCTTCCATTTATGCTTAATAAAGTCAAAAGTTTTTACCTTTAGAGAGTCGCTTGACGATAGAAGAATGGATGAAGCTATTCTAACTAGAACCTCTCGGATTTTATAATGATAGATTCATTATTATAGGATGCAGGACCTTTGTCTTTCAACACAATAAAGTGCCTTAATTCATTTCATGAATATAATATTGCCAGATTTCTTTAAGGTGGAATAGTGTTCGACGAAGATTTTGCTAATTCCAACGAAACTACCAATATTTCTTATAAAATTCGTTTATCAAATACGAAACGTCGTTTCGTTAACCCACTATTCGGTAAATTGCCATGGGATACAAGAATAAATTTCGCTATTCAACTTATATCCGGTCCGATTGATCCAAATGATGCTGGAGGCGGAGACCCAGGTATGCTTAATAACTTATCAAATTTTCAATTCGAAATGAAAGAAGATATGTGATCATCCATTTATCCGTATGAGAACAGAAGGAGCCTATTTAAATAAAAATAGTTTAATATTTAATGGACAGTTCTCTCGCAATACAATTAGAATTTTTGCATTTAGCAATCATGGCCTTCTTTCGATAGTTTTTAATATTTATAGTTTGGCCAGTTGCATTGACCGAGTTCGACTTTTTCTCGAGAGGGTCATTTAGAAATAGGATTATACGTGGATCCTCACTATTTCACTTTAAATGGCGAGTATGTTGCTGGCAAGGAATGAAATCCTCTGTCATTGACCTCAGTTAATGCAATAAATCCTACCGTAATTCTGTCCTATGGCGCAATTCCAAAATTCCATCGCTATTATTTTTAAATAAATTTATAAATTTTTTACGAATCATATTCGATTCATTGAGCTTATAAAAACTTTGTCGAACGCATGCGTGAATGGATTTAGCAACTGAATTATTGATGACCTAAGTTTGGCGAAAGATCTCAGCTCAGTTGAAACAACTAAACCAGATGCAGATTGTTAGAAGAAGTGGTGTAGATATGAAAAAGTACTTATTTTTATAAAATTATATACAAGCGAAGTGATTGAGATTTTTCAGGATATTGGCAAGAAGGTTTTCTTACTTTACAAAGAGCGGTTGACATAGCGATAATACAGTACATAAATGGAAACCATACTGATCAAGAGCTATATGTCAAAGTAGGTATTTATTGAATTAAGCAAATTAGTAGTTAGTACTTGTCGTTCTTGTATCTCATGGCAATTTATCAAGCAGAAATTTTCGCTAGAGAATTACTTGATGATAGAAGTGCATTAAATTTTTAAGTTTTTAGGATCAATTTTTTTCAGAAACAGGAACTAAGTCCTATCAATATGATAGGACTGAGCCACTATCCTTCGTGAAAAGTAGATTATTAACTTATTTATTTAACTTCTTTTCGCACTCTAATATATGATAGTCGTAGTTTGACGAACAAGTCGCTTAAACCAGATGCATTTATATCTTGAAATCTTTCCTAGATGCAACGATTTCCATATCCACCTTATCAAAATGAAATCATAGAAGTTGGTGAATTTTTTCTACCCGTATTGATAATATTTGCTTTTTTACCCAATATTATATATACAGTTCGAATTATTGTCGCTGAGAAGGAGGACCACTTAAAGGTTTCTTTCTTTCTTCATTAAAATTTCTTCTCTGGATTGAGGACCATTTCAATATTTTATTCAATGAGTATTTTTCCATACAGGAATATATGATAATAATGGGTCTTTCGCGTTGGATACATTGGTTATCATTTTTCATCGTAAGCTATGCAAAATTATTGCTCATGGTCGTTGTAATAACAATACTACTTCACATCGTTACCATCAAAAGCGACCCTACGGTGGTTTTTGTATTTTTCCTTTTGTACTCCTTCGATGCCGTTTATTTTTCATTCGTTTTATCCACATTTTTGCAGTCTGGTAAGTATTGCTCTGGATATTACTCTCATCAATTACTATTATTACTGCTAGTAATACTAATATTATTATTAATAATTAGTGTAACGGCTTTAACTATCAGTAATGCTCTATGATAGATGATACTTTATTTTGAAAAGCAATGAAATAACTTATATTGAGCTTCCTTAAATCAATCGTTCATTCAAATTCCAATCAAAGAAAACGACAAAGTAATACTAACATTATGCTTAAACTTAGTTATAACGGTGAAGTTAGATAAGCATAATTATTGCTAATAAAAATAGAAGTTATTATACTCATACAATTGATAATAATAAATAATACATATTAATTAGGGACTGCGGCAACATTAGTTGCTGTTCTTGGTTGGATGTTACTTTATTTTTGGACATCTTTTTTCAATGGAACCGATATTTTGGTACCATATTCATTCGAAATTAGGTTGTTGAATTGCGTAAATCCTAATGTCGTACTGGCTTTTGCTTCGAAACTTCTCGCTCAACATGAAATACACGGTGGGAAATTTTTTTCTAATTATAATAAAAATATCAATCAAAATTTTTTTCAGCTAATACTGTGAAATCAAAAAAAAAAATAAAATAGGTTCCAGAATTTTAAAATTATAGATTGCGGGCTTCATTGGGACAACCTTTTTCAAACAACTTCAGCCGATGATCCATTAACATTGGGGCATCTTTTTATTATGCTTATCATTGATGGTATTATTTTAATAACCACTGCTTGGTATGTTGATGAGATCACGCGAATAGATAATGGTGTTCAGCGAAGACCTTATTTTTTCATTTTGGTAGGCTTTGAATTTATTTTTATAGGGCATTTATAATGCATTCGCTATCTAAATAATAGCAGGCTTTTTTCACTTTCACTTTCATCACAACGCATCATTTTTATGGAATGATTGATTGATGAATTTTTCTAAAATAGAGCAACCAAAGTGGTTTTTTTATGTGGTTCATGAAGTCATAAGGAGAAAAAAAAAGTGTTGCATAATTTCAGCCATCGTACTGGTTTCGCAATTACACAAATAATCAAGTACCACAAGTTGAATCGTCTGATGATCGAACAGAAGATTCAACGATCGATGATGAAAATGTAAATCAAGAAATTGCAATAAATATCTTAAATTTTACAAAAATATATGGGAAGAATTTTTGGAATAAAATTTGGAACTGTCAATTTGTATGTTTTCCATTCTTTATAAAATTTCTATTGAGCGGAAATAATGAACCTCGCTTGCTTCGGATCTTTTTGATTTTTTTTGCTAAATAATTCCGGTTTAGGGTGAGATAGCCGAAAAGAAAGCTGTCTCCAACCTCAATTTGAAAATTTATCGCGGTAATTTGATAGCTTTACTTGGTCACAATGGCGCTGGAAAGAGTACAACATTTTCTATGCTTACAGGTTTGTTCTAAAGTATGGCGGAAGTAAAACCACACTTCAGTGTGAGGATAATCCGCTTCCTCCTTAGTTTATAACTGTTGATTACTATGGCAACCTCCAGTTTAATCATTAATTATTGTTGTGAGTTATAAAAAAAATATAGAATAAAACTGATAACATTGGTTTGGTCGACGATTGTGGACTGGCACTCGCCTCCCACAATTGAAGAAATAATGATTCCACAACAGTTCCACCATATTAACCTTAAGTACAACAAGTAAAATTTTACCAATGTGAACTTTAACCTTTAATCTTTATTAACCTCAAATTCGAACTTCAAACTTGCGTGACCAAATTTTTTAGTAAAAAAATATAGATTAACAAATTAACATCGACAAATCAAGTGTCGGTAACTCGCTGGCAAGATAAGTTCCATCGAGAATCGAGTTTAAATTTGCCGATGCACCACTTTTTGTAGGGCCGCAGTTCTCGCTTAATTGCGAAGAATAAAGGAAAGTAGAATGGCTTTCAGTAGGTTGTTGATCAATTAAAAGCGCCGATGTTCTATTTCCGGCAGGAGGTAAACTTGTCCGAAAATCTAGGTGATTCTGGTGACTCACCTGTTGTTCTATCGCCATGAGACCCCCTGGCATATTTGTCTAGTGCGATATGCCAGCAGAGTGAGTCCAATCAGTAATGGCAGGTACTCCTATAAAGGAGTTTTTAAAAAACCTCTGATCCTACGGAAAGAAGGAAGAACGGAAATACAAACGGCTAGCGATTCAGAAGAAGCAATTTTAAGATTTTATATTAATTAGTTTGCGCAAGGATGTTTGGCGATAAATAAATAAAATTAAGTTCGAGTTCAAGATTTCGTTATACTTCTTGACGTAAGCTATTACCAATAACTTTAATAATAATGTATCGTAATAATGTTATTAGTACCATTGTAATATTATTTATTCCAAAAAAGAAAGAAAAAAGAAATAATAACCACGCGCTAATAAAAATTGCACAAAATATAAATACAGTACAGTTTTATAAAAATTAAAAGAATAAAAGCGAAAATTATTTTGCTGTGACAGTATAAGGCTGAGGAGAATATATAGTTGTGATTGTGTTTAATTCATTTTTCATTTGAAAAACTAAATAATTGATGATGCAGAAACTATTTCAGTAGAAAATTTATTCGAGAAAGCAACTAATTCTGCGAATGAGGAAATTATTAGCTGTTTTATTTCGCTTCAATCTTGCAAATTATTAGTTGTTATAAGAGTTAATTATCAGTGATAATTTAATATGAATGAATATGAATCTCAGGCACGACCGTTCCATCATCTGGTACAGCCTATATCGATGGATACGATATTCGTACATCGCTGCCCGAGATTCGCTCTCGACTTGGACTTTGTCCACAGCACAATATTCTATTCAATACTTTAACTGTAATTGAGCATCTTGAATTTTTTTGCAAAGTAATTAATTGATATTTTCATTAAAAGTTTGTCGAAATATATTTTGATATATTTATTATATATTTATTATTTATTTTGATTTATTTATATTTATTTATTTATTTTGATATATTTAAACATATATTTTGACCATGTGGAAAGCTCGTAGTTATTTTCTTTGGAAATTCATTGGCGAACACTGCAGTAAGCAAATGGGATTCTATAATATAATAGCTTATAAGAAATACGCACATTGGTGCTGATCCAAATAAGAAATATTCTTAAAGCTGAAAGGAAGATTCTGGAACAAATATGAAGCAATGCAACTGATTAATAGACTGAAAATTGCTGACAAATCGAATAGTTATGCTAACGTTTTATCGGGTGGCCAAAAACGAAAACTTTCGCTTGCAATATCACTTATCGGTGGATCCGAGGTAATATTTAATGCTCAATCATATTATTCGGTTTCTTTGCTAATTATGAGATTTAAGATTATACTATTAGATGAACCGACATCAGGAATGGATCCTGAAGCACGACACGACGCATGGTCACTTCTTCAAGGCGAAAAAGTGATTTGTTCTATTTTAAAATTTTAATAAATAATAAAAATTGAATAAAAATGATTTTTTTATTTATGCTGAAGATAATATTTGAAATACCGATAGCGTTTTTATTTAAAGAAAAATCGAACGATTCTTTTAACAACTCATTACATGGAAGAAGCTGACTTATTGGGAGATCGTATCGCAATTATCTGTAACGGCGAATTACAATGTTGCGGTTCTAGCATGTTTTTGAAAAAGAAATATGGTACTTTAACCGTTAATTCAATCTTCTATTACACCATTTCTGATTCGACTTGTTACACTAAGCTAGGATGACACTTTTTTGCCAAAGAATCAATCATAGGAATAGAAAGTACACATGAACCCCCAAAATCACCCACAATTTATTAATTTCAATTAATTTTCTGTTGTAATTTTTGAAATGAGATATCATTTATTATTTATTTATTTTGAGCTTGGAACATGCGAGGTTCTTTTATTACAAGAGTAGCATGGAGCTTCTTTATTGTGCGAGATGATATATTTTACTTTTTAAATCTGATTTTAGGCTCCGGTTATCATTTAACAGTAATGTATAAGACAATTCAGTCATTGCAGCAACAGGAAAAAGTAGTAAAAGATAGTCTAGCTTTAATCTCACATTATTGCCCGGATGCTCAGATACAGTCATGCGCTGGGCTTGAAGCTACATTTCTACTTCCATCTGAATTTCGAAGCAGGTACAGTTTTCTTTTTCTTAAATTTTGTTTTCTCATGATATTTTTTGCATTCAATATTTTTGCCAAGGCCATTACAATCATTGCGACTAGAGTTTGAAAATATAGAGTTTAAAGGTTCCCATCTCTGTTCCGTGAAATGGAAGAAATTGGCGAATCGATAGGAATATTGTCCTTTGGAGTATCCATCACGACTATGGAAGAAGTGTTTTTAAAGTAATCATTTTGAGAATTCGTAGTATCTCTTGAGAAGGCCATTAATTTTTACGCTTTGAATGCACCATTTATGGGTTCAAATGCCTCTTCCTCTTGAAGGACATAAATTGGAAGTTTTCATTGGAAATTGAATGCATCTGCGGAATAAGTCTTTCCTTCAAAATTCCAATGCCGATTAAATCTTTAGAGTGAATCGTTTCCCACTTGCTTCTAATTTTAATTCGCCAACTTTTTTTGAAATTTTAATTCATACAATTTATTTGAATGAGCTCGAAAAACATCTCCTCTCACGAGCAAACTTATTCAGAGTGAATCAGTTGGCGGCAATGAAAATTTTCGATGACAAATTAGCCTATTTGAAAGATGGTAGCAATAACATATCAAATGATATTTCTATTCAGCGTATGTTTAACTTTATTTTCTACTAAGGAAAATGCTCACCAAATGAACGTGCAGATTTGTCTTTAAGCACTGACAAATGTTGTAAATTAACAGCTCGTTACAAAACTTTGCTAAACCTTTTTATTTTCGCCTATTCCTAATTCTCCTGTATAACACGTGCCAACCTAATGTTCGCTCACCAAAGACCGCCTATTCATAATCACAAAATTTTATAGTTTTAACCGCGATTGCAACAAAAATGAACAGTGAGATTTGGCAAGGTGATAGCTCAAAAAATGAAAGTGGGTGGTATTAAGGGGCCGCAATTGGCTCTGTAAAAGCTAAAGTGACAAAAGAGAGTTTACTATTAAGTAGGCTACATCGTGGTACTCAAAGAACATAGCTAATTTGATGGTGTATTAAGGGAAATCGTAATTCCCTATTCCGTCTATGGTAAATTTTCAACGGTTACCACTGCCTTTCGATAATAGAATACTGCAATACTGGAAATCTATGAGTGTCAGAGCTGTTGTCACTCAACACCATATAAGAAGAATGCGGAAGTGAAGGAGACAATAAGACGTTAAGGGAAATCCAGAAAGCTTTTAAAAATGTATAAAGCCATTAGTAGGAGGATGTTATTAACTTGTTGAAGCAAAAGAGAAATTGGGAGATGAGCGAATGTTAAGGAGAAATGACAAGATTCAAAGGTTAGGATAAGGCATTTAGCGAGGATTAAGAGTTTTCACAAAATGTGGCAGATTATAAATAAGTTTGTCACCAGATACACAGACACCGACATTGCCAATTATCGTATAGGCTATTCAATTCATATAGTATTTTTTAATTTCGATCTTCAAAAGCTTATAACTCTTCTTCTAGGCCTACGAACAAAACGACGTCTTATTGGATCGCCATTATATATTCAACATTTTCGAGCAATGTTTATCAAACGATCAATCTTTTTCTTTCGAAAGTGGACTCTTTTCATTCCGCAATTATTAATTCCAGTTAACCAACGTTCTTTTTTTATTATACATATTTTCGTATATATATTTTATATAATTTTTATTTTATCAACTTTTTATTTCTGTCCATCAAAGCATTTCGGAGGCATTGAATACAGTATAGTAGGAAAATTCATGAACTTTTTTAATTGTAAAATTTAGGTGATATTCATGGCATTGTTGGTTTGGTCAGCGATTACTGTACCTTCAGCCAAAATTCAAGCACCTCAAATCATTAACATCCAACCTTATTCGAAAGACAAGCCTGCATCTATTTTAGTGGAAAATCAGACCATAAGTGCATATGGCGAGAAACTGTCTTTGCCTTTGTTAGTTCGACAATTTATTTATTTTTTCTAAAAGCTTATTTCTGGTACAAGCTCGCTTGTCAGGCCAGACATTTCATTTGCCAAGGAGTCAGTGGATCATCAGCTCGGTTTTTTTTGAGCGATAAACTTATTCATGGCGAAACCAGAGTCTCAGCGTTAGTCCTTTCTAAATTAGAGTAAAAATCCACTGTACTGTGCTTTACTTCATTTATAATTATAATGAGTGAATGTTCTCATTTGTGAAAGGATACAGGTTTTTTGTTATGTTAATCTGACCTGACTTTTCAGAAAAAAAGTGAAATTTTCTAGGTCTTTGTTGATTTATAGATTGTTAAAAGAAACCTTAGCCACAAGAAATTCTGAAGATTATTTCTTGATTATGCCTTATACTAATGTGCCGATGGAAATCCTCGCAGAATCAGAAATGGCAAGCGTTTGCAAAAATAAATTTTCTTCAAATCTATTTATATGATGGTTAGTCTAATGTGCAATTTAAGAAAAAAATTGTTTTTCAGGAAGGAACCAGAGGATTTGGACTTCATAATCCTGTAGCATTTCGCCTAGAAGAGGACCATTTTGGTTTTTTCTCTACAAAATCAATCGTTGGTAATCATTGGCTTTTTTAATTCATTCATCAAATTAAATATTCTCGTTATTTTTATAAATATTTCTTGTAATCTAAATTTTTGAGAAATCTCAACTATGGAACAAAAATTGAAAATTGAATTGAATTGAAAAATTGAAAAAATCTGAAAATATGAAAAAATTCTTATAACCTTAGAAAAATTCAACGAAATCATATCTCACGGAATCATCACGCATAGGAAAATGATGATAATGAGTAGCGGATTCTTCATGATGCCCATGATTCACTTGATTTCTAAGCGACTTCTTGTCGAAAAATCAATTAGCCAAACCAGAAACGATGTTGTGAGATGAAAAAAGAGAAGATGCAATGAGTTTATATGAATTCAAATATAAGGGGAAATTAATGGAAACCAGCACGAGCTATGGAAAACTTTTTTAAAGAAAAAATTATGCATTTTGCTTACGACCTACGAAACAACAACACGCTCGTTTTGTACAAAGGCTAAGTCAAAGGCTACGAATTTATTCGAACTTTTGGATTGGATTTTGCATCAGAAAATACTTATTGCTCTATTTTTTACAGCAATGTTCAATAATTTTGGACGATCTGCGCAGCCACTCGCATTGAATTTGGTCGATTCAGCAATTCTTCGAATGGTGACGAAGAAAAATACAACTATAAATGTATGCTTCCGTGCTAATAGAATTTACCACATTCCTCTAATAAAAAAATTTACAAAGATATTTAGGCCATCAAAAATGAAATCCATGTGAGTACTGAAGATTCGCTTGCAATTAATTCATTAAAGTACCATTTAGCAAATGGCCAGAAAACCAAAGGTGTTGAATGCTGTTAGAAGAAGAATAGAAAAAAAGCAAAATATTTTCAGACAGTCAATCATCCACTGCCTCCAACAGCTGGGGATTCGTTAAAAACAAAAGATGCCTATAATGGACCAGCATTGTTAATTGGTTACGCTATAATAGTGTCGATGAGCATGGTCGTCTCTGGATATTCTTGCTTTCTAATACAGGAAAGAAGTCGAAAAGCTAAACATTTACAGGTTCACAGTTCACTTAAGCAAAGCAGCAAAGTAAATAATTTGGCATCTCTTTGTTAAAATTAACCTAATCGTCCAATCCTAATTTTCCATAAAAGTTATCTCAACAAACCCCATTATAGCTAATGAGTGGTTTGAACCCATTAATTTATTGGACGACTGCTTTTATATGGGATGCTATTTGTTTTCTGCTGCCAGTTGTATCATTTATCGCTATTTTCGCAGCTTTTGATATCAGAGTAATTTTTTCTTTCCAACGATATTATAGAATTGCCACTTTTCTCATTGCTATAGAAATTTTAAAAACTTTCTATAAGAAAACTTGAAAAATTTTAGAACTTATAGAAATTTAAATTTTAGAAATTTTTAAAATTTTACAAAAATTTTTAAAATTTTAAAATTAGGGAAAGAAGAGAAAAGAAAAAAATCTAAAAATTAAAAAATTAAGACAACTTTAAAAAAGTAGAAGAGAATGATCTCAGGTTTACATACAACGATCAGATGTTGTCTTAACTCTTATATTAATAATGTTGTTATATGGATGGTCTCAAATACCTTTTGTATATCTTCTCTCATTTGCATTTAATCTTGCATCTAAAGGATATTCGATGATTGTCGTCTATAGTATTATTACAGGTAAGCAAGAAAGTCTTCTTAATAAGATAGTCTAAGTCGGCGTCCACTCTGCTATCCTACCCCCATTATTGTAGCTATCTTGACCAATAAACAATACTGGTGCCATAAATTTATTTATATGAAAAACTCGCAGTTAGTAGTGCACTATTTTATTTTAATTTAAACAAGTTCTATTATTTTTTTTGATTTTTTAATTTTAGGTATAATTGGTGCAATAGCGGTGCCAATAATTGAACAAACCACAAATGATGATACAGCAGATATCGTTTCCACAATATTGTCGTTATTTTTTCCAACCTATAATCTCAATAGCTGTTTCACGAAAATCTATGGCAATGAGTGCCGACGTCAAGCTTGCTCAGTAACTGACTGCTCATTCTCACAAAATTTTGGCACACTTATGAATATCTGCTGTGGAACTGATGATGGTAATCAGTTTTCATAAATTAAAAAGCAGTGAAATCAATGAATGCCTAAGGTTTCTGTATATGTATGCATTAAGCAATGGCAGTTCGAGAACCTTAGACAACCGTTCTATGTTTCCATACTTGAAACTTATTTAATATTGCTTTAATTTTCATTTCACCTCTTAGGTCCCTTGACACAATCATCTGGAAAGGCCGCAAAATCATGGTACTCATTTCAAAGTTTGTCGCACTTTAGAAATACCCACTCAATCTGTTTACTCTCATTTCTTACAAATTCATTTTCTAGTGTTTTCAATGTTCTCGTTTAGAACGGACGAATGTATTAACTGTACATTTATTTTCGTCATATTGAAAGAAATATGTTAATTTTAAGAGCGTATCTACACGAATAATATCTTAAGCACAGCTGGCAAAAAAGGTTTACTCTTTTCAATTATATTTTTCGTGGCTCAAGGATTTACATCTTGGTTCCTTATATTTTGCGTTGAAAGCGGCTATCTAAGAAAATGGTTCTTGGCACCGAATTGTGACAACTTCCAGGTATTTCTTTATCGCATTGCTCTATTGCTTCTTGCGAAATTAACGATTTTTAGGTGAAAATGAAGTGTTTTAGATTGCCGAAAACCAAGAAGACGAAGATTCTTGTGTTCAAATGGAAAAATCTTTAGTTCGATATATGAACGAATATAGCGCACCTGTGATTGCGAAGAATTTAAAAAAAATTTACGGCAACTTCGATGCCGTAAAAGGTGTCAGTTTCTGCGTGGATACTGGTGACTGCTTTGGATTATTAGGTATCGTCTTGCGGATCATTACGATGTTTATTGCAATGCACCGCAGCATTTCAAATGCTTTTTTTGTCTTTGAGTAACTTCATCAGCAATTTTTCTATTTTTTGCGATTTACCGTTATTATCACAGTCGTTTGATAGATTTTAATCTGACAGCTATTTAAATTGGAAATTACATTTGAGGTGTGAATGGTGCAGGAAAGACGTCAACATTCCAGATGTTAGCTGGTGAAAATTCTATATCCTCCGGTGATGCCTTTATTAAAGGCCACAGTATTGCAATGCAGTGGCGAGAAGTTATTTATTTATTTCTATCATTAAGTATTTTAGTATAAGGCAAAAATTTTCTCTACAATCGTAGTATTAATTTTTTCATTCTTTGCTTCTTAAGATCTGCATTTCTCTTTTAACTTTCTTTATATATATGTTTTTATACTTTTTCTCCATTTGGCTGGCAGACTCTTTTACTTTGACCAGAAAGTTACTTGGAGGTAGAAATGCAGATAGGCTAAAACTACTACGCGAAATCCCAAGGATACCACGTTGCTGAACTGGTACCTTAAACATTACACCATTCGGCCTTACACATTTACTTGACTTCTACTGAAAGATATGTTAAAGGCAACAGCAGAAATTGGTTATTGCCCACAATTCGATGCACTTATCGATGAAATGACAGGAGAAGAGACGCTAACGATGCATGCACGAATTCGTGGAATACATATGGATGATATATCATCGATCGTAAATGCCGTTATTGATGCTGTTGGCATCAAAATTTGTGCAAAAAGAATGGTAAAAACCTACAGCGGCGGAAATAAGCGCCGTTTGAGTCTGGGTATAGCGCTTGTTGGTCTTCCAGAAGTTTTGCTTTTAGATGAACCGACTACTGGTGTTGATCCCAAAGCTCGAAGAGCAGTATGGAATATTCTCTTGAAGGTGAGTTTAATCACTCGCTCGACTTCTGTAGTTCATATACCCTTAAATCGTTTAATTTTGAAATTCTAGTCTTAAAATCAGTCTGAAATAAAGCTTAGTGATTTGCACCATAAAAGAAAACCATATGAACGACCATAAAAAACACTTAGGTGAAAGAAAAAGGTACCTCGATAGTTTTAACTTCTCACAGTATGGAAGAATGTGAAGTGCTATGCAATAAAGTTGCGATTATGTGCCATGGTCGATTCAAATGCTTAGGAACCACTCAACAAATTAAATCCAGGTAAATCTTTCCTTGTACGTGGTGCTTTGGAATACATTTAATCTTATCATTTCAAACATTTGGTTGTATATTTATCTCTGCCCGAAATAAAATTGAATTGTTGAGGTCTCACTTGCATTTTTACATTTTAAAGCGATTCTCTTGAGAAAATATCTCACTCTAATTGCCGATAGAATGAGCCCATAGTGATTGCTACCTGCCGATTTAGTATATCAGAAATTTCAAAGAAAAAATCCTATTGAATCTTTCTTTAGGTGATGCACTTAATAATGAGAGAGTTCTCACCAGTACTGGTTAAACTCGCTCCACTGACTTGAGCAACATGGCAGAGATTCCTTTGTCGGTAGAAACATAGATCTCGGAGTCGCCAGCATCACCCAGATTTTCTTACAGGTTTATTTATGGGGGGAATCGGACCTCAGCATGGGTTCTCCCAATCGAGCAACAACCCACTGAGCTATTCTATTCCTGGGTGACTTATAAGAGCCTATTTTATGTAAATTTCTTTGAAGATATGGTGCAGGATATACGCTATTAGTCCGGCTAACATCGCAATCTGAAGCTGAAGATATAAAAGCAGTTATAAAAAAAGCTTTTCCTGATTCAATTCTAAAGGTTTCCTTATTTTACCCTTTATTTAACGCAACTTATAATTGTTTATATATTCATTAGCTATTCTTCCAGCTATCATTCACAGCTGCATTGAATGCTAAATTTTTAAATTTTTATGCTAAATTTTTAAATTTTTATGCTAAATTTTTTTGCGAAAAGGAATCCACGACTTTCCGAAGATCATATTTCACAGAAAATACCAGTTTAATTTTCTGAAACTTTACGCTTTTCGAAGTTTAGGAACAACACCTCCTACAGCTTCGGTATGAAATAATCAAAAACAATGAGAACAAATGGTCAAACATGTTTATGAAAATTGAAGCAATCAGCAGAAGATATAAAATTGCCGACTATTCATTGTGCCAAGCCACACTGGAACAGGTCCCCCTTCTTTTTCTAACAGTATTCGTAGTTTTTATTTTAGCTGAATCTACTTTTCCCCGAATATCGCTTGAGGAATGAGGTACAGTTCCACGGCATTTATTTCATTTTTAATAATAGATTCGCTCTCATCAAGGAATTCGAATCCAAAAGCATAAACTCATTCCTTTAGTGGTGAAAATATAAAAAGTGACATGGAAACGATCGCTGTTTTTTACAGGTATTTTTGGAGCTTTCTCATAACACATCGATATCAAATCGCAGTGCAAATAAATCAGTTTTACCTAGTTCAAATATTTTAAATGACTGGACTTAACTGCTCGAAAATAGTCAGCTGTAATCTAAAACATGTGTCAAATTCCGCGCTTAAGCTTCATTAGAAATTTATTCTAAACATCATGGAGTTTTAAGTACCATGAACATTATATGTCATTTACGAAATATATCTGAACTATATATACATAATTGATTTTTGTTAAAATGATAAAGCAATGATAAATAATAAAAAATAAAAGCATTATAATAATTACGTGAAAAAAAATTGCAATTTTCAGCGTATGCTTTTCTGGCTTTTTCATTTCAGTTGTAATTTCAGCGTATGTTTTTCTGGCCTTTTCATTTTTTCTAAATAAAAATAATATGAAATAAGCCATTATCAAAGGAAAATTCTGTATCAAAAATGCTAAATGTGGATATGGATTCATAAAGTTCAAATTCAGCTCCATATATGATTCAGTATGAAAAGGAAAATAAACACTGAAAAAAGAACTGAAAAGATTATGAAAATAAATCATAATGGTTAGAAAATATTTACCCTTCGATTTCTTTTTGCTGTAGAGTTCATGGCCTTCCGATTTTTTTGCTTGTTTATCGCTTTTTCTCTGCGATTATCCTTCTTTTGCCGCGCATCAACAACCTATAGTTTAAAAAAAGAAACTGTCAGATCTTTCTCTAATTTTTTCCTAAATTTTTTCCTCATTTTTGATGATAACTATATAAATTCAATAAAAACATCTAAATTTTGGAGCAGGAAAAGAAGCAAAAAACTTTGAGAAAGTGGTCAACCTTATATAATCCACTAGGCCTCGATGTTCGACCCATTTTTCCTTTCGTCATCACCTTATAAACGATTTCTTTCCTTTTCATTGTAATATTTTTGCGATATAATCTGCATTAAAAAATCATAAATCACGAATAATTTAAGATTAATGAAAACTTCGTAAATTTAGATAGAAATATGTTGAATACAAAGCAAAATTTATTTAAAAGTGGAAACCAAACTTTTTCAGTTCACGGATTTTTTCATTATAAGGCAAATTTTCATTTTCCATTAAATTTTCAGCTTTTTTCTTTGTCTTTTCCAGTTTTATAATTTGTCGTCGCTTTTTTCTGGCTTTGGCTTGCGCTATCTAAATTATAAAAAGTTTAAAGACTGAAGATTTAAATTTAAAAACTTTTTAAATTTAAATCTTAAATTAAATCTTAACAAAATTTAAATTCAAAAAATTTAAATTTAATATAATAGAAGAAAAGAAAAAAAAACAATTCAATTACGTAAAAATTATCATCATCAAAAATAACCGACTTAAGACCCAAACCTTTTTGATTGGTCGTGCATTTAATTCCTTCATTTGATCCTTATACCGCTGAATCTGCTCCTAAAATTTCGAAATTTCTCCGCTTTACGCAACAATTTTGATTTTTTACAAAAATATTAAAGTAAATAAAAAATTGTAAAAAATAGAGATAGTAGAGAAATAGGAACTTTTGTAACAGGTAACTCCTTCCGGTAATGCCTTGCCTCGTCCTTAACGAACCAATCAGGCAATCCTTCATCATTATTTGTATATCTGTAAATAAGATACTGGATTATATCTAAATAACTATAAGATGAAGTCCCAACAGGATACAAACCTGTTCCAGGCCCAGTCCTCCAAGTCGCGACGAGTTTTTGAAGAATAAATTAGTTGCTCACCAAGAGCCAACACTTCAGGGGCTAATTTCACCCTCTTCGTCACTACAATTGAAAAGAAAACAATACAATTTAAAGCAATAAAAGGAGATTAAAAGTATTATCTAACAGAAGCCAAAAAACGAAATAAAGATTTGATAATAGTTCCGTATTACCAAGATTTTCTTTATCCTTGATAGATAAGCCTTTCCTTTTTGCCATCTTCAGATCATCAATTTGTATCTTTTTATCATTTTCATTCGATAAATCGTCTAAACATGAAGTATAAATTTCTTCGTTATTCTCCTCCACTGAATTGAGAACTTCATTATCTGCCCATTTTACTTTGTTTTTTTTCCCATCTAAAATGGTGATCAATGAAAAAATCAGCACTCTTATATATTAGAAATTCAGAGCAGAAGGAAGATAAGTGAATAAATGTAAAAAACAAATCTTCTTTGGATAAAAACGTGTTTTAAGACATAAAAACTGGCATTATCATAACAACTTGCTTTTTGAACGATTTTCCAATATTCTTTCGACTTCTCTAACAGCTTGATCGTCATCATCATCGTCAAGAAATTCTGCGATACCTTCCTGAAAAATGCTACTTCACTTATGAATGATGGGAACATAACTAAAATGAAATAAATTGACAAAAGATAACCAAAATACCTGAGCAAACCAATTCGACATATGTGTCTCATTTCTCTTTTCCACAGGCAAATAACTCTCATCATCATGTATCAGATTTCTATCAACCATCTCATTAACACTGAAAGGAGATACTTGAAATAACTATAGAGTTCGATTAATAAACAGTAAGACGGCCACAGACTAGGTAATAGTTAATACAAAAATCACCCTTCCAAAATTATATCAGAGTTTTTATCGAAACCGTCGTCACTATCATCGTCTTTCTCACCAGCAGCATGAACTGATACTTTAGAGTTCAGGGAAATATTCGCTTTTTCTCTCTTATCATCCTTTATTCCTATTTTCTTAGCTTTAGCTATTTTATTTAAGGAGAAAAGGTCTTGTTCTTGAGGTAGATCGTAGGCAGAATCTTCATGAACCATTTTTAATTGTTTCCGCATTTGTATTTTTGCCTTTTCCTTCAGTAATTTTCGACGTTTCTTTTTTAAAGCGGCCTGAAATATCAAAAAATTGCCTATATAGACAGTTTTTAAGAAAAAAATAACTGAACGGAAATTTGAAATAAATAGCAATTTTTTTCTTTAAAAAAAAAATAAAAAGAAAAAATGAAATAAAAAAATGCCCCCTTTCTTATTAATAACATACTTTATCTATAGCACGTGCTTTGGCAATCTGTTCATCGACAAGAGCAAGCCGTTGCTCCCTTGAAAAACAAAATAATAGAGCGGAAACAAAAATAATGGAAGACGTAAATATTGATATTAAAATCGCTGAATCGTTTGAAGGACAAGAATGAATAAAAATGAGAATATCAATTTAAAGCCAAACGAATAAACCATAAAATAATTGCGGCAAACGATTATATCATTTGTAGCTAAATTAAAAGCCAAAAACAGACTCTATTTCATTTTCATCCAGTTGTGATGACACTCCTGGATGTTCTTCCGCCTTATCTTCCTCTTCGCTCAATTCTTTTAATATCTTCTTTCTCCAGTTCAAAATGAGACGAAGTTCTCTAGGTCCACAAACTTTTAAATCCATAATACAATGTTGTAGTTCTTCAGTGGTCGCTTCATGTTTCTGCCATATTTCATCGTCTAGCACTATCTTAAGTATTTAGTCAAGCACTTTTATGACAAAAATTGAATATAGGCGACGAATAATTCGAGAATATATGGCATTAAGAAGTAAAGCTGTTGAAAAAAATAAAAGCTGTCGAAATTAACCTGATTAACGCTTCCTAAAATTTCGAGATAATTTTTACTACGAATAAATTCGCTAGCTGTAATTTTTTTGTATAGCAAAATCTGATCTTCATATCCTTCTGGTTTTGTTTTCTTTTCATTTTTGCCACTTTGAAAGATTCGATACCTACAAATTAAAGAACGAAGCATGAAACGAAGGAAGTCCTATGTAAAACTTACACATCAGGCTGTTTCGCTTCATCGCTGGTGTCTAAAAATACTTTCTTTGAGTCGAGGAGACTGGAATCTACTTTTGATGGCTTCAAATATTTTTCACAAACAACAAAAATTTCAGCTGATTCTAAACGTGAGGCGGCTGGCTTCCAAACATGAACCTCAAAATTCAAAATATAATTACAAATATAAAAACCAAAATAAATTGTGCTTTGACAATTAAATCTGTAAAGTATTTATCATAAATCACTCACTTTTCGAAATAATTTCTGAAACACTGAAATAAGACAATGATAGTCTTTAGAACGAAAGATTTTTGTTATGAAGTAGCCATTCTTGGAAAGAATTTGAGTAGCAAGCTTCAATGCAGAAAGACTTAAACAATTTTGTTGGAAAGCGTCATGCAACCAATTCAAACCAATATTCGGTGCACCATCATGAAGCACGCAATCAGCCTAAGCTCAACTTTTTTTATCACGCCATTAAATTAAACATTTATCTAACAAAATTCATGATAAAGTGGATTTGCTGAAAAGATAAAAAGATCTCTCATACCTCCCAATTTTGTAATTCTTTTTTAATCATTTGTCTAGCACTCTCCGTTGTTATATCACCTTGCAAAGTAATACATTTATCAACAGGTTTTATAGGTACCAAATCGATTCCTAAAAAAGGAAATGAATTGAAAATTAAAATAAGATAAATTTAAGCACTACTGCGATTTTAGGATTTTAATTTTACTAAGAACAAGGAATTCAAGCAACTTTTACCATTACTAAATCTTATTTACCTCAATCTTTAATTAATATAATATATTAATTAAAGCTCATATTAATATATAATATATAATGAATTACGGAAATGAAACTAACCAATACGTATGGATGAAATTGGCATATTTTGTGCAGCAACTTGAAGCCATCCTCCTGGAGCAGCACATAAATCAACAACTGCACGCGATTTTTGCAGGAATTCAAAACGCTTATTTAGCTGTATTAATTTGAAAGCCGCACGAGATCGATAGCCTGAAAGCAAGAAAATCATAATAAGATTTAAGAAAAGAAACTAATTAACCTAATTAATCTGTTTTTATAACAAGCAAAAAAAGTGAAAATTAGTCGACCTCCACGTAATAACTGAGGACGAATGGATAGCGCTCGCTTCGATTAGTGATAAGGTACCATAGTTTCTGTGGATAGGATGGCTCATAAATGGGTTGTTGCTCAATTCGGAACTGAATTCTGTTCCACACAGAAGCAAATATGTCCAAAAATTCAGGTGATGCAGACGACTTACCTGTACTTCTATGGCCAAGTGACTCCCTGGCATGATTGTCCAGTGCGACAAGCCAGCACAGCGAGTTCAACCAGTAATGGTGAGGAGCACAGTTTCTGTATATAGACTGGTAAGCCCACCATTAATAGTGAAATCCGGATGATAAAGCTCAACCAGTAAATATGAAGAGAAAGATTTTTATGCATCATAAAAAATGGTGGAAAGGGAATTTTAGGAAAAACAGATTTAAAGGGCCTAAAGAAAAAAATTGAAAAAGAATCTAATATTAATATTTGCTAATTAATTATTAATAATCAATTATTAATAATCAATAATAATCATTATCAATAATAATAATAATCACAAAATGATGGAGACATAATAACAATAACAATAGCAATAACAATTATGATTTATAAATAAAAGAAATGGTTAACAATAATTGATTAATAATACAATTATATAATTATAAATGTAATTATAATCAACATAACTATAAAAATAACTATAAATAATAATATTATTTATAATCTATAAATAATTTACAGCATTTATTTATAATCTATTTATAATTTACAGCATTATTATTTAATAGCATTAAATTAATAGCATTATTATTTAATAATGCTATTAATAATGATAACAATAATTAATAATAATAATTAGTAATAATGGTAATAAATGTAAGAATATTAATTTAAAATAAAATAATATAATAATAGAAATATTTTATATTATGAATCAACTATAATAGAAATAATACAATAAGAAGAAATAATATTGTAAATAATATTATAAATAATAAGTTAATATAACAGTATTACCGCTAACGATAATTCAAAAGAAAATCGAAATCGAAAAAAAAATGGCAGGAAAGGTAGAATGGCTCCGGAGTGCCCTGTGCCAGTTGTACTCCAGGCGCAACCTATTTTCCAAAAACCCAGATGACCCACCAGCAGTTCCATCGCCTGGCATAGATTGCCCTGGCAAAAATATGTCTGCACGACAAGTGGTGAAGTGAGCCAGAAAGTTGGCCTCTCTCCATAAAAAAGGTGGAACATTTCTTATAAAATAAAGATAGAGTGGTGAACATTGGAGCGACGAGGGGTCCGGTTTCCGGAAAAGTGAAATCACTATAATGAGAAAAATTAAGGAATTAGTTACTAAAAAAGAGAATTATGAGAAAGGGAGAATTACAATGATTAGTCGACCAAACTTTTCGCTGCCAAAACCCGTAAAATTAAATGTAATAATTACTATGGAACAAAATTTATTACTATGGAACAAAATTGTTGAATAGAAAGCAATAAATAAGCAAAAAGGGAAACGAACCAGCTTCCTTCGCTAAAAAGTAATATTTGTCTCTACGCTGCTTTCCGATCTTCTTTTTCGCCATTTTCTTCAATCAACTAGCTAGTGAATTTTCTTTTCCCGTCGAAATTAACGAATATATGCTCGACCCCCTAAAAAACTTCGTTAGATCAACAAGGAACCACTCGAACACCGAACTTAATGCCACCCCTCTCCCTCTCCCCCCCATCCTTCTTCCTCAAATAAGTTTACTCTTTTGTCAATGCCGCGAAACTTGCCAAGTTGAACTTTAGACCGATTCTTAGTACTTGAGTCATCTCTAATAATCGGTCGCCTATGGTACATTTTCGCTTCTCATCTTATTGGCTTTGAAAAATTTATTTGTTAATGAACGGATAACTTTTGGAACTCTTTTTTGGTTTTCGAGGAGAGAATTTTTTCTAAAGTTAATAGGAATATTTAATGGATTTTATAATTTTATGAATAATTTGTAATTTAAATTTTTTCCCTATAAAACATCAAAATGTTTGAAAAGTATATTTTATTTTTAATTTAAAAATAATTAATAATTATGAAAATTCGAAAATTAATAAATATCAGTTTTAGTGACTTTTTAACTGATTTTAATTTATTAATTTTTTTAGGAATGAAATTTTCTTTTCTGCTAAAAGTGCATTTTTTTCTTTATTTATAGATTATTTTTCAATTTTTATTTTTATTTTAATTATTGTTTAAAAATTTAGAATTCGAAAATTCAAATAGTTTCGATTAAAATTAAATACGGAAAGTGAAAATTTAAGAAAATTTTAAGAAAATTTCGATGAATTTATTTTTTTAATTTTTTGCAATAATTTCGTATTTATCGTTTTAAATAAAATTTATTTAGTCAAATTCATTTAAAAATTTTCTCTCCGTAAATTTTTTAAAAGTTGAAATTGTTTTATTTTAATTGTATTTTAGTCAATTATTTAATAATATTTTAATTAATCACTTTTATTCACTTTTTTATTTGTCGAGTTTGTGAGATTTTTAAAACTTTCAATATTTTTTAGTATTTAAACACTGAAAATGTGTGATAATAAAACGTAATTTCTAATAAAAATATGGGATTTAAATCAGAAAGCGATTTAGATGAGTGCGTATGGCCACATTGCCGGCCGACCAATCGAATGTTTAAGTATTGCTGTTGAACTGCAAAAAGAAAAATTTGTCGACAAAAATGGACAAGAAGTTCTTTTTGTTTTATATCTCCTATTTCTAAATTTCCAGTAATAGTAGATTTGTTAACAAATTATTTATGTTCTTTCTGGTAATCACTTAAGGAGGTGGAATGGACTCCCGGGTTGTTGCTTTCATTTCGGGGCGCTGACGCGGAATTCCTTTTTCGGGAAAAATAAATCTGTCTTTTAAAATTGATGATGTTGATATATATCACCGTGCGGTCTCTTGGCATTGTCTGGTCTGACAAGCCAGCGGAGCAACTATTAAGTACTAGGCTGAAGACAAATAGCAGGCCTTTATCCTCTTTCCTTAATAGCAATGAAATAGCTGCTTTGTTCCTCTTTCTCTGAATGAATAACTAGTTGAATAGTCGGCAAATATTGTGTATTGTTGGAAGAAAAGTTAGAAGACTGGAGAAAACAATTTATGTAAAAGGCAAATAAATAAAAAAGGAAGAAATTTTAGGCTCTTCGCGTTGGATTTAAGATCGGTGGTGGAATAGACCAAGATCCGAGTCGAGCACTCTTTCCATATCCTGATACTGTTTGTTTTCAAATTTACATCAATACCTTTAAATAGTCAATAGTGTTTTCTAATTCTTCACCACTTTTTGTTAGTTTTAATTGTATTTTTTATTATAACTTTCCGAGCTAATTTTCTATTCATGTTAAGCTTATAAAAAATATTATTAAATTATTTATTAAAATAAATAAAAAACCCACACTTCTTTAAAATATTTCTAAAAATTTAGAGGTTTTCTGGAAGGCAAAAATGTATATTTTCAGTTTATATCGTTTAACTTTTTGCCGAAATTATTTTTTTTATAGGGCATTTACATAACGTATATCGAAAAAGATTCACCGGCTGATCTTGCTGGTCTTCGCCAACACGACAAAATTTTACGAGTTATTATTGATTACGATATTCTAACATCGCAGATTTCTTTGCACTGAATCTTTGATTAAATTTTTTTCGACGAAACTTTTCCAAAACTGTAACTCACTATTTTTAAATTTGCATCAATCCAACAGTAACGATAATTTTATCTTTTAAAATTAGCAATATTACTGAAAGGATTCAAATTAGCCGACAAAAAAACTTCCCAAATATTTCTCTTCTGTCAAAGTGTCAATAAAATCATTCTCGAAATAATGAAAAGTTCGAATTTGATTAAAAAAGGTGTAAAAAAAAGTTTCAAAATAATTTTTAAATAACGATGAAGATAAAATACAGAAATCGCCGGTCTAATTGTATATATTTTTTGTAGGTGAATGGCAATGATTTTACGATGGTTACACACGAAAAAGCAGTGAAATATATAAAGAAATATCCAGTGTTAAATATGTTGGTTGCAAGGAGAGATCTCCCTTATTAATTTTTTTATGAGTATATTTCTATTTATTTATTTTATTTTATTTCATTTTCGTTAAATTTATATATTTTATATCATTATAATTATTGTTATTACCAATATTATTAATAGAAGCAGTGATTAAAAATATGAGACACAACAGATGAAAGAGATTACAAATAAATAAATATAGAAATAATAAATTTAAAAAAAATAAATGCAAGCCAAAAGACGATGATCATTTAATAATTTTTATATATTAAGTAACATGGAATGTTATTCTTTGTATTAAAAAAAACTATATTGTATTAATAAATAAATTGATCTGGCAAAAAAAATGAAATAAATTATAATAACGAATAACGAATGAAAATAATGAATCCTATAATAAGGATTTCTTTATTGGAAGAACTTTGCATGGGTACTGCCTCTTAATAAAAATAAACATTAAAAATGAATCTAAGATAGTTGATGAAAACTTATATGTACTTTTATCCTTTATCCTTTTCAATCAGAGTAAAAAGGAAACACAATGTCAAATATGAACACATAAATTATAAATTGTTTAAGATTATATTTATTAATGGAATCAGAAATTTTACTAATGCAAGGTGAAGTAACTAATGGACTGTTCAATAAGAGGTGCGAAGGTTGAATCAAATATTATTTTATTTAAGAGAGGGTATATAGATATATAGATTTCTATCCAAAAGTAACTCTGTCACTGAAAGTAAAACCTAAGAATCTGCTGAGAACTCGCCTGCATCTCTAACTTCAAATGTTTCTCTAATGAAAAATTCACCTGAATCTCTAACTTCAAATGTCTCTCTAATGAAAAGGCATTATCCTACAAAAACCAGCCAAACCAGAAGTAAGTCATAATATCGGCAGGATTGTTCGACGATTCGTCTAATTCGTTTTTCGCCCCTTATAAAACGGAAATTAATGATTGATAGATATTTAAATTAATTTACAAACAATAATTAATATAATAATTAATCATAAGAATGAAGGAAACATTTTGATGAATCCCAAATTGGTTTTGAAAAGGGCTCAACGAACACAACCATAGTTATAACAAATATAAATATAGCAAGATATGTAACAAGACTTGCTAGCATTAAAAATCTTTCCCAATTCAATATCTAAAAATATTTAAAATAATTAAAATTAATTTTCTGATTTCGTACCACATAATGACCATTATTTTAATTTTTCAGTATGGAATTAAATTTCAAATGATTTTATGCTTTCTTATCTTAGAAAAAAATTTTTATAAATAATAGTTTCTAAATTTCTAAATAAATAAATAGTTTCTAAATTTATATATTTAGATATGTTTAAAAACATTTTTGCATAAAAATAAAACCTCAAGATTATGCAATATGACAATACCCATCAGTAATCCAGTTACTATTCCGGCAATATGAGCTGTATATGAAATACGATCACATTTATCCTCCTGAAATCGCCTATAAACTGTTGTACCCAAATCAAAAGCGATGAACACTGTTATAACAGCTAGCCGCATATGACGATAGGGCATTTCCGCCCAATTCTAAAGATCATATTTGTGTAAATAACCAGTGAGTGGACGAGCAAAAGCTGAATAAAAAAATTTTGGGATAGAATTCAAGTCAGTTGAACACTTATTAACGATATCATATAATCACAATACTGGATTAAAGGATATATAAAAACTAAATCAAAACAATACTAACAATAATGACATTTGAAAGATGAGCGGCAATTAATGCATAAACTCCAGCAGAGCAACCAATTAGATAAACCGATGGGTCCAACGTATATTGAAGCAGTGACCCTAAAAAACTGTCCAAGTGATTCTGAATTTATGTAATAAGTGGATTTATCGTTATGAATATCTGAATTAACCAAATCTCCATTTACTATTCCAGAAATATAAACTGTTATAAAATACGATCTCATTTATCTTCACGAGGTGGTCTTTTTTTTTCTTGCGATGGTCTATAAAATGTTACACACAAATAAAACTATTGTATGCAAAGATACTGTTGCGGATCATTTGCATTACTACTTCCAAAAGAGGAAAGATTTTCCCACTCGCATCTCAATTTCAGTGAGAAATTTATCTTTGCCAAGGATAAGAATAGGATTCATGCTATTTCGATTTAAAGTAAAACGGAAAGTATAGTTATATCAACAATTCATAATAGCAGTAGCTCAACAACATAAACACTTATATAAAAGCCATTTCAAAAGATAAAGGAAAACATACCAAGAAGAACAGCTAAAAGATAAATCGGAGCGATGCGCCAACTCTTATGAACAAGTTCAAGTGGAATGCCGATTAAAAGCTGGAAAACGAGATTCGGTAATAAATGAAGTAACCTATAAAAGATGTTTGCAACTTTCATTTTATTAATATATTAATATTTGATGGACAAAAAATCATTTTAAACCAGAAACCAATATATAAAATAAATAAATAAAACCTACATTTCTTCTTATAAATTAATAATAATAAATTAATAATAGTAATACAATTTCTAAAGTAACTGTAGTAATCTCTAAAGTAACTAAAGTAAATAAACTGATTTAAATTGATAATAATCAAAGGAAAAAAAGAGTAATAAATAATAATAACAAATGTCCATATGAAAATTTGTTTAATATAAATCTAGATATTTTTTCAATATAAAGCAACATAAAAAAATATTAAATGATAACCCTTGATGAAGAAACTGATAAGTGAAAAATCTCCAAACTTGATGCCGTAGCGGAGGTGCAAACAAGAATGGCCCAACATTACCACTGATCCAACAACCAGCACAATAATTCATTGGATCATCATGCTTACCACTAATGTACCATAAAAAAACAAGCACCTTAAAAAATAGCCAAAATAACGAGTAAAAATGAGAAGGACTCACACTGATAATCTTTTCATTTCTGAATTTCTATTTTATAAATATGTATTTCTATTTTATAAATAAAAATTAAGTTTCAAGTCAAACAATAGCACACTGAGAATTTTTATATTGGAATTTTCATATATGAGAAATATCAAAAATATTACTGACTGTTCAATAAACTTACCAACTGTAGAATAAAATAAACTACAATTTTCAATATCAATAAGATTATAAATTTTTTGTGGTGGTAACATAGAGTTTGTTTTTGATATTTCTTATTCATAAATGTGAAAATTTCCACTGCTCTATTGCTTGACTTGTAACTTGATTTTAAAATCATAACAAAAGCCAGAGCTGAGAAAAATAAAATTATCGTAAAATAATGTGATTAATATTTAAGACTAGATTTAAAATGATATTTAAAACGAAAAAAAATGCAACCTGAGTCAATGATATCAGTAAAATAAATATTGGTGGAGGCAAACAATTATATTCATCAATATAGGTATGAACTAATGGACGTTCTGTCTTCGAAATTATCGAATCCGCTATCGTATATAAAAAACGTTTAGCCTTACCTTTTTGTGCTTTTGCCGATGTTACCTAGAAAGAAAATTTTTTTTATCATTGAATAATATTGAACTTCTACAAAGCAAACTTAAATTTTTAATATCTAATGTTATATGTAATAAATCTTTAAAAACTAATTTTTTAGAATAATTTAGAAAACTGATGAAATAATTTTAAATTAAATTAAGACACAAACCAAAAGAGAAAAATCAGCGAGATCAAGAAAATCATTATGATTATGTCGAGAAGCGGCATTTAATAATACCTTTATTTGACTCTCACTTAGTTCCACCTTAAATTTTTCTCTAAACAAATACATATCTCTAAAGAATTTTTTAATAAAAAAATCATTCAAATTACTTTTCTAATTTTTCAAATATCACTTAAACCATTTGGAATTAAAAGCAAATCTTAACATTTTTGATTTGATTTGATTGATTTTTGATTTTTAAGTACATTCTGCACCCTCATATAGAGTTTTCTAATCCATAAACTCCAATAATTTACCAAAATTCTATAAAAATTAACCTGATTCCTATTGTTATTTAAAAGATGATGAATTTCACGATACAATATTCTACCATCGCCATCGATATCAAGCTGAAGAATCAGTTATTCCTTATCCATTCAGAAAAGAAAAAGGAAGAGCTTGTATCAATAACAATAACGTAATACAGCATGACATTAATGAAAAACAAAAACATTTAAAGAGTAGATATTTGCGTTAGTTATTAATATCTTGGGTAATTCCTTTCAATTTATCCTAAACTTAGATATCGACCACTGATGGCAAAACTACTTCAACAGACAATTTCAAAAATAAGAGAATAAAAAATATAAGCCATAATAAATCTTTGTCAGACAAATGGATTTCCAATCTTCATCCCATTATCACCATCTCCACCGTCTGCTTGGTTAAGACAGACCATATAATTTACCTTAATCGTATTAACTTTTTCTATCACTTTTATTTCAGTTATTGTTCACTCAGAAAAATTAAATTATTAAAGTTATAAAGTGATAAAGAGAAAAGTGCTGAATTACATTTGAAAACAAGAAAACGAGATAAAACAACGAGAAAAAATTGATGATAAATGATAAGAATTGCAAAAGCGATAGCAATAAATTTTATTTGAGATTAAGAATTCCCTTTTATTCCCTTTTCCCTTATTTGATTTTTCAAATGTAATTCAGCACTTTGTTCTTTGATCAACTTATTCATTTCATTTTCTCAAATAGGTGAATAAATTATAAATAACCTTATCAAATACTCTTGCAATATGTTCCCTTGGCTTATCGTTAAAAATAACCATTGCCCTTTTATTTATTCACTGAGCGTTTTTTCTGATATGAATTTACAGTTGGAGTCCATTTTGAACTGCAAAAAAAGAATTAGATATAGGGAATATTCGTTAAAAATCTATTAGAAAACACCAATGTTTTTTTGTGGTAAACAACGATATTAATAGCAAAATTAACAAAATTAATAATAAATAGTTAAAAAATTTCTTCATCTTCTATCATTTCTCACCATTATTAATTAAACTAACTGCCAGCTAGGAGAATGAGACATTTCTGAACCTGAGGACCATAATAAACAGCATATTTCTTTTTCCTACTATACAACTGGATGGTCTAAAATCCCCTGACTGCATCAATCGACGTTTTGAATGAGCATCATTTTTACTGCCATTCATCATTAGGCTTGACATGCAGCTGAATCGATTTCTGTGCAGAGAGGCGTAGAACACAACCAGCATTGACACGCTCTCTGACGACATTTTATCAATACAAATGGCATTCGAGCAAAGACGAATGTAATTACCTCAGATTTGATCCGCTCAATGGGCATGTTCTACGCTTCGCTTCACAGAAAATTTTTTAAAATTTTTAATCGAGTTTCCACACTTTTAAAGTGTAATTTTAAAAATGTCTTCTTTTCAAGATTGAAAAATAGAAAAAAATTTTGAGATTTGAATGATTTTTCAATTGATTTTCAATATAAATAGAGAATAAACTGAATTACATGAAATCAACTTGAAATTTGGCTGAGATGATTAAACTAACAAAATCGTTCTCAGTAATAAAGTCAGAAACTAGAAGAATTAATCAATCAATCATCTCAACGTGAAAAGAAATGAAAAATTCGAAGAAATAAAAAAAAAATAAATTGTAAACAATAAACTGTTGCAGCTATTATTTTTAAAAAGCAGAAGAATATTTTTAAAATAATTTCGCAAAAAGATAAAAGCAATAAATATCCGTTTTCTGAAAAAAATGCGCAAATTTTTTCATAAAATTCGAAAGAAATTCAGAAAAAACTTATAATTTAAAATAAAATGCTTTTTCATTTTCATTATTATCAATTAACGTTGAATTGAATAAAAAGATTGAAAAAATTCCTTAAAAAATTTTAAAATCTCAGAAATTTAAAAATCAATAAATTTTCAATTTTTTGGTTTAAAAAAAATAATGAAACGAATTACTAATTAAATCAAACTCAGTTAATGATGGAACTATTTTTCGCAAAGAAAAATCGCCCCTTTGCAAAAAAATTTTGAAAAATTCACTATTTACCTTTTTATTTTGTTTATTATTACGGAGAGAAAAAAAAAGAAATTACGGAACGATGATGACGAATTACGGCCGAATCATTACAAACCGGAAATAGAGTAAAGCTTGCAGTTGGCAGTCAGCCAAGTGTTCCTTTTAAGACCAAAGAAAAGGAAAATTTTAAATTTAAAGTATATTTTTTTCTTTAATAATATTTAAATTATTTTTATTTTACTTATTATTTTTATTATTATTTATTATTTAATTATATTATTAATTATATTATAAAAAATTATTATTTTGCTATTTAATTATGAAATCGAAAAATAAATTAAAGGAAAGAAATAAGGGGGATCGATTCATTCCATTTATTAAATTACTTCAAATTTTTGAAAGAATTTTTGAAATAAAAAAATCTTTTTAGATTTTTCAATTTCATTTTTTTTGTTTTATTAAAAAATTATTTTTTTTCTGCTTTTTTTGCTTTTGTTTGTGTAATTATTAATGGCTTTTTCGAATTTAAAATTCGATAAACAAATTAATTTTTATAAATTTTATAAATTTTATTTAAATTTTGTAGAAATGTCCGATTCGCTTCGATCTGCCGTCGAACAAGTTATAGGAAATTTAAGAAATCTTGCAATAACCTCGAAAAACATTTCAAACGCATTGAAGAAAGAAACAAAAATTAAGGTATTTATTTTATAAATTATTTTATTAAAAAAATGGCAAAATTAATGCAAATGTTTGCTTTTTCACCTTAATTTCTGGTAATTTCAAACGGTATTAAAAAAGTTTAAATTTTGAAATATTTATTTAAAATATTGAATTTATTGGCTTATTTTCCTTTATTATTTAATCGAATGCAATGATTTTTGTCTAAAGCTGAATGCAAATGAAGCAAAGAAGATTGCTGATGAAGCGAACATTTTATTTCGCGAAATGGTGATAATGAAACTTAATTTGTTAATCGAAAGTGATGAGGTTTGTATTTTATGTTAAATTTTTGGGATCAATTGATAATAACTGATAGTAATAGTTGATTATAATCTAAATATTCTTCTTCTTCTAACAGCTCTCATCATTACTGGTTAGGCTGGCTCCAACTAGGGTAAGAATTTCCAAACGGCGCGGTCTGATGATATCGTCGACAGTAATGGAAGCCATTCCTTTTTCCATCGTCTAAGTCCATATACTGCTGGTCCATTCTGTGATACATTATTTATGGGTGGTAGAGGCCATCTTCAGTGCTATTTGGACGAAGATGGATGCGATCTTGTGATATCTTATCTGCTCAACGGATCCGTAATATATACCTTAGATAAGCGTGGTCAATAATCTAAATATTATAATATTGTGAAGCCACTTAAAGCGATTTTTATATAATTGTTATATTTCACGCATTAGAGCAGTGGTTTTTCATTTTTTTTCGCATATCGCACCTTCTTCGGTCGAAAATTATCCACGTATATCCAATGAATAATTCATGAAAAATTGCACATTTAGTTATTCAGTTGCAATTCAGAGAAAAAGAAAACTGTTACGTAAGTTGCGAATTTTAATCGAATGCAGTTATTTTTGTTCAGTAACAAGTAGTGATGCCATATTATTCTAGAGAATAAGTGCGAGATCGATTCATTGTTTTTGTTAAAATTAGTTTCAGATTGACGATAATATTGAAAAATTGAAAAGAATAATAGCAAATTCGGATACGAAGAGTCAAGGTATTTTATTATTGGTTAATATATAAAAAATCGCTTTCTCGTCATCTTTGGGTGGTAGAGGCCATCTTCAATCAAGAGGCCAATTAGGAGCTTGAGGATTCTGCGCAGCATTTCAGCTATTCCTAACAATTCGCTTTTCTAGATTTCTGATATTCCTGGAACCACAGTCCCCAGTGCTACCACTGCAAGTTCTTTGGCCTTTAATTTCCATATTTTCTCTAGTTTCATCTTTTAGCTTCTGATTTTGTAAAAAATAATAATTAAAGGCAGTGGAGTTATGCTCGTCTGCCGCGCGTTAATCTTTTAAACCTTTGTTCTGGATAGTAGTTAAGATTGTATTGATTACCTCACGTATTCATAAAAAATTTTATTCTTCACACCTCAAACTTGGGTAATTAAATCGATTAATTTATAGATAGAAAAAATAAGATATGATTAAACAGACTAAAGGGCAAAAACAAAAGAAAAGAATAAAAAATATAATAGAGAAAATAACAAAAATGAATTTTTGTTATATTGAATACATAAATATTGGAACCCAACCGCTTGGGTTCCTTGATGGCATCGAAATGAGGGAAGAAAAACGACTTAAGAAGAATATAAAATATATAAATATAAAATATATTCTGTAAATTATCTTTTATCTTTTATTGACATAAGAAATGCAATAAACAAAGGATCGATTAAATTATGAAATTCTTCGGGCCAAGGTTTGAAATAATAATTTTAGAAAGGACATCGCATTTCGCGACGGATATTTTTTTAATTCCTTATGTTTTTTTAGCATAGATATATTTACAAGCTTTTTGCATAATTTGCATAATTTTTTTAATTTAATTTCATGGAAAGAATCTATCTATCTCGCAGTACATTTTTCTATTTTTCTACGATCATTATTTTGCAAGGATATATTTGCTTTTTAAAACGGCGTTACGATAATTATCATAGAAAATTACTTAAAAAACTGCAAATTTCTATCTAATCTCGCAATGCCTTACTTTCTTAATACTTGCAAACGCCTCTTAATTAACTTAAGAAATTGAGGTTGGCGACCTTCTGGTGTTCCACGATGGGATTGTTTTGCTCATATATATAAGCATCTTTCTGACCATGAAAATAATTTATTGCTGATAAAGAATACATTATTAAAAGAACTGGAAGTTTGTTTTTTAATTTTGCCTACAAGGCTATTTTGATTCTTATCAATGAAATTTTCCAAATAAACATTTCACTTTCGTTATTGTATGAATGTTCCTTTTTTTGCTTCTTGACTGGAAAAATAATTTAGTTTACCTGTTTATATCGTCTTTATTAATGTTGTAAATTATCTATGAATTAAATCTACTAAATAATTTTGCGGCAAATACTAACTCTTTTTTATTAATTATGAGATTAATTAATTAAAAGATTAAAATGACTTTCAATTTTAAAGGAAGAACAAAAAGCAACGAAATCTCTAAAGGACCAAATGAATGTTATATGCGAGAACTTCAAGTACACAGTAAGCGACCCATTGTAAAATCAGAAATATTGCGACATATTTTTTCTGAACAGAATCTTCAAAAAATGGAAATTTTGTAGAACTGTTTTTCTAAAGTTTGACGATGATATCTCAAATCTCTCCACACTTTTCTAATTAATCCACCAAATTTTTTCGAAGTTTTTCACCAGGACAAAGTATAAATTTCTCATCTGATTTCATTACTCTTGAAAATTTGCTTTTACGAATTTATCATTATTTTAATTGTTTAATGTAAGGCAGCGCATTCTTCTGAGTAAATTTTCTCATACTTTTTCTTAAAATTCGTACTTTTCTTGTTTGAAATTTTTGCCCAAAAATTTTTAAACCTATGAAATGTAATATCCACCACAAAAAAAATGAAAAATCTAATCAAGAGAAATCTTTTTTAAGAAAAAAATTATATATACAATAGAAATAACTTATAAAACCACAAAAACTGTCGTCGTCCAAATTATTGATAAGAAATAGCAATCGCGATGATTTTATGAAATGCATAGCATACAATTTAAACACGAAAATATATTTCAAACCGCACTAACAAAATGCATTTAAAAAAAATTAAAGCCTAATAGAACATTTCTTTTCATTATCATTTCATCATCTTCCCATTGAATAATCCAATTTCATTATATAAATTAAAGAAAACCATCAAACAAATTTTGTCCATGCGACTTTATGCGACTTTTCAAATAATAACTTTGAAATGACGCATTAAGAAACGAAACGAAAACAAAGCGCAATATTTATAAAACTTGTGAAAAAAAATGGCCAAAATTGAAATACATCTAAGAACTTCAAATAATAATGAGATCTTTATTTTTTTAACTTAATGGAATAAAAAATACTTTTTCAACAAACTAATGAACATGAAAAAAATATATTTGAGATATGCAATATTGCGTATATATACCAAGAATACATCATGAACTAATCCGATCTATTAAAACGAAAAAGAAAAAGAAAACAAATGTCAAGACTAGTTTTAATGACATATGGCAAATAAAATTTACAAAAATTAAAAAATATATTTATTATTTGAAGATTTTCTGGAAGAAAAACCCGATATTAAAGAAAAAAATTTTTTTATTTTTTTTGTCCACCATATATTTAAAGTTTTTTTCATTTTTTTTGGCATTAATGAGTACAAATCAATTTATCCGCTCACATATTTTGACATTAAATTTCAACTTTTGTGCTACTAGACAAAGTAAACTTACAGAAAAGCAAAAGTCGCGAAACAAATGCAGTAAAATCAAAATCAAAAAATCAAAAATTTATAAGGTGTAATTATTAATACCAAATACACCCACTGTGAATACAAAATGCAATTTAGTCATGAATATTAAAATATCTATATATTCTGAATAATTTATATGCAATATTGCATATATGCTATATTAAAGTACTTCATACATTTAATTTACCATACATTAGATCTCTAATTTACCTTACGCTACACCGTTATTTAAATACACCTTTCCTTAAAATTAAATGAGCTTTGATAGTTTCAATCTTGTGACTTTTTAGTATGAATTGTTGCCAATAGTTGCTGGGGCAAGTAACTAGAAGTTTCATGTTGGTTCGTATTAGACATTATATCAACTTTAGCTGGTGATCCTGCTCGAAGGCCATCATTCCCCAAACGACAAACGCAACGAGATTCGTGCAATTTTAGCATTTCGTTAACTCGTTCTAGTTCCCGCCGAAGAACTTGATTTTGAGTCTATAATTTAGAAAATGAAATTAAAAATTTTTAAATAAAAAAAATTGGCACAAAAGATAAAGAAAGTTGTTGCCAAAATTATTTGAAATAAAATTATTACTGAAAGTGCAACATTTTCCTGCTGAAGTACGTGAACTCTAGTGATCATCTCGTCGTGCTCTTCTTTTTTACGTTTTCGATATCGCACCGCTGCAGCCTTATTTCTCTCAAGTATGGTGACACGACGTTCATCCGGTGGCAGCTCTGAGGCAAGAGATGAACGGCCACGACCACGACCACTACGACTTAGGGTTTGCAGAGATACATCGCTTTCATTGCTGTACAATAAACAATTTCTAATATAAAATGGAATTTCAAAATAGAAATTTTAAATATGAGTATAACTATAAGTATAAATTACCAATTATGGCAAAAAGAAAAAACTTTTATTTTAGAATGCATGGAAAGTTGAGGAAATTTACCTTCGTGGACCAGAATTGACTTGGTCCTCTGACTTTGGTATTTTAGTCTGTTGTTGGAAAGAAGCATCCTCATGTTCAAAAAACTGCCGATTCTGAAAAATAAAAAAATACGTTAAAAAAATGAAAAAAATCAAAAAAAAGCCATTTTATCCACAAATTATCCACAAATGTATTAAGAATTCACAATTAAATTTTTTTATTTCAGCTAATATATTAAGAAAATAAAAATTACATTTTTTCTGATAATTATCGACTTCACATCCCTAGAATCCCATTGCCCAGATGTGTTTAAGGAAGATAATGATCGAGCCACATTAGTAGTTTCATCCACATTTGATGTTGGTACAGACTATAAACGAAAATTAATAATCTCTTGTTTGAATCATTTGAATCTTGAAAAACGCACCATAAAAATTAAACAATAAAAATTAATTACCTGTACTGAAGATGTCAACACAGGAACAAGTAATTCGCTCAGAGGCGCAACATTTGACCGCACATTCAATCTTTTTTTTCTAAATAAACGATCAAGAAATTAATTACACGGTCATGAAAAAAATATAAATATGAAAATTGGAAAATTCCTTACACAGGTTGTTGAGCAGAAGGCATGGTGCTCTGAGGCCTTGAAATAACTGCCTGGGAAAATAAGGTGGAATCAAGAGAAGACGGGTTATTCGCGGTCACGAATGAGGTAAGCAAATTGGAGGGTGATGAAGAAGAACATGGTGGACAAAAAATCAGTGAAGAACGCGTATCTGAATTCGCTGATGTCGATGGAATTGCGCCTGATAATAAGGAAGATGCAACTGAAGGTTGCTGTGGACCAGTTTCCTAAACAAGATAATTAAGCAATTATATGATAAGCACAAAAACTTAAAATCGAACCAGACAGATTTATTAGTCATTTAATCACCATTCAACTAAAACTTCTCAAATTAATTGTAAAACTGTAAATAAAACATAGTAGCAGAATGACGCATTGCACCAAAAAATAATAACTAAATGAAAACAAATAGGCAAAAAGAAAACCAGAGGTCGAGATGTAGCTATTGTTGCATTCCCATAACCAATAGTACTCAGTCTATCAGTATGCATATCTAATACTGCATTCAAAACATCAGCCGTTCTAGGGGCTTGCGAACAATCATCACCACATCGTGAAATCTGAGATGAAAGGCTGCTATTATCCTTCATCTGGAAACTTCAATATAAGATAGGCAATGATAAAAAAAATTCCCCCTTTATTCCACATCATAAAATATTATTTATAAAACTTAGCTTTTCTATTCCATGAATTCATTATAATTTGGAATGATAGAACCGGAAAAGAGAATTTAAGCAAAACCAAACCTGTTGAACCAATCGTGAAAGTTCGGCTGTTTTAAAACCTTCATTTTCAAAATCTGCTGATAACACGTTTATATTTGAGAATATAGTTGGTGAATGAGCCAAAGTAGATGGCAATTTTAAAAGAGTAATACCTGCCGTTGTGGGCAAAGAAAGATTTGCGGGGACTAGACCATTCTAAAATAAAAGAAACATTTTTACACTAATAAAACATAAAACAATTTCTGCACCATAAATTCCGAACAAATATGCAAAAGAATACTTTTTTTCGAAAAAAATTGATCTTTAATCTAGTGAAATTTAAAAATAGTTCAACAAAGAAATGAAAAAAACCTGTTCAAGCAATTCTTCGCTACACTGACTGATTCGACGATTAGCTTCACGAAATTTCAGCTCAAAAGGATTAACAGATATACACTTTTGAATTATTTCAGCTGTGGATGGGAATTCACCTGTCAGGTATAACATATACGTTATATTAATTGCTCGTTTCATGAGGTTTTTTTCAGAATTTATTAATTATGAGTAAAACTCCTTTGACTGGCAATGATGAATGAAAATAAACCTGTGATCGATGACGAACTCGATGAAAGAACATTTGCCAAATTCGGTGTATCTAATGTTAATATATCTATTGAATTATCATCACGCTCAACTATTCGTTCCATCATTGACTATAAAAAATTATATACCATCATTATTATAACCAAATGCATATATAAAATAAACAAAAAATGGACAAAACTAGTCCAAATATTTTCATAATATCAAATATACCATTTAAAATAAATGAAAAAAGGAATTTCCCGGAAAATCCACTGAACTTCCATTAATGCAACAAGGTATGAAATTCATACTACTGTCGCTGAATCCCACAATTCACATAGGACTAGGCATTTGTTTGTAGATCCTTTAGAATTGAAAATTTTGAGAAAACTACGACGATTCACTGAAATTTAACATAAGGATTATTAAACACCAATTTCCACCTGATTATTGTTGAAATTACCCAATGTTTCCTTCCTAAATCTATCACTCCTTTATCACAAATTAAAGATGGATGAACTTTCTTCTGAAAAAAATTTAAACTGCAAACTGAGAATCTAATTTCTTCCAAAGTAATCAGCTAAATCAATGTTCGCAAAATTGTTACCATATCCAATTTTTGAAAAAAGGGTAGGCAATTAAGATAAACAAAAAACACACTCTTAAAAAACACACCAGTGTTACTTTTGTTATTCACAAAGAACCGAAGAATATCCAAGAAATAAATCATGCTCGCTATATTTTCTATCTCACTTTTATCTAAGATCAAAAATATGTTCATCAACTAAAAATATTTTAAATATCTTAAAATTGATGAATGAAATAAAAAATCGCCAACACGATTTGAAAATCAGATAATGAAGAGAAGGATGGATATTTATCGCTTAAAAACAAAGAAATGGTGTAGAGAACAAAAAAAAATTTTGAAGAATTCTATCCAAAAAAGTCAAAGAAGAAAAACAGAAATAATAACAAAAATATTTCATTACACCAGGCCAATTTCATAATTTTCAAAGCAGAAAGGCAAAGTTTTTAATCAATTTTCTGTTCAACTTGTTTGTGAGGAAAAAAAAGAGGAGGAGCTGATAAAATATCTGGAATCTTCAAGTTTTTTTAATGCGTGAATTTTGAAATACGATAATAACATAGTAATATATAAGTGGATATCACGCCTCATCCTGAGGTACACGCACGTCATCAATTTTGAGTATCATGCGTACTACCTGAAAGAATCTGATTGTGAAAATTATACATAGATATACGTCAGAAATTCTGAATAAAAATCAGTTCTATTAAATCGATAGGTAACGAAAAAAAATTTGAAAAAATTTAAAGATTTAAATACCTGAGTTGCAAGCGAAATTTGTTCCTTTTTCGAAATTAAAGTCTCGATTACTTTCTGTTCACGCATATCTTAAAGTTTGTTAGTTCTACAGCATTTCGAAAAAAATTTTTTTAAAAAAGCGTTTGACCATGTCGTTCAAATATTAACCACTAATTTTAATCCAAATTATTAATCGGAGAACATTGGAATGAGTAATTTTATGAGGCATGCAAAATTTGCCTATTATCAATTACAAAAATCATTTGGAAAAACAGTAATAATTTTTTTTCTTCAACTATACCACAATATAAGTTGCTCAAAAAGGACAGAGAGCTGCCAAAAAAAATATACCATTTGTACCAACAGATAGGCAATCGACACCAAGGCGTGGATTATTCTGCTGAAGTTGCTTGGCCTTGAGATCAGTAACTATATCAATTGCCGATAAACCCGAATTTTCAGCAAGTGCGATTGGAATGCTTTCTAATGCATCAGCAAAAGCACGAAAGGCGTACTGTTCTACACCTTCAATCTAAATAACAGCAAATTAATAACATACAATAGAAGAGTTTTGATCAGAAGCTACAGCCACTATTTAATAAGCTTAAAATTAAAAAACTGTAAAATGTATATAATCATGTGGCCAGAGATATAGCGATACTTCAGTTTCTTACTATTATCCAAATTTAAAAATCATTTAAATTCAAAAATCACCAAAAAACGAAATGGAAAAATTCAACGAAAAAAAACCGTAAACCTTATCTGCTTCATTCGCAACAGCTAAAGAACACGAAATTTCAGCAGCTCCACCCCCATAAACAATTCTGTTATCTTTTATTAAGTTCCTTGTAACACAAAGTGCATCATTTATTGAACGTTTAGCTTCATCAATTATCATTTTATTTCCACCACGAATGAATATTGTAACAGCTCGATTATTTGGACATTGTTCAATACATAACATTCGGTCCTAAAAATAATACGATTCGAAAATTTAAAACATTGACCATATAAGGTTTCAAAATTGAAATCAAAAATCTAGAATTTTATGAAGATAATGATTAAATATATTGAAAATATTGAAAATTCCTGCCTTAGCGGTTCCAAAACACATTTCACGAACCAAACCAGCGCTACCAAGTTTTTCAGGTTTTAATTCGCTAAACCTAGGCACAATACGACCATTTGTTGCAATAGCGATAAGTTCAATTTCTGGACCACCAACCCAACGAACCGCAGGCAAATTATGAGCATGTAATAAATGATTAGCTTCATCATCAAACCCCCACTGACATATCGCCAATGTGGCACCACTATCTTTAACCTAAAATGTAATTTCGTTTTCTTTTTGTTATCAGTTGTTATCTACTTTTGATGAATTAAAGAAATATTCTGACAAACATATATAATATTTTTTATATTCTAATATTTGCTCAGTCAAACGATTTTAATAAAATTTCAATTTAAAACAATTTTTAAAGAAAATTTTAAATTTTGAACCTTTATCCTTAAAAATTGAGAAAACTTTCAATTCAACAATTTTTTCCTCTTTCCCGCAAATAAAAAAAATAACACTTATGGTACATTTAAAACATAATATATAATATTTAAAACAACAGAAAATAAGAGAATAATTTCAATTCAAAAAACCTTCAGGTATTAAAAAAATTAACCTCTTTGATCATTTTTTCAAATGTTTCTCTTTCATAAGTACGAAGTTTTTCAAAATCTTCCTTTGATGTGATATTCAGTTTATATTTCGTTTTTGGTTTCGGTGGCTCGAATGGACAAGTCAATATTGCTAACTTCACATTGTGCAATTCCTACAACAATAATGGGCCAAAATTAGGTTATTACAGGGAATATGGAGTTTATTCATGATAATTTCATTATCTCGTTGCGGTACAATGAAGCGGAAAATTAACCTTTGGCATTTGAGGATGACTCATAGTCTTATCAATGACAATGCCTTTAATTAGACAGGTTTCCTCGAGTCTCCCACCAACTTTACCATCAATTTTGATCAATTCAAAATCAACATCACGTTTTGTTAAATCAGCAACTGAAAGTACGGCATCCACGGCAATTTCAGCAAGCACCTTCATACAACGATTCACTCTACAATTTCATCTTCACTTTACATTATATTATACTAGAAAAAGCGTTATCGAAAAAATTCAAATGAAAAAAATTAAAATTACTAAGAGGCCCATACATTTTTGAACCAAGCGATGTCAAAGCAGACTGCACAAGGAGATCACGATTTTCTATAGGAAATGTGTCGGATATTAAATCTAATATTTCAAGTGCTTTTTTACAAGCCAAATCAAATCCATCAGCAATTTTCATCGGATGAATTCCTTTATCCAATAATACTTCTGCTTGCTCTAATAATGCACCAGCCAATACTTAATAATAAGATATTAAGAATTAATAAGATATTATTATTAATATGATAAAATTAAAATTAAGACAAAAATAAATTTATTATTAAATCTATTAAATTTAATGATTAGAACCACCTACCTACAATAAGGAAAACAAATAAATAAATAAAGCAATATCTTGAAAAAAAAATGAATATGAATGAAGAGTATGGATAAGAATATTATATAAATAAAATATCTAAGTAAAAAGAAAAAAAATAATTTCAGATTAAAAACTTCTTCGATAAATTCTCATTCTTCTATTTTGATTCAATTTTGGGTCAGTGGCTATAGCTCTTTATTTACGTAAAAAACATATCAATGCAAACAAATAATGATAAAAAATAATGGAAAAATGTATACACAAATTTATACCTATCATTTCATTGTCAGTAGCTAAACAAATTAATAAATGGATTTCATGTTCATATTAAAACTAGATTTTTTTGGATCATACAAGATGAAACAAAATAAATAAACAGAATAAAATAAAATAAGTAAAATAAATAAATAAAGAACAAACCAACAACTCCAGTAGTGCCATCACCAATCTCGGCATCTTGACTTTTAGATAATTCAACCATTAATTTTGCTATCTGGTGTTGAATATCCATTTTATCCATAATTGTAGCACCATCATTTGTAATTGAAACGTCGCCATCACTAGATACAAGCATTTTATCAAGACCACGAGGACCAAGCGATGATTTTAAAGTATTTGCAATTGCTCTTGATGCCAAGATATGACTCTGAAATTTTCATTTTAAATATTTTTTAAATAATATAATTATAAATCATTAAATGATAAATGGGTAAAAATTTTCCAAATTTTTATTGTTTTCACAATATGAATCCATAAAACTTTTTAAAAAATCGATGAAGTTAAAAAATTTCTTGAGCTTCCCTGTTTCAGTTATCTTTGAATGTAAGAAGAATGGACAAAACCTCATTTTAAAAAATTGCGAACCTAAGGTTTTGCATATTATTCATATTTTTATTCTCCATCTTGGAATTATCAAAAATAATCAAAAATAATTAAAGATGATAAATAACATAAATAAAGCGAAATTTTTCTAAATTTTAAATTAAGCAAATACAGAAAAATGAAACGTGACTAATTAAATATAATTTTATGGAGTTGATAAATAGGAATTTGAAAAAACTACTGAATTATTAAATATTGTTAATTTGAAAATCTTTTAAAGATGTTAATTTCTTGATTCACTCCTAATATTTACATCTAAATTAAAGTAACATTTGGAAAATGCACAAAAAAAAACCGAAAAAAATTTGTTTAACGCAGAATCATACGAAAAATACATTCTATTTGAGCGAAAAAATTGATTACTTCTTTTACCTATATTTTCCTTCATTTATAATAATTCAAAATTCATTTAATGAAATATTCAATAACATAACTAACAGAAAAAATATGAATAAAAAATTGCATAAATAATAAATAGTAAAAAAAACCTTGAGTGCATCAATGCCAGTAAGTCGTTTTTGTTTTTCTTGATCTCGCACAACGATAAATGGATTGCCAAAATCATCGAACATAAGTTGGGCTGCAGCAGGTGCTGCTAATCCTCCTGATGCCATTGTTACTATATTATCAGATTTCTTCTGGAAATAAGTAATAATGTAAGAAAAAAATAAAAAATGCGACACTGTCACGTTTCGAATACTATAGCTTTCTATTTCAAGAATAAGCGCCATTCTCAATTTTACTGACCACATTAACTGACGAAAAAAATTCCACTTCTTAATCAAAGCATCATTTAGCACAGAAGATTCAGATAGTTTTTAGCAAACTTACTTATAAGGGAAGAGAATCGAATATTTTTCGTCAGGTTAAATCAAAAAAACACAGCTTAACTACCAGCACCTCCTGTTGCACAAATAAATTATAAGTGCCGAAGAAATAAGCTTTCTTTCTCTTTCCCCTTCGATAATATCAAATCTTATCCTCCTCAATCTCCAATATTTCTTGCCTCACCTCCATTATTTACATGGAAATAATGAAAAAAATTATAGAAAGCAAAGACGACAGTACCAATAGTTGGCACTCATCCTTCCTCGCTGGCTAGGAACGCCATAGGAACGTCACAGAATCACATGAAAAGTAAAGATGGACCACTGATAGATTTTTCTAAATGCTGGCAGAGAAGAAGCATGAAAATCTACGTAAAATACATTACCGGTCCACAATGCTCCAAAAAGTATTCCAAAATTAAAAGTGCGACGTGAGAAAACGGAAGGAAATGAAAAATTGAAAAAAGAGGAAAGATAAAGAGGAGGAATGGAAAGAAGGAAAAAATGAAGAGCGGATAGAAAAATAGGAAAAAAGCAACATAAAAAAGCCAAACACACACAAATCGATCCAACAATATACTTGTACTTTTTTCCTTTCATTGCATCACAAATTCATTCCGCAAATACATACAGTAACCTTGAGCTTGAATCAGAATTCGTCGTTTTAAGAACCGATTTTCCAAAATAAAACATATAACAGCTAACTAGCATATTTTGCTGAGTCACATGCCCATTCAAAACCTTCTTTTATTGGAATTTCTATTTAAATAGTCATTAATACCCAATACCCAATGAAAATGCAGTGCAACAAATTGCCCAATTATGTATATCTTTGGCCACTTTATTAACCGCAAAAATATAAATTTCCCCACGCTTGTACAACCTCAATAAACCTTTTAATGACTCCATAACAGATTGTCCCGGAAACTCGAATATAGATACCAAAATATTATAGCGATTAGCCGCAATTCTTTGGAATAAATTAGACAACCAAGACGGCCAACACCACGAACTTTTCGCAGACCACTGCCGTTACGACGAAGCACAATTCAATCTACTCAAACTTCTTGGCTCTTCTAACTTTTTACGTATTTATTTTCTTCCAAGACTGGCCATCTGATTTTGCACACAATTTGCATTTGTAAAATAACATTCTCCATATTTTTTGCAGTGCTTATTCATTTAGCCATTCGTGCGACTAAAATAATTCACATATACTTACCATCTGATTCCTTCCTTTCGCCTTTTTTATATCGAATTCATTCTAATGTATTCATACTATTCTAATCGAATAAATAATTCTCGAATACTCAATTCAAATCCCTGACTTTCGCAAATTTCAAAATGAAGAAGGCTCAGCAAAAAGCGATCTTTATATCCAAATAATACTGAGATATCAAAAATCAGAAATTTTTTCATCCATCTCCTCCTTTGCAGTATTCTATGCCTCTCGTCAGGCTATATTTTTCTCCCCACTTTTCAGAATGAAAAGAAAATGTGAAAGAAAATGCCGTATCATTTGGTAGAATATTCACTGCAAAAAACGCATCAACTTGAGTTGACTCCTCAAACAGGAAATCACCTTCATATCTTTAATAAATGAAAATAAATGGACTTTAAAGACGTTACGAAATATTTTTTAAATGAGATACGACAGCATAGAATTAAATTAAAATTAAAATGAATTATGAATTAAAATCATTTAAATGTTAAATATACCATTACACATATTAAAGAGACCTAAAAAGAATAACGAACACAAAACAACACCAAAATTATGATTGCTGATCGCAATTATTCAGTTAAAACGAATTCATTTTGGGGCCAACATATTTTCTGGTTTAACCCATTGGTCAAACTGCTCAGCTGTTAATATTCCCAAATTGACAGCTTCTTCTTTCAAAGTGGTTCCATTTTTATGAGCCGTTTTTGCGATTTTTGCTGCATTATCATATCCGATATGCGGATTAAGAGCAGTTACCAGCATCAACGATTCTCTCAAGATCTTCTCAATATTTGCCTTAAAAAAGCCTCAGTAAAAAAATGAGAAAACAAAGTATTCAAAGGTAAAATTAAAAATAACCATATTGGCCTGGATACCATCGACACAGTTTATAGAAAATGATACGCAAGAATCTGCAATAAGACGAGTTGAATGCAGAACATTACGGACAATCATTGGTTTGAAAACATTCAGTTCAAAGTGACCATTTGAACCACCAACAGTTACAGCAACCTAAAATATCACGAATAATACAAAATAAACATAAGCCATAGCCAGTGAAAAGCATACCATAAAAATTTTCACTTTCCTCACTACTAGACTCGTGACTAGACTCGCTCCGCTGGATTGTCACACTAGACATGCCAGGGAGTTCCTTGGTAATATGAAGTACGTAAGTAAGCAAGTCGGTAGCATCACCTCACCACGATTTTTGGACATTTTTACTCCTGCCAGGAGAACCTCAATAAAATATTGATTAGAATCAAAATTTACTTGATTGCCAAATACTTGCGCAGCAACCATTGTTATTGCTTCACATTGAGTTGGATTGACCTTCCCAGGCATAATAGAGCTTCCCGGTTCATTTTCTGGTAAAGACAACTCACCTAAACCACAACGAGGACCTGAACCCAAAAATCGTATGTCATTGGCAATTTTCATCAAACTCGTAGCAACTGTATTTAATGCTCCATGAACCTAAGTCGAAAAATAAAATTTATATTTAAATTTCAGGAACTTCATAATTTAAAAAATCATTGGATCAAGGCAGATTTAACCAACGAACCGAAATTACTTAAACAGCACATTTTTTAACTTTTAATATCCAATAAATATTTTGTCAGCCCCTCTAAAATCTCAGAAATCTTCAAAATGAATAAAAAAAAAGCTTACAAATTACCTCAACCATTGCATCATGTGCTGCCAGGGCTTCGAATTTATTCGGAGCCGTCACGAATGGTAGATTAGTCAATTCTGATACTTTTCTAAATATTCAAAACTTGAAATGGAAAAAGGATAACAAAATGCAATGCACATTTCAACATAACAGTTATATTAATATAAATTATATATTATTATTATATATATATATATATTAAATATCAAATAAATGAATACTAAATAATGAATACGAAATAAAAAGGAACAATAAATTCACATAAATATAGCAAAAATAAATGAAAAATAAAAATAAAAAAATAAACTTAAAATAAACATAAAATATCAAAAGTAAACTTCGCGACTTTCTCAGCAAAACCAATGCGAGTATTGAGGCCAGTACCAACGGCAGTTCCACCGGCAGCTAACATGTACAATCGTGGCAATGTTCCTTTCACTCTTTCTATTCCGTTTTCCATCTAAAAAAATATTGAAAAACGAAAATAGTGAAACAACAAAAAATCCAGAAAACAATAATAAACCTGTTGCACATAACCACTGAACTCTTGGCCAAGTGTCAATGGCACGGCGTCCTGAGTATGTGTGCGCCCAATTTTAATAATTTTTTCAAATTCTTTTGATTTTTTAGCCAGTGAATCACGCAACTGTATTAGCGCCGGCAACAGACGACCATTAATCTCGCTGAAAGATTTAAGGTAAAACAATTGCTGGAATATACAAAGAATATTTTCAGCATAATATGGACTCAAAAACAAAACAGATGGAACAATTAATCACTTTGTAAACATACTGAAATAAATCAAATTGTAAAAAAAAAGGAACCGCGCAACAGCAATATGCATTGCGGTTGGGTAAGTATCATTTGATGATTGTGACATGTTGACATGGTCATTTGGATGAACTGGCTTTTTTGATCCTAATTCGCCACCAAGAAGTTCAATTGCCCGATTTGATATTACTTCATTCACATTCATATTCGACTGAGTACCAGACCCAGTTTGCCACACTACCAAGGGAAAATGATCATCCAATTTACCCTCGATCACTTCATCTAAAAATATCTTTGCAATAACACTCCAAATATAATTTACAATAACACATAACTGAATCTAAAAAACCATGAGAAAAATTCATCCATATATATTAATGAATGGTTCAATTTCTTTCAGGTGTGGCGTTAGACTGCCACACTTAGTACAATAACACTTAGATGCTTAGCATCCAACGCAATCAGCCAGAAAAAAGGACATTAAGGACAAAAACTATTTGAAAACAGATATTTAAAAATATTAAAAAAATAATTCCAAATATCAAGTAAAATAAAAAATGGTCGACTAATGCTTTGCTTCAGACAAATATCAAGTTGTCATAGATTCTGTCGATTCTCGTCCTTCAACAAAGCAACTTGCGAATAAAAGTTATAAAGGATTTACTTGCATTTCTATTTTCCAAGAGAATCTTTAAGAGAATGGTCTTACCCTATCAGGCAGCAGAACCAGCCAAACGAGAATAGCACAGTTAGAACAAATATTCGGAAAATTAAAAAAGAATTTCACACCAGCGGCCTTGGATATCGCATCAGCTAATTTCGTTTCAAGCCCGAATTCTTTATTTACGAGAGCCGCAGCCTTTTTTAGAATACCAAATGCATGAATGACAGGCAAAGGCATTCGTTCTTCCGGACCGCCTATCTTGAAGTTCATCATCGATCTAAATCCAAAATTCTTGAACATTTTGTTTTTTACCATAAATTTTCAAACTTCAAATTTCATACATGGAGAAAGATATATGCAATCCGATTTTAGATTTGATTTTAAAAGATGATTTGCTAATGAAGACAATGGTTAATAATGGTTGATTTGTTGCGCCGATTATGCGGTTCGCTAGAAACAAAATAAGGTCCACACGACTTCCTCAAAAGTGGAAACGATGGCCGCTAAAATTTGAGGTGGTGCGTTTCAGAATTCCACTTAGAATATGCCTTTCAGACATGCACAGGAAGGTATACTTGCTTTACGATCCTTTAGCGACCTTGGCAGCTAGTGGAACCAACCAAATGACAAATGGTGAACATTATTTCCGTTAAAAACCGTTTTTTTAATATAATTTAACGGAACACTTTTCGAAATTCTTTAAAACTTATCCTCTTTTAATTTGTTTTCAAAAAATTTAAAATATTTGCCGCTCAAAAAATATTCCATATCACAATTCTTAATTCAGCGAAACGGGGAATATTTTTTTCGAAAATTCATATTTGAGAAAAAAGGGTAAAAAACCTTGCAGTCTGTGCGCCATAATAACGATCGGCGGCGACTTCAATTTCGCCAAATGTATCACGTTCTTTACGAAATTTCGTAGAAATCATTCGAATCACTTGGAAATAGGGCGATGAAAACGACGACAACGAAGGCGACGAACGATTCAGCCGAGCAGCAAATTGCATTGCAAGCCGAACGAACACTTTCGATTGATTGACCCCCTAATGACCTTTAAAATCGTTTCGAGACCACATTTCGTTTTAAGACAAATCACTATTTGTCAGTTGGAGGTGCCCTCTAATGTTTGGCGGGAAGTATTTAAATTTGAATTCGATTTCAAATTTAATAAATCATTTCGATTAAATTATTTTAAATAAAGTATGAGAGGATGGATCGGTTGATTTGGTAAATAAGTTAAAAGAAAAATGAAAAGGGAAATGATTATTTAAATTTAGATGAATTAAAGTAAATTGGAAAAATAGTAAAGAAGAAAAATAAAGAAATAACGAATACTTTAATTTTTTTAATTTTTAATTAATTCGTAGTTTCCAACGGAACGGGAAGGGACATCCACGCCGGGTTCAACTGATTTGTAGTTTCAACGGAACGGGAAGGGGAGGGGACGTCCATGCCGGGTTCAACTGATTTGTAGTTTCCAACGGAACGGGAAGGGACATCCACGCCGGGTTCAACTGATTTGTAGTTTCCAACGGAACGGAAAGGGGAGGGGACGTCCATGCCGGGTTCAACTGATTTGTAGTTTCCAACGGAACGGGAAGGGGAGGGGACGTCCATGCCGGGTTCAACTGATTTGTAGTTTCCAACGGAACGGGAAGGGGAGGGGACGTCCATGCCGGGGTCAACTGATTTGTAGGTTCCAGCAGCACGGGAAAGGAAGGAAGCATTCACGCCAGGTTCAACTGATTTATAGGTTTCGGCAGCACGGGAAGGGGATGGAACATCCACGTCGAGTTTCAATTGCATAACTTTGAAAGAAGTAAGACTACCATTAAAAAATTCGATGGGCAATGTGGGCACGTGCCTGCACTTTTAGCGCTGCCTGACGAAATTTTCAAACCGTATTTACAGCTAACAATTAGTTGAGTTTGCTTAAGCAGGATTGAAGCTGCATGTAGCTCTTTTCCCGTGCGCTTAGTTAGGCACTGCGCGTGGAATCTTACGTAGCAAACTACGCAGATATAGAAGATGTGATGATCGCGGTCACACTAAAGTTTAGGATGAAGAAAGTAGGCGAACGGAGTAAGTATAGTCTACTGAGATTTTACTGTTGAAATCATTTTTTAAAAATTTGTAACAATTTCTATAGTTTCTCGTGCTGAAGTTTATGATTGACATTTGTTTAATCAGTTGAAGTTTTCATTGAAAATATAAATTTTCAGGTAAAAAATGTCAGATACAGTTGCAGTAAAGGTCGCCATACGTGTTCGACCATTCAGTGAGCGTGAAATGGCTGAAAATTGTCGCGAATGCTTACAATATTTCGCGCAACATTCGCAGGTTTCATGTTTTTCTTAGAAATCAGCTAAAATTTTGTTTTTTCGAAGAGAAAAAATTGCAAAAACAATGGGAATAAGTCATAATTGCTATTGAAATTGAAAAATTTTAAATTGAAAAATTTCAAATTTTTAAAATGATTTTCTTACTTAGATAGCTATCAGCGAAAAAATTTTTGCTTTCGACAATGTATTTGATCCTACAACACCGCAAGATGTCGTATATAATTTATGTGCGGCACCACTGCTGGAACATTTATTTAAAGGTTTATTTTTATATTTGTTCGGCTTAAATCTTATAAAATCAAGTACAGAAATAATAACAGGTGGTAATATAACATAATAATACAACATGCGCCAGTCAGCTGAGATGGAAATAATCCTCTGCTGAAGTTTTAAGCTGAAATCTGCTTACAAATTTGCATGTCTACGTAATTGCTATAATTAATAGTCTACTCCAATCAGTGGTTAATGATATATGGCGCGAGGTCTGTTTGATCTGAGAATGAATAAGAGGAATTTAATCAATAAAAAATTAGAATCATCATGGGGCTGAAGTGAAGGACCTTAGAGTAAAAGAAAAAATTATTCAATGGACACTACAAACAATGGTCTGAAATATTGCTATAGACAAATGATTTTGAAGTCATCTAAACCTTCTTGTATGGTTATGGTCCTCAATCCACAAACATCGTCATCCATTGTTTTCCTGCTACCGAATGAAGCTAACATCGGAACTGTATAAAGAAGGCATTAGATAAATTTATCGTTATCATTGTCAAAGTGCTTATTCTTAACATTTTATTTTGTCAAGTACAATATTTTGGATTGATAAAGTAAAAATCTGTTTGGTCGGAAAATTTTTTCTTGAATCAAATTTTTCAAAATATATCTATATTTTATTGCATTGCTCCAGCTTCATAAAATTTCTGCTAGCGATTTCTATAGGTCAGTACCTATCGTTTTGAGAATAAAACTCAGATAGTTTCTGGAAATTAATTTTTTGAAGATTTATATGTTATCTATAATAATCGTTTACGATTGAGGTTATAACTGTACTATTTTGGCTTATGGTCAGACTGGAAGTGGCAAAACTTATACTATGGGAACAGAAGAGACATATGTAAGTTTTTTGTTGTCATTCTATGGTAACGTAATTTTATTGATTTTTTCCAGATCCTCAAGATGAAAAAAATTCATGTTGAGAGTTTTTTAGAATGCTATTTCGACCGCTTATTTGGTTAGGCAAATTTTGTCAAGGTTTTATTTGGCAGTAAGAATACGAGTGGCATTCAGAAGATTTGCTTCTGGGAACTTCTGAGAATAGATCCCCAGTACCGATGTTTCGAAATGAGAGCAACGACTCTCCTAGATACTTTACACTCTATATTAAGATTCTAATAAAGAAATTTTTTAATTAAATTTTGATTAAATTTTTGAAAATTTTCTTTTATGTTCAAAATATTTGAGGAGAGAATGAAAAGCGAGGAGCGAGGTGTAATTCCGCGCATTGTTGATAGTGTTTTTGACCGTATTGGGTCCTCAAATGATTTTGATGTTTCCGTATCTATGCTTGAAATATATGAAGAGAAGATTCTCGATTTGTTAAATTCATCACGCGATTTGTTGCAAATACGTGAACTCAAAGGAAATGTTTTTGTAAGTTTTTTCCAGTAGATTTTTATTTTTTCGTTTCATTCATTTGTTAATTTTTTTATTGTTAATTTTTTTCTTTCAATGTTAAATTTAAAATTTAAAAGATATTCATTCAAAGATATTCTTTAATTCATCAGGTTCAAGGCTTATCAACGCATCAAGTTGATAATTTGGCTGCTACTATGATAGAGTTAGAAAAAGGTTGTCAGCTGCGTAGCAAGGGAGAAACTGCAATGAATGACAAATCTTCACGTTCTCATGCAATTTTTACTATTTATATTAGTAAAAAGCCAACTGATGATGAGTAAATTTTATATTTTTTAGATTATTGAATTTCTAATAGAACTTTTATTCTATTAGAAATATGATTGGAAACAAATATGATTTCTAATTATTTTAGTGAGACAAGTTTCAAATCAAAGTTACATTTGGTTGATTTGGCTGGATCGGAAAGGTTAAAAAAGACTCAAGCAGAAGGCGAACGTATGCGTGAAGGCATAAAAATTAATGAAGGTTTACTCGCTCTAGGTAATGTTATTGCTGCACTTTCGGAACAGGGTACGACTGGACGACATATTCCCTATCGAGATTCTAAAATTACTCGTTTACTTCAAGGTTTTATTTCTAAATCTAAAAGAACAGCTCGAAAATATTATTATATCTATATTGAACGTATTTATGTCTGATGTCTGATGAATATTTAATTCTTTTAATATTTAATTCATTAATATTTGTTTATATATCTTCCTAATAAAAATTTTAGCTTACATAACTTATTGAAGTATAGAAACGTTTAAAAATGAAAGTTTTCAGATTCTCTTGGAGGTAATAGTTATACTGTGATGATTGCTTGTGTATCACCTGCAGAGGTGAATGCAGAAGAGACGTTGGCAACTTTAAGGTATGCAGATCGCACGAAGAAGATTAAAAACAAACCAATGGTAAACATAGATCCAAATATAGCCGCTATGGAGCGCTTAAAATCCGAACTTGCTACAGTAAAGCTTGAATTACTTGCGCTTCGTGGAGAGAATAATAGCCACACTACTTCTTATGGGTATGTTTTCATTAATTTTTGTCTTGCAATAGGATGTTCCATTTTGTTGATTGTGTTATGAGAGGTTGGATCGGTTGATTTGGTAAATAAGTTAAAAGAAAAATGAAAAGGAAAATGATTATTTAAATTTAGATGAATTAAAGTAAATAGGAAAAATAGTAAAGAAGAATAATAAAGAAATAATAAATACTTTAATGTTTAATTAATTTGTAAGTTCCAACAGGGAAAGGAGCGTCTACGTCAGGTTCAACTGATTTGTAGATTCCAGCAGCATGAGAAGGGGAGGGGACATCCACGCCGGGCTCAACTGATTTGTAGATTCCAGCAGCACGGGAAGAGAAGGAGGCGTTCACGCCAGGCTCAACTGATTTGTAGGTTCCAGCAGCACGGGAAGGGTCGGAGAGCCACTTGAATATTATAATGAGATCTATAATAATATAATATAATAGCAGATCTATAGTAATTAAACGGAATTATTTCCATATTAAATGAATTAATAACAAGTGAATAACCAGACAGAATCATTTTCGTGTCTATGGAACCAAATTTTTTAATGGAATATCTTCAAATGAGCGAATTTCAGTTTAAAAATGCCTACAAAATACGAGTTCGATGATTTGGAGAAAAGATATTGTGAACTACAAAATGAAAATCATAAATTAAACGTGCGTTTTGCTGAATCTGTTGCGGAGAATTCTCGATTTGTTGAACAGTTGTTAGTTGCTGAGCAAATGATCGAGAAATTAAAGGGAGCGATTTCCAATGCTCATTCACTTATTGAGTTAGTCTACTGCAATTTAATTTTTATATTTTTTATGTTTTCTCGGACCATACCACATTATAAATATTTGAAAACATATAGATACAAAAGTTTTCTTTACTATGATTCTTCTTAGCGAAAGGGATAAAGCGGGCAATTATAAAGATATTTTGAACCTTTTCGATTTATCGCACTTCAACATCCAGCCTGATGATGAAAATGAAAATTCTGTCGTTGTAAGTTTTACGTTCATTTTTTTATCCAATAAAATTTATTTCTTCGCTTTTTGCTTAATTTATTCTACTAACATCAAAATTTATTAAGTATTAGTTATGTATATAGATTTAATTAATTTATGCGTAAAATTTTCATTAAAAAGTGGGGGATTCCTTTACTTTTCGTCCATGCGATATTGGGTGCAGAAAAATTGTTAAATTGCCTTAAAATTAATAAAAATTTTGCCATAGTATTGATATTCATACTTTCATTCTTTATTTTGAATTCATTCTAATAAAATATATTAATTAAATAAGTGAATTAAATAAAAAAATTAGAAATTAAAATAAGTCAGAAAAATAAATTGGTAATTAATCTCATAAAATCCGTAAATTTTTATTTCTTATTTTCAATGTTAAATGTAATTTTTAAGTGTGAAGTGGATGAAAATGATGATGGAGGAAATGATCAGAATTATGTATCAAAATTTTTAACGACACAAACTGCTCTACAACATAGAATGGCTGATATTCTTGAAGAGATTAAAAACAAAGTAACAAAGTTTTTATTAAGAATTAATTTATTAAGAATTTTATTATATATTTCCATTTTTATATGCTAATGAATGATGGCAGAATGTTACTGAGGCCAACATTACGTAAATGTTGAATGTTATTAGAAAAAGAATTTTTGATAAACAAAATAAATTTTAGGTATTTGGAGGTAATGTGCAGAATTTTGTACAAATTTGTAAATATTAAATGTGTAAAATTTTTTTGCGCCACTTTTCAGGAGAAGGCATTTGAGGCCACAACTGCTTCGCAAGCTGAAATTGAGAAAATGCGAGCTGCCTTTACCGCTGAAGTAGAAGAATTACAACAAAAATTAATAGCTTTGGAAGCTGAACGTAATGAATTAATTACCAAGTTAAAAGGATCAACTACACACCATAAGTATATTTATTTGCTGTTTGCATTTTTCTTCGTTAAATTTTGATTTTTAAATCTCTATAACATTTTATATAATATATTATATAAAAAAATATTAATTATAATAATTTTATATATATATATATATATGTTCATGCTGAAAAAGTCATCTACAGTCCAAAATTTGCCATATTTTTTCAAGATTCTCCCCGATTCTTCAATGCTATTGATTGCCTTGGAAATCTAGTTCTAGTTTATTTAGTTTTTTCCTCTTAGTGGTCCATTTTTTTAACCCCAGAATTTTTATTTACATTTTTTTTTAACTCGTCCTCTAATCCTTTTAGATATTTATATTTTATATTATATATATGTATATATATTTTAAACTCCTCAGCACCTCCCTAAAAATTTTTTTGGAACTTTTAGTATAGCATCTGTTGAAGTCCTATATGTGCACTGTTATCGATTTATAACGAAAGACAAATGGGAATTAGCAATAGGCTAAGAAAAACTATAGCAGTGGACACTATTTATATAGTCTCTCGATACGTCCTATAGTCTCTTAACTCTCGCTATTACATTTTTGTGCACCATTAATAATCTGAAAAATTTTTTATCGTTTAATGTCTCCCGGTACCGTTATAAAATCACGATTATAAAAAGCTTTCTCAAAACTATTAATATTATTAGAATTCTTTTAATTATCCTTGAAGCTTCGTTAGACTATGTCACTTTCTTTTTCCAGAGCACGACACATTCTCTTCACTTTTCATTTTCTTTTAATGTACTAGTGTCCACTGTTTTAGTTTTTCTTAACCTGATAGTTCCCATTTGTCTTGATAACAGCTGTTGATCTGTTATGCTATTATACTGAAATTTTGGCTTATCTTTTAGAAACCCCTTTCATATTTTGTCACATTTTGTCAAATTTTATAAAAAAAATTTCCCTACGTTTTATTAGACCACGATCATAAAGCTTTACTATGCTCTTTTGCTAAGATCCATTAGGATCGTCATAAACTTTTTTTGCCAGTTCAGGCCCAATTATAACAAGCAGCTATCACTATTTTTTCCCTTAAACATTCAGATTTTTCACAAAATTATAAAATTATAAAAAGTATAAAATCACAAAAGTTGGGATCGTGCTGTTTGGCTATATTTCGACCATAGAGGGTGGAGTGGGATGAGAAAGGATAGAGTAATGAATGTGATAGTACGAAAGCAATATAACATTCTAAGATAAAAAATTTTAAGGAAATATCAAGGTATACATAGAATGAAGTTAATTCCTTAATTTCTTTCGTTCATATCCGTATATTTTTAATGGTTTATAAGTGAAAGTTTTTAAGTATTTCACGTGCGTTTTAGAGTGAGCGAGGAACGAAGAAAAAGATTATTGGAATTGGAAAAGCAACTTGACGCTTATAAAAAAAGACTTGCGGAGATTAAAAGATTAGAAAGAGAAAATAATAATCTCCAGCTAAAGGCCAAACAATTAAATCATGAATTAATGGTTCGGCTTTTATTTTTTCAATTATTTTTTTTATAATTTTAGTTCAAAATTATCATTTTCATATTTTTTCAAATAATCAAAAAAAATAGAATTTTTTTTCCAAAATGAAATAAAACTTGCTTAACATCCCGTGATATATTAAGAATAGTTTATAATACATTAGGAATTGAAAAAATTACGTGTAAAGATGTCGAAAAAACTCAAAGATGAAGAAGCGAAATTCAGAAATTGGAAAGTAAAAGCGGATCGAGAATTAATGCAAATGAAGAATCGCGTATGTCCACTTTTAATCCACATTTTCCATTTCTTCAATCCTATTTTTTAAATTATCTACTTAGCCGTTAATGAATGAAACAGTTTTGTAGATTATTATCAAAAATAGTAGGAAAAAAATAGTAGTTTTTTTTTCTTATAGTTTTCGAAAATAAGGGAAATTTTCTTTATGGAATTGTGAGATGTATGCTTTAAATAGCGAATGAATTTATAAATGAGTGAATTTGAGTGAATTTTATTTAAGCATATTTATATACGATTACTTTTATATTGGTTGGTAATTAATTTCGAATAGAATGTTAAATCGCAATTTTTGTGAATATTAATAAAAATAGTAAATAAGGGATAATCAAAGGTCTAAGGCATTTTATAAATGTTGTTCAAATTTGGCAATGAATATTGGTCAGAAATTGGCTGTAATCGTCTTGTTGTATATGTGTACTGATTCTTTTGGATTCTTGATTTCATATGACACATTTATAATTGTGAATGATATCCTGAGTCAAAAATAAAATAAAAATTGCATAAGAGTATTTTTTAATAATGTTAATTTGCAGCGTATCAGCGTTTAATAATTGAATATTATTATCTCAAATCTTAATTTTGTGGGTTATTTTCTCGGTAAATAGTCCACAATAGTCAATCTTATAGGAAAGAAAACGTGAAATGGAAATGGCAAGGCAACAGCAAGCATCTTCTCTTCAACTGGCAGTTTATCGACGAAAATATGAGGAAGCCAATGCTTGTAATCGACGCTTACAGCAACAATTATCTCGAAGTTCTGCGCGCACTAACACACCACGTACCGATGAACAACTTCTAGTAAGTTAGTTTCTTATTTAGTTCGATTTTTTGAATTTAAAACTAAAATTTTTTATTTCAAGTATTTTATATTTATTTTATTTTTAGGCTTTTCTTGATGAAGAGCTAGCAATAGCTTTTTCGGCAGCAGAGGCAAAAATTCATTGCAAAATATTAAATGAGCAGCGAGAAGCATTATCTATTCAGTTAAAAAATTTGGAGACTCAACTTAACTGCTTAAAATCAGAACCACCTTATAAGGTAACTTATAATTTATTGTGTATTTTATAGTTTACCCTTTGATATGAATATTTTCAAAATTAGCATTTAAGATATTATACAAAATTCTTTTATTTCCAAAATATTTATATTTCTCTTTGTTTATTTTTTTATTAATATTCTATTATAGAAGATTTTGATTTGATTAATTTTATTAACATTTTGGAGAATGATTATTTTTTAAAATAATTTTTAAAATAGGCCATTTTTTAACATTTTTATTTATCTTCCCAACAAATTTATTAATCATTAAGAGACGTGCCAGCAATGATGGTGCAAATACAGACAGTGAAAAAGAATTAAATCTGCTGGAGGAAATCAAAAACGTAAAACGTGAAGTAATTTTTTTAACAATATATTTTTTCTTTCTAATTTTTCGATTAAATAAATCCACAGATCCACAAATCCACAAATATTATCTATGAATCATTTCAAGATTGAATTGCGTAGCACTGAACTGAATGATATTCAAGCCAAATGCAAGAAAGCTGATTCCGAAGATCGTGTTGAACAACGATGGAGTTCTTGTCATTCACTTGTGGAAGCGAAAATCGCTCTTAAACATATCTTCAGCTTAGTAATGTTAACACTTTCATTTAAAGTTTATTTTGTAACTCACCATTATTAAATATAGTCATTAATCGTAATTAAATTTTAAAATTTTAATATTTCACTTGTAGATAATGGTGCGATTAGCTATAATGTTCAGTGTTTAATGTTGCAGGCCATAAAAGAAAGACGGTCTGCTTTCGAAAAGGAAATTCTTTTAGAAGAACTAAAACGAAAATTGGAAGAAAGGAGCAAAAATTTTAACATGAAAATTGAAAATTTAGAAAATCAGCTGAGAAATGAAAAAAAGGCGATTGAAACGCTTAAAGGAGCGCGTATCCATTCGGCATACATGAATATTCAACGAGTTAGTGAAGAAATCGATTTAGTAATTTGCTTCAGAATATATTATAGAAGCAGATTGCTTGATATATTTTTTTAAAAACCTGGAACTAAACTAAAGTTTTTTTCAAAAATTTGTTGTTATAGGATGATGAAATATTAAGCCAAACTTTTACGAAGGATGTTATGAATGAAAATAGCTTCGATTATTCTGAGCAAGTTAGAAACAGCATCGCTGAAACAGAAGATAAGCAGGTATTTTCTAGTCAACTAAGTGTTTTCTTATTATTTTTTGTAACTTTCTCGGTGGTAAAAATCAATACTCTCTTTGGCAATATCCATAAATCTTTATAAAACTTATACTTAATATACAAATATATATACATAATATAAAGAAATCAAAAAAAAAAACAACAAATAGCAACACCCAAAGACAATAAACAAACATAATAATTATATCACACATACAAGTTAAAAAGAAATAACAAGCGCAAGTTTTCTATCTAAGGATAAAATTGTATTTGAGCAAAACTTCACTAAATTTACCAATTGTCTTTTTAATTGTTTTTTATTTTTCAGATGTTGAGGCTGCAGAATGATCAACATCTTCGTAAACGATCGCTTTCACATAATGCTGAATGTGATTATGCCATTTATTCAATGAGAGATAGGAAAAGAGTCAGTTAGTTATCTATTTATTCAAATTAGTTAATCAGAATGCTGGAAAATAATTAATTTAGATTAAATTTTTCTTACACATTTCTTGCACAGTTATTTCCAATTTTGTGCGAATCATATTATTTTGCGGTTGAAGATTTCGGAAGAGCAAAGTACAGAGCATTCTTATGTTCACTGGAGCGCTATGAGATTACGACCTCGTTCCGCCAAGGTTTGATTGGCTTGTATTGATTTCCACTGGTTTTTTTGAATATTATTCATTTAATTTTATAGGCGAATGCTTTACAATCAAGTTCCGATGAAGATGAGAACGATAGGAGAGCAAATGAAGATATAAATGATATTTCTTATTATCCCACACCTAATAAGAAATGTAAAAGGTATAATATATCTCGCTAAAAATTAGTTTAATGAATTGCATAATTCTTTTATTTGTATATAAACTCGCATTTTCAATGAAGAAGCGATCGTCATCGAACGTCCGTGTTTGAAAATCCGGTTTCTCATAGAACGTCCGTCAGTAATCATGGAGGCAAAATCGGCGAAAACAACGTTAGTTCAAATGAACTCTATTTACCCGTAGGCATACTTCATACATAATTATTCATATTAGCGCAGAAGGATTTTTCTATCGCAGATTGCAAAACTTTCAATTTTTCAGTCAATTTATTTTCTCTCGTTTCTTCACAATAATCATTTAAGAGATTAATTAATTAGAAAATACAAATTATTGAACAAGAATTGATAGGAGAAACTAAGACTAATAAATAAACTGGGAAATGAAAAGAATGATCAAATTAAATTTCTATATACGTATATCAGAAATGTAATTTAGACAGCGTTAAGTGGATTTTCGGGAATACAAGAGGAAAAGTGGAGTCGTGAAAAAGATCAGTTAGCCTCCTCTTTATTAGGGATGGATCGACGAGTGATATCAAAATCGCTATTTGATAATCCGATGAAATAACATATTTTAGCTATTTGCTCGTTCTAACCAAATATATTTGTATTAATTGTATTTACCTTGTAATATTTTTTTTTCATTATTTGTTTCATGTTTTCACATATTAAAATTTTTTTCAAACGTTTTAAATAATGGTTAATAAATTTAAACCCATGAATTTGGTGATATTTATTCACAATCGATCATTGGTTAAACAAGGTGTTTAGTGAAGCTGATATTTCTTCTCTGACATATGATTCTTATGGAAATAGTATTTCATAGAGAAAAGAAATTAAACCTGAATAGAATACGTGGTTCAAACGTAGAACAGACTGAAGAGTTGGCCTCAGGTTTAGGTCAAATCTTAGAATCTAGCCTTAATCAACAAACATTGTGAAGAGAGGAAAAATCCTCTTTTTCCTTAATATTTTACTATAGGATTTTCAACTAGGATATATAAAATTGATTTTTTCGAAGTAGGAAGTAAATTTTTACCTCCTATTTCGTAGCGGGATCTCTTTGTGGTTCCTGTGGTCCTCCACTTTTCCAAATTCTTTTTCGTGCAGCCCAGTAAAATTCTGTGACCATATGTGCCTAGTTGTCGTAGACAGTAGGAAAGAGAACGATTTTTATTGCTATTTGCTATGGGTATCGAGTGGATCGGCTCACAATAACCATGAATGTAAGTTGGTTCGGTGGGGAATAAGAATACGCAAAGGTTACTAGAGGAAATATTCATGTAGCGTTCCATTTATCTTAACCAAATGTGGGCATTTAAACCTTTTATGAAATCTCTGGTACGAAAAAGAGGATTAAAAACAGAAGATTTGGTTTGGACTGAGAATTGTACCAAAGTGAAGGTGTCGTGAGGGTTGCCATGGTCACATTAGTACCACATATAAACTGCATTATCGTGGAACTTTTTCATATTGGTGTAGGATGGAAAATTTTCCAGTGGACTTACAAGTTTTTACTCACAAGCTTCAGTTATACGTTAGTAAATGAAACAAATCCAATGCTAAACTATCCATCTTAACTCTTCTTTTTGTAAAATGGCGTTATAAAATTACTCTCCGATGCTATTCTGTAATTTAGCGAGATTCCGCGAAAGATTCAAAGCAGATTTTTTTTGTTCCATAAATTGAAAATGGTTTATATTTTTCTGGATTACTGTATAAAATGCAATCTTCCGCAAGAAAAACCTATCAATCATTTTACAGATTAAACGAACTTCTAGTGATAAATATCGAAGGTTCAAAAGTTGTGCGAGTTCAGTTAATGATTAATGATTTGCATGTATAAAATCGTCTAAAAGTTGCCATTGTTTAGGTTATATCTTAGTGATATCTTCTGCAAACAGTATGAATAAATAATGCATTAAATTCGAAGGTTCGTCAGATTTGTGAACCTTAATGGAAGTAAATTCGTTTTTAGAAGTGGAATAGGAATGGTGCTGGAGGCCGTTCTGTCTCGCAAGCGACTCTGGTGAAGTGGTCTTTTAGCCAGTGGAGTTAGCCAAAGTGAAAGAGCGGTCTGCTGTCAGAAAGATATCACAGCTACTATTGGGTCGATGGAACATAGCTTATTTGTTCGTGGTTTTAGATTTTTATAACATTAATATTAGAGAAAACGATATGATTTTAGTAGCCTAGAAATTTCAATGCTACGATTAACGAAAAGCAAATGAATCGATCACAAAAATCAGAATGGATCGAATAAAAAACTTGAAGCTCTAAGGAAGCATCCACGAAGCATTTTTAAGTTGTAATAATAGAGGCAGAATAAATGTGCACATCAATGCTTAACAGATGGCATCAGTTGTTAAGATCTACGATAAAAAAAAGACATCTTTTGCGTGGATATGGAATTTTCCTGGATATTCATCGCCCTAACTTATTTGATTCCAGAAATGCACTAATTGGTTCATCCGCTGATTTCATGGAATTTTTCTTTTCTTCCAGAAACTTCTTTTTAAGCACCGAGTTATGACAGCGGAACTATCTGCGCCTTTTTTTAAAATCCTATTGCGTTTTTCAAATAACTCGGATAAATAAGGAGAGGAAATTGTGAGATACTTATAAGAGTGTTAATCGCCCATTTATATTCTCATTTCAACTTAAGTTTAAAGAGAAATTTTGCAAGTGGGTAGCGATAAAACTTCATTGAAAATTTTATATTTCCTTTATTCATTTTTAATAGAACAAGCCATCTGACGATTTTATCCCAATAATTAGCTGTTCCAGCCGTTCTTTTTCATTCACCACTTCTGCTTTGGTAAGTTCCATTAAAATTCCTTTGTCAGTGAGTCACTAGAAGTGCAGGGCCGCATCATACGAATTTCAGTTTAATAGCAGGTTTACTCCCATAAAATCGTCGCACTTGCGAGAACTAAATCTTAGCCAAAGCGACGGCCCACTTGCCATCGCACCTTTTGATTTTTTATTCGCTATAAATTATATGTGCTGTTTCTTTTATTATCGTAAATTATGCTACCACAACATTGCATCAATCGTTGATATTCGAGCCAAAAATCTGGAGTTGCTATTGAAGGAAGTAAATGACAAATGAATGAACTCCCACTCCTTCAAATCCTAATTGAGTTGCCAGCATGTAAGAGCTGAAAACTGATGCTAGATCCATTGTCAAGCAAAATTTCTCGTTTGCAAAATTTATTTCCATGTTTCAGTTTGCAAAGAGAGATTCAACGATCGTTATTGTTTCTAATCTTCATTTCATTACGCTGAAACTAAATTCCACTCTAATCCTAACGGACAAATACAGTGCCATATTGCATATCTCCATTTTACAGAAATTTTATAAATAATCAAAAAATTACTGATATTTTTCTAACTCTCTACTCTTGTTATACTTCTTCTAACATCACTTAACATTTCTGGTTTGCTAGAGTAATTTGGCGATAGAAATGCGGACTGTCCCCTCCTCGCACTGATCGAGCTTAATTTTTAGTAACAGGTGGATTGCTCTTAGTCGAAGTTGCATCTACTCGACCATCGCATCGTTTCCTCGCTTCTCTTCAATTTTACTAAATTGTTCACTTTTGATATTTTTGTATGAATGAAAATTTATTTGGAGAAATTTATGTGGCAATAAGATTTTTAAGGCATATCAAAGAATTAATTTCTTAAATATTCGAGAAAAGTTTTTTTATTCAAGTTTGTCGTCTCAAATAACGACGCTCTTACACCTTTGTATTCCTTTTTCTTAAGAACAATCAACCGCTTAACAATATTTTTGTCGAACAATAACAGTTTTTAAAATAACGACAGTGTGCAAAGGCGTTGTTTGAGTCCAAAAGATTCGACAATTCGATGCGGAGATGCATTTGAAGGAGTTCCGTCTTTAGTGGTCGCTGTTTCTTGGAAATTCGACGTGTCGCTTAAATTTTCCTTTATGGGGCATAAATTCTCAACTCATCCAAGTTCTGAAGAAACTGAGTGTGATTCTCTCGCAAAATGCTCGAAACTCACCGCTTCACAAAGGTATATTCTTTGAGAATAATGGGAATTTCGAGATAAGTCTTTGCCAAGAATTTCTATTAAGAAAACAAATTAAGAGGTTTAGAAGAGTTAAAAGAGATTTAAAATGAAGGCGGCAATTTGTAAAATTATGGTAATAGAGCTTAAAGGAGTTTTGAGGATATTTAAAAGATACTTCATTGGGTTTGGAGAGGTTTTTAACGAGTGATGGCGAGTTTTAAGGTGTGCTGAAAACCCGACTCGGTGAACGGCAATTACCTAGGCGGTATAGTATAATTTAGAGGCTTTATGAAGCATTGGCTTGATTGTAGGTAATTAATTGCGGAGTTCAGAGGTGCTAGGAGAATTTTTATTGCAGAAGTCGGTAGTTTCTAGTTTGCCATTTGAATGGTTGTTATTTAAAGAAGTTTTTTTGAAGAGCATAACAATTTTTTATATCTTTCTTTTGTCGTTTGACCTAATTGCTATTTTGATATGACTGATAATATTCAAACTTGCGTTGATTATAGAAAATATAGATTATATTGATTATAGAAAAGATGCTTAAAGTAGAAAAAGGAAAAGTAAATTGTAGTCTTTGTTTTAGCATGGAGGGAAGGAAAATTTAGAAAAGTTTCTGGTTTTTTCATTCTGGAACGAATTTTAAAAGAAAATTAAAAATCTTTTATGTTGCATATTCAATTTTAATAAATAAAAATATACCAAAAAAGCCATACTTTTAAGCTTCTTAAAATCTTTATTTTTCAAAATTGCTTACATCAAAAAGCAAAAAAAATTTCAAACTTTATTTCATTTGACTTAAAATTTTGCATAAAATATTTCTCATATTTTCCAACTAAAAATTTATTTCATTTTTACAGAGACATCGTTATCGAAGGTTTCGAAAATGCCAGCGAAGATATAACGCAACGAATAGTTATGAGAATGCTTCAGCAGCGCGAGGATTTCAGGTATTTCCTATTTTCACGAGGAATCTTGTAAAATTTTTTTCGTAAATTTTTCATCGACGGTTAAGTTCAGCCCAATTTTGAATGGATTTTTGTATCAAATAGAATATTTCAGAACATTTATGGATGATTTAAGTCCAGATTTGAGGAAGATTCTCATCATGCAGTTGAAACAGTATCTCCACAGTGTTATTGACAACATTGATGACGCAGAAAAAGTAATGAACAATTCATTAGCACTAAGCTAAATGCTTAAAAAAAATTTGGAAGAAAAGAAAATTTAGAACTTAGAATGAGTAGAATGAGTAGAATGCTGGCAACATTTGACTGGCTCGTTTCACTTCAGTCACCTCTACTGACGTTTAGCCTACATTTTTTGGTCGTTCCTGATCCGAATTCCAGTAATTTTTAAAATTATTTATAATTTAGAAACAATACTTCCAGATCAAATTGTTGTCCTCAAAATTTGGAATGGAACACGTAATATTGAAGCGATTCGGATTTAAAACAGATTTTTTCGCCCTTATGGCCAATTCAATTGCAACTGAATGCGCATTTCTCAGCGATACAACAACATCTGCTACAACTACCTTTAAAGTTTGTCTTAGGAAGCGGCTAGAATTAAATTATCAAATAAACATAAACAAGTCATTCAACTAATTGAGAAGAATGGTTTCAGGCTTGGATAAATCTCGTAGGATTCATGTTTTCAGCTGTAAGAGATGGCTTTTATAAAGAATTACGCTTTCAGCGCCATTTACCACATCAACCTTTAACTTCTTCGAAGAGTTTGTGTTAGTCTTTAGCAGAAGTCGAAATCAGGTGGTATTCAACCATGAATTCAAATAACATTGGTTGGATGTCCAATCCTTGAGGACAACAAACTTTATATTTTAAAATAAAACTATGGTGGCGCTCCCAGCCTCTCTGGACTTCTTTCTGTTCCCAGTTGACTTTCTGGCATAATGGTCTTATCCATTCGACCAGCCAAACCAAAATTATTGAGAGCATTTAAAAATCGAGGAAATCTTTTTGGCATTACTATTGGTAGCAAAAACGTCTGTTAAAAGTAAAATGCTTCAGCAAATCACTAGACAGAAGATTCATCGTTCTAGTGATTTAATCCAGCATTTCCAGAAAAAAGAAAAAAATTTGCAAAAATTTTAACCAAAAAGAATTTAACAAATTTATAAAAAATATTTTTAGCTGATTTAAATATGAATGCAAATCAATTTCCTGCAGAAATCGGACCAACTGATTGTAAAAATTGCAAAAATGATAAAGAGGAACGGAGGTAAATCTGATCAACAGAAATTCTTTCATGCCGAGATTTTTTCTTTTTGTTTTGGCTTGTTTTTTATATTTCTATAGACCGTTTTTCTTGGCTTTAAAAAAATTATTTTTAGGCCCATTTCAAATTCATTAACAAATCGTATTCGTTCAGAGATGATTTAAGGATATAGTGATAAATATCGATAAATATTAAGAGAAGAAAATATTATTTCCACTTAATCTAATGTGATATAGGGAAATAGAATTGAGATAAATTTGAGAAGACATGATTCCTTGAGCTTAAACCCACTCTTATGATCCGAAATACGGTGCTCGTAATAGTTTTAATAGTTATAAAAATTTTTCTTCAGCTGCTCATTTCTTTTTTTTTGCTTACTACTCCTTATTTCTCCTTTTCTCCGTTCCTGCCTCTCTTTCTTTGACAAAAACAATAGAATTTGGTAGTTGACCAGCATCTGAAGAAATTTAATTTGCAGCATTAAAGATAATACCCAGAGAGATGACACATTACCTGTAGAAATAAGTGGTACAAAGGAAACGACCAGATCGAATGAATTGATTATTGATGAATGTGAACGACCTACTCGGGCATTGCAGCGCAAGGACGCATTTTACGTGGCTCAGTCACCGCAGATTTATAAAAAACGATCCAGATCTGCTTATCAAAATATAAATTTGCAAAATGGTACTCTTCTTCATTGGCAATTTTTCTTTATATTTTTGCATTCCAATGAATTTGCGTTTTCCCATAAAGCATACAATTCTTAATTCTAAATATTCCTCTCATTTTTAATGCATAATTGATGGAGGAATTATTGGCAGAATTTCCAGCACAATCATCAGCTGAAGGAGATCGACTGGAAATGACGAAAATCAAATTTGAAATGTTGAATGAACAACATAAAAAAGTAAGCATCTGAGTCAGAAAGGTTGCATTCGCGAAAGTTAAGAGTAAATTTTTTTGGGCTCCGATATTCGCTAATTTGAGATATAAAGATTTCGTGAACTTCAAAAACTATAAATCCCCTATCTTAGTATTGCTTTTGTTTCTTCGCTATTAATTATTTGCACTAAATGTCTTAGTTGTCGCAGTCGACCAATTCTGCAATGGGAAACGTTGGCAGATTTCAGAAAAATAACAGCAAAACAACAGCCAACAAAAAGAGAAAATATCAAAAGTATGAAATTTTCCTGGTTGTATTATCCTCATTTTTCTTCTGGTTTCCCAACGAAATTTTGAGAATAATTTGTATTCTTAATAAGTTGTACAACAAAAAAGGACTGGCAAACTAGTTGGCAATTGGATCTTTTCTCCTTTAATGATACCAATCTGCATCGTTTAATTCTTCGCTGAATATTAAGCGCTCCTTGATGAAAAATACTTGCTTCAAATCGGCCTCTTTACGACCGAAGCTTTCACTAAAACTGAACTGGGTGGCTGAAAAGGAACCCGTTTAACCTATTCCCAAGCGCGCCTCTCTGGCCCGATTCCCTGCCCAATTGAATAAATTTGCACACGTCTGGACTATTTTTCCTGATGTAAATCGTCAGGAAAACAAATTGACCAACCGAAAAGTGAATAATTTATTACGCAGCCGTAATGAAAGTCTTGTCGACTTTGAACATTTAGATTATTCGAAAGAAGACAAGGGAACCTATTTGCGCACTAAACTGGTACAACACAACTTTTTCGTTCGTACTATTAACCATCCGAATAAGTTGGTAATGTGCGCACCAGCACCTAATTTTAAAGAAAAAAATTTAAAAAACTGTTGTCTGCGACATCATTTCACTATTTTTATTTGGCATAACAACTCAATCCACTAATAAATTTAATCTTTTTATTATTTTGATTCATTAATATAACTTTTATGTTATTGCAAATAAATGCGCATGGCTATTGCCCTGCTTGATTCTTTCTTTTTTGCATGAAACATTAAAAAATATTTTAGAGGACAAAGTGCTTCAGCAACAAATCTATTCGATCCCAACAAAATTATTGATGACTTCATGCACGATCGTCTTTGAATGTTGCTGAGTTATAATAATAATGGGATAACTCTTCAACCACTTCACCGGCAAGCAATCGGTTAATGCCTCTTTACGCAAATTAATTTAAGGTTTTCTGAAACTCTATTATTAATTGTAAATATAAAAATTTATAATCAGAAATGCCAAATTTTCTCTCTGTGAAACAATTTAACGAGATCAAAATATTTATTTATAACTCTAAAAAGAATGATCGTTGGAGATTTAAAAATATCATAAAAGAAAGTGAAATTATGAAACCATTACAGCTGAACCTGTTGCTTTATGATAAAAACTAGGGATAGAATGGTCGAGTAATATTGATTAAGGGCAAAAAACATCGCTTTTCGATATGCATGAAGCAGTCATTAAAAATGAAGGTGCTTGAACAGGAAATATCGAATGCCTGGATCACTTATCCACTAAGCCAGCCAAGCCAGAAGTAATAAGAAGAGAAGAAAAAAATGCAAATGCAAATAAACAAGTGCCATAAAAATCGTAAATAGGTAGATTTACTGGAAGAGAATGGAAAACATTACAATACAAACCGGATTGAAAAATAAGTACTCAAAAGAAAATGAATAAAGAAAAAATTGAAAAGCACTTAAATACGGAATAACTTAAATTAACGATATTTACTTATACAATAAAGCCTCATCAGGCACAATGCAGAACATTGTATTACTAACAGAAAAAATGAGAAACGCTAAGTTTAACCAAAAAAAATTGGCATTTTATTATAACAAAAAATGGGTGCCTTTAAGCTGTGTTTAAGCAGAAAAGAATACGCAGTTTAAGAAATGGCTTAAACTTCTCAAATAATTAAAATATTAAATAAATAAGTAAAATGAAAAATATTAAGTAATAAGTAAATTTAAAATCAAAATAATAAACATTTGACTGAAAATCGAAGATCCGTGAACAATTATGCAAAAAATTCTTTCATAACTTTAAAATTTAAGTCAGAATTTAAGTCAGAGTTTACAAAAAACTGAACTTATTGCTTGCAGATTCAAAACCTCTCCAAAATTTCGAGAATATAAAATTATAATTATAGTTATAACAATTATCAAAGTTAATAAACGCAATAAATAAATAAAATTCAAACAAGAGAGCACCTAACAAATTTTGTTCGCAAAAAATAAAATACTTTTCTGGTATATTTATTGTTACAAGGATTTTGTAAAATATGTATCGTTGCAACTGAGAACTGAGTGAGTGATAATCAGAAACTTGCCCAGCTACAAAGACAATAGCAGACCTTTAAATATTGATAACCTCATGAAGAACAATGCAAAACATTGTGGTGTGGCCTGATTTGGATGGCTATATAAAAATAGTGCTTTGCCGTAATACCACTAATTTCTTACTGGTTAGCCTGATTTATTTTACATTTCTTGATTTGTATTCTTCGCTATACATGAATGTGGTGGCGGCTTACCTCGCTCTTTTGGCATACTTGCCAGCGATATTTTCACATTAATATTTTCAATGTGGCGGTTCTCTTTCCCAACTATATATTTTAGCCCAAAATGGCTAGCAACCTCATAATCTTGATGAACACATTTGATGGATAAATTTCGTAGCACTGAGATGGTGGCAACAATAAGGATACTTTTGACATTAGGCAAGTCACGTAGTCTTTGGAAGTTAATAAGGGGCTGTAGCGGATATCAACCAGTCTACACAGTATGACTGGCGTAAATAGACGCCATCGGTATTGTGACCAATCACATATTAGCAAATTTTTTCTTGAGTGCTATGTGCACTATATGCACCAGAAATATTTGCAATCCACTGAAGTCCACACGAGAATCACCATTATTATTTAATGAATTAGATTCTTGCAGAAGTCTTAAAATAGATCTACTGGCCTAGTGGGCTGTGGACTTCTCGTGACACTCGTACCTGCACCAAAGATTTTTCCCTGCGGCCCAATCCGGTGGGGCAATTTCTTGTTCCAAATCAACATGTTCGTCGATGGGACCATCCTACTCTCTTTCCCTAACCAATCACAAACATTCCATTCTGAACTCAATGCGCAATATGGGCCTCACTCATAATCACGTTATGAATGAGCAGGACAGTTGCACCGCCAATAATCCAATGCCATCACGAATAGCTGCCCATCACAGAAATGCCATAGATATACTGGGTGTATAGCCATCACACAATTTAAACAGGACGAGCTGAGCATAATATATAATAATAATAAAATAATAATGATGATTAATATTAATAATAATATTAATAATAATAATTAATAATAACCAATAATAATAATTAATAATAATAAAATAATAATTAATAATAATAAAATAATAATTAATAATAATAATTAATTATTATTTATTATACTTTCTATTACTATTATAACTATTATTAATAATAATAATTAATGATAATAATAACTAATAATAATTAATAATAGTAATAATAATAATTAATAATAGTAATAACAATAGTTAATAATAATATAATGATAATAATAATTAATAACAATAATATTATATTATATTAACATTAACATCATATATATTATATTAGATATATAATTATATTATTTTATATATAATATTATATATATTATACACATATTATTATATTATAATATATATTATTATATATAGTATACCATGAGATAAAGGGATAGAATGGCTCAGTGGGTTGTTGCTCAATTGAGAGCGCTGATCCTGAGGTTCGATTCCCCGCAGAAGCAAACCTATACAAAAATCCGGATGATGATGGCGACTCACTTGCATTGCTATCGTCAAGGAACTCCCTGGCATAATGCCGAATGCGATAAGCCAGCGGAGCGAGTTTAACCAGTAACGGTGAGGACTCTCAAAAAAAAAAATATATAGTATATTATATCATAAACAATAATATGATATATAACTATTAAATTATATATAATATAAATATATTATATATATGTTATATTATTATAATATTATATAAATATTATATATTATATAATAATATTATAAATAATTATTATGAATTATATATTATATATTATTATATTATTATTGATAACAATATAATAAAAACTTCTGAATTCCAAAAGAACTGAATTTTTAAAGTATCTTATGATGAGTGCCATGTTATACTACTTTCTACTCGAACCGAAAGCTTCCCAACTGCTCAATGATTCGACTAATTACAGCGATTGTTCATACAAATCATTCGATGAAGATATAAAATAGATAAACAAATGATGTAAATAAATATAATTATTCACCTGTAACAAATTATGCACTATAAAGCGAGAAAAAACAATATTATAAAAAAGATTAATGAATGGAAGGCCATGAAAAAAATATTCGGATTAGACCATAGAAAACCGCTGACAGTGAAATACCAGCAAACATCTAACCATCATACGCATGCAACAAATGGGATAAATAAATAAAGACAAAGACTAACCAAACAAATAAAAGCATAAACCCAGGCTAAGTATATAAGCCGCTCTAGAATTCTTCCGCATATGGCACTAGCTCGACGATAACCCTTAGCACCAAATCTATTCCTAAGCGCCTCTTTTCGAAATACAAGGTAACCTAATGTTCTCCATTTCAGCCTTCATAATGTATTTTACAAATGATGTTGCAAGCTTCATGTAGCAAACCTCTGGAATATTTCCTGGACCGATAAATAAAAAAGAATTAAAAGAATTAAAACAACACAAATACGACGACTATTAGAATTTGAACAGTAAGTTTAGACATCTCACTGAACAAATATTAATTGGAGAAATCGAACAGATGCAAGCAAATCAGAAAATTTTTTTAAATATACTAGAAGAGCATCCATTAAACATAAACATGGCAGAGTAGAACATCAAAAATCTTATCCGATTATTGCGTTTCAGAAATTTCTTAGGTTCATAAAACTTGTTTTTTGCACCAAAATGAGGGAACATTTGCAAAATTTCGAATCATGGTTTCTCCATAACAATGAATGCATAATGAGGTCCATGAAAATTGAGTTAAATGTTTGCACTAATGTTTGTACTTAAAGTATTTTTCATATACTATCTTCTGTATACTGTCTTCCAACATTTTTTCATGAGAACGTTGAACATTTTTCATGTATAACCGAATAAGTTGCTCGATAAGGTTCAAAGAAGTTTGCTGGACATGCCCAATCAATGGAATTAATCTACAAACCATATTCCCCACCATTCCCAGCAATTTGAAAACTACCCTACAATTAGAATTTTAAACATACAACAACACTGCGGAATAATGCTGCAACCCATGAAAATATAACGAATTAACTTCGACCAAGCCAAAATAACATGCAACACATGAAAAATAAAATTATTTCAGAATGATACCAAAAAATCACCAACAACTATTTTTCTGAAAAATACAGAAAAAACACCACTAAAATTGTTAATTTCTACAAAAAAAAATAATAAAATTGTTAACTTCGACATGAAATGCGGAAGTCCAATATTATAAGAATTTTCGCTTAAATGCAATATTTTATTATATAAAACTTTAACTGCCAAATGAATAACCTAAAACTTACGAGAAAAAGGTATTCCGAGATACACAGCGATCAAAACGCATCAAAAAAAAGTCAATTCAACTATATTTATTATTAATATTTTTGCAATAAAATTCTTATAAAAATTTGTTATAAAAAATGTTCATTTTATATAAAAATTTATACCACAATTTTCTGCTTTTTCACTGACTTCATTCCGAACAATCCAAAACAGGGCAATAAAAAAGCAAAAATACTAATGTGATATAAATTTTCGCATCACGAACAGCAAAATAGCAATCTTGTTCAAAAAAATTCGATTAACAACATAAACAAGTAGTCATAATTTATCATAAATTTTTTTAAACTTTTTGGAATGAGAAAAAATATATGTAAATGACAGAAATGCGTGGACTTAAAAATCATTTTTATCCTTCAAATATAAATCGAATGCCTCCAACTTGCTCTTGGTATACCTGAAACGAAAACTTAAAATTTTAACAAGATACGACCAAAAGACGTTCAAAAAGAGCGATGTTATGAAATTATAAAAGATTGAATACTCCACTTTAAGGTGAATGAAATTTTATTCACCCAAATCTATGTTAATAAGACATGAAATCTCTTATTAATGAAAAGAACAATGGAAGAAAAAAAAACTGAATTATAAAATATTTCTAAAATTATGACGATCTGTGATTTACAAAACCTCATTTTTTGCGGTTTTCCGCAACAATTACGTTAAAATTTGCCTTTTTTCATAGTCTTTTTATCACTTTAAAGACAAATGGCAAATTTATGAATTGATTAAAATCACGATGCCTTAAAAGTAAAATATCATTAAATATCATTAAATAAAAATATTTCAGGGAAACGAATGGATTATTTCTTTAAAATTAATTATTATAAATTTAAGGAGAAAAAAATGAGATATTTAAGTTAAAAACAAGATAAACCAACTTCAATAACATCGTCTTCTTCCATTTCCAGTGTTTTCGGAGTATCTTCATCATTAATTCGACGTCCATCAAAGAGGAAACGTAATGAACCAACTGAAACGCCAACGCGGTCGGCGTACGATTTTTTTAATTTTCCCATGCTCGTACCATATTTAACTCGAAAATGAACTTCATTTGAATCCTTAAAAATTATTATTCGAAAAATTAAAATTAACTAAAAGAATTTTTTTTGACGGTTTGAAATTTATCCAAAAACCTTTTCAGCTTAGTTACAACCTTCCGAATTTTTCTCTTGAATAAATGAATTTTAAGGCAGCAAAAATTAAAATTGCGAAAAAATAAAATCCTTTTTCAGATATTTCTAATAGAACGAAAATATTTTGAAATTGCAAATGATAAGAAATTGAAACGAATTACGAAGTGAAATTACATTTTTCGTTGGGAATTTACCTAAGATAATTCCAATCAAAATTTTAATCAAAAACAATAAGAAAAAAAAAGAAAGGTACCTGTCCAACAACTTTTAATTTTATATATTCGGCAGGGGCAGCAGTTTTTGTTGCATTTGAATCCGTCGTCGCTGCTGTTTGCGCTGTTGCATCATCGGCCATTTTCTTCAATTTCCTAAAATTTAAAATAGAATTTAAAAATAACAAAAGGGATTTGAATAATATCCGTCGAATGTTTATTTGTAAAATATTTATTTTATATTTATGAAGTTCCATTAAAAAATCCAATTACATCTAATTTAGCTGCGAACGAAGAAACGAACCGCGGTTTAATGCTTTAAGGAACAAACAAATATATGGGAATTACAACAAAAAACAAAACAACGAAATTTTCATGATTACTACTGGTTTACCAATCAGAAATCTATCAGAAGAGTGACAAAAGCAGCGCAATAAGGAGGCAATAATTCGCAGCAAATAATTTTTCGAGATGATGCGAATTAACTTAATGCCACTGAAAATTGGTAGTGGACGGGGAAATTTGGAAACGTTCGACCCCAATAATAAACAAGCGACAAACGACAAACAATGCAGACTGTCAGATGGTGAAGAGAGGAACAAAAAACGAATATTCCATGGAAGAAGGCCTTTTCGCAATAATTCAATTCCGAATAAATTACCAACTCAGTAAATTAATTTAAGCGAACCTTGAAAATAAACTTCCCCAACTCAAATATTAGTCGTTTAATCATTTCCCCCCTTCCATCCCCATAACTCCACATCCCTCCCTCGTCCCCCTTCCTTCCTAACCTTTCCTCTTACCACTTCAACTCCTTAACTTATATCCTCCTCAGCTTTCGACGACCTCGCCGGCAATCTCTTTAAATACGCTTTGCAGTGTTCATCTGAAGTCAAAAGGGATTGGCATGCAGCCAATAGTGGAAGAAGCGCGAATTTCAAAGGGAGTCGTCGATGGTGTTTGTTCTTTCGCGGTGGCCAAAGTGTTTTTCTATCAATAACTGAAATTCTTGTCGGAAGTGCTTTCCTTTAACAGTTGATAGTGGCTAATAGAAGAATGCTGCGTAGAAGGACGGTTAAGCTGTCGTCGCCTCAATAAGTCCTTCAGGCTCGCACGACGGTTGCCTTAGCTGCCTTCTAATCGAGCGCCCTCCTGGCTACGAAGAAAGTTTACTCCGTTCCGCAGAGCTGAAATCTTACTATGCACGGGAACGCCAAGTCTTTTCCTTAGTCGGCTTTCGCTCTTGTTTCCCATAAAGGACGTGCAGCATCACCGCCTTACTTTTGTGATGAACATACATTTCATTTTAAAAATACTTGGCAGCTCCATGATTAGACTACGGAATCAGTAAGGAGTACTATAGTGTTGGAAGAAAATGACCCTACTCTAAATTTTAAAAAATCATCCGAATTGGACCGCGTCTGAATTTTAGTGGATCCATAATGGCCGTGGAACCAAGTTTTCAAGGAGTTTTCTTATTTTTGATAGTCAACAGCTTTTTCAAATAAAGAAACTAAATTAAACAAAATTTTGGATTTAGACGACAGAATTAATTTTGAACATTTAAAGTTAATATTTCATTCATTTTGGATTGTCTATGCTGGGACATTCTTGCAGCAAAAGTAAATCTGTCTGCCAAAAATCCAGAACAGGTGGCGTTGGTGATGCACCTGTACTATCACCAAATGAAATTTATTTATAGGATCCGACGGACGAATCCAGCGGAGCGAGTGTAATAAAAAATGGTGAGTATAGGTACTGTTGGTGAGTACTCTTAGAAAAAATGGTGAGTATAGGTACTGTTGGTGAGTACTGTTAGAAGAAGAAAATTTTTTCAGATATCGGTTTTTGTAATGTGGAATTTGACATATTTTGGTTCCTTTGGTTTAGATGTTGATGATGGTAATTCGCAGGTGAGTGGAGATGCGACAACTCAGTGGGAATGGAATATCAGACATCGAACAAATATTGCTGTTGGCAACTGTGAAGGATCGAGTAGCCATAGAAGGTTTGTTCTTTTATAGTACTGTGAAAAAATTTGATTTCTGGATAGCTTTTTGAATTTTATGTTCATATTTGAGAAAAAATGAAAAGTTTTTATAAGCCTTAGGACTCCAGTTTCCAAATTTACCGCAGAATAAAAAAAAAGCAGTAGAACTTTCCCAACATGGAGGCATTCTTCACTTCGCTTGTATATGTAACGCAATCGTCCGTTCCGCAAGCTTTATTATTATAAACAAATACTTTGATTGTCGAAAAAACCGCAAGAATTTATTTTAAAAAAACGCATTCAAATCATAAAAATTCATATAGCTAATTTAAAAAACTAAATACTAAATTGTTTACAATTTTTAGATGCACCCTTGAAAGAAAAAAATATTTTTTTTATACAATTTTTTATGTGATTTGCATCATATTGTAAGCCCAACCCAGATATGGGAAAAAAAAGTAGGATCAGTTCGAAGTGTTTAAAAAAAACGACAGGAACTTCGACCAATTTTTTCTCTCAAACCAGAATTTAACGCGATATTTTCCTTCTTTCTTAATCCTGACTTGACCCAATAATTATGCTGTTATAATATATTGTTGCTATAATTCAACGGTGAATAAAATTTCTCCTTTCGACTCAAAACATTTTTCACGACAATATTCATGAACAAATTAAGTAAAAGTAAATTAAAATAAAAAAATTGGTGGTGAGGGGAAAATTGTGGATATTGATGAAAATTTATTGTCCAATCGTAAGAGGAGTACTAATCGAGAATCACATCAGTTATGGGCTTTTGGTGAATTTTATGAAGAAATAAATGAACGTTCCATTGTTCAGCTTCCAAATTTCAGGAACACATTTATATAGATTATCGGAAGAAATGTTGCAAGTGGTCCGATTAAACGTTCGCAGTGTTAGTCGGTTCTCCGAAATGGAAGAGATTTCAGCAATGCCAGATTGATCAGAGATGCCGAACACGCATGAAACGTCGAAAAGATACAGAGTTCTTGAAATGGCGCAATAGCGCTGTGCACCAGCTATATAGCACAGTCGTTTGCGAGAAGACGAACCATTCGATGCGGTATAAAAAGGTGCCCTCCGCCTTAAATACGATTTTAAAATTTTTTTCGATCGCTACTAATTTTAACTTTAACCCATAAACTTTGTACTTTTCATTATTCATAAATTGTAAATACGAAGTTCAAAGCAGTCATTTGACATTGTCAATGGTGTTTTTCAGATTCTATTAATTGCTATTTTTAACGTTTCTATTGAAATTTATTTAGTTTATAATTTAATTTAATTTTGACGATAAAGTATTTTGTTTTTTGGGTATAAATTTCCATCTTGCAGGATTTCAGTGAAGGAAGACTTGCGTACCACTTTTTCATCTTTAATTTTGATAGTGTGGTTTCGAACTTTCACTCGAATTTTTTATTTCGCCTTGCTTTGAATTGCACGCGAGATTGGCGTGGAGACTAATAGATGGAATGTCGAACTTATAGTTTGATAGAAAAAAGGGAAAATTTGCCAAGTTATTCATCATTATGATATCTGTTCAGAAATAAAACGCTATCGAAAGCTACGCTAAAGAAACGCTTAAAAGGATGTGCACCATGCTCGGCCTAAAAATGGCATTGAATTTATGGGCCATTTACGCTCAAATTTTGGTTCACGAATTTGATTACATATTAACCGTGATGAGCACAAATCGGCTTAAAAATAGCCCGTCTTCAATTGGTTTTACTGGATGCCTTTCGTGCGTGGTTTAGCGTTGCGATATAAATTTCGCTTAAATATATTCCGTCCCACACATAAATTCTGATAAATCGAATTATGCCATAAAAATATTGGAAATATATAAATGCTCAAAACGCCATTCGTTTAAATTTGTTTGCAAAGGGCAGTAAATTGCATTGTTCATAGAAATTAGAAAGTAAGTAAGGAATGTATACAAAGTTGAGAGAAAAAGGTTAAAGCGGCCATGGTAAATATTGTTTCATTAGCGATTTAGCCAGGTAATGCTGGTAATTACTAATGGTGCTCACCAAATATTAAATACTAGAGCATTCAGGTTATTAGAACCGGATTTAACCGGAATAAAGCCAGATAAACTTTGGCGACGGCCACTTAGACCCAGTTTAAAATCCATTTAAACAAGAAGTTGCTAATGATACTAAAAATTGAACAGCGATAAATAAATTTTTGAAATTAAATAAATGAAAAAAGACATCGAGCATTTCGAGCTGATCTCATGACTTTTAAATATTCTTCGTCAGGGGGGTGGGGAATTTAATCTGTTATAAAGGACGTGAAACCTACAACGGTTCGGTTCACCACTCGAATGTTTTACCTTGTCTATCAAAGCGCCACCAAACAATTATACCCGAACATACAGCAACACAGCAACAAAACTAATTTCAAGTGGTAGTGTATTTGTATTTGGAATTATTATCATGTATAGCATGTCTTAAAATTGAAATGCGGGCCTATCCACACTTTCATGCCTCTCTGCGGAAAGAATATTATTCGGAGGTAACGGGACCAGAAAAGGTACGGAATTTTAAATGACGACGAAGACACGGAATTTGCAATTTTAGATTTCGCTATTTGCAAGAAAACAGTTCTTAAAAATTTATATCAATTTCGTCGATTAGACGAGAGCCGAACATACCTTTGCTGAATAAAAATTGCATGATTATTACTTGATGGCCTAAATACGATGACCTTAGCTATTTCATTTACAACTGATTTATTTTCATTATATCGTTTTATGTTGTAAAAATATTATTAAAATTAATAAATATTAATAAATTCGAATAATCGCTGCAGACCTACATTCCCGAGTACCCTTCTGGTGCAAAAATCATCCGAATGCCCCACTGCAATTAGTGGAGTCAGCCAAATGACCTATTGCAGAGATCATATTACGAAAAGGACGCTTTCACTTTGTAACGATATTTTTTTGGCATCGAGTATTGGCTAAGTATGAATTCTTCTACAAACAGCTAGTTGACTTAGAGGAATTATCGATGGTAAACAGTGAATATTCTGATTTAAAAAAACGGGAGAAAAATTTAAGAATAATTAGGTGAAAGGGAAAATAAATGGAGATAGGTGATAGGACCTTCTCTTTCTTTCATAGATTTTCATATTAGCTTTGATCCAAAAACAATGATTTTAAGATTCGACATTTTTAAAAGAAATTCCATTTATTGAAAAAAAATCTATTAAACGAATAAATAAGAAAGGAATCCGCGGAAATTTAAAAATCTAAAAAATGAAATAAATCATTACAAATACACGAAAAAAAATGTCATATTTATACAGTGAATAATTAAGTACAAGGATTTTATAAAGTAATATATTTCAAGGTGAAAAATCCAACTATCACGGTTTATTTTTCAAATGATGCAAAGTGCGACTTTTTCCGTTTAACCGAATCGAGCCATATTCCATTGGTAATAGAATAATGGTGGTCAACAAGCATAAAGCAATATCCAATTCAGAAGTATGAGACCAACAAAGAAGAAAAAAAGAAGCAAGCAAGTATTGATAAACGTATAGGCTTCAGATAAATAATTATAAATGGGGCGAAACTTTTTTCTTCAGAAACTCCTTAAATATCTTTAAAAATGAATCATCTGTTGAAAAGTTAGGTATCAAAAATTTTCAAATCTCTTAGATATCAACTTTTATACTGAATGGCCATGGAATTCCATTCACGACACTATAGCTAGAAATGACTTACAACTATAAGTAGACTTCTTTTTTCTGGCGAAATCACTGTGGATTCATCTTCGCATCTACCTAGCTACAGTCCATAAGGTTATAAAACAAGGTCAATGAACGTGGAAGATATTAAAGATACAAACCATTTTTTCCTATTCCACCGTATAATATCTCAAGATTATCCACTTTTTCTCGAATACTATATGCGCTGATTAGATATAGCAATATTGGCTATCGCGAGAAAGGTCAATTAAGATTTGGACGGTTATAATTAGGAGAAATTTAGAAATATATGGGCTTAAATGGTGGAAAAAAAAACTATTACTATTGGATCGAAAATTCTGAAAATACCTTATCCTTGATACAATATTGGATTAGAATAACCAGCAGTGATGCGTGTTTGAAATAAATTTTACGACTTACAAGCAAATATAGTTACTTTTATAAGTAATACAAATAATACAAAGCGCATCAAGTCTGTCGCTATTACATACAACTTCACTCCAGCTGCAGCTTTTAAATTCTAACTGCTAAGAATAAAAATAATTTCCCTAATAATTAAAAATATAATAAATAATAAAAATACAATAAATGCTCATGTAATAACAAAAAAATAAATAAATAAAAAAAGAGTGGATTTTGAATCATTTAGGAATATATTCACTTTTTGATCAACTGACTGGCGATAAATCTACCATGAAAATTGAAGATAGGATAGGAATTCACATCAATTCCCAAGTGATTCCTTGGCTATCTAGCCATCCTCACTATCTACACCTCTAATATTTATTGAAGTAATTAAAAACTCTAGGAAAACTCTTTCTCAATTGCTAATAAAAATGTTTCTCTCGGTGGATTTTTTCAGATCTTTCTATATTTTTAATATAATCCATTCTTTTAATTGATCGACTTAAAGTTGAAAGAGAAACATTGATACCATCATTTCTTAATTCTTCTTTCAACTGCTTCAATGTACAATATGGGTTAGCATCAAATATATTGAACATTTTTTGTTTCAACAATTTATCACTTGGAGAGGTACGAGTAAATTTTTCATATGCAATCTTATAGTAAATTTTTCATATGCGGACAAGTTATCAAATTTGCCTTCCCCATAGAGCTTTCTAAGCCTGGTAATAGTTCTAAGAGATAAGTTAAGAATTTCACTTATTTGTGACGATGTCAAACCCGATGTGAATAATTCGATAAATTTGTTAACCATCTCACGAGTAATCGTTTGGCGCTTCTTTCTGTTGGTAATATTTCGCTGTATCTCTGCCTAAAACATAAGGAAAATTAAAGTGGTATTTAATATTAAGAGCATATAATTTTGGAAAATCTATTTCCTTTTTCAAATACACTCTCTTTATAACTTAAAAACTTAAATGCAAATTCAATAAGATATTTTAAGCTATAATTATAATCTAAAATATTCCTAATTATAAAAGGTTTATAAGAAAAATTAATAAACAAATGAAAAATTAAACAAAAAGACCGCCAATAACATCGTTTCTTCACAACTTAAAATGAAAAGAGAAATGACTCTCCAATGAGAAGATCACCTAATAACTAAATGTGTATAACCGGCTAATTAACTAATTTTTGCAGAAACGTTAAAAGCAGAAAAGTAACCATTGCACTGAAGTTTCTACTGTAACATAGGAAGTTTTTTTAAGAACTTACTTGTTTTGATACATTTGGCATTGTCAGTGAAATATATTCATGCTTATCTTTAAATAATTGCTGAAAAATAATAAAAGATAACATTTCTTCTTTTTTCTATACAATAGACACAAGTTTTTGATATTTGTGCTCATTAAGAGGAAATAAGCCTAAAGAAGAATACATTTGGCCTCTGGAGGTAGCGATGAATTAACTGATCTCGTTCATTTTTGTTACTACTCATTCTGATTCAAATTTCGCTAATTCCAAATTCGTAAATGTGACGCGATATTCACGAGACTATGATATTGTAATACATATCTCCAATAAAGTTGAATAGATAAATGTTACTATTTGTACTAATAATTAGCAAAAATTACCTGTTTTACAGACAACATGTCAGACCTTACTGATGATGATTGTTGTGACGCAAAAGACGCCTGCGCCCTTATGGCTTGATCTGTTACCTAAAAGAATAAGATAAATGGATTACATATTTCATACTCTACTGAAAAATCTGCAGAAAACATTCAAATAAGCTAAAACTGCAGGCAAATTTTAAGAAAATATAATTTGAAATATCCCTTTAAAATTATCGGATCTAAAAAAATGCATATTTGAAATTATCGATATTTGCAATAAAATTTATAAAATTTATAACAAATTAAAATTTATAAATTTATAAATTTAACCATGTTTTGCAATGAATCCTTCCTAAATTTATCATCTTCAGTGTTACGACTGACGATTAATTGCATGAATGGAATAATATTATCGGCACAAGAATTTAAACAATCCATTCCTTTCGGATTATCGACCAAATTCCAAATTTCCTCTATCATTAGTAGTCCATCTATTTCTTCTGGAATACAGAAATGTTAATTTAAAAAAATGGAGTGAAAAACAGTTATAGAAAAAAGAAACCATTTAATTTTGCTTTTCTTAATGCCTGTTGTAATATATTCAATACAATCGGTAATATTCCATAAAGTGCTTCGGCCTTTTCTTTTTTTCCTTCCAAAGACAAACTTTTTTCGAAATTTAATAAAACATTCATCAAATCGCCTAAATTAATTAAAAATATTATCATAAATTTCTTTAAATATAATAATAAATAAATAGGGAAGAAGTTTTTTTAATTGAAATAATTTAAACATTTCTCTTTAAAATATTTTCTTATTAGCGATGAGAGACCTTTTTCAACTACAGTTAATTTTAAAAAATTTGACTTTTACAACGCAAAGCACAGTAATTCGATTTAAATTCACCTTTACTCTGCGAAATATGTTGGAAAAATCATGTAACAGTACACATGCAAACACTGGCAATAGCACAGCCTACCACCACTGAATACGCAACATTTAAACTTGGATGGATAGGATCGATCTTCAAAGCATGCCAGACTTCTTGATATTCTTTAGAACTTGCAATCTCATAAGACTATTAATAATGATACGAAACAGCACTGCGGAACAACAGCTTAGACCATCAATTCGATGCACCAAGCAGCCTCGACGAAACTCGACGTGTTAATCAGCCACTGGCCAAGTCCGAACGTGCATTCCCGCGCTCCGCTCCTGTGCCCACGCGTCGTCCAAGAAGAGCGACCTCGTCGCAGTTGCGCTAGCCGAGAACGAGTGAATGCTGCACAAAGAAATAATGATAATAGCGTGAAGTTATTAAGTAATTATTAAGTAATCGGAGGCGAGAAAAAGCAACAACATTAACGGTCAATAACCGGCAATCGACACTGAAAAACAGCTAATTAAAATAACGAAAACCTTTTTTAACATCCGAGAAATCCATAGTCGCACGAGTCGCTGCCCAAGCAGTTCGATTCGACACGAAATGTTCGTTTGCAGTGAATTAGAGGTTTGGTGGGAGAACCTCCAAGGTTAATATTATCAATCTCCATTAGTGGTTTTGTTGCTTTTTCACTTGCAAATTCAAAAATCGAAGCACGAAATTCTGAATTTTTCCCACGGAAAATTTTAATTTTGCCCTTTAAAAAAATTGCACATTTTTTCATTCGTCGATATTTACAAAGAATGAAATTTTAATTCAAAAAATCAATTTAATCATAACTTAAATCTGAAAAATAAAAAATAACAAAATATGAATACCCCTTTAGAGCAATTTCAACTCCAAGTAATACGGCCCACGAGATTTGAGTCAGAGCAGCAGCCGCTGAGAATTTCATTCAGATGATCAAGCGCGGTGAAAGTCATTCGCTGAGTTTATAACGTCTTATAAGAGTAGGGAGAAGTAAGGCAGCGGAACGGTCATTAGAAAGTTTTGACTGAAGCACTAAGGCACCAAAAATCATTTCTTGTGAACAGAGTCGGCTGATAACGATAAGAAAACAAGGCGCAGCGTTGGGGCACTCTCTTCTTTACTATACTTTCTAATATACCTATAAGCATCGCTTAAGTGCAACGTTTCATAGATGCACATCAGATCGCAGAGCCGCCGCCTGTGCGCGAAAATCTTTAGAGCCTTTGCGGTGGTATTGCAGAAGATCATCAGTAAAACTGCAGTTCTCTTTTGAAGTTATGCAGTGATTGCAGTGATTGTAATTGATTGAATTCGGTTTATAAATAACGGACTGTGGTGTAAAGGACAAATAAATATTATGTACATCTAAATGATCGTTATTCCGGGAAATTATTGCGGTTATTAAGAATAGTTCTTCAGTTATTTCTTCAAAACTCGGATGATTTTGATTTTTGTTAACACCATCACTGGTTAAACTCGCTCCACTGGCTTGTCGCATTGAGCATTATGCCAGGGAGTCCCTTGGCGATAGAAATACAGGTGAGTCGCCAGCATCAGCCGGATTTTTGGACAGGTTTGCTCCTGCGGAGAACCGGACCTCAGCATTGGCGCTCCCAATTGATCAACCCACCGATCCATTTTTACAAACTCCCAAAATAAATAATAACAATTTGAAAGACTAATTTTGAAAATATATCGCCGTATTGCTTCGATTACTGCTAACAATTCCAATTTTCCCGTCTAAAGCTGAAAATGGCTGAAGAAAAAAAACTCGGCACTTAGCCGCGTAAATTAAAATTGTTATTCAAGCGAAAACCACTTTACTTTTGTATGAAAAAATTAGACCAAAACTAATTCGTTTCAAATTCTGGAAATTTTCGAAACCTGGCAAAGAATTGAAGTACCATAATGGAGATATGAAGAAGGGAGCACGCCTAATCTAATTGCATTCCTAGTGTAATATTCAAAGCCTGATTTGGTATTAGTGGTGCAATAAGTTTTAATAAAGTGAGAAAGCAGAATGAAAAAAGAAAAAATGATGAGAACGGTGTTTACGATAAACAGTGCCGCAGATCTCGGTGCTCTGAAAGAGAGCGCCAATGCTCAGCACTCCCTTCCCTGCAGAAATAAACATATCTTTCAAAAATCTCTCACGATTGGTGACTCACTTGTATCTTTGTCGCCAAGTGACTCCCTGGCAAAAATTCAGTTTGGTCCGCGCTGGTGGAGCTAGTCTAACGGCCAGCGCTCCGCACCAATATCACCTTTTTCGCTTATCCTAACTGAATCTACATAATTGGAATTGAAAAGGTGCGAAAAACGCCTTCCGCCGCCAAATAAATTTTCTTCTTCAGTGGTTTTATATACGTTTTTTAAAATAAAGCGAAAAAAAAGGGGAATATATACGCAAACTGCTTCTTCTCTAACGAAAAAATTGTTTTATTAAGCAAATTGAAACGACGGAAATCGCATTTCAGATTTGCATTGTAAAGCACAAACGACACATTTTATTTCTTTCAGTAGGTTTTCTCTTTCATGCGTTTATTTTAATTATCAAATTTCACAACGTCTAATAATTTCATGATTTAGAATGTTTGACTTTATGAAAATGAGATTTCACGAAACGATTTCACCTATTTTCCAATTTCCACTTACGCAGATTCTACATGGCACTCGAGCAGCAAAATTTTCTTTCATGGACAATAGACATGGACAATTAAATAAAAAATGTTAAATATATTTATAAATTCAGAAAATAAACAATTTTTGAATGTAAAACCAAAAGTAACCCATTTTTTCATTTTTTTCTTTCCACTTTTATATAAATAAATAAATTAACCATATAAATACAATCATGACATAAATAATAAAAAAAACAACAATGCAAGTTTTTAAAATATAATGAATTATGCTACAGTTCCATTTTTGGTGGCCAATGTTCTTTTATACTTGTTAATATTGCATCAAATGGATTTCTTCGACCCAAACGATTACGCCACATAAACTCAATCAGATAGGACTCAAAATAATGGCGTGCCGTACCACGCTGCTTATGGCTACGCCATTTTACAAACCCCCACAATTTATCCATATTTTCAGAGTATTCTTCGTTGCCCGAATCAATAAAATTATAGTTATGAATAGACTGAAACTGCTCGAAGCCAGCTTGCTTCACTTCTATTTCTTTAAATCGTCGCCAACATTCAGAGACAATTGTTGACCCATCTTCAACATTTTCACCAATAATCTGCATCAAAGTCACTACATTTCGGTTCGGCGCTTGAACAACAAAGCATTCTCTCGTTTCACGGCAAAATCCACCAAAAACCCATAGCTGACGTAGTTCACGATTTCCATTCCTCTTATGATTCGTGAAATGACTTTCATCAATCTCTACTATTTTGTTACGACCACCGATTTTTTTATTTTTTTGCTGCCTCATGGCTTCGACACATACCTCGCGCATCTGCTTATTCCATTTAACAATTGTTTTGGCACTTAAACCAAGTTCTCGTCTACACCACTCCAGAGAAGTCAATTCATGAGCCCATCCATAAATGAAACGAATTATGGTAACGAAAGGTAAGCAAGTATCAGAACACCAAGTGCCTTTTCGGATCGTAACCATTCTGTTGCAAGTTGAGTGGCTATCTCTCCAAAAAATGTCCCTTTTAAAACAAAGTCTCATTGAATGCCCGTATTGCTGACATTTACATTCTAGTGGTAAAATTCCATGTTGCTGCAAAAATTCGACTGCTTCTTTTGGTCTAGTGGGTAAACCGGGAAATTTCACAGCTAGCGCCTATAATTAACAAGAACAATAAGGAATTTAATAAATCCAACATGCTTGAAAAAAAGGATGTCGGATTTCTAACCAATATAATAAAAATTTTTTCTATTTTTAAACTAATATTTTATGTCCATAATTCAAAAGAATATATATGAATTAATTAAAGATTGAAATTTAACCAAGAAAAAAAAATTCTTCATATCAATGATATTTCAAGACATTAAACTCTAAAAAATTTAGCCGAACTTCGGTAGCAATAGAAGAAATACAATTTCTTACAATACAATTCACAGCTAGCGCCTACAATAAATAAAATTCCCAAGAAAATAGCAAATAGCATAAAATACGAGTATTTCCTTTTTTAAACGAAAAATACCTGTTCTGTTTCTGAGAGGATGGGTCGTGGTCCAAAATATTGATGGAGCACTCCAGCTTCACGCGACTTCTAAATCAATCTATATATTTTAGGATATGAGGCAACGACACAAAATGAGGAATAAAGGAGGCGAGAGACATGTTACTTTTTTCGATATGACAAAAGAAACATGGGCTCTATGGACCCATTCATTAATGGAGATAAATCAGCCATTAAAAATGATAAATGGCTGCTGGAGATTTTTTATGGATTGGAGATTGAACTATCCATACCTCTATTTTCTAGACAATTCAATTCTCTAGGATCACACCGAAGTAATCAGCGAAGGAAACCAAGTTGAATCAAAAGTGAATGGGGTGAAATTTTGTAAGAAGAAAAAGGAAAATAAATTTATAACAAATTTGAAAAAAAAATCTGCGTTAAAAAACCATCTTCATTTGATAACCATATGATTATACTGAGAGAAAAAATATCTATTCTGAATTTTCTGCTTCTTATTACATATTGCTATATGAATTTATGGAAATCATATACAATAAATATTCAAAGTCATGCATCAATATTTTAAAAAAAAAATATATTCAGTTAACAACAGTTAACAGAGTTTTATAGGATATTTTATTTCGAATAAAAATAAAAGCGAAAAATATTACCTGATAAGCCAAATCAATATCATCATTTTCAACTAAGTCTTCTGCTCGTACTGGACCGATTTCAGCAAGATTTTCATAAAGTTCTCCATTTACTATAAATTATTATAAAATAAATCAATCCAGCTTCACAAATCGATTTATAAAATGCACAGTCTCTGAAATAATAATATAATAAATTAGATAGGAGTTTCATCGGCTTTTTTAATTTTTTTTAAATCCAAAAAGCTGTAAGTAACCATTGGTTGAATCAATAACTGCTTCGCCGTTTTGGAATAGATTTGGGAAAATAACGCTCCATTTATCCTTTTGTTCGATTTCCTCTGACTTTACTGAGATAAAATCATCCATAGGCTGCAAATTTTTTTTTCTAACAGCTCTCACCATTACTGGTTAGGCTGACTCCAACGGCTACAAGGATAAGACGCTTCCAAACGGCGCTGTCTGATGCCATCGTCGACAGTAATTAGACAGAAGCCATTCCTTTTTCCATCGTCTAAGTCCATATATTGCTGCTCCACCTATACGTTCAAAATCTTTCCTGACCGTATCAGTCCAGGTCTTAATTGGTCCACCTCGCTTTCCATCACACGGTTTAGTAAGTAACGAAATATGCGACAACTCTTGTGGTGGACGACAGAGAACGTGCCCTAACCACCGAAGGCGACGCTCTGCGACAAAATGATTAATGCAAGTGGTATTTGAACGAAGGTGGATGCGATCATGTGTTATTTTATCCGCTCGACGGATCCATATATTTTAGATAGGAGGAGTCAAAAGCAGATAACTTTTTAATATCTCAACTCTCATTGGTCATATCTCAGAGCCATATAGCAAGATCGAACGTGGCTATATAGATGCGGACTTTTGTTTTAATGGTGATCTCACGATAGCTCCATAAAGGTTCCGCATTTCTACTTGCTGTGATCCGAGTTTAATATCCTGTTTTGCCCGGCCATTTGGTATTAGAGTGGACCCAAAATCGGGCACATCTCATATATACAACGAAACACTTTCGTTTTATTTACATTGACCATGTGTCTGGTTCTCGCTGCAGTTTCTGACACGTTATTTAGCATTATTTGCATTTCGTTATAACTGTCAGCAAAAAGGACTACAACGTATTTAAGACCTGTGATACGATGCTCTGGACCAATTTGGACATCCCCTTAGTGCCAACAAGCGATGTTCATTACCCAGTCTATCGTATAGTTAAATATTGTATGGGAAAGGACACACTTTTGACGGACACCAGTTTTTATTTCGAAGGAGTCTGTCAGTTCCCCATATAAACAGACCTGCGCTGACGCTCATAAAATGCCTTTATGAGTTGAATGGTCTTCTCTGGAACATCGTCGCATTCCATCACCCTCCAAAGCGCCTTTTTATCAATTGAATCAAAGGCAGCCGCGAAGTCGATAAAACACGTGACAGTGGGTTGCAAATATTTGAAGCGATGTTCCAACACCCTTTTTAGCGTGAATATCTGGTTAGTACAACGGCAGCCCGATCTGAATCCAGCTTGATTAGGGCGCATCCTGCTATCTCGTACTTCCATAAGTGTTGAGTAAAAGAGAAGCAAAAATTTTCGCTAAAACGTCTAGTAGGCTGATTCCTCGATAATAGTCTCCTATCACCTTTCTTAGAAACAGAATTACTTTGCTCCAATCATCTGGTAATATTTCTTTTTCCCATACCAGAGAGTACATTTGTTGAATGTGTATTATGAAGAATGATGGACATTTAAAGAGTTCAGCCCGAAGACCATCTTCTCCCTGGGCCTTATTGGCCTTAAGCTTATAGATAACAGATATTATTTCCTCTTCTGTCGGGGGCTCGCAGTTGCAAGTATATGGTTCAGAGAACGTATCAGTTATATCAGGGACAACAGATGGCGCTCCATGGTTAAGTTTTGCCTCAAAGAATTCTTTTCATCTTATGCGGCGGTTTTTAATATTCTTGACTGGCACGCCATTGCTGTCCCTTACCATTACTGATCGTTCCCCGAATTATAGTTGAAGAAAAAGGAAATAATTTCCTATTATCGCCTAATCGAGCCACCGTCTCCATTTTTGAGGAATGTCACTCCAATAGTGATTTCCGTCCCGCCGTGCTGCTTTCGCAGCAAATCTTCGAAGCATCTGGTAGTCAGGATCACCTGACATTCGTGCTCTGGCAACTTTTTCAGACAGTTAGACAGTTGCTTCCGATACCCAACTAGCATACCTCCTACTAATATGCCCTAGCGTTGAAATGACTGACTTTCGAAGACATTCCTTTAGTTTGGACCAGTATTTATCGGAAAAGTCACTCACTGATAATTGTATCACTGAGATGTTTCAATAATTCAGTTTGAAATGCGCTCACTACCTTCGAATTTTTTAATTTGAGATAGCTTAAGAGTCTTGGAGGATGCTGGCTGTTTTCTGCAAATAGTCAGTTTTATGCGGATCTTGGCTCGAACCATAACATGGTAAGATCCATAAAGATGCCCGTTCCAGCGCCGCGGTAGGAACGACTGTCGAGTATAGAACTCTTCCAACGGTAACTGACTAAGGTATTATCAGTCTGGTTGAAGTCTTGGTTATCCGGGGAGTTCCACGTGACTAGATATTTTCTATGATGCCGGAAGCAACTATTGGTAACAAAAAGCTCATGTTCTTCGGCATAGCGAAGAAGACGTTCTCCACTGGCATACCGGTCTCCGATGCCATATTTGCCAATTGTTGAGCTCATCGCAGTCGCATTATGACCTACGCGAGCATTCAGTCTGCTCCGATTATGATCATGGTATGTTTTGGTGGAGACTTTCTTAGCAGTTGAAGTTCCGCATAGAACTTGTCTTTATCACGGTCATCTGCCGACAGCATTGGAGCATAGACATTGACAATCGAGATATTGCAGAACTTACCCTTAAAATGGGCATAGGCCATAGGGTCGTTTACGTGTTTCCACTCAATCAAAGTGGAATGGGCCTTATCAGACATGGCAATCGCTACGCCATTTCGTCCCGAGTTATTCGAACCACCACAGTGATATAGCCAGTACCTCTGCTCCCAGCCAGGATTAATAATCACTCGAGACCCAAAATAAGGAAGATGGATATCCGACAAGCAAGCGATATCTATATTTAAAAAGGATGTGGACAATGATCGCTTGGCTTGCAACGTCCATAAGCGTTCTGACGTTCCACGCTTATACGGCTAGAAATTCGCCATGCGTGCAGAGAACTGTTCCTCTTGATAAATTTTCAGCAATTACCCTGGCTTGCGAGCATATTATATTTATCAATAGGCTGCAAATTAATTATTGTCAAATGCTAATTAACTACTACTAATTTTTGTAGTCTTTCCAAATTCTTTATTCCGATAACCACATGCTATCTTAAAGAAAAATTTTCGAAAATCTCTTAGAAAGTATGAAGAAAAAATTTCGTAAATTTTCCAAGAGTAATAGCAATAAAAATATTATAGAATAACATAAGATATTTCAGAAATTTCATATTTCATAATGAAATTATCATAATGAAATAAATGGATATGAAAAAGAAACTTACTTGCAAATCGATTTCCTGCCAAACGTTTTTTGTATCATGATAAAAAGATATTGCTTGTTTCCTAATAGTTTTTCGTTTCCTCTTTTCTTTGCCAATATAGCTCTATAATATTTTCATTTAATAATTTTCAAATTAAAGCCTATAAACTATCTGAAAAGTTTAAAATCGCCAAGTTAGAAAAATTCGTTAATCATTAAACAAGTTTACTACTCATTAAATATATATTGGCCAAAATATGACTTTCTGATGAACCAACATGAAAAACTGATTGTACAAGAGGAATGACGATATCAGCGCATAAAATCAAACTTTCCATACTGCTTCGATCAGTATCAACCAAATTTCGAACTTGTTCAACTATTAATTCTCCTATGTCTGGGTCTTCTGAATAAAAGAACCGTTTACCATTTAGATTTAAAACAGAAAATTTAACTTATAGAAAAGATTTAACTATTAATTAAAATTTAACTATTTTTCCAGTAAATAAGAAATGGTAAGGCTGGAAAAAATTAGATTATAAAATTAGATTAATTTAATTAGAACTTTTGTTTAGATGGAAATTAATAACCTCTTAAAAAAACTTTTGTCGATGCAATTCGCATAATATTTAATACAATACCAAAAATTCGACCAAGTAAATTGGCTTTGTTGTTTTTTCCTTCAAAACGTAAATTTCTTGAAATATCATCGAAAATTTTCACCAAATCACCTGAATAATATGAAATCAACTAAAACAAAGATAATTGTACTATTAGAAAAAATGTGAATCATAAACGATAAATTTCACAACTCAATTTAAAATTTTAAAATTTTTTTCTGCTCTTGTATTTTAATTGTTTACCTTGTTTTATCAAAAATTCCTTTATAAAAGTTCTTATACTCTATTTTAATTTTAAAAGTTTTAATTTTAATTTTAAAATTTTACCATCGCACATCAAGGAATTCGTCTGCTTTCTTGAAGACGAAGGTAAAACAGGACAACTGCCCTCGATCGTCGCTGATGGACCCGCATCTAACCAACTTTGGTCTTCTGAATTTTCCATAGATGAAACGACATTATGCGATGGATGACAATGTATAACAATTATAGTAGTTGTAGACTTTTCATCATCAGTTAAATTCGAAGAAGTTGATGCAGTCTGATTTATGTAATGATCATTATTTGACAAAATCGTTGCATACCCATCCGCTTCAACCGCCATTATGATTCGATTCCCATTAGCTGCAAAAAGAATTCACAAATTAAATAAAGTGAAGTACGAATAAATTACAAATTATTAAATAATTGGCATTAATTAACATATATTAATAGATTAATTAATGTATAAAAAATAACAAATAATAACAAATAACCAAATAATTTTTTTTTAAAAGACTTCATTACTGGCTAAACTCGCTCCGCCGGCTTGTCGCATTGGACAAATATGCCAGAGAGTCCCTTGGCGACAGAAATACGGATGAGTCGCCAGGACCACCCGGGTTTTTGGACAGGTTTACTCCTGCGGGGAATCGAACCTCGGCGCTCCGAATCGAGCAACAACCCACTGAGTCGTTCTTATATAATTAAATAATTAAAATAATTAACAACCAAATATTAAATAAAATTAAATAAACTGTAATTTCTGCTTTGTTTTAAAGATTTGCAAAAAATAATGATAACAACGAATGATAAATAACAAAAGAAAGGACAATAAAATAAAAATTAAAACAATAATAATAAAGCAATCTCTCTATGAACGCGAAGACAAAATTAAATAGCAAAAATAGAAAAATAAAAATTTCGACTATCACCAACTTTCGAAATTTCATGGACGCTTATAAAAAGTGGCGTTTTTTAAATATTAGAAGAAATTAGCTTCTAAACGCTGCTCAAAGCCGTCATAATACTCCACTAACATAGCTTTAAACCCCGTTACAGGTCATGCAAGCAGTCCGAAACCGACCTATAGTCTCCCACAGAAGACTTCTTAAAAGCGAATATTGTTAGAAAGGCATAAGAAGGGATTTTTTTCCTCGCAGAAGTCTGCAAAAGTGATTATTGCAAAGAACCCCTCAGACTGCATAGCCCTACTCCAAGCGCGACAGTTTCAAGTCAAATTCTGCCAGGGCAACCGACTTCATACAAAATATAACGCAGTTAAACATTTTCACAACGTCGAAATTTTACAGCTCGGCTAGCGAAGAGACACGGCCTGCGCGTGTGTTCAAAACTTTTGTGGGCATATGCCAAAATCGCGGTATTGTCGGTTATATTTGGCACCAGAATATTTGAAATTAATCACGAATATGAATTGAAAAAATGTCGTTTGGGGAAAATGTCAGTGGTGCGGTGCTAGGTCGCGAGCAATCTCTTAAATTTTAATTCATTGACAGGTTTATTCCTGTCGAGAAGGATCCACGTTGCCCGAAATTCTTTCAAAAAGAATATAAAAAGGAGACAGTTAGCTGCAATGTTCTGCTGAATCTTAATAAACAAGTTTAATATAAAACTTCGTGGAAGGATTTTTCCTTTTTAAGATTTCAGCAGTTACCAGGATTTTCGAATTATTTTCGTGATAAAATATCAATGAAAGTATCAATATATCAGTAAACATATAGGACATGACTATGAGCATTGGGAGCTGCGCTCACGTGGTTTAATGGTTAGCACTTTGAACGTGTGACGGGGTTCAGGTCTCTGCGGATCTTCTGGGTTGCGCATTGACTTTGCTTTGCAATCTGATCCATCTTCTTTTTCGCGTTTAATTTCTTCACTTATTTATTTATTTCATCAAAATCTACTTATAATGAATAAACGTTTTTAAAAGAACTAATCAAAAATGTGATAGTTAAAGAATTTATAGAAAAGCAGAGGAAAAGCAATGTAGAAGAATGAATCGGCAATAGGCGAAAAAAAATGAAGTCGAGGAAGGAGAAAGGAAATGATCAATGGAGGGAAGAGGGGAGAATGACAATAAAGGAAAGAAAATAAAAGGGAAAGAGGAGTGGAAGAAAGAAAGGAGGAAGTCGAGGGGAAAAGGAAAAAAAGGGGTGAAAATTACAAGTGTAAGAATTTGAATATCTTGACTTGTTTATGCTTAAGAGCTAGTATCTGGGAAACGATTCCGCGGTGGTCCCGTGGTGTAGGGGTTAGCACTCAGGACTCTGAATCCTGCGACGGGAGTTCAAATCTCCCCGGGACCTTATGCTTTTGCTTCCACGGCGATGTTTGTGGAGCGAAATGTTTACGAATCAAACATCTTAAGTACAATGTTGTGGCCTAACGTTGGATGGATATTTGCGTGTTTCAACTTTTTGTATTTGAAGATTTGTGCTCGCATTCTTCTTACTTCAGATAGGTTAAAAGTGAATTTCAGGTTACTATGAAGGTGTTTATTTGATCATTTGGCGTGAACAGGGCCAGGTTAATGCAACTATCGAAAGGCTCTTCGTCGTTCCAATTTCTTCGTCTTCAGAGACAGCGATAGGCAAGCGTTGCTCGTTTGAAAAGCCTCTGCGAGCTGTTGCGAATTTTTGAACGTTCAAAATTTTTAATTTTTAATGAAATCTCTTTTCAAATTAATTTCAATTTTTTTAATTCTAATTTTTTAGTTTAAAAATATTTATTTTGATGTTCGATGCTTTGTCCCTTAATCTGCTTTATTAAGAAAAAAATATTTAGGTTATTTCTAAGAAATGAAAAATCGAAAAAGAGCGTAAAATTTTTTGAGCTGACTGCGCGAAAAGACGGAAAATTGCTTTGCTCGAAACGATAGAAAAATTTTATAACCAAAATGCAACAATTCAATTTGAAACACCATTTTGAATGCAATCATTTAGATTTAACAAAAAACAAGAATTCAGAACACAAAAAGGTTCTCCCTACTTCGTTCGCTAATAACTCAACAAGACGTATTTCCATTTTTCGGCACAAATGGCGCTGAAGCGAGTCCCAGTACACCTCGATTAATTGCAAGGCTTTCAAGGCCCTCTAAAAGACCGCTGTTTTATTTGAAGCAAAATTTGAAGCCATCAGTCCAAATCGTATGCGAGTGCAAATGAATTGTTTACATTGATCCAAAAGCTGATTTTCGCTGGTATCGTTTCTCGGTTTACCGATCGCAACAGCTTCAATATTATCAACAAAAAAGGCTTTTTCAGTTCATTCACAATCGATCTGTCATACATATTTTGCTCTGAACTATGCAATATCCATAATTCAATATCTCGCAAAACTAAATATTATAGGAGATGGAACGATGCCCTTGAGCGGTTTCTTACTTTGATGAGTGGAACACCTAAATTTTAAGATTACTACTAAAATTTTATAGTGTATAAATATTTTACGGATTTCCCACTTGGTTTATTGCTTTCACCATTTCTCGTTTGGCTGATTCCACTGATCATTGGGGTATTTTTGCCAAAAATATAGCGATGGAAGTGCAAGTGAGTTATCAAAACCACCGAGATTTTCTTTAAAATGAGGCAAAAGAATAGGACTGTGAAGTCGAAGCAACATGCAACTGTTCCGTTGACCGTTCCATCTACAACTGCTTACAACTTACAATTTGTAATGATAAAGCCATTCTTTCTTAACTGCGATAATTAAAAAGATGTTAATCTTTAGTTTTAATTGGCTTTTGCAGTCATTGGCCTAAGAGTTTGCGATATTGTCGAATTTGAAGGCTTTTTTGATTTAACCAGGTTTTGTCAAGTTGTACATCGATATTTAGAAATTTAAATTTTAATTCTCGTATTAATTTTGGTTTTCATGGCGAATACAAGTTGTTCGCCATCACAGTCGAATACTAGTGTTATATTTAATAAAATTAATGAATAAAATCTTTTTTCAAAATATATATAAGAATTGAAATAATTGTTGGTTGTCTTCTTAACAGATGGCGGAAACAATTTTCTTGGGATTATTCAGATCCATTTTGATTTTCATCGTTGTAGCTAATAAAAAATAGTCACATTGCATATCGCATACATAGTGAATGCATGGCGAGAAAAGAAAAAGCTATCAATAAGAGAAAAATTTGGCGATGGAACCTGCGGTGTGCGGAATGAACCTTATTCGAAAGATGCAAAACTCTACAAAATAAATCGCTCAACAAAAATTCCTCATGGATAGATTAATTGGGTGATTCTGTCCTTCAGTCGATCATCATTTTTTCGCGATCGTTGTAAGGTTGTTCCTTCAAATCGATTCGTTGTTTTAGGGCAAACTGAAAGTAAAAACGGATAATTTCCACCCGCAGCTGTTCCTTTGTATTCCCAATTAATTTGCTTTAATATTTAATCAAAATATATGTTTTAAAAAGAAATCGAAATGCTGTCATTACATAGAAAATAAGTGTTAGGTTTACTGCATTTATTTGTAAACAAATAGTTCAAATAATAAATATAAACGAATTTGTTATGACACATAATATTATCTACTATTAGTATTTTTCTTAAATTGCGACCTCCGAGTTTATAGTCTCCAATATGTCCCCAAGCAATTGAAGTTATAATTGAGAACAATAATCGAGAGTATCCTAATTTGCGCCGACCCTCTCGCCTTCTTCCACGATTAAGCTTTCATTAAAAAAGCTCGAATGTGCTGAAGACCTCCTCTGTCCAACTAATAATCAGTAAGACGAGCTCAACCAGGAAAGGTAAGCGCTTACTTATTTAACATTGGCTTGAATCACTCCTGCTGCCGATATTCTGAATATTTTTTCAAATTGGAGAATTTATATCTTACTCCGAATCGAAATGAAATAATTGTTCCAGTGAATTATGCAATTTTTAAACTATGATTATTTAGAAAAAAGTAAAGGTAACGCTCATTGATTCTGGCTAGGCTAGCTCCATCAACTTTCAGAAGGATAGAGCAGCAGCATCAGACGAATTTTCTTAAAAGGCTTACTTATGTCGAAAGCAAGACCCGAACTTTCAAGACAACAATCTAAGCAATAACCATTTTGCTATCTTGCCTCTGGTTATCCATATAGCTGAATTAAAGAAACTGCCTCTCTATTGAGCAGAAATAAGGTAATTATACTCTAAAAAAAGGAAAACGTGAAGAAAAATGCAAGCATAACAATAAAAATACATAGCATAGTCTCGAAATATGAAAAGCTTGCAAAAGCTTGTAATCCGTAGAAGAGGAAATTAGTATCACCTTGAGTTTAATACCTTTCCTCCCAGTGCGGTAATCTGAGCCACTATTCACTCAGATACCCAGTAGAAACTATCTAAGAACCTGAATGCAAGCTTACTTGAAATTGACATTTGCCCTTTGATGTGATACGAACACAGTTATTGCCTTCAACCATTGCTGAAGTTCTGATTTCTTTTCGAACATTTCGTGATTCCAAATGCTCTCGAAATACTTCAACAATATTTACAGTCAATGGTAAAATCAAGGCGCCATCCTTTCGCCTAAAAATTGATCAAAATCATTACTAAATTGTTTTACCAAAAAAGAATCTAAATTATATGGAAATACAAAAATATTTGCATCAAATATTTGGTATGTCATATTTGTTGTCATATTTTTTAGAAAATGTGGCCAAATGGCACATTGCTTCAATTATCCAGCTCCATGCTTCATGCAAAAGGACCTGTCTTTAAGAAATTCGACCGGTGGTATGGGCCCATTTGGATCTATTCTTAAGCGATTCACCGACGAATATGCTTCATCCTATTAATCACTGAAGCAAATTAGCTAGTAGTAGGATGTGAAAAAATAGATTTAAAATTTCTTGGAAACGATTTTCGAAAAGAAAAGTTTTAAAGATATGAATAAGAAGACGAAATTTTTATTTGAAAACGGCCCTTAATCTCTTCCATATTTTTGGCTCTATTTCTAAATGCATTGTAATTTCTTTGCAATTATTTCTAACTGAAAGCGAAAACTTAAGGAAAACCTTCTTATTGAAATCGTCACAAGTCCCGACAACTGTGTCATAACGGTGTACGATCCTTGATAATTCATTTCTTCGATAATAATTGAAGCTTCCGTTATATAATGTGGAGGCACAACGACATTACTGTCCACTCCCCACGATAACGTCTCACATTTCGTATTTTCGTTCATATTGTTGAAATGCATCTCATGTTTGAAACCAGCTTTTAATTCCGCTATTTCACCTGTAAATTTAGAAAGACATTTTTCTACGTATACTCATGGTTTTTTAAAATTTTTTACAATTCGGCGATATGATTTCAATTTGCCATTGCCAATAAATAATAGCGATTTATTAGAGTTTATATTCGTCATTTGCCTAGGAAAATAAATGCATTACTTCCTCTAAGGCGAAGTGTTCTCAGTGAATGGGAAAAGCGCTGTGAATCGGGGGGGGGGGGGGGGGGGGGGGGGGGGGGGGGGGGAGGGGCAAAAAGGAAAAAGAAATGGTTTAAATTGCCGATATCGCTTTCCTTAATAAATGATTTATTGAAGAGGCGAAATAACCGAGTGGATAGCGCTTTAGAAAAATTTGCCTCCGAGACCCGACATGGACGAACCCTGCCAAATCATTTATTGCAACTAGCGACTCATTTAACAAAAATTTCATATTGGTATATTCTTTCTACTGTTAGCTGACTTCCTGACAAAAAAATTCTGGCCATAGCACTATGGAATAGCGGAGTTACGAAATATTTTTTACGAAATATGAAATTTTTGTTAAATTATAGCAAAGAAAAAATATCCATTTATTATCTGGATTAAAGAATATACCAATTGCAGAGCACTGCTTCGCTCATAAATATACTTAAATTAGGGGTTCGTGGATTTTTTATATTCCTTCCAAATGAAATGAACTCGCGAATCTTTTTTTTAAATGTAAAATAACATGAAAAACAAAATAAAAATTTAATACACAGGAATAGGGTAAAGAAGGGCCTTTATTGTGAAGTGAAAATATACGATTTCTATTGGTGGCAAAATCATCACAGATGAAGGTATTTACCCAAATTCACTAGAAAAAGGTACAAATTTCAGTGGAGATAAGTGCATAGACGTAATATTTTTCCTAGAATAAGACCCACTAATCTATGCCAAATTTCCAAAAAATTCAAGAAATAAGAGAAGGAAGAGGAAAAGATCTTTTAAAAATAACCCTATTTGCCAGATATGTTTAATATTGCATTTCGACATCCTTCACTTTACTTGCAATGTAATCATTTTCCTATCCAAACCCATAATTTTTCGAAAATTTATACGAATAAAGGCCCAAGGCGATCCGTGAGCACCGTCTCCAATAATTCCGCAAATCTCAGTCTTTATGAACATTTTATACTCTTTGTAAAATGTCAAGTGAAGCAGAACGTACCATATCGAATATCAATTCCCACAGCTTTAGCATAATTTATGAAATAGACTAAATAATCTATTTAATACTTATTTGTTCCAGCAAATATTGGCAAGCATTATGCGTATCATATCCCATTATTTGTCATAAACAATGGGCTCTATGTCATTGATTTCATTTAAACCAATCCCTCCACCGTCGTTTCTTTCGTTTACAAGTTTCAAAGAAAAATTAAACTGATAAATACCCTTAGGCATTCTTAAATATCGAATATGAATTCGCGAAAACGTTTTCTCACGCCAAAATTTCGGGAATAATAGTTAGAATTTGGTATTTAGAACGTTTCCTATGGAGAAATCTCAACGGGGAAACCTTTGTGATTCATATTTTCTGCCGAACTTCGTCTTCTTCTTGCTGACAGTATAATGCGAAAATTACGAAGAATCTAGAAGGAAGGTAGCCGATAATACTTTTAAATGTACGATCTCGCAAAGCCTTATTACAATTTTATTCTTTTTCGAACAACATTCACCATATGATTTCATTAGCTCTTGGGATGAGTCGTTCTTATCCAGAGAGTCATTTGGGGATAGAGGCACAGACGGATTACCGGCAGCCACGCCAATTTCGCTAATAGCATAAATATATTTTAGTAATCTAACATTAATTTACGTCTGCTTTATGTATTTATGTATGGTATTGGATGTTAATATATATAATATATTTTCAACATATACATAAATAATAATATATATGTAAATGATTATATACACAACAAAGTTAATGATTTTAAAGAAATGCCCGCTGGCTTTCTCTGCAACAGTGATGGGATAATTGACGAAATGAGGGTGAACTCATTAAAGAAAAAAAGAACAAAATAAAGTACCTACATGGAGTTTTAAGAGTCAATTCGGTTTCGCCACCCAGCGAATAGCCTTGTTCTCTTACTACGCAACACATACTTTCCGTTGTTCTTTCAGTTTTGAACGAATATTCTTGAGATCGATCTGTATTATTTGTATATACAGATTTAAATAAAGTGTATGGTCGTGCACCAGTCGCATGGAACTGCGTGTAACTCGGTTCGCCATGGGTCACTATGAGCTTTTTTCGATTCTGAAATAGCGATTTGTGAATAATTTACAAATATTAACATAACGATTAAAAATATTATGGAATATGTAATTTTAAGCGAAATATTATTCTATTATTGAGAAGCAAATCGAATGAAGTACATAACTTTTTTACTCCATTTTCCTTTTCTAAAACGGTTAAATTTTTGTGAAATTTTCCAAATTTTCAATAAGGACAAATCTTCTGAATTCAACTAAATGGCTTAATTTGCAGGAAGCAGGTCAATGAAGGTTGGTAGCAGAATAATGCCAATTTGGCATATACTGCGGTATCATCTGAAAACCCCTCATCAAAAAATGATTCCTAGCAAGGATTCTAGAATTCAAATAGCTCGAATTTAGCCGAAAATACTTGAAAGGTACATTCGGCCAAAGGCAGGAATTCTTCGGTGACGTGCAATTTCTATTTTATGTCTTGAAATGCGCCTTTAATTCGCTCCTAACTGAAAAGTCCTCGAGAAATTCTCTAGAATTTGCAGTACCCAAACATCCATAATTGCATCAATAATCGCCTTTTAAAAGTTTTTCGAGCCCAAATTCGCTTTGCTAACGAATTAAAAGCGATTTTCATGATTAGAATACTAATTTTAAATCTAATTTAATCATTTTTATTCGATAATACAAAGCATAAAAGCGACAAATAATCGAATCATTTCGCTAATTCAATAAATTATTTTCAGTTTTCAATTTTTCAATAACTTGAAAATTTTCATATTTCAATGATTTAATCAATTTCTCCATGGAAATATTCCACTTGAAATAATACTTAAGCATCAACAACAACATTTCATTTCCAAAAAATCATAATTATATAGGAATTCATTGCAACGAAATGAGAAACTCGCTTTTCGCTTTCACTACTTATTACATATTTTTGATACAGTAACCCATGAGAATTTATTATGGTCCATGATAAATTTACTTCATAACGATTGCAAACGATGTATGCAAATTTATATTATTTTTTATATTATTATTTATTCATTATCATTATCGATAATAATGTAGTCATTTACACCAATTTTAATTCGAAATGACTGATATTGATTGAGCAATTAATGATGCCAATTTAAGGAGTAAAATTTCTTCGATCAATTCAAAAATATCGAATTTTATGCCGAAAACTCTTCTTCTTCTTATAAAAACATGAACCATTTTAATGATTAGCTTCATTGGTTGGATTTTTCACCAGAGAATGATTTTGAGAAAGATGGAGCTTTATGCCGATCAATCATTCTTTTAATAAGTTTACACCACTTAAAGGACAGAAATCAATCCCTAAGCTGAAGCAAGAAAGTACCCTCAACAATTTCCCGCATTATTCTCAAGTTTTTGATATTATCAGTTAATAAATTCAATAAATACAGTAGAATAAACAATTCGTTAATGGACTTTAAAATACAGAAAGGCTGCCATATGTTGCTATTTTTATCTTGAATGAAGAAGACGACGACTTATAAAGTCGCTCGCTAAATTCGCTTGAAACCTACCCGAGTACCATTTGGACATTCCGCTACACGATCCTTTCTCCAATATGCCTTGGAAAACTTTGTTGCTAGCTTTAGTTAAAATTACGAAGAAATCTTATTTAAATTCTGCTCAAATAAAATGTTTTCTATCGTTAAACGAAATTAATCTGAACTACAAATAAGCAACAAATTTTTTAAAAGCTTTCCTACTTTATATAAACAACTTTCGCTACTTCATATATCTGACTTCCTTTCCCGACTTCTCTACATGTACAATTTTCATGCCTTTTTCTGCACAATATACATGAATGAGAATGGAAAGTTTAAAAATATACCGTAGAACCGAATAGAAAGAGAATCGCAATTTTTTAATTAAATTTATGTAATTAAATTAAATGCATTAAATTTATGTAATTTATGTAATTTCCCGAAGACATTTTAATCTCATAATTAACATGAATTTATTACTAAAGGTACAATAAATTTTTTTCCCAAATTTATAGGTAAATTTTTTCATAATAAATTATTAAATAACTTTTCGAGCGCGCTAATATGCAAATGAAAATCGGGAAAAATCTATTAACAACTGTTCTTATAAATCGTCTATCAAAGTTTTAATCTCACATATCAAATATTTGAAAAAACTTTGAGCAATAAAAAGTTCAGACTAGAAAAAAAAAGAAAAAGGCAGAGAAATAATTCTAAGAAGAAAATAATACAACAATATTAACTAACACGGGAAGGTGTAACTGGAAAGCCAGCTAAAAATATTGCTTCATTTCATTAAAAGCTTAAAAATTACTAATCAGCAAAACAATCGTTAAATCTCTTTTCTAATTTTTAATTATAAGGAAAAAAGGATTGAGAAAATGATAACGAATTTCTGGGCTTTTTTTCGAATATGGAAGATCTATTCCATGGACATTTCGAAATTTAAAATGTCCATAAATTAAAATTGAAAATAAATCGATGGTTAGTTGAAGTGTCCACGAGTAGAATCGTTAAAAGCTAAATCCTAATGGAAATGCTCACTAATTAAAGCGAAAAGCTTAATCACTGGAATCCTTTCAGAAAACATTTTTAAGTTTTCGCTAACATTTAGGCATTTATCAATAAATATCTCCCACCAAGTTTCACATTAGTATTGAGAATATTATTCAACATTTATGGATTATTACATATATCAAAAAACTTCTATCGCTGAAATGATGGAGTTTTTTAAAGTGTATTTGAATGTGCTATAGGACCAGAATCTGTCATCCAAAGTTACTTGACGATGAAGCTAACGCTAGGCCGCCAAGATTTTGCTTTTAGTGACAAGCTCTTCAACAGAAATCGAGCCCATGCCACTTGTATTCAGCCACAGCAACATACAAGACAACCATCTTCTCCTCTTAAAAGTGAATGCCTTATTCTCACTTTATTCTTCACGAGAAAAGTGAATGATGCGTATCGCTTAAAAAGAAATACAATTATTTTATGGTGAATGATCTCATGATTTTCTAAAGATAAAAATTTTGTTAATGTATTATAGATAGCCAGCCGATCGTGATAACAGAGAACATTTGATCATTCGAGCGATAAGTGTTTTCATTCCTCAGGAAATTTTAGAATTATTCGAAAATATTATAGGGGGCATGGTGGTCCGATCAGTTTAATTGAATAAAGTCTTTCGACGAAGCTTGAAATATCTGGAAACTATCCCTTTCATGATGTATCATCTTTATGTTTTTGTTCCTCAAGTAGAACTGCTTTAATAGACTAACTTAATGATACGCAACATTGTATCAGTTGTGATACAATCTTTATAGGTTTCACGATCAGAATTTCAGTGATAAAAATGCTATGCGATTTGCGGCCAAGCTGCTTAGATTCGAATTCGCTTCCTTAATGCAAGCTGAGAAGCTCAGATTCGAATTGTTGAAATATAAAAATTCGCAGGAAATAAAAAAATTTTCCGAATACTATCGACAGATTTAATTAAATATTAAAAATCTTATACTCACAACTTCTCGTTTGGCTGGCTGCTCTATCTAGGACCTCTTTAATTAGAATCCAACCCTTTCAGCGGAAAATTGTTTAGAAATAGAAGATAGATATGTTTCCATCAACATCCGGAGGCTCAATTATTATAAATATTTATTTTTATAAACAGATATACAAATTATGGCTTGTTTTATGTCTATATTTGTTATGGAAAGAGAATAAACTTATTTTTAAATAAATAAAGAAATATGCATTAAAAGTGAAGAAAGTTTTTCACTATTCTTAATCAATTTCGAATTTTTTCACCAAATTTTAATAAAAACCAAAACCAATTGAATGCGAATGGCTGATTTCTGTGATTTTCCCACATTCTTCGATATCGATGATATAATAATAATTGTTATTAACAGGAAAAATTCGAAATATTGAATTTCGACGAACAAAATTTTATCAATTGAACAATTGAAATTTATCTTAGATCGATCGTAGGAAAACAAATTAATTTTTCTTGTGTAATTGAAATGACGTTAAAAATTTCGATTCATTAAGCAATATGTAAAAAACTATCGAAAAAACTTCGATTCTTTATTCGAAATGCAAAAAGATATCACAAAAAATATTGTCTAAAAATTGTAATATCTGATATTTGATGCTAATTCTGAATTTTAACATTAACATTAAATGCTAGGAAGCATTTTAAAAAGTGTAGAAAATTTTTGCATCGCTCTTTATAATTAATTACAGCGATAAGAATGGATGAAAGAGCGGTAATATTATCTAAAATTTTGAATAACTTTGGTAAAATTTGGGTCTCATTGATTCAATCCTTCTTATACTCACAACTTCTCGTTTGGCTGGCTGCTCTATCTAGGACATCCGGAGGCTCAATTATTATAAATATTTATTTTTATAAACTGATATACAAATTATGGCTTGTTTTATGTCTATATTTGTTATGGAAAGAGAATAAACTGATTTTTAAATAAATAAATAACAAGAAACTTCATTACAAATTATTCGTGTTGCATTTGGTCAATGCTGTGGATCATAATTTTAATAGCATACTGGTTGACCATATGTGTAATATCAAAATTAGAAAAAGATGTCAGATAATTGATGAACAAAGAATGAATGGCAAAAGCGAAAAAGCAGAGGTGTATTTAGACCATAGACAAAACCTATAAAACATTTCCGACAGAATGAATGATTAGTATTTCAAGCAGTTTCATACATATGCATATCAAAAAACCTGGGTGAGGATATTTACCTGCATCATATAAATGACGAAAATCTCCCTGGCGAAAAAGTCGTAGTCCTCATAGCTAATGAAGACAGCCAATTGGTAGTAACTCAACCAGAAATTATGACTGCTAGCCGTTAATAAATCATTTGGTCAAGTAAATAAATATGGTCAGAAAACAGAAAGAAATTTCGATAGACGAATTCTTGAGTTCATATCAAGTAAATCATTGTTACATCAATAATTCTTGCTCCTTGTGCCAACACATTATATATTTTCTAAGTAAGCCAACAAACCTTCCTAAATTGTATTTTTCTAGTTCCTAAATAATTTAGAGGAAAAATATATAATAGAATATGTCTTCATAAAGAAATAAATGAAGAATTAGATTGGGATGAGTGAAGAGAAAAGGGCGAAATTTACGCTGCGATTAGCCCAGCTTTTCCCGCCCGATATACATTATTTTGAATACAAAAATTCCGATAAATTGGTGAAAATTGTGGTGAAAATTCCAAGTTCTCCGGAAAATAAAAATTGTACGCAAAAACTGGTCAAATTTATAAAAATTAGTGAAATAAAAGACGCATACCAAAATAAATTCAACATCATCTCTTTCGAGATTTTTATAATCATCTAAGCGGGTTTTGCGAATACTTTGAACATCCTTGAAATGTCTCCATGCATAATCCTCAAGAAGACCGTCGACATCGACGTGATTCTGGCACATCATTCACTTCGATTGATTCGCCTCCAACCAACTCCGCCTATCATCATTAAACTACCCAAACAAATTCTTCATCTATCTTTCGATTCGTTCGCTCATTCTCTCTCTCATAGATACCATATATCTGGCAAAGCTTTCTGTCATCATTTTTTTCTCGTATAATTTTAACAAAAACTTTTTTTTATTATATAATGTTCATTCATATAATATAATATAATGCTTTAGCTAAAAGATGTGCAAACTCGTCATTAAACATGGAATCCGACGGGTTGCTGGACACCCATCTTCTATCCTAGTTCACCCACTTCAAAGTGCAACCATTCGGAACCAATGGTGAGAGAATGCTATAAGAAGATGGAAACTGTTAATTTTAAATGAGGTATATTCTTCATTTTTGCAGTGGTATTTATTGAAGCTATAAGATAGAACTAAACTTTGAACTGTACCAATCTCATTCAAGTAAATTAGACGAACAGCAAATTAGAATATATAAGCTTAAATGGAAAAAAGAGTGGATTCTACTATTATCAGTGTGTTTGTCAATACAGCAGCGGATCAAATGACTTGGATGTGTTTTATTCTAGTATTGCGATAATAGTGGAGGCAGCATAATGCATAATGGTGTGCTGTTGGAGTAAGTAAATCAGGAAATCATGGTAAAAAAAAGAGCAAAAATTTCTGAAATATTCATTAAAAATACCTAGAATTTTTAAGGCAATCTTCTCAAAGCATAAAATGTTTATAGAATAATAATATGGAAAGAAGCATTAAAAAAGAAAAGAAAGTAAATTCTTTTAAAATTATAAAATTAAACTGGGGATGGAATGGCTCAGTGGGTTGTTGTTCAATTGGGAGCGTCGATGCTGAGGTTCAATTCTCCGCAGGAGTAAACCTGTACAAAAATCCAGGTGATGTTGGCGACTCACCTGTATTACTATCGCCAAGGGACTCCCTGATTTATTGTCCAATGCGACAAGCCAGTGGAGCGAGCCTAATCAGTAAAGATGAGGACTCTTAAAAAAAATAAAATTAAATTAAACTATCCCAACAAATACATCGCATTGAACCATTAACGAGCGATTCCTGTGCACCAAAGAAAGGTGTTGGTTTTTTTCCATATAAAGTCTTACCAAAAATTAATTGCTCAAATAATTGAATTGAATTTAAGACGATGTAACGCTAATTCTCATCCACAATAAATCAATTGAATGAAAGCATTTAGAATTTTAACCCTTAAGGGAAAGTCTTAAATTAAGTATTAGTCTTTTTTCTTCAAAATGTTGGTCCACTGATGGAAACTAATAGATATGGCCAAGCAACATTTAAAATCACTTGTTTTTTTTCGATGGAAACTAGAAAGACGATATGGGCAATGGTAAAATAGTTGCCTCAGGGTATCACAAATTATCACAAACGGAAGTGATAAGTTTCCACGAATATGCATTATCGAATATGCATTTCGAACCTTCAACTATTTGCTCCTTTATTAGGAGTAATTCGCTCTTTCAGCTGAAAATTTTGCCTTTATTTTGTCTTTTTCTAAATAATTACCATCAAAAACCAAGTTCTCAATTTTTTGTGCTTTTCGCGCTTCATTGAATGAAGATAAATGCATTAAAATTATTTTGACTTGAACCGATCATAGGACATTCCAGACTTTGTCTGCTCCTAGCAGAACCACAGAAGCAGATTATAATGATCAGGATGTTCATGTTCATATTTCTAATATAATCAGTGATTACCAGTGACTCAAGTATCATTTTTCTGAAGCCCTATTTTTTTTATGACGGCCTGCGTTAATTTCTTTGCATCGTTCAAAAAATTTTCAAATCTTTTTATTATCATTATTAGGCACTTGAAATTAAGCTGTGAATGGACAAAGAAACAGGTATATGAATCAACGATTGGCAAACAATCCAGTGAATCTCTTCCCACATCTTTCCTATTCTAAATAATATAATCGCTATGGTGGTAAATATTTACAACTTAAAAACGAAACCTTTAGCAATTCAACTATTAAGCCGAGAAAAATAACCTTCGTTATTAGGCTTGGCTTTAACTAATAAGTCAGTTACGATTTGAAAAAAAGCTTATACGATTTATTCAGATGATTGGTTAATTACCATTGTCCCTTGAAACAAACCTGGAATTCCTTAACAAAGAAATGCACCAATAAATCTATTTAACTTGGTGCACTTTATGCTACACAACATTAAATGAGACTAATAACATATGGGGCGAATGTGCCGACCTAATGGCAATTCTATCTCTGCGGTGAAGAAACCTCATTCCAGTGGTATGGCGACCAAACCTGAAACGGTGAACGGTGATTGGAACAAGAAAACCATAACTTTTTCCTAAGCATTGATGTTGTGAATTTTTTCGGGAGATGAAAGTCGAAGGTTAAATCTTATGTTAAATCTTTGAATGTTAAATCTTTAAATAGATAACATTTAAAAGAATTTTTAAATTATAATTTCATCGGTGACAACAAATTTAAATGAAAAGCAATGGCAAAAAAGTTGAAATTCAATAAATTAAAATAGTTAAGAAAGAAACAGCAACAAACAATGGTTCATCAGCAGTCACCAATATTTCACCAATATTTTAATGACAAATTTATTTCCAATCGATCAAAAGTAAATCGCTTAAATCGCTTTCCGTTCAAATATTCCGCAGAGCAAAATTCAAATGATGGATGAATATTGTAATATTTGGCCATAAATAAATACTGATTAGGAAGTGTGATAGCAATAACCGAAAAAGGCAAGAAACGATCGAACGAAGCGAAGACAGACAGTATTTCGAGATATGATAAATTGATGTGCCAAATATTCGAGATAGCAAGGCGATAAGGTAATAATTGAACGTTGTACATATGCAATTGATGTTAGAATAATGTAATGTAATATATACATACTTCAACATAATATGAGAAGACAAACAATGGTGAACAAAACTTCGATCAACTAACTTCGATCTGCTAACATTTTGCAGGAATCGTTCAAAATATATGAAAAAATAAATCCCACACCTGAAAAAAATTCCAGACGATCATCCACAAATATATCACTTTCAACGTTATTTCGAAACGTTCTTTGTTTTAAATCTATTCTTCCTATATACTTCATGCCTATTTCATATGGAAAATATTCATTTCAGTAAATTGCTAAGTTGGTTCTTTTTTAATTTTGACTTCTAATTTGGCTCCTTCCTAGCTACTGGGATGTTCATAAATCTTTTTTTTGGTTCGATGCCAAATTGTTGAGTTTTAAACAATTTTCTTAAATGTTTTGAATCAATTAACGTGATTTAATTTTTATTTTAAAAATATAATTCAAAAAAATTTGATAAAAAATTCAAGAAAAATGACAAAATATATATAAAAAAAGAAATCGCATAAAAAGACGTAAAAGTGAATAATGAGACAATTATTACAATAAAAAACGTCTAAATTCAAAAAAATGACCAATAAAATTCTCCTTCTCGACAATTTCTATCCAACTTGATATATGAAAAAATTTTTAAAAACAATAAAATCAACCAGCAAATATAATTAAAATAACTGAAACAACACTAAACATCACATTGACAAAACCCATAGTGAGGAAATAAAATCAATACAACCCTAGATTCCATTTTTGTAAATTAAAAAACAAAATATATATGCTAATTAAATTTTAAAAACAATCGCATCGAAGGTATATTCACAGATTATCAACACAAGATCTTGGAAACCAGCCTCGGGGAACAAACTGTAAGTCTTTCAAGCATTGTTCACCATTATTTAAGTCTCCAGGATTATCTTTTCTCGTTCCATATAACCAATATTTATCTGCTCTGGTGACCAACCAATGTTCTCCTTCCTTAAGTAAACCAAACCAAATTTATAAACCAAATTTTAAAGTATCAGAGAGCACATAGAGATGAAAAGATGTAAAAGAGAACAAACCTTAACTGCAATTCGACTTTCATCCGTCCATGGTTGCCAAATCCATGTTCGAATACCAAAGCTGATCGATTTACAATATCCACCAGGAAAACTTCGTACAATATTCACTTCATAAGCATTTTCTCTTTTTATCCTCTTTTGAATCAACTGTTCTTCCTGAATAAATAAATGCATAAAAAATTGGTCTAAAAAGAATGTTCTGAAGTAATTCGAGATTATCCACAAATCTTAAAATTTATAGAACTATTGGATTACTGGAAATGAAAAAATCAAAGAAAAAGAGACTTCAAAGAATTATCGAACAATTATTTCCGCTTTAAACAATATTCTTAATCTCCAAATGAAAACCTTTGTAATTTCAATAGAAAAAGGCAAACAAAAGATCGAACGCATTTTTTCCAAAGAACTTAGAAATGTCATAATATATAATAATGATTCCTATTCGACTCTAAAAGAACATTGTCAAAATTGCCTTTTTTTAAATTTCTTTTTCTGACAAAATAATAATCAAAGAAAAATTAAAACTTAAAACTTAAAATTAAAAAAATTGAAAAAAATGGAAATAAGAAAACCAATTGTGGTACAGGTTAAATGGTACGTGGCTTCGCCTGATAAAAAACAGAATGGATTTATGTTCTATTGACGTAGCATAAAAGTGGAAATCGGGTGGCACTGAGGACCCATTTGCATTTCTATCTCCAAATGACTTTCATTGTAAAGGTCAACGCAGCATGGTAAACCAGAAATGCTGTTAGGAAAAAAGAAGAGGAAATTTGTTGATGGAGAAATTCAAAAAGGATTGGATAGCAAAAAAAGACCTATTATCACATAAATACAAATCAATCACATACAAATAATATAAATTTACTGGAGAATTCATTTAAAAGAGGTATTAAGGGTTTTACGATGATAATAGGAACTGGCATTCATGCTGAAAACGATTGCAAAGGTCGCACAATTCAAAGAATCTATTGAAGATGAACGACATAATTGCCAAACATTCAGAGGAATAAAGCTACTTGAGTTCAAAGCAATTTTGTGAATATTCCCAAAATATTCCCACGATTAGGATGTTTATTCATTTATCGAATCAACTCTAATTCCCAAATCTGTACTGCTGAATAAATTAATTGCATTTTCAACACATTCTATTTCATTGTTTTATCCAAATGAATTCTGAATTCCAACTGAATTCGATAAAACCAATCATAAAAAAAAGAAATGTCTTCAAAAAAGAAAAGGCTCGTAATAACTATAAATTAATCGCATATCAAAGCAAAAAAGAATTGTGAACGAAGAATGAATTGTCGAATTGCAAAGCATAAACATATAAAAATTACTTGGAAAATACCATCACCATCTTTCAACTAATGTTTTTTTTCAAGAAATTCAAGCTTCCTGTTGCATGGTGGTAGCAGACGAATATAAATGCAATTTCAAATAAATATTAATTTCTAAATTTCAAGTAAAAAATGAATTTAAATCAACCCTATTATGCATCAGAAATAGTTTACATTAGGGCAGAGCATAATGATTTATATTATACTTTCTCTTTCGGTGCTTCATTAATACAGTTGAAAATAACCACCTGATTTTAAAAAATAGCCAACGAAGATTTTTCGAAGATATTTTTTTTTAAAGAGTCCTCACTGCTATTGGTTAAACTCGTTCCACTGACTTGTCGCAATATGCCAGGGAGTCCCTTAGGGATAGAAATACATATGATTCACCAGCACCACCCGAATTTTTGTACAGGTTTACTCCTGCAGGGAATTAAATCTCAACATTGGCGCTCCCAACTGAGCAACAACCCACTGAGTCCTATCCCCCTTTCCGAAAATATAAATTCATTTAACCAAAAAAGATTTATAAGCATATATTTTTATTTAATTTTATGCAAAATATATATTATGGAAAACTTGTTATTTACTTAGTTACTATTAAAATATTTTTAGTATTATTAGTATTTTTAATATTTTTCATATTATTATAGTATTTTATCTATTTTCCACATTTTATGCTTAAATACTCGGAAAGTATTGCAATTATATTTTAAATATTTTAAATTTAAATATTAAATATATTTTAAATGTTTTTTTTTTAATCAATGAATTCGAATTCGAATTATATGGTACGAAAGTTTACACGATTTCAAACATCTGTTTTTATTTACATTATTCATTACATTTATTTATTTTTAATTTTCAAATACAAATTCTGAACCTTAATGAATTTAACGAGAATTTTTACATTAAGTCGGAAAAAGAACTTACTGAGAAAGAAAACTGAGTCGCCGGAGATATTACAGGCCACCACACACCATTACCTTTCGTTGAGCCATCCCATGTTCCCAAAACTTCCAAAAAATTACGCTTCCATCCAAGATTATATGGATATAAAAAAGGATCAGACCTTTCACGACTTTCAGCTTTGTTGACTATAAACATATTCACATATTTTATTATTTACTTATAAAATTAAAATTGGAAAATTTTCGAATATTAAAAATACCAATGTAATCTTCGATTCCTGTTCGATTTTTCAAAACACTTTTCAGCTGAATAAAGAGAAGAAAACCAACTGCAATAATCACACCTACTGCAAGGCCTAATGCGAATACTGAGCAAATGAATAAGTAAACCGAAAGAATAACTTCTGGCTCGTCACCTATGCCATAGTGAATATACCAAACCTAGAGCATATAATAAGAAAATATTAAAGAAGGTTAAAGAAAGTTAAAGAAGATTTGTTTTGTTGATAAGTGCTGCTGGAACTACAGTACCACTATCCATTTAATATTTCAGCACAATAACAAAGAAAAGGCTTTTACCTCATTCAAATCTTTTGAATGGACTATGAGTATCAAATCAGTGAATGAAAAAGTTAAGACTAGAACATCCGAAAGAGGTCGATAATAAGCCAAAATGGCAAAAATTCCACCCTCATCAAAAAAAAATGCAAAAAAAAATTTTTTTTTAACCAAGATACCTCGATAAAATAACTCACTCGAAAGATGCAATAATAAATTGAGCACGAAATAATGAATACAGCATGTATACAACCGATCACTGCAGCGACTAAAAAACGGATAAAATATGCGTGATTTCGATGACCAACACAATTGTTTATCCATGCTTAAAATATTTTTTATTAAATTCCATAGAAAATCCGAAGAAACAATGAAACGGACTATTTTTCTATCCTTTAATTTCTAAAATATAAAATATATTTTTTAATATCTTTTAACTAAACAACATTTTATTTTATTAACTTTTGTTATTAACAATTATTTTCATCATATTGTTAAATTTCATTAAATTTTATTTTATTTTCACAATCCTTATTTTAATTACTGTTATTATTCACTAATAAATCATCCTCGGAAACTTATGTTTAATCCAACTGAACATTTCTAAATAGGCTATTATGCCATAAAATTTTCTGCGAAAAATTTTAATCCACAAATTGAAAAAATGAACGATTCGATATTGTCTAACGCAACAGATAATCTCACTAATCCTCAACAGTTGTAAACTTTTATAATTAAAATTTGGCAAATAAAAATGTCAAAATCTAATTTATTCAAATTTCATTCATTTATTTAGTTCAGAATAGAATGTAGCATGAATTGTTGGCGAAGAATTTTACTGAAAATCAGTATATACTGATCAGTATATACTATTTATTTTATGAGCATTATTTTATTTATTATTTTTATTTATAAATGTCGAATACCTTGGGTCGAATTATGTCACTTTTTAATAATCTGAACCCCACTGAATTCCGCAATGTCCTTGAACTTTTTTGTATCCCATCAAACTTCATTAACGACCTATATTTCCTTAATACAATTGTTTCGTTCAAAAAGTATGAATTATGCACAGAGTGTAGGTTCGAGGGCTACATAACTGAATATTACCACCAATATCATAGTATTACCACAGAATAAACTTAATTTTCTATATAATAGTTATATTAATTCGCTATTAATTGCAATACATATTTTCTGTATCATAATTACCGAAACGACCCAACAAATTGTTCCAATAAATGGATGGAAAGAAGATAGGTGAATCGTGGAATAACAAACCATAGATATGCTAATGCTCCAATTAATATATCACTTTATTAACCAAAATAACTGACTATCATGGCCTTAATGCTTAAAAAACAATTTTCTAATTGAATTTTTATACAGTAATTTTTAAATTTTAATCAATATTTTCATCATCCCTAAACGGAATAAAGAGGAAAATTTCGCTAGAACTAATGATAATCGTCAATCGGTTTTTTTTTTTTATAGTTACGAATCTACTAAAGAAATATTAAATAAACAAAGCAGTTAAACTGAATTCATTAACGGTTGAGGAAGTGCCCGACTTCAAATACCTTGGGTCCACTCTAATACTAAATGGACAGGCAAAAGATGACATTATAACTCGGATCACTGCAGCTAGAAATGCGTTCTTCCGGTTGACGAAAGCTTTATGGAATCGTCGTGAAATCACCATAAAAACGAAAGCCCGCATCTATATAGCCGTGATCCGTTCGATCTTGCTATATGGCTCTGAGATATGACCAATGAGAGTTGAGATATTAAAAAGTTATCTGCTTTTGACCCCTCCTATCTAAAATATATGGATCCGTCGAGCGGATAAAATAACACATGATCGCATCCACCTTCGTTCAAATACCACTTGACTTAATGTTAATAATGTTATCACAGGCCGCCACCTTCGCTGGTTAGGACATATTCTCCATCGTCCACCACATGAGTTGACGCATATTTCGTTATTTGCTGCGTGATGATTGGCGTCAAAAGCGAGGTAGGCCAATCAAGACCTGGATTGATACGGTGAGAAAAGGTTTGAACTTATAGGTGGACCAGCAATATATGGACTTAGACGATGGAAAAAGGAACGGCTTCTGTTACTGATGGTATCAAACTACGCCGTTTGCAAGCGTCTTACCCTTGGCTGTTGAAGGCAGCTTAACCGGTAAGAGCTGTTAGAAGAAGAAGAAGTTAAATTGAATGATAAAAAAATCTAACGACAATGATGATCCATTTTCAATACACAACGTCCACAACGACAACAGTGATGAGACCTTGGTGCTTTATACCCGTCACATATTTTACAGAACTGCAACCGCGATTCAAAACTCTAGAAATGCAAAAAAAAACCACAAATTAAGAAAATGAATTAAATTAAAATAATTAATAATCAAGTAATGAAGAACACAAGGTTAGATTAGTAGATTCTCTTAATATTTAAAAAACTGGATATAAAAAAATGGAACCCAGGAAAAATATTAGATATTAAAAATGAAAATTCTTTATTAAAATGAAAAGAGATAATAGAGCTCTTCTAGTTACCTACTTTATTATTGACCAAAAAATTTTCAAGAATTCATTTACATACATACATCAATTAATAAAAATAATAAAAATAAGAATACTTCATCTGGAGGCCTCCATGAAAACGGAAGATATCCAGGTCCGATAAGCGAAGAGCGACATAAATTTGTTAGAGTACAGTAATTCAAAAACAAAAAAGAAACAAAATGAATGCAGGCAAAAGAAGATTTTAGAGGCCACCATTGAATATGTAAATAGGTTGCTGTGGATCCAACCTACAAAATGAATTTAAAAAATTTTTTGTTTTAAATTTTGAAATTTATATTGAATTCTATTCACCAATTATTAAATAAATTGAAATCCAATCATCATTATTACAAATAAAACAAAAAAGCAAATGACTCATTTCTGGTTAGACTAGCTCTCCTAATTGTAAATACTGTTAGAAACTTTCATCGAGAAATCATATAGCGATAGAATCACAGATAGATTGCTAGCTCCGGATTTTCAGTAGCAGATATACTCTTGTTCGGAATAGGATTCAAACTCCTACCTCCCAATAAGATAGGTTTTATGGAAGTTTTTTCATAATTAATTCTGCATTTGATTGAAAACCCAAGATCAATGTAAAAAATGATGAAAAACTGATAAAAATTTGAAATTTTATTTTCAGTTTTTAATTTGATTTAATTTATTTTCAATTTTTTCCTAAAATTTTATCAAGAAATATAATAACTACCAGCAATATTATAATAAGAGCAATGATAGGTCCCCAGTGCAATAAACGTTTAAATGATGGCTTGTCCGGCACATATTTTTCGAAGCCGACTGGCCAGGTTGGAGCATCAATTATACAATTATCTACAAACAAAAAATGATCCTCAGAAATTGATATATATTTCCTATCTAAAATTTGCTTTTATTTTGTCTTATTTTGTTTGAAGCAGAGAGTTTCAATTCAGTTTTAACAACAGGTGTTATTTAAAGAAATTAAAAAATGGCAAAAAAACTATTATGCCAAAGAGAATTTCCGAGAATTTCTATAATACATCAATGATTTTAAGATAATTCATAAAAATAATTTTTTATTTATGAAATTAAATAACACCTGTTAAAATGAAATGGAAATTACAATTAAAAAAAAATTAAAATTCTGTGAGTGTTTCAAAACGTTTTTATTTCCTTCTTTAAGAATCAAAACAACCGAAGTGATATTTCGAAATAAAAAATATTAATCGAACGATATCGAATTTTCTTAAAGAACTTTTTTCGAAATGAAAGAGAAAAGGGAAAGGGAAATGAAAGGGAACTCACATTGCGTAAAATTTGCGCGATTAGCATCATCGAGTAACACTTGATGTGAACTTTTAGGGAATAACCGACGATGCGCCATACAATCATTTGAAGTTAAACATAGTACTCTTCGTAAAAGTGACTAAAATATCAATCATAAATTTCCAAAATTATTCCTTTCTTTTCAAGTTTTCAAAATTAAGCAAAATAAAAAATATCTGCAAAAATAATAAAAAATTATAAAAAGCCAAAACGAAAAAAGACATAGGGTTTACGCTTGTAAATCTAAAACGTTTCTGACAAATGAGAATTGCGAATATAGAAATTTCCTATTTCCTATAAGAATAAATGAGGAATTACAGAAAAATCCGCAAATCGTAAATCTTTTTGTTTATAAATTTAAAACTGCAATAATAATATTTAAAATATTTTTACCCGAAAAATGTATTTCTTGAAAATTTATCTAATTAACCAAATTTTTCGAAAAGATTTTTAAAAATTCAGTAAAGTAGAAAACTTCTGCACTAAATTTTTAGAACTGATTAAATTCAATCTTCAATTCAATTAAAAATTGAATTGGAATGGCTAAGAGAATCGTTGTCCCCATTGTTAACATTGAAGTCCCACATGTGGCAGAAACAAATCGGTAATCTTTCCAAAATCCGGTTGATGCTGGCGATTCACTCCAATTCCGTTGAAAATCCAAATAAGCGAAGTTTGTCTGATCCGACAAATAAAGATAAGTGGATAAAGCAAAATTAACCGAAAATTTTTTTTGAAAAGATTTATGAAAAAATTTTCGGAAAGGGACCGAAGTGGTTGGAATTTATTCATTTAATTTGCAGGTTTTCTACAAAAAAAAAACTCTTTCCGTTGACTCAATTTTCGCAATTTTCTCAACTTAACGAATCAAGAACGACCACAATGCGATGGAAATAGCAGATGCAACATAGCAGATGGAGGGCATATTACGACCGCGCTCAACTCATTATGAATAAACCTCGTTCAGATCGGAATTTAAAGATAGCGATAGCATGCACATTCTACAGCAGCAGTGCAAGGTAGTGAAGTGTGGTGCAAGGCTTAATCATCATTTTATAGCTTTCTCAGTTATTATTTTCACTTGGCTTCTAATAGCTCTCACCACTGGTTAGGTTGGCCGCGCTTGCTGCAGGGGATTCATGGGCCTGCAAGCTGTTTAATCTGAAGAAGATAAGATAAAGAAGCTCTCCATCGTTTAAGAACTTTCGTTTTTAGGCGATCTGGTGACGATTCTTATAGATGCTTTACAAGATGGAAGAGCGCATTTCTCGCTGCGGCTATACGAGCTGCAATTTCGTCTCACGCTTGACAAATTCGTTCAAAATATTTCAGCCAAGCCTAGCACTTCCTTATCTCGAACTGATGGAAATTCTATCAGCGTCTGGCATATAACACGAAAGGAGCATAGAACAAAAGAGCTGTCTAGCATCTCGCATTTTTTCATTGCTATCAGCAAAGAGGACTACGTCATCTTTAAGATCTGGCTTATTTAACAAGGCTAAAAAGATCTGACAAGATCTGACACATTTAAGACCTATGCCGTGGACTGACTCGTACACCTCTTGACTACCAGCAAGCGGCTGAGCTGTCACATAGTTGAATATTGTAAAAGACACCAAGAATACCAGTTTTGAAAAGAAGTGTCTCAGACTTATATCGATGTATGCTTTTATGAGTCAAATGATTTTCCCTGGAACTGGTCGCACTGCATCACTCTCCAGAGCTCAACTCAACGGATGATGTTGGCAAAATCGGCGAAACAAGTGACAGTGAGTTGCCGATGAATATTTATTTGGCTAGCATTTCCGCGCTCCGATCAAAATGGAATGGTTAGGACGCATCCTCGCTTATTTTCACTTAGCTTTATTTATTTCATTTTTTTTTTTATTTTTTCTTATTTTATTTATTGTCCAAAAATTGTTCTTATTTATTGTCCAAAATATGCATAAACAATTCTATTCGAAAAAACTGTACTATTATTAATTCACTGGAAGGATAAATCTGGATTTTGAATGAGAAATTCTGATTGAGTTAGTGATAACAAATATCTTTTGGAAAATTTTAACAGCTTAACCGTAAATTTACATCTTTTTCTTCTAAGCTCTCACCATTACTGATTAGGCTGGCTTCAACGGCTACAAGGATAAGACGTTTTATAAGCGGCGCAATCTGATGCCATCGTCGACAGTAATGGAAGCCATTCCTTTTTCCATCCTCTAAATCCATATATTGCTGGTCTACCTATAAGTTCAAAATCTTTTCTCACCGTATCAGTCCAGGTCTTGATTGGCCCACCTCGCTTTTGATGCCAACCATCACACAGCAAATAATAAAATGCATCAACTCCTGTGGTGGACGAAGAATGTGCCCTAACCAGCGAAGGCCGCACTATGTGATAACATTATTTATGCATTATTATTACATTATTAAGTGGTATTTGAACGAAGATAGATGTAATTTTGTGATATTTTATAGGCTCGACGGATCCGTAATATGTACCTGAGACAAGAGTGGTCAAAAACATAACTTCTTGATATCCTCCACTCTCATTAGCCATGTCTCAGAACCACATAATAAGATCGAATGGATCACCGCAATATAGAAACGGACTTTGTTTTTATGGTGATTTCACGACGATTCCATAAAGGGTCAACCGAAAGAACGTATTTCTAGCTGCAGTGATCCGAGTTATAATATCATCTTTTGCATGTCCATTTGGTATTAGAGTGAACCCAAAGTATTTGAAATCAGGTACAACCGGCAATGAATATACAAAAAGAGGCATTTTATCAGCTTCTTGCACATAAAACGAAAAGTCTTTCGTTTTATTTACATTGGTCCTGAGTCCGATTCTTGCTGCAGTGCCTGACACGTTATTTAGTATTACTTGGATTTCGTTATAACAAAAGAAATATATCATCAGCGGATTCAAGATCTGTGATATGATGCTCTGGACCAATTTGGACATCCCCTTAGTGCCGATAAGCGATATCCATTACCCAGTCTATCGTATAGTTGAATATTGTAGGGGAAAGGACACACTCTTGACGGACACCAGTTTTTATTTCAAAGGAGTCTGCCAGTTCCTCATATGCACAGACCTGCGCTGACGTGCGCTCATAAATTGCCTTTATAAGTCTAATAATTTTCTCTGGAACACCGTAGCGCCGCTTTATCAATTGAATCAAAGATACCGCAAAGTCGATGAAACACGACATTCACATATAGCCGAAGATTTCTGGAAGAATGCATGACTTTGTTTGTGGTAAATCTTCATGCCAAAAATCTTTTTGCTTAGCTTTTAAAACATCAAAATAAAATTGTAAGAAATTTAAAGAAATTTGTCGTTGTCGTTGAAAATTGTATAAAAAAATTTGGACTATACTTTTGAAAAATAAATAATAAAACTGAAAAATAAATAATAATTAGGACAGCAATAATAATAAATTATATAATTATGCGATTTTTTTTCATGGTTAACGCTCATTATTTCTGGTTATGCTAGCTGGCTTTAGGCACTTTTACTAAGCACTTCACTTGGCTAAATTACAAGCACGAGCACCGCCCGGACAATAGCAGACTTACACCGTCAGGGTTAAGAGACTTGATGCTCGGGAATAAACAATGTTACACATTGCGCTAAATCCAAATTCCGCTTTTGACTGGTGATCGATGTCTTTTTTTTCTGTTTGCCTTTTCAATACACTTCGTTTTGAGCCCAGAGTAAAAAAGTCTTAGATGTTATTAACTGGTTACAAAGGGTTGTGGATTATAGCTATAGTGCAATAGTGTTTGATAGTTGTTGAAGAAAAATGGCGAGATTGAAGCTGCAGCCATTTTCCATGTTCATTTTTGGACCCTCACATATCTTGGCATATTAGCACGGCTTTTTTGTGTAAATAGAATGGGACCAGAAAAGTAGGGATTTTATTAGATTTAAGTAAAAAATCATTAGCACAGTTTCCTCGAAGGTTTCATTGCTTCACTTATCTATTTTAGATGGGTTCGACAAAGTAATCTAGGAACGTATTATTTTGATTAAAATTCTTATGAATTTTTTTAAAGGCAATGACTGGGATTATCACTGGGCAATTTAACTTAAAAATCCATTTCGGTTACGATTTTTTTTCTCAGAAAAAGGTTTTTAACCTATAGTTCCCTGGCTCCTTATAAACCTATAAATAGATTCGAATAGATTCGAAGGAGGCCAATGGGCTTTGATGATTTTCACCCATCTTCAATTATTATTTCTTTCGTTCATTATATTTATTATAACCAGGAAGATATAATAGTAATGATATAATAGCAATAATATAATATAATTGACAAATCACATTTTTTATAACACACATTCTTTTATGCAGTTTATATAACGAAAAGATTACTTAGAAAAGTACCTGTACAAAACTGGCAAAAGCATTCACTGCACAAAAAAAGAGCGCAAAATTTTTAATCTTGGCCCTATTGTCATACAAGTCTCTATGAGAGCGAAAACATACTGCTACTGAATCCAGATGAAATGAGATTCAGCAACGTTTTCGCTGGTTCTAAATTCCAGAAAATGTGGCTGCTAATCATTTGAGAGGAATTATAGTTGCTCTCAGTTCACTCAATTTCATCATTATACCATTATTCTACATTCATTTTAATATTAACCAAGCCAACATTTTGTTGCTGGGAAATGAAAAGCTCTTTTCTAGATGTCTTCCATTATCAACTTTACAAGTGCCACGTTTATTTCCAAGTGTATAGAATTATTTGCGGAAATTTTCGTATATAAAGCTTCGTTTTTCAAGGAAAACATTTAAGAATGTTTCAATGTTTATGTTTCTTTTTTAAAACTATCTTTCGATGAATGTTTTAAGTATTTAAAAATGTTTCCTAATTTTATGCGTTCGAAAAAACTTCTAAAAATTTCTTAGAGAAACCAATAATTTCTAAAATTATAATTTCCAAATTTTGATTTTTTTCCATTTTTTGACTTTATTTTCAACGCTTTTTCATGGCTTTTCATTTTTATTAATTTTGCAAGAAAATTAAAGCTAAAAAAACTGAAGATTTTTCATAATTTACCATTAAATGTGGCAAATAATTATTTCTTCATGGATGGTGATAAAATTCTAATCAGTGAGAATCGACTATCGTAGATGAAAATTCTTTTGAAACAAAATTTTCAAATTTTTTTTCTTTTAATTAAACGAATGAAATGAAAAAAAGAACGTAAAATGATACATTTTAACTTCTATAAATGAATTTAAATTTATTCAATTTTTATAAAAAAATTGAATTCATATTTGCTGGGAAAATCATTTAAGAAATAAAAACACACTGAACGAATAAACAAAAAAGAAACTCGAATTTCATTGCTTCCGAACTGCACAACTTGCAATTCTCATTCATTCAATTCCGAAAGATAAAGAAGCACAAAAAATATTTGATTAAATATTTGAAATATTTAATGATATTTAAAAATTACTAAAAAAAATATTTAAAAATTTAATGTAAAGTGAAAACGAATGAAAAAGTTTCCATAATACTTCTAAGAAAAAATTTGCAAACAATTTTTGCAAACTTCACATCCTTTTAGAACAAAAAAAATTTTTTACAGCTTATTTAAATGAAGCGTTTGGTTTGAATTTCATTCGAATTTCGCTGAGAGTTGAGAATTTCATCTGATTTCGTGAATCGAGTCTGACTTACATTCTAAACACTTACATTCTTTTTTGCTAATATAACTGCGTAAAATAACTCTTCGAAAATCCACGACTCGTGCGATCGAAATAATCCCGAAAAAATCCGCAAATTCCCACGAAGTTTGGCATAGAATGGCGAAATTACTTATTTAATGAATGATTTTCCCGGCAATTTACAAGATTTCTATAAGAAATTAAAGCGAAAAAAGTTTTTTTTTAGAAAAAAATTCTTCGTTGAAATGAATTATTCGCATCGTTTGCAGATTGCTCTTATTTTTTCAACAAACATTCTTTATTACCGATAAAAAGTTTGGGAAATCAAGAAACAAGCAATATGTAAAGCATTCATAAACCGTATTGTGCATTTTAAATCGAAGGCACGTTAATAGGCAGCGACCGTGGAAAATTTGTGCAAAGATGAAAATCGATCGTTTATTTCTCTCCAAATCAATCACTAATTTATCGTATAGCTTGAACGTTGTATATGAGTCGCGCGCTCCTGAAATTCGGCATATTTTATTTTTGCCATGCATTCTTAGAAGTTTGCACAATTTATAGAAGATAGGAATTATTGGTACTAATTGGTACAGAAATTGTACACACAATTGCAAGTGATTTACGTCGGAGGAACTGAAAGAAGGATGAAAGAATTTAGATGTGGGCGATAATAGAACAGTGATAGGTGATGAGAAGTGGATCCAGCTTGCATGAAAATCGGGCAAATATTGCTGGTGATGGTGGGGACGAAAGTCGCCAGCTTGCACATAGCAGTGAACCGACTATTTTGTTGAAATGGTCTGAGATTTTTCAAATTTTTCACAGCAATATCGCTGAGTTTTACTTTCTACTTGAAATTCTTGAAATGCGCAATATGATCGAGTGTTACTTGCTTAGATTATCGTCGTTCGGACTTTCTGATTCTATATGAAGTAAGCCGGCTCTATTATGGCTCTTCTTTACTGCGTAAAGAGCCATTAATAGCCAAAGGATTAATAGCCAGAATTGCTATGCGCCTTCAAATATGCTGCAGGCAAGCGCATCATAAATTCAACGCATTGAAATATAATTCTAACCTCTCCCTCTCTATTGAATAAAATAGTCTGAACATTGGATCCAGATCCAAATGTATCTTCTCCTTCAAAAATTAACTGGTCTGGAGGACTGTGGACACCACCTTGTCCACGAGCCCAAATCTAAAAATTTTTATTTTCATAAAATTAAGTTTTCAAGGGAAACATATCATAAATGAAAAATACTATTTTATTTAATACTCCAATTTTATTATTAACCTCAAATATATAAAAATTTGTCTTGCTTATAAAAATTAAAGAATAAGAGAGGATTTCACCTTAACAAATTTTCCTGGTCTCAAGACAAAATCTCTTGGGAAAGTGTAAACAATTTCGCGTTTCCCATCAATTTTTCGTTTTAATTTCCAATCACCAATGAATTCTTCTTTTGAACGGTGAGTATTTTCAAGTAAAATAAATTTACCGTCAGGCGAAGCATCCTAAAACATGTGTAATGATTAACCATAGAATCCTTTTTCCACACTAGAGGATTGCCTATACCATTAATACCATTAAATCAGAAGACTGCCTAAATTTTTGCCTGTAAAATGATTTAATGAAAATATAAAAATTTTAGAAAATGTTGTGCAACGTAGAACACAAATAATTCACGCAAAATATAATTTTTTAAGGCAATATTTATAATTCTTAACTAAAGCATTTATTACCTGAATGGAGACATTACCCTTAGCTGAGCGTTGGAACGAAGTCCTGCTGGCAGTCTCGCCTTTCATAACTCGGAGAGTATCTACAATATAGTTTCTTTTGCAAAAAAATATTTTCGAGGCAAATGATTAAGAAAATGATAAAATGCAAGAATTCCGCTTTTTTTCTATGTCATGTAGGGTTAAAAATGAAATAAAATAGTATGAATGAAGGAATGACAAATAAATGATAGAGAAAAATGTAAGTGATAAGATAACCAAGTCAAAGTCAAAGTCAATGTTATTACTTAAATAATACCGATATGGACTTATATAATTGTTTTGCACATAAACCTGTTTTATGAAACTGGGCCTAAGAAGAAAAACAAGGAAAAAAACGAATTACGAACAATGAATTATGAGATGGATGCAATTTATTTTTGCGTTTCTGTATCATTAGAATGCCTTGTAGGCGAACTTATCGAATATTCTATAATTGTTATGTTTCGTAAATTGAAGGTGATTTTCTAGCGATTGAAAGAGTCGAAAGAAATATCAGCAGACCCTTCGAAAAAAAATTAAACATATAAAGCTCTAATCGAAACTTCTGAATTTCATATAGTACCAGTTTCATCAACTTGCGATAGTCCATGAGTTTTTACGACCTGTTCTACAAGCTGACGAAGTCCAGCACGATTCTCTTCTCCTTCTAGCATCTTACGATAGATCGCTATTTCTGCATCTAATGTCTGCAATAATTTCGTTATTTAACATTCAAACATTCGCTTTTAGATGAGTGACTTGTAACCTGCTTAGTATCGAGAAGCATTTGAAGCTCAAGCATAAGTGCTTGGCACTCTTCACGCATTTTTCGAATTTGAGCATCTCGATCATTAAGAGCAGCTTCATATGAGCGTTGATCATCTTCTAATTGATAGTTTAATTCTTGTGTTTGTTTCTCGAGCAGTGAATTCTGCAAAAATGAATTTATAATTGAGAAAAGTTTAAGAAAAAATTCTTTTACGAAAAGTGTGGCACTATAAAATAGATTTAGAAAAAATACTGTATGCGTAAGTTACGAAATATGTTCGAGATTCATATTTCGCTGATTTTGAAACCTCGCAAACAAACATACGCGGCCTTCAAGGTCAGCAAGCTTTCCACGGAGGTCAGAAAGTTGAACTCTCAATCGTTTAACTTCTTCCTTCGCGTAACCTTGTTCGAGGCTTTGACGAGTTGATTGAGTTTGAATCTCTTGCACTTTAAGCTTGTACCAAGATTCCATATCAGTGCGGTTCACATTACAAATCTGTTAATTGAATTTTTTAATGATGATAATTTCATTAAAAGTTTTATCTCATCAGAGGATAAAAAATGGAACTCATGGAAAGTGGAACCCATTTTGTCCTTGGAATAGGCAGAAAAAATTAAAGTTTATCAGAATATTTATATAAAAGTGCTTTGAATAAGCAGTGGACTATTTGAATTATTTATTTACCTGGTCATATTCAGCGCGAATATCACGAATAGCGGATGAGAGTTCATTCTTGAAATATTCGCGATTCTCCGGTGTGGTATCGCGTGATGCAAGAGTTTGCAGTTCCCCAATTTCTTGTTCATGAACGCGTCGTATGAAATCAATTTCTTCAAGTAGAGTTTGAACTTGATTTTGGAAATCGATACGATTCAAAGTTTCTTGATCCAAATTCTGTTGATAAATTGAAGTAAAATAAATTTGAGGAAGGACTACTTGATTACTTAAAAAACGCTTGCTATTCGAATTTTGACTAGATTTTTAAAATAGGTCGAGAACTAACGAGATTCCATTCCAGAAGGAATAAATTTGTCTTTCAAAAATCCAGGTTAAGCTAAAAACTTATATATCTTTACTCTCATCTGTATTTAAGCACTATTACAAATAATTCCCAGGCTGCATTTCTCTGGTGCGACAAGCTAACACAGCAAGTTAAACAAGAAATAATAAAAAAATTGAAAATGACGAACTAATAATTTGAAAAACAGATAAGCAAAATGTGAGATGTGTAAAAAATGAGAAATGTGTAAAAAATGTATAATTAGAAAATAATTACGAAGAAATACCAGTTTTAAGTATATTTTTTGAAATTTTTTCTTCAAAGTATGTGCCCAGGCTAAATGTGTATATTTTTTCCACATATTTCTTAAAACAGATCACATACCGCTCTAGCTTTATTAAGTTCGTTGGCGAAGTGCAGATTATCCTTTTTGATTCGACTGACCTCCTCTTCAAGATTTGCAACTCTTCGACGTAAAAGATTAATCTCAGCTTCGAGACCACATAGCTCACTCTAAATTTTAATTACTCAAACGAAAACTTCGATTAAATTTAACTTTTTTAATTTCTTTAAAAATTTTATAAGTTTAAAAAATCAAAAATATTTATTTAATAAAACGATCTTTGTTCATATTTCTTATAAGATTCCATAAAAACTGCTAGGAATTACGTGTTGAGAGTTAACTGTTAAAGATTTACCAGTAAGTCATCGATAGTATTTCGATCGATTTGATGCCCATGTAATACATCATCGTATCTCAAAGTATTACTTTTAAAAATGTGGAGGATTTTAAAATAATTAAAATTAAAAATTAATTAAAAGATCTATTAAATCTATTAAAGCTGATAAAAACCGATTTTCGTAAGCTGATAAATTGATAAAACGATTCGTTGTTGAAAGTAAATATAAAAATTAGTTTATTAAGTTACCAAATAATTTTCTATTCAAACTATTTTTTTAAAAATATTTAAACCATTTTTATCTTTTCTTTTTATCTTTTCTTTTTTAATTCATAATTTTTATAAATCATTTTCATTTTTAATTTTCTTTTTTTGTTATATTAAATAATTCTAAAGATTTATTCAAAATTTCATTTAAATATTTTCGTTGAAAGGTTTTTTTTGAAAAATTATTTCAATTAGAAAATAAAAAATAAAAAAATTTTAATTGTAAACTGACAAAAAGTAGAAGAAAAAAAATTTTAAATTTTTAAATTTTCCATCGAAAAATATAAAAGAAGCACAAGTATTTATTTACTTTCGACGGTATTCAGCGAGCTCTTCAGTTAATTTTCGAATTTGTCTCTCAAGATCTTCACGTTCATGTTCTGTATCTCGAACCACTTTACGAGCCTCCTTAATCCAGTTACTGTTTAATGGTATTCGATCATCACTTAAGTAAACGCTCAGCAGTTCTTTTCATTTCGATATTCTAGCATTCTATTTCAAAAACCCTTCTATTACTAATATTAAATTAATTACTAATTTGATAATAGAATTACCTGAAGTTCTCCTTCATACATCGAACGTACACTCATTGTATCCTTTCCCCATCGCCCTCTCAAAAGATCAAGATCAGCAGCCAGTTTACGATTTTGAGCTTCAAGAAAGCGAACCTGCAAAGTATAGACTAAATATTCTTATAAAAATTCGCCAAATATTGCTTCATTAAAATTATGGAAATTGATTAGGGATAATTTCTGTATCTTTTTATATCAGTTGTTTACTGATATAAAAAGAAAAAGGAATATTTGTAAAAGTAAAATTAACAAAACCTTCTCAATATAAGAAGCTAAACGATCATTTAAATCGCTCATTTCCTTCTTTTCACGTTCACGTGTATCACGTATGGTTGACGCAGCACTTTGTCCGAAAGGCGATAATCCTCCACTATGGATAGATGATGACCCAAATTCCGTAACAGTTTTAAGTATGCGACCACCAGATGCTGAAATTTTCTTTTCCGAAGGAAAGAAAGATTGGTTCTTAGCATATGCTGCTGCATAATTCTGAAATCATCATTTTCTCGCCATTTTTTAAGCTCAAATTACGAAAAAAAACTTACGGGTAGTGCTATATGTTGAGCTGGTAATATTTGATCCATTCGTGCGTTGAAATGTTGGACGAGCAGAAATTGTGCTGCGATAATCAACTAGAGAAGCGTGATCCATATCACTAAAATATTTTCGCCTATGTCACCAAATTATTTAACTATTTATTAATTATTTTAAGCATTTTAGAGTGCAAAATATTCAAGGATTCATCGTAATAAACGCATATAATTTAATTTTTCTTGAATACAATAATCATCAAATAATATAGCAATCTTCTTGATGACGATTTTACACTTATGATCTACAATCCATACATCCAAATTAATTTTGGTCATTAATCTGGAAATCAATCGTGAAATGAAAAAATCTTCGTAATTTCATTATTTTTCCTAGGAATTAAAAAGAGGTGAATAAGCTCAGTCTATGCAAATAATCATAGTTTAAGCCCAATCCTTAAGCCTGAGCCTAAGCATAAGCCTAGAATAGCGATAGAAGGAAGAAATGAGAGAATAGTAGATAGAAATAAAATAAAAATTAACGACGAAAAAAGCTTCAATTCGTCGCAAATTTTTACGCAGCGATTATTTTAAAAAAAAAATTAAAGATTTATGAAAAATTGGGAACGAATTCTAATAAGCAAAAAAATAGGCACAATGTAAAATGGTCGAATGAAATGGTTATCTATGAAATGTTTGACCGACCATCATAACCGAGCGAGCAGCAATAGCAGTAGCAACAGTATCATCCAGTTTCATCAAATATATCTATTAACTTCACTCTCATTGTCATCGTTCATCGCAGTGATTCAAATAAATGTATGAATAAAAGAAAGCAATATGTTTTAACAGTTATATTTGCACAAACAAAAACTTATCGATCGCTAAATATCCAAAATTTTATATATTTTATTGATTTTAATGGTAAATTAAATGGAAGTACAATAAACGAGAAGTTCCACAACAAGAAGCTCAAAAGGGGAGAGAAGCCTCTCCTTTGTTGTTCGAAAGATTTAATGATTACTGTAGGTGAGAAAGAAAAGAAAGGTGAGAAAGGCTATCCAAAAACAAGCTAAAATTGTTGAATATTTCACCAAAATATGTATATAATTGCTAGTGGGAGAATAAATTCATATTTTATGTGTTATCAGTGCGTTTACGTGAAAACCTCAAATCAATCTACTTAAACAAATAAATGACAAATTTTTAATTTCGACCGAATCGAAAAAAGTTGTTTGGACCAAATTATTTTAGAAAATAATGCTCAAAAAATATCGTTTGGACAAAAATGCTGCTTGCAATACAAATGGAAAAAAAAAAGCAATATGAAAACTTTTAGGGCAAATTAATGAAGGACGAATTTCACGAAGACCAAACGTGGGACTCAAGCCAAAAGGTCTTTTTATAAACCTTTGGTAAATTAATTAATTCCTGCATTAGACATTTCATTAAAGATATTTTTCTTTCTCTGCTTCTCGCTTTGCCTTCTCCCGAGAGCCTCTTAGGGACAGAAATATCCCCATTGCACGGATTTCACTCGCAATTGGAGGTTTGCTTCCATCACGAGGAAAGAATTGCACTCGTAATGTTTGTCTTGAAGCCAAAACATAACACTCGACCACTCTACTTTTCGACTTTAGAAAATTTGATGGAAGTTTGGAGAATTGCATCATAAAAAACCGATTATTTTGATTATTCTTGGCACTGCCATTTTATCTGATAATTTTATGGTGAGGCGGTTCTGGTAAGAATAATAGTTTATATCGAAGTGCTTTTTCATTGTTTCTTTTGACTCTCCTTTCTCCTTTTTTTTATCCTTTCATCTCTGTAACACCGTTACACTATTGCGTCGTCAGTAACATACGGTACTCCGATTTCTTTTCGCTCCAAAATTTTACAGTCTCTTTTCATCGCCATAGCCGATAGGAATCATGCGTTTCAAGATCAGATAAAATGGATGTAGCGAAATTTTCTAGTTAAAAATCGAAATCATTTGAGGATTTTGTGGAGAGCATTCATAAATAGCACTTTAACTAGTACAAAAAAAAATTATTTGAGAGTTCGTTTATAATAAGAGGCCTTTCGAGAGCAATAAACAAACATAAATTCATTATGAACATCGTACAGAAATAAATAAACTTTCAAACGACTGAAAAAAAGGATGTCTAGACAGTAGGTGGATAACACAACTAGTTCCATTAAATGAATAATGCCTACATATATGGAACCGTCGCAAAGAACATAAGAAAATTATCTCAGTTCATTGATAATAACAAAATAATGATGGAGGAAGAACCATATGGCAACAATAATTTCAGGTAACCTTTACCGTTAGCTAAGATTTAGCTTAAAATAAAAGAAGTAGATAAATGCCATAATTTTTTTTTTCACTAGCGCCCACTGTAACTGGTTAGTTAGGCTTAATCCGCTCGCTGATCGGACCAGACAAATTTTGCCAAAGATCTCGTCACTGGGCAATAGAAATATAGGTGGGTCACTATCACCACCCGAATTCCTGAAAGGTAAGCTTATTCTTGCGCACGTGGAACCCAAACATCCATGCTATTTCCTTTTACTTTCGCCATTCGACGGTACTGATGTCGGACGAAGCGTGGTGCGTCTGCTGTATTCGAACGCGAACCATTCACGATACAATCATCTTATTACTTGGCCACAAGTGCCACAATATTTTAATAAATACTTAGTCAAGAAATTGAAACAAACAATGCAAATATTAATTGTAAAATACTTAAATTGAATATGTGCATTAAAAAAATCAATGCTAATAGTAGAAAATAAAATGTCGCATAAAATTATGTCAATATGCATAAAAAAGAGCTTGTCGGAATGGTATAAAGAAATGGAACTTTTTTGCACAGTACATAATAGAAAAAATGGAAAAACTTTTTTTAGACCATCTCTGGCTGCGTCCATTGGCCATTAGAACGACTTATTTAAAAAATCTTTTCATCAAAGTGAGTTAGAAATTTAGGTGATCTCTCAGAATCACTCGGATTTCTCTTTTAACCAAAATTTGTACCAACCAACCAAGAGATAAAAATTAAGTCCAGTTCTTGACTGTTCAGTTCAACTAGTGATATTCTCATGGTTAAATTAATAAATATATTAAATATAAATAATTTGATTAATATAATAAATGTAAATATTGGAAATGTTATTCGATCAAATGAATTGAAAATGAGAATTATTTAGTTGCAAACAATATCGTAATAATCCACAAGAATGGTTTATCGAACTATTCGAGTGGTTGAACTAAGCGGCTTAAATTCTACGCTTTTTAGCTGGTTTCATGAACAATATTAAGGTTCTAAGTGGAACAGAATAGGTGGAAAGGCTTCAGTGATAAATAAACTAGTTTCTGTTTACTCGGCAAAAACAATTTTTCCAGTGAAATTTTAACGAGTAAAAAACTTTTTAGTGAGCATTTTTACGATTTGAAAATCATCAATTCCAGTATAAATATAGGAAATAAAAAAAAAACTTTTAGAAATTTCATTCATTTTTCTTCAAAAAGGAAAAAAATTATTTTCGAATTCAACTTTAATTCAATTAAAGATTAGAGATTTTGTTGCAATTATACTTGAATTGAAAGTTCCCTATTCACGAATATCAGAAAACTATTTATTTCTATGGTCACTCCTAGCGTTAACCATTTTATCGGTATAAACAATGTAATGGTAATGGTGATGTAATATACATCCGTAACGACTATCATAAGTAAAGCATAAGTAAAATAAATATATGCCAAGTCAAATCACATCTTTTAGCACACTAAGAATGAGAATTAGAAGATGGTTTAAAACTACTGGGCGAGCCGTATTGAGGAAGGCCGAATACGAGAACATTCTGCAACCTCACTGGTAATAAAAAAGAATAAATCATAAGATTCAAGATTTACAAAGATGCAAAAATTTACTATTCAGTGATTTGAGAAAATCGAATTATTTTAACAATTCATTTTAAAAAATCTAATGATAAAAATCCAAACTATTATGATAGGCATTTTTAAAAATCCTTGAATTTGATGAATTCAAGCGCTTAAATTAGCTAAATTACCTTTTGCCACCAATTTTAAACTCCGTTGTGGTCGTTGTAATGCTATCGGTTGATTTACGTTCGGACATTTTTGGGAGTGTTGAAGGACCAATTGGCTGCAAAATATAAAATTTATAATAAAATCACCATCGGTTTAATGAAACCTCTTGAAAAATACTGAAGCTAACATGAATAAAATTCACAAAAAAAACAAAAGAGAATTTCTAAAAAGAATCGATAGAAAAAAAAGAAATGAAGAAAGGCATAGTTTCGTGGAGAGGGGTACGGGGAGAGGGGGAAAAGAGAGTCTCGAGAAGTCGGAAAAATCGCGAATATTGAATGATTAACCCTTCTGAACCCTCACATCACCTTCTTGCCACCTAACTGATGTCCACTCAAAACTTTTCATATATGCATAGTATGCAATGTATATATAGCGCATATATAGCGACGATGCCTGGCATCGCTTTTTTCGACAATTATTTAATCGTAATGATACTTTTATCAATAAATCTTAATTTATTGTTCAATAATATAATACTTTATCATTTTATATGTTATGAATAATATTCTGAATCATTTTTGTATTTCTTTTGAATTACGCATCAGAGAATTCAACAAATTTCACCATTGTTCCGTCAAGCCAACGAAGTGAAAATCGAGAATAAGCGGATAAGCGAAATTCAAATAAGCGAACTCCACGATTAACTGTATGTCGTATGTAAAAAACTATGAAAACAAAAGAGATCTATGCGATAATATGGATTAAAGAATCAGTGATATCAAACTAATCAATGTTTTCTAATAAATATTTATTATATTCCGCAATACTACTGTTTCAACTAGTGATATAACTGTGGTACCAGCACCATCACCAGTATTGCATCATTTGAACTTACATAAATGATTCAGCTTTATTTTAAGAAAACAGCTATGAATAATCTTGTTTCATTTTTCATCATTTCCTTCGTTCAATTGACAATTGTCTTTTTGCAACATATTTTAATCATTCTTGGATGGGAAGTAATAGCAAAAATAGTAATAACGATTTTTACTGAAATTCCTATATATTTCCGATCAAATTTCTTTGCGAAATGAAAGAAAAAATATTTTTCTCAAAATATTTCTCATAAAAATATTTCTCATAAAATCATATTTTTCCTTCAATTAATTCAATTTTGACAGTTTTCTATAAAAAATTATTTAAATACCGAAACTGGGCCAAATTTGGAATTGCAATTAAAGAGTAAAGTAAGTAAAGTATTAATTTACCTAAGAAAATTTATTAAAAACTATAAAAACTTTCAGGTTTTAAGAAAAACCCAAACTTGCAAATTTTAAATCAGGCAGTGATGAATATTTCGAGAAAAGTGGAGGCAACAAGGGAAAATTTTGCACGTAATCGCAAAATGTAAGAAACAAAGGAAAGAGTGAAAGGAGATTGTTATTGATAAACCAAATAATATGATGATAAGCAATTTCATACATACCGATTTTCGCTATCACTAAAACTTTCCCTTATTAATGTTTTCTATTTCTCTTCTTCTGATTTATAACTATAAGAAATTCGATTTTCATTATTTTTCATTCATTATTTTTTTTCCGATGAACTTTGACATTTTCATATTGGAATATAAAGCAATTGAAAATTTCGAATTCTATTTAATTTTGAAAAATAGACTCTGTAATAAAAATAATATAAAACTAAAAAAAATTTCTGTTTATTGAAACGAAGAATTTGATGGATTTGAAAAAAATAAATAATTTTTTGCCTAAAAAAGTTCGTTGGAAAACAAAAAAAATGATTCATTACAATTTCTAACAAAAGTTTCGTTATGAACAATTTTAAGGAATGCGACTTGAAATTTTTGAATAGCAATGATAAATTTGCGTTTAGCAAATTATTATGGACAATTGTTATGGAACAAAACAAAAGAAATTGGATTTGCTAAGGCAGGCAATTTAGCCAGGCGAATGGTCAGTTTTACTCAGTAAAGTTAAAGGCTATAAAGAGAGATCTTCAGTTGTAGATGGTTGTTTCATGTAACAAATTTTTTTAGTAATGCCTTTGCATGAAACTTACTTTGACAGGAAGTCTTTGACGAGTAAACATTTCCGTCGACGGTTTTCGATCAGTTTTCGAATCCTAAATTAATAAATAAAAATTCTTTTTACTGGTACTTTAAAACTTGAAACCTGAAATTTGGAAATTTGCGAATTTGCAAGGAGTAAAGCTCCTACTCCTCGCACCAATTCTACATGAAGTAGATAAAGCAACTATTGCAGCAAAAAATGATTTGAGATAATCTTTGATGAGCAATTTTGCAAAAATTTGCAACAACGTTCAATAATTGGTCTTAACTAAATTAATTAATCGATAACAACTAGGCAAGCAGAAAACAATTTTAATGAAATTCACTCGGATAAGTATGAAAGGAATGCATAAAATAGCTCAGCCACTTGGCTGAATATGAAAAGAATGTGCGACTCAAAGCGACTTAATCAGATTTTTAATCCGACTTTATTTTAGTTCTCAATTTTATCAACTACATTTTTATTTTTTAATTTTTAAAATCCCCATTTTACTATAAACTATAAAAATTATTATTATATATTATTATAAATTATTCAGCCAATCAACAAACTGTAGATAAGCTAAACCAATCATATGGAAAAACTACTCCACGAACAACGATAGCAAATAATGAAGCTGAAGCAAAGCTGTTGTTAGATAAAAATTAATTTCGAATAAAGCCTATGCGGAATAATGTCGACTGAATTAAGGATGGAAAGTACAAATAAGAGATTTTGCTTTATCTGATCTAATCTGCGAGTGATGCTGGCGACTCACTTGCATTCTATCGCCAAGCGACTCCCTGGCATATTTCTCTAGTGCGACAAGCCAGCGGAGCCGGTCTAACCAGTAACGGTGAGGGCTGTTTTAAAAAAATCTTAACCATTATTTGGGATTGGCGAATATTTTATTTTGTCGCAAAAGAAAACACTGCTAATTGCAATAATGATGGGTTCAGAAAATAGAAAATTCATTTTAATAGACGACGAAAATCATCAATTGAAAGAGATCAGTCGGAAAAGAAATGACAGTAAAACAAATAATAAGCGATGAGACATTTCAAAATGCTATTTTTCATGAATAAATATTCCTTGTTTTATGAAAAAAATAGAAAAACAAACGAAAATCTTTTTCGAAAAATTAAAGCAATAAATAAAAGTTTTATGCTCGATTGCCTACGAAGAATCTTCAATTTCAAATGCATATTTAAAGTTTTTTAATGTTTCAGTTTGACTGAATAGGTTTCCAATAAAAAAATGATTTAATTACCATTTTATTTTATATCATTAGAATCGAATCTATTTAAAAAGCAATGAGAGAATTCGATTGTTCGTTACATTGGCTGTTAGTAGGGAAAGAGTTTTGCAGCCAGGCAGACATTTGAGAATAGAAGTACAGCTGGGTGCCTGGCATTAATCGGATTTGTTAATGGCATTAATCGGTTTATTCTTGCATTGTGTTCCAGTTAATTTTGAAAGGATTAGCAAAATAAAACTCAAAAACGTTAGTAGAGTTTAATTTTTTTTTAAAACATCAATGAGTCGGTAGGCATGAATTTTTTTCGACGAAAAATCCAGAAAAGCAAATTAAGTGCAAAAAAGTGATTTGCTGGAATGGAGATTTACCAAGAAAATCCAGGAAATAAAAAAAAGAGGAGAATTTTCAATAAATTTTAATTAAGATCCAAAACAAATGTGTTGAAAAAGAAGATTTTAAAAATTAAAATAACTGATCAAACCAACTTCGTAACGAGTCGACCGAGTATGCGTTTGGCCTCTGTCATATCTCGTTGTTGCTTCATCTGATATTTTTGTATCCTTTCGGTCTGTGGCATATTTTGTTGGTACCTCATCCGACATTCTCATATCTGTTCGACTACTATCATATCTTGTTTGTGTTTCATCCGGTATTTTCGTGTCAGCTTGGCCTTTATCATATCTTGTTGATACCTCTTCCGATATCTTTAAAGCAGTTTCACCACTGTCATATCTTGTTGGCACCTCATCTGATATTCTTTTTTCCGTTCGGCCGCTATCGTATCTCGTTGATGTCTCATCAGGCATTCGCATATCTGTTCGACTTCTTCCATACACTGTTGATGCTTCTTCCGATATCTTTAAAGCGGTTCGACTACCATCATATCTTGTTAATGTCTCATCCTTATGCTTTTGCTGTTGTACTTGCTGAATAGTTAATTTTAAAAATAACTGATTCCAGAATTTATCATCTGATGTGCTTAATTAAACAGTCAAATAAAGTTAAATAAATAAATTTGGAGCTATTTTTGTTTTCAAAATTTACCTCCTTATCATCTTGTCTAGTGGATTTGATCACAGCCCACTTCGCAGATTTTTTTTCTTCTGGCACCTGAAATTATTAATTATTGATGTTTGGAAAATCAGTTAATAAGTATTCTGAAAATAATAGATAATAGAATTGCATAGAACGAAAAAATGTCTTTGTTTGGCAAATTCATATTCAAAAAATAAAATTAAGCTAAACAATAAAAAAGCAAACACAGTATTTCTACAGCCCTTAAATTTAAATGATGTGAATCGATTGAATAATATGGGTGAAATAACAAACAGTGATCATTTCGTCTAGTTCCTTAGTTTTCTCGAGACTAGACGCAACAGGAAATGTGGTCCTTCTAGAAGTATCCCAATTTTCCGTTGCATGAATATTGCTTGTCCAATCGGAATCTTTAACGATGACAGTAGTCGAAGATGCAGTGTCAGAAGGCCTATCTGCATCAGGTTGTGCCCTGATTTTAGGTGCCCATGATTCTACAGTCCTTGTTTCTGCTTCTGAAGCTGATGTAAAAGGAGATTGTGAAGGTGTAGTTGATGGGAAGCTGTGCTTGTCAGACCATGTGCCCCTCGAAGTGGATGACCAAACTTCAGTTATTTTTGACTCTTCTATGTATTCTCGTTTCCGAGGTGTTGTATCATGCATAATCTGAAACTTGCATTACATATATATAATTATAATAATATTTATATATATATAATTTTGATAATCCTAAGACCTTCAGTAGCATATGCTGGATCCCATTGTTAAGTTGTAAATGATCATCGCTACTCTTTATTATGGTACTATCAACTTGCATTCCTTTTACAACAATATAAATCCCATTATTTTGAAGCCAATTTTGTTTTTTCGACTTATTTTTTATAAACCGAAGTAAGTCTTCGCATGTTGCAATTTCGCTCTTTCACTCTTATCACCAATGAATATGGTAAGGATTTAAAATTTTTATTCAATAATTTGCTTGTGTTGGTAAATATTTTTTTCCAGTTTCTGGTTATTTCTATCATTTATAATATATATATATATATATATATATATATTAATTTCTCCAAAATCCATACTTTTTTTACTTCTTTTTCTCGCGAACTTCGATCCGCATCATCAGTTCTTCTAATAAATTCTCGTTTTTCATCGTACTCATATATAGCAATCTTAATATCTTCAATTAAATATTTCCTCATCAATTATTTGTTGGGTTTTTTCTTACAAAAACGAAAACTCTCATAAATTTAGAAAAATATTTCATCAATTTCAGAAGAAAATATTTGAAATTAAAAAAATTGGAATTCAAAAAAATAATTGTAATCAAATTTTCTAAGAATTTAAAATATTATTTAGAGAATTGATTTTCTTCTAATAATAAATGTAATCAAATTAACAAATTATCTGATTTTTTTCCATCAATCAAAATTGATCATTTGAAAAGTTTGGATTGACAAATAAAGGATAAGATTGCAAGGATTCACCTGTTCCTTCCGGCTTATTGGAGATTTCGAGTAGCTTTCCGAAGCTGTTGGTGGAATGGCTGATTTCTGGAAAAATATTTTGATGGAGAAGAAATTATTATATTTTAAAAAGAAATAGATAAAATATAGGAATAAGTAATAAATATCTCGCCACCCAGCCATAATGACCGAATATATAGAAAGCAAAAGAAGAAGGATTCGTATTTTGTTTTGCATAAATTTTTTCGTACCTTGAAAATCCCAATGATATCCCTTCGATAAATAATCGTCGTAGTGTAATTTATTTCAGTCGTCAAATGAGTAGTTAAAAGCTTTGGAACAAAATAAAATAGCATAATTAATAAAATAAAAATAAGGGATGAAAAGAAGAGTAACATTTTATCAAAAACTACAATATTATAAAGAAAGTAAAGATGACAAGGATTTAAGGTTATACCATTCATTGAACTTTTCATACTAAAATACATGATAAATTATTCATTTTTATTTTAAACGTGTCGTTTCTAACTGAACTAAAAAATCAGACAGATGTCACTGAACTAGATGCTGTTTTTGCAGACGATTATCTTAAAACCAAATCACCTATTTTTCAGGTCAATTAATCTAAGCCTTCAAATTGAAAAAACAGTAAAATATCATGAATAAATCAGTTGTCTTTCGTTAAAAGATGAAGCTAAATCCACTGAATTCATATTTCTAATTCTCTGGACAATCTTCACCTTTTTTGGTTTCTTTACAAATAATAGTTAGAACGATAAAAAGTGAGAAGGACGAATTGTAAAATTCCGAATTATGAGCTGCGAAATATCATTAAATCACTAGGCACCGGAGAAGCCAAATCCAATGAATTCATATCGCTAATTCTCAACTAAATCTTCATTTTCAAATTAAATGAAAAGAAAAAGTAGAAAAAATAGAGAAAATAATGAAAAATTCACAAAATTGTCAAAAGAACGAAAATTTAAAAATAGAAGCACATTTGATGAATTATTAAACTCAACTATATCAAGTGAAACGGTTATTCACTGATCAACTTAACTCCTTTATTTTAGGAAACATTGAGATAGCGACTGCTATCAGAGGAAAAAAAGAAAATTTCCCAATTATGGCAACTTTTTGAGAGAATTCTTTCAGCCTTTTGTGAATTCGATATTGTTGTTTATCACCTCCAGAAAAACATTAATCTGTCTTCTGTAATTTATAAAAGAACATATAAAAGATATAATTATAATTTATAAAAGATAAAAATATAAATATAGAAAAATATAGAATATCCTATAAATATTCGCTTACTCCATCTGCTATGGAAAACCTTTTGCCAGGAAGTCATTTGGAGGTAGAAGTATACAAGTAGGTTACTCGTTGGCAGTTGAACTATGATTTTTTAATGACGAGCTTATTCGTTCTTCCAACAATTTACACCATTGCTGATTTGGTTAATTCAGCTAGTAACTAGAGTAAAATATTTCCAAGGTTTTCGTTCTAGTGCCATGCTTGACAATAATTGAAGTCATTCTTTTTTCCACGACTAAATTCTGAACCAATCGTGTCAATCCAATTTTCGATTGGCGCCATCCATCCTAAATCTTAGAATGAAGCAAGACGTGCCTCAAGTTTTAATGCTGTGGCGATGAAGAACATGACCTAATCAGCACATGCAACGTCTTATGCTTCGATTGATGCAGATAGCATCAAAATATCTCATATGACATGCTGTCGGTGCATAGGATTTACCTTAGACTTAGGATGATAACCTAATAATAGTCAAATACAAATAGTTTCCTAATATCTTACTTACACTCTCATTGTCCAAATTCTGCAGTCGTATGCTAATAGTATAGCCAGATAGATGCGAAGAAATAGAAAAAACTTCATTTTTAAGTGATTTCGCGGCATCCAGAGAGTTTTTATAGCAATTTTCGCTTGATCATTAGGTGTGAGAATGGATTTGACATATGTAAAACCTAATGCTAGTACTTCCTGAACCGTTAATAAACGAAAATAGTAGTCTTATCAGCATCTGGTATATAAAACGAAAAGAAACAATTAAGGACAATTTTCACTCTTACCGACATACAGCCAGGCTTGCGGCAAGATGCGAAAATGGTAGTCGAGGCGACAATACTATCGCTAGGCTATCTTACTTTCCTTACCTATGCAGTGGAGATAGAGAAACAGTAATATCATTATAATTGGATTTGTTTGGTAGTAATATTATATATTTCCGCAAATCTGAGGCTAAAATGTAATGAATTTTAGCGTAGTCTAAAATGATTATTCAGGGAAATAAAAGCAAAGCTAATTTCGCTCCTGTTTTCTTTTAATAGTAAAAGGTTTACTACCAAACGAAATTTCTACTATCGTTTTGTGGAAAAGAAGACAATATTTTGTAAGACAAATTAAATAGATTTTTTCCACAATAAACGAAATGGGTGAAAAGGCCATCCGCTCCAGTGCTATAAGAGAGACAAGTTTGTCCGATAACAGCTTTAAAAAATCGTAATAGCAAATTGTTAATATTAATGATCGATTTTTTGTTAAGCTCAGTATCTCATACGATTTGGAAAACTGCAATAACCAAGCATGAGAAGAATGAAATAAAAGCTGTTTAAATAAATAAACAATTCATAGTATTTAAAAAATATTATTTTACAAAATAAAACTAAGGAAATAATAGCGAATAATTAAACTAATCTTGAAACTTATTAAATGAAGACCATTTTAAGAATTTTTTGCGGAGAATTTATAAAAAGTTCTGTCGATCTACCGATATGCTCCTTTTAATAATGATAGGTCTAAAAATACGCTTAAAAATAGATAGCATCCTTTGAATCGATTAACGTATTATCAAAATTGGAATAATTTTGGAGAACCACTTCCTTATACCTAAGTGAACTTCTTCTAGGAAATGGTCATATATAGAGCGCGACAACCCTCAAATTATATGCGCTTTTAGGTGAAGAAGAAGCAAAAGAATAATCTTCATTTAAAATTCTTTACTGAATAAGAAATAAACTAATTAAAAATTGTTGGAGGGCGACTTACCAAGTCATTGATAAGTATCATTGGATAAGCTTTAAAATATGGAAGGATCGGCTAGCGATTTACAGTACACCTCTAACTTTTAAAAAATGATAATAACAATAATCAATTGATATATATGATACAATAACCTACAAAAGTTTTTCATGAAAATTTTTAACATCGATCATGAGAGATTTTTTTCAGTTCACGAAAAGGTATTTGGTCTTCCGAAAAGATATGCTGGTTTAAAATTTTTCGAAAAATTCGGAAACTAGAAAGTCCAATTGGCACGTTCCAAAAAAGTCACAAATAAATAAATCTGTGATTTGTGGTACTTTCCAGTTCATTTGCTAGAAATTTTCCAAATTAAGAATAGATTTCACCACAAAAAAAATAAATCTGAGGAAGAAGAGGAGTGGTTGTTGTGCAGATTATCGTCAAGTATGACAACCTACTTTTACCGCCAAATGACCTATTCATAATAATCCCTCATCGAGGTAAGCCAGTGAAGTGATCCTTGTGATGACTTTTATTAATTAAATCCAACTCGATTGTTATTCACTGAACTGAGAGCAAAGAACCTGTGAAAGCGAAAGGGAGAAGCAAGCTCGGTATTTTTATTTTTTTCAATGTCGCGTTAGTTCGTTCAGCAATCAATTTGACAATAAAGTCAGTCCTTATAAGACATTTTAGAGATGCTTTCATTGTGTATGTATTTGTACAACCAGAAATTTCATATAATAATTTTGTATTTATTTAGTAAAAGATGAATTAAAAATCGATAGTTTTTATTCGATGTTAAAATTATTTGAAATGTAAATTTTTTGCTGCTCCTTTAGGTTTTTGGAAACTTTAAGGCCATTCACCTATATTTTCTACCAGTTTTGTATGTCAAAGAACTTTTCCTATTTTCAAATGCGCCGTCTTTTAACAATCTCTCTTAGTGCCATATAGGCACAGCTTTAATTCTAGTTATTTGCCTATCATTAAAAGTTCCTAAGGATCCATCTACGCCTACATTTCTCATTGACTACCTAGCGAAAAGATTAGGAGGCAAGCAGAACTGTTCTGCTAAAATATATACAAATAAATATATATATATATATAAATATAATAAATATATAAATATAAATATAATATAATGAACAACTTTTAAATTAGATAAAATTGGCGAATGAAATAAATATTTCATAAATTTTTGCAATATCGACAATTTATAAATAGAATTTACATATGAAAATGAAAAAAAATGAGACGAATCTCGCAGATTACTTTCATCAAATAATTTGATTACAGTAGATTCTAGGATAATGACGAAAATCCATATTTTTAAGTGTAAAAAGCCAAGTAAATTTCGAATTTCAATTCATGTTCATTCTTCTTTTACTTTATTTTAAAGCGTTTGCACTTTTCAAGAGTTTCGCGTTTTTTTAGATAAAATTTGCTTGCCTTCGAGAATTTCAATATAATTATTAAATCCACATTTCAGATAATAATTATAAAATGAAATATTTCTTAAAGTTAGTTTAAGAAAAAACAATCTCAATAATAAAAATTTGGAAATAATGTTAATAAACCTTTTCAACTCCCCGTGATCGTTCGCCATCTGATTCAGTTGAAATTTTTGAATCAATCAATTCGTATTCGACTTTTTTATATTTGCTACCTGCTGGCGTAGTTCTGAACTCCACGTTCGATGGAAATTGAGGAAGTTCTTTCGCTTTTGGACCTCCCTTAAACTTATTTCTTATTACCTTTTTTAAAATATTTCCCTTCTTACCCTTCTTTAAAATATAGTTTAGCTTTTCATTTATTTGTTCAGTTCTTCTATTAATCGGAAACAACTGAAAATGTAATCGCATAAGACTAATAAGTGGTTCATTCCAAAATTAAGACCATCAAGAAGAATATTTTTAAATTTTAATAACAAAGCACAAATATAAGAAAATTTTTCTCTTAGTGTTAGGGAACAAGATTTGTTAATATAATTTCTTTTCTTTCATATTTTGGCTTTTTAGGATTATAGGAAGTGAACCAAAGTAAATAGTGTTAATAAACCATGTGAAAATGAAATCCAGAAGATCCGGAAAAAGAAATAAGAGGCTAATTGAATGTTGGATAACAGTATGTAAATGAAAATCTTTGCTATTTATAGGGCCAAAATTCTTCAATAATAAATAGAAAATAACATATGAAATACGGAAAAAAAGAGAATGATTAAGAACCTTTAACGAAAAAAGCAAAATTAATAAAATATTACTTTATGACAAGATTCTTAGTGATAATGGAAGATGTATGAGAAGTATTTATCTCCTTCGAATCTAGGAATGAAAAATGCTATTAAGCAAGAAGGACAATCAAGAATGTATTACGATACTAGTGAAAGCAACTCTTAACGAAAACTTAAAGACACTTCGTCTTGTTCAGCAAGAGTGAGCATTTTATTGCAAGTGAAATGATGATGCTGCAGAGCTCACTTTTATCCACAAATGGTACTCTGATGATAAGGTCTTATCATAATCAAACCAAAGCCAAACCAAACCAAAATAAATGCTAATAGAAGTGGAAAAATGGAATATAAATGGAATGGAAATGGAAAAACTGAGAATTTTAGAATTCTTAAGCTACTTTATAAAATATTTATAAATCCCAAAATAATCCAAATTCAAGACCCTCATAAATTTCCATTTTAATATTAAAATTCTCGTCAAGAAATAATAATTTTATAATGCTATAGCAGCTGCATGCCTTCAGTTTCGCACAGCACACTCAGCTAGTCAAGCAGCCAACTATCTATTCATCCATTTGTCCAACTATCCATTCATTTATCAAAATTCACCTATCGAAGAACCGATAAGAGCAATTGAAAAAACAAAGAAAATGAAAAAAAATGATTTTTTTTCTCATTTCACGCATTTCGCAAGAAAAACAAGTTCATTTAATTTCTCAAAATATTTTTGCTGTCAATTATTTCAAAAAATACTTTTTTCTTATCTATAAAGCTTGGCACAAATTTGATTTTTTACTTCCTTCAAAGTGATAAATGATGAATGAAATAAATTTTTAACATTCGAAAATGTAAAAATTAACAAAAAACGATTTTAAAAAAAACTATCGTGAAGACTAATGAAAATATTTTGAATCATTCGGTAAAAAAATTTAAAAATTTTTCGATGATTGATTGTTCAAAGGAGAAATTTGAAGGAAAAAAGAAAGAAGAAATGAGAAAAATAAAAGATTTCCAGAAAACAAAAGATTTGTTACCTTAGGAGTCCATTTCATTCCATTACTATCCATCCAGTTCCGTTTCGCATTCATTTCAAATTGTTGTGTAAGCGCACTCACATCAGCTTTTGCAGGCGGTGCAGTTCGGGGCGGAACGCGTGAAACTGGTATATTTGACTTAAAATTCAACTCTATATTAAATAGATCAATGCATACTTCGTCATTCAAGTATCCCAAATACCTGAGTAGGTGTATAGGGCTTTTGATTATTTTTATCGTATAATAAATGTTTCACTGCTGAATTTATTGTCAGAAAGTGGTAAAAAAATGAATTATATTTTACAAAAATTCGGTGGTCCCATTTTTTTACATTAATCAACTTTTTTCAGCAAAAAAGTCAAAAAATTTAAATTTATTATTGAAATATAGAAAAAAAGTTAAGACAAAAATAGAATTTTATTTACTTTAAATTATTAGTGGATAAATTTTATGGGCAATTTTCTGGAAAAATTTTCTCCTATCAGGGATTAAAAAAAATCCTTATTGGTTACCTTCGAAACCCATACTCTTTACCTCATTCGAAGTAATATATGAACTCACAACATATAAACTCGCTGTTATATTAATATTATATTAATATTATATTAACCTATTAACTAATTGAATTAATTTCATAAATATAATAATTATTAATTGAAATATTAAATATAGGTAATAAATTAAAATATAAACAATATTAAAAGTAAAATATAAAAATATAAAATAGAAATACGAACCATATCAGAACCGCCGTCTTTCAGTTGAGCAATATTTGTTATTTCGGTAGTTGTTGTAATGGTTGTTTCAGTGGTTATTGTCGATTCAGTCGGTATTCGAATTGCTGATTCACTAACAGCTTTAGAAACTCGAAGTGGCGATTCGCTTGATGGTGCTTGAATCGCAGATTCACTTGGTGCTCGAACTGTAGACGCTGAACTATATGGATACTTTGAAGCAATGCTGCAATCATTCAATTTATTTCAGTAATAATCGATCACTTTTGGATAAATAATTTTGGTAGTCGTAGATATAATTCAGATTGCTATTATCTATAGTGCTTATCTAGATTGTGTTTAAAGCTTTTAATGGATCTTTTTAGCGAAGAAAATAGTTGCATTCTTTGAAGGTTAAAATAAAATAAAATATATAGGAGAAAGGTAATACAACGGATTTTGATAAAATCAAGGTTACTAACTCTATTTTCTATTCTGCTATAATCATAATTATGAAATCCAATTAGGGCTTAGTGAAAATAACGCTTAAGTTTTATCCCAAGCATATTCACAGATCACCAAAGGGTCCACGAAAGATCCATGGATTGGAAAATCAATAGCTTTTGTTAAATGTGATTAATTATAAAAATATTAGCTGTTTCAGATCAAATATCATATAATCATAGATTACTTAAAAATAGGATCTGTGGAACCACCAAAACGAGTCTTTGTCGCCTCAAATGTACTCTCTTCTTTATATTCTAATTCTTTTGTTTTTTCAACAGTTTGTGAGCGATGTTCACCACCGACAATATTTTCATAATCACTTAGAAACTCACGCAAAGATCCGGTTTTCAATCTAAAAAATATTGAACAATAAAAAGGACGATAAAGAACTTGGAAATGAATTTATTGAGAAAGTTTATCACCTAAGGAAGAGATTTGTTTAATTTAAGGAAAAACAAGCAAATGATAAATATTATGAAAATGAAGTCAACAAAAATCGTTCTATTCATCGACTCAAAAGATATTTTAAATTAAACTGATTGGCTTTGAATGGATGTATTATTTATAATTCATAGTTATATCAAATAGATTTTTCATTTTTCTATTTATTTTTTAGGAAAACAACATTTAAAAAGATTCGCAGTTGTTTGATTAACCTTTGATAGACGAGGATAAACTTAAAAACACGGATAATTTTTTAAGATTCACCTATATCTTCTGCTATGACTCTCGATCATCTCATCTTAGAAGTCAATGCAATTAGCCGAAACAGAAATTCTGCAGTTAAGAATAAAAAATAATTAAAATGCGTCGAAAATTCACGAAAGACATGAATTGAAATTTTTTTTTTAAGAACAAGTAGGAAAATTGAGAATTGAAGAAAAAATAAATTCATAATGAAATTCTCGAAGAAATTGATTTTTAATCACTGTAACTGGTAAATTTTACTTTTCCATTTTTTTCTTCACTTATCAAGCCATTAAATAACTAAAATAACTCTTTTTTTTCAGTTAGAACAGTCATTTTCATTAATGAAAATTAAGAAACATATATGGAGCTATATGGACTTTTTTTTAAAAAGTCCTCACTACTATTACTGATTAAACTCGCTGCGCTGGACTGTCACACTAAACAAATATACCTTGGCGATAGAAATACAAGGAAGTCGCCAGCATCACCCCGATTTTTGGGCAGATTTACTCGTCCAGGTTATAGAACCATTGGCACTCCAAATTGGAACAATCCACTGAGCCATTCTACCCCTATACTATATGGACTTATAGAATGAAAAAAGGAAAGGCTTCTATAATCTAAAGCAGACGTCTTATCCTTGTAGCCTGCAGAGCAAATGAAGAACTGAAATAAATAGTGACTAATCCGTTAATAATACAGTACTTTAGGAAACTTTTTATTTTGGTGAAAATTTGTTAGCGAAGTTATGAACTAAGAGAAGGGAATAAAGCCTATTTGAACGATAATAATGCACTCACTCTCAGCTGAAATAAAAATGCTTATTGAATGAATTTGCATATTTAAAACGCGATGTGCAAACCTAAAGCCAAATATAAAAATATTAATACCTTACGACTTGAAATGAATGGCCGTTCGTTCATTTGATAGTAATGAAACGATTCTTTCCGTAAAAAAAAGACTTTAGAATTGGACGAATCGCTATTTCAGAGATTTTTTCGGCAATTCACAAAGATGTGAAGCGTTATCAAATAGATGGCCATAACATTTACGAATCAACATTTAACCAACATATGAATGCAATAAACCTATTAAAATAAGTGCGAAAGCAAATGACTTAAACAACTTATCAAAGCCGATTTTTGCGAATGCGTTCACAAGGATTCTTATAAATGCTTAAGTGAGAGACAATTTTTGCAAATGCATTCATTTCACAGGAATTCTTATAAATGCTTAAGTGAGAGACAATTTTTGCAAATGCGTTCACAACGAACCATTTTTTCTTCAATTTCATCAAATAAATTTTTTGAAAATTTCGAAAATTTTTTCGTATTATCGACATATTATCGGCATACATAGAATTTTGATAAGATTATTACTCTGTTGATCCAAAAAATGAGAGAAATTAAATGCTTTAAGCAGCAGAAATGCCTTAAGTAATTAATAATCTTTATAAATGCTTCAAATTTCTGCCTAGAAAACATAAAGTTTCCACAACTAATAAGCCAAATAAACGACTCGCTAAGTTGCACAAAAGAATCGTGTCAAATGAAAAAAAATTGCATATTCAAACAAATTTAGGGCAAAGGAGACGGAAAAAATGCAAATAAGGTAAAGAATAACAAATGCATGGATCCCTCCGATTAAACGCTCATTGTGCGATTACAATTATAAAAAATATAAAAATTGTAAAAGTTATATAAATTTATAAATTATGAAGAATTAAGTTGTAAATTATTTATAAAATAATTATATATATGTATATATATAAATAATTATTTATTATTTATATAAATAATTTTTTATAAAAATATAAAAATATTAAAGATATACAAAAATACGGACAAAACTGTCTGTAAATTAAGAAATTTGATTTCAACATTCGATTAAAAATAGCGAAATAGGAAAAGAAGCTCTTCGACCAATAGTGCGTTTCAAATCGCTGTAGAGACTGATTTATATGGCAATACACGCTTTAGTATATTATAGATTATAGGAATCAGCTTATACGAGTTTCATCATCGGGAAAAGATAGCCTACGCTGCATCTACCACTAATGGAATCAGGGAAAAGAAAATCTATGACCCTATGACTATTCTTTTCTTTAATACACATTTTTATCGCTCTCAAGAAAGGCTGATGTACTGCCACTAATTCCTCTCGAAACAAGCATCATTAGTGCAGTAAAGTGAATTTTGGTTAATATCGTTAGATATCGTTTTCCTCATTTTTAATATAAATAGGATTCAAGATATCAATATGATTTTCGCAATTTTGATGTCATAAATAGGGGGCGAAAAAGCGATTTGGTAATTGCTATCCATTTTAAAAAAAATAGATAAAATAATAAAAATACGGATTAATGGATAAAATAGAGTTACTAAACCTTGTGCGTTTTTCATCGATTTCTGTCAAACTGCTGCCGTTAATCCGTCCATTTTGCGCCCATCTTTCAGTATCAGAAATGAATTCGGCACGTGCTAATGTCGATGCCGGTGAATATTGAATTTTTATAGGTGCACGCTGAAAACTCGTAGTTGTTTAAGAATAATTCGGGGTACTTTAATATTTTAATATTTTTGGAGTTATTGCTGTGGTATTTATTAAAACTGGAAATACTGAATATTAATTGGTTCAGCCAATTTCGATAATCACCAGGCTTACATATGGTGGATGAGCAACTTCATCTAACATCGTTTCCATCGACATCGATACCTAAAAGAGATTTGGTGATTGTTAGCTGTTTGAAAAATTACCATGCAATCACCGATTTTCTTGTTTTGATATGGAATATAATTGTTCGAATGAAAAAAATTATGATTTATGCCTTTTTTCAGATTTGTTTATTTTTTACGTTTATTTTGTAAAATATCAATAACAACAAAATCATTTTCGAAAAATAGGATCATTAATCTTGCCTATAGAGTCTATGAATTATCATATTACTTAATCATCACTCATCTCTTCTTATTTTAACAATTTTAACAATCATTTTAATGGCAAAATGGTATTTCTTGTCTCGATTCCTGTTAGATGCTGATCATTATCAAAGTTGATCTAATCTAATCATGTAGGAAACATGAAATCATTTCGGCTCTTATTTCATCGATGCGATTTTACAATTTTATAAATTTTGTATTAGTTTCAATTTCGAAATCTCATCAAATTGCATCTTTAAGAAAAAATTCAGAAAAATTAAAGAGATAAGATTACTTACTTCTACTTGCATAAATTCCTCATTTCGAGGACCGCTTCCCTGTTTTACCTGAAAGTTTCGCAATTCACTAGAGATTCATAATTTCGGATTTATCTTGCATGTTCGTGTATTTTTAGCTACAATCTTGGCAGATTTAATAATTCGTAGAAATATAATAACATGTAGAATATAAAAGATCTAAAACTGAAAACTCATTTCAGTTTAATTCACAAGAAATTTTTTGTGAAGAAAAAATCTAATTTTAAAAAAATCGCAGCGCTAACAAAAAAAATTTTTGTAAAATAAATTTTTTTACCTCAGTTCGCTCAATAACCATGCGACTACGGCTGTGAGATCGCGGTTTAGGTTCATATCGGCTAGTGGAATCTAAATTCGTCATCGAACGTGAAGTGTGCGACATTCTCGTCGGTCGTACTGAATTTCAAAATTTAAAGTTTTGATGTAAGAAGAGCGAAATTTCGATTTTTAATCGAACCACTGGTTACCAATTAATTAAATAACAAAAATAAAAATAAAGCTTCAAAAATGATAAAAGCTGATAATAAGCATAGAGCAATTATAATGCAAACAAACATGCACACCCATCATTAACATCATTAAATAATCATTTCAGTACGCTTGTTCGGCTCCTACATCTTTTAAATGTGACCCATTATTTCTATACTAGTCGGCTTCAACGTTACCATTCAATTAAGGGGATGCAATTGACCTCATACTGTTGCTCATCCTCAGCTAATACTCGACCGTGAATTGCATAAACTTGTGGAAAGCACCTATTTTCAATTGTTTCAGCTTCATAAATTTCTCTTCGAACTTATATTTGTTAATTTCTCGCGTTAAATCATTGAGAGCGAGCAACCTTTGGAAATTATTCACTCAGAATTTTTTATGAATCGCTAGAAACATGTTAAACAAAAACAGAAGAGTAATAATTCTCCTCCTACATAACTGATTTCCAGATTTTTATTATATTTTTATCTAATTGATTCATATGACATCGGTGTGCGAAAAAGTTAGAAAATAAGCTTTTGTTGCACTCCCACGCAAAAAAGAATTGAAGAAAAAGCATAATTTGAATTCTATTATAAAATTTATGAAAGTGGTAGGTTAGAGAAAAATTGTGGTCTGAAGACGTTGGGGTAGAATTTCGATGAAATCAAATATCAATAGCCAAGAGCAATTAATAATGATGCAAAAAATTTCAAGAATTGGATGTGTGGATAAATAATGATAATTGGTATATTTCATGAAATTAACGAACTTGGCAGAGAAACGACAAACATTTGAAAAATATTGAAACAATTGAGCCATATCACATGAAAAAAAAATTTACATAAAAGTTTGAAGAAAAGGTTCATTTGAAAAGTAATAGAATGAAATAAGCATTATAATAAAATAAAACAAATTTAATCTATTTTCGATTGTAAAATTTACAATTTCAGCTTATTCCATGGAAACACTTGGAAGGTATTAATGGGATAAACTTTGATAATCACCAGAACATCCCATGATAATCACTTTTATCAGTGGAATTGATAGTGAACAAATATTTTTAAAAATGTTTCAATGTTATGAAAGGGCAAAAGAAAACAGGTTATTATATTAGATTTATCCAGTCTTTCATGCCAATTTCAATTAAACTTTTAGAAACATAGAATTAACAAAAATGCTTTTTCGATAATTGTAATAATGATAGAGTAATTTAAATTTCAAATTTTTGCCTGAATTTAAACTGTGTTTTGGTAACTCAATTTAGAGCACAAACGTTCACGCATGCAGAACTAATACTGTATCTCTTTGCCTGGAGCACACTAATATATAATAACGCGCATCTTCGTTCAGAGGATGATCAATAAATGATCAATTATACATATAAAGGAGTTTTAGCCATTCTAAACGAAAGTCCATCGATGAGGACACATCCTCAAATTTGGAACCATTATCATACAATATATGCATGAAATGAAGATAAACTGGAAAGACGAGAATATAGAAATAGAATTATAATGGAGTCTAATGCTATTAAATGAATTTTAAGTTGCCTGAACTCCGTCTTTCTATTTATGACTTAAATCGCACTTGAAAACAACTTTCCAACCGTGCTCTCTTTTTCAATTTTATCTGCCTGAACTTTGCTATTTATAACTTTTGTGAGAGATTCATTTAGCATGACAGATGTGAGATTGAAGACATGGAACTTTCTTTTAACAAACCAAAACCGCATTCAAGCAGACTGCTAATTTATTACAAAGTTTAACAATTAATATAAGCCTTAGAGAAAGTCCACAAATATGGAAAGCCGAAGTAATGATAGGCATTTGGATAACAAACATTATAGTATCCTTGAATTTTTTGTTAAAGAGTCCTCACCATTACTGGTTAAACTCGCTCTGCTGGCTTGTTGGACAAATATACCAGAGAGTCTCTTAGCGATAGAAATACAGGTGAATCGCCAGCACCACCCGGATTTTTGTACAAGTTTACTTACTACTGCGGGAATCGAACCTCAGCATCGGCGCTCCAAACTGAGGGACAACCCAATGAGCCATTCTATCCCCTTGAATAATCATTTATTAAACAACAATTAATAATTAAACATTTTACGACATGCAGAATTTTTTATCACTTTATTCACTGAATGCAGAATGTAGTGAATTCACAAACTAATGGTATTAAATCGTTTTTGACGATTTCTTGAGAAAGGTACCCAATATAAATTGGAAACATTATTAATAAGGGAATGAATCTGCTGTGAATCTGTAACCAATTAATCAGAGAGGGGGGAGGGGGGTGGGAGGGTGGAGAGGGAGGGAGTGGAGAGGAATGTTTATTATCAGCGTCGTAAAATGCTCAATTGATCGCTAACGCCGATAGCAATTTTCATTCAGATTTGGGCAAAGGCTCTATTTTGCAATATTTCGATCTTCAAACTTCTTTTTTGCTAAAATTTTGAATCAAATTTCCAAGTGATTTTTTTCTCAGCAATTTCTAATGTGCCATAATTTATAGTGATAAGACATTTCTTAATTTTTAAATATTTCGGTTAACAATCAATCCCACTGCTTGCTTTAATTCTGAATATCTTCCATAAGTGATTAACTTTTTAATTCTAAATTTTTTTAATTTAATTTTATTTTTTTGATTTCAGTGTTCTAATCTAAATTTCTTACCCGTTTTTCAGAGGATCATATTTTGAATTCAATTTTTCTACATTAACGATAAATTCGAAAAATTTAAAAATCAATTAAAAATCAATTTCCAGATTAGATAAAAATGTTTCGCGTATTAACGATTAAAACCATATAATAAGCATGAAAATGTTGCGCAAAATCGCTGGAAAAAATGAAAAGGCAAATGAAATGATATTGTAAAATTCGCTATTGTAAATATTATAGAACAAAAAAATTCAAAAATTTTCGAAGTCAACACCAAAGTCTGAAATTTAAGAAGAATTTTAATTTCTACTCTTTTTATTTTATGTACGCACTATACACTTAGCAATTTAATCAGCTAAAATTCACTAATCGAAAAACGTTGGAAAAATTCATAGCCGAAATGGCTGATTATAATTGTAATCCTCATCTTTCATATTCTCTAGCGGAGAGCAGTAATTTAAAAATTTAATTTAATTTAGCAGTAATTTAAAAATGAAGTAAAATCATTGTCGATCATTAGAAGCAGTGGAAATAGAAAATTTGAACATTGAAATTGAAATTATAATTACTACCAAGTTACGTAAATTATTAAAACTTATTTTAAAAATATTATTAAAACTTCGTTTGAAATTTCTATTAGTAAAATGATTAAAAACTGTGAGAAAAATCGTCAACGGTAATTTATCACTTTATCATTTGTCATTTATCATTTCATTTCATTGTTTTAAACTGCTTAATTGCATTTGATACATTTTGACACATTTCTGACAATATATTTTATGATTGGCATGATTGGCTTTAACGAATTGTAAAAACGAAACTTATGATTTTCATAATATTATTAATATTAATAATAATGATATTAATAATAATATTAATAATAATATTATTAATAAGCAGCAGCAGTTCGAAAAAAACCTTACACGAGTTTTTTTTGCCAATATTATATGGATCAATATTATATTGCGCGAATGTGCATAAAAATTAGAAACTTTTTGTTAACCATTCATTATTTTTAGTTTTGCTGGCTAATTTGGCTATTGGAACGACACTCTCCACCAGAATTAGAAATATAATTAAATCATCAGCGCCATTTAATTTCGCTACTTCGCTTCACCTTTAATTTTATTTCACCTTTAATGAGAGGTTTTCTTTCGTCAAAGTAGTTTCTTTTCTAAGAATCCTCACCTTTACTGGTTAAACTCGCGCCGCTGGCTTGTCGCACTAGACAAATTACCAGGGATGTCCCTTGGCGATAGAAGGTGAGTCGAGCATCACAACGATTTTTGGACGGTACTTGCTCCTGCGGAGAATAAAACTTCGGCATCGGCGCTCCAAATTAAGCAACAACCCACTGAGCCATCCTACTTGAAGTGTTAGTCGAAGCAATATACCACTCGACATTTCGTCCATAACTATGGAGGAAATTCACTGCATCGCAAACTACGCATTTCGAAAGTTTGTACAAATCAATGATGAAGAATTTATAAAAAACTTTGCTGAATATAAAGTAACACTAATTAGTTAAAATTTATACAGTAATATTATTTAAACGATTAGACGATTTTTAGTAATAGACGATTTTTTTAAGTTGAAAAATTGATAAGAAGAATTATAGTTGAATTGTGGGTACTTTATAAAATAAAAATAGGAATTCGCAATGAATTTGATAGAGTATTAGTTAGTGTCATTTTCATTTCACTTAAGAAGATTATTTCAAAGAGATTTGAATTAGAATCACTATTGAACATACAAAACAAGCCTCACACTTCGTATTATTCATTTATTTCACTGGAAAATGGTCGATAAATATCGTAAAATCCATAAATTTTTAGGAAACAAAATTATTTATTGCTTTTTGCTTGAAATGCAGCCAGTTCTGATGCTCTTAATGGCGTAGCGAGTATAAGCAATAGCAGTAGATGAACAGAATTAATTGCTTAATCGGCATTTTTGCCTCAACCACATTCTGATGCTTTCTGATGCTTTAGACTTTAACTGGCAGCAATAAAAATTATAATACTAATAATTTTTAAAAATTTATCAATGTCCATAATGTTTTTATACAAATCTCATCAGAAATTCTCATTTCTTGTTTATTTACAGCGTCGCTTAGAAGGACACCAATGGCTAAAGAGGATTCTTCTATTAAATTCCTCATTTAAACTTAAGAAGTTTAATTTCATACTAGCATACCATGGTTTTTCCAGCCATTCACATATTATTATATCATTTACATGAACAATTTGCTTCCTTTCTTCTCCCTTTCTACTTGTCCATTGGCTCTTATTTGGTTCTTTTTTTAAATATATATATACATAGATAAAAGTAGTAGTAGCTATAGCATTCTTCAACAGAATCCAGGAATAATATCAGAACTCTCTGTTCAGAAGAGTAGGAAAAGTTAGGAAAAGCTGAAACGAAAATCTTCTAGGCCTCTGGTAGAGGACTCAAGGATGAGGATTATTCGCCCACAGGGTTCTCTATATATATATATATATATGTATAGTTTTAAATGATATAAAGTTACTGAGGCAAATGCAACCAGATATTAAGCTTTATAAATTCTTCTTCGCAAGTCAAAATGAATAACTTACCTTTCCTTTTAATATATTTGATATCGATAATAATTTTTTTGCCTTTATTTGACATATATACCTTTTTGCTCTAATAACTTCTTGAAAGACGCTGCTTTAATTTCTTTTTCTGCAAATCGCTTGAATATTTTCGAAAAAGCCGAGCAAAATAGAGACAAAAATTAAAAATTGTGTGTTTCCCATGCTTCACATAATTTTCTGAAACGTTGGTAATTTGTTTACGATTGTCCCATTTTTTCCACTTATTTTCTACTCGATTCTGACTTATATTTTGTGACTTAATGGGAATATTTTAATATATATTTTTATTGCAACAAATTCTTATTTAATTCTTTTTTCTTTTCTCATATAATTCTCATTTATAAAACTACGGCAATTTATAAAATTATTTCCAAGGATGTTGCGGTGAAACTGCATCGTCGATGTTTATCTATTTTTAATAACAATAAACTTTAGTAAATTATAGAAAACTTTGGTCTGACATATGCTTTGACCTTGTTTATGCACCTATTCGGTTTGCACCCCTTTCCAGTCCAATCCACATTTTCAGACTTCATTTTGCCTACCAGTTAGTCAGAAAATATGCTTGGATACAGTAGGTTGTTAATATGTAATCGGATCTGGATGAATTAAGACGATATAAGCGGAGAAGGAGAGAATATTACCAATGGCAAAGATAATGTCGGAAAAATCGAAATAACAAGCATTTTCTCATGCTCAAAAGTTATTTATTATGAGTTAGCTATTTGATCTTCCACTCAATGCTTTTTTTTGATACATTTTGTAACTAAATTGTAAATACTTTAATTTATGTAACTTTAGTTTAATTATAATTATTTATGTACAAATCTTGAATACAATCATGAATAGTCATAAGAAGTAGTAATCATTCTTTTGTGAATAAATGTAAATTTCCTTTGTAGCTGTGAGAATACTATCAATTTATAAAGATCTTTACGTCTTTACGTCCGATTGAAAAAAATCTCTTTACATATTCCTTATATAAGCTATAAGGAATGACCAAGGGTCAATTTTTTCATTTTTCGCTTTATTCGTCGGGTCAGTATTCATCATTTGCGTTATTCTTGGTGTCAGTTTTGACATTACGTCCTTCGCGAGTTTATTTCACAATACGTCCTTCTTTCTGTTTTTCAATCCGCTATAATAATATTTATTTATTTTACAAATTATTTCGTCGTTCCGTTATACTGGTATCTGGGCAGTAATAAAACCAACAACTAGCTGTACATTCTGTACATCCTTCTGAGTCCAATTCGTGAAACCGTCGACGACTATATATATGTTAATCCTTTCAAAAAGTTTCTCTTTCTGAATTAATAAAACTTTTCAAAACTTTCACGACATAAAATTTTTGGTGCTTGAGGTAACCTCCACATTATGACCTCCACAGTAATAGAAAGTATTAAACCTGTAAAGGAGAAACTAGAAATACTCTTTCACGAAGTAAGGGCATTAGACATCAAACTTCCGGAACCAAGTTTGATAACAAAGGAACGACTTCAATTGTGCAAAATCGACTCTTCGAAGAAAAAATCTTGCGATTGCAAATGTGCATCAAGTCAATCAAATCAACGGCAAACGACAAATGGATTGAATAAATACAGAAATCTCTTAATGTTCAACTTTTTTTGGTAGCATAATTTGTCAAGTATACATCGTGGTAGTCGGCTTTCGGCTACAGTTTCAATGCTAGAATGTCCTTAGACCATGGAGACCTCAGAAGATTTCTTGGGAACTTAATGTGAATGAACAGACAAAAAATCAATTTTCATTTACTCATATGGACAAGAAACATACCTTATTTAAGATAAGCAGAATCCAAGCTACAAGCTACAATGAAACCTTAGCACTAGTAATCATCCACAATAAAAAGACGATTCCTCATCCTACAGCAGTGAAAAGCGAAATCAAACATGAAGCAAAAAGAAATCAACCACAAACAAAACATTATGCCAAACAAAAAGGAAATTAACAAATTAAAAGATTTTTCAACTAACTACAATCCGACTCAAACGAATGCAATAACAGAGAAACAAGGTAAAAAATCTACTGTAAAAGGAGATAGCTATATTGGCTAACCCATTACAATCAGAACGAAAGGAAGATGCTTTAGCACTATTAGGCCACAATTAGGTCACAATTAGGTCACAATTGGGTTACAATTATCTTTTATATCAAAGGAATTAGTTCAGCGACCAGACTTAACAGAAACTGATGAACATGAATAAGATTAGCTCCTCTCGGTATTCGAAATCATATAGAATCACTGCGCAACTCAGTATACGAATTAAAGATGATGAGATTATCGAAATATGTACTAATGTAGTCGAACGTCTTATCAATGAATTACATGTTGTTAAAATACCGATAGCTGATCAAACGATGAATTTAAAAAATTATTGGAGACGACCCGATATCGTAATTGAAGCGGATCATTTCTTCAAATTTGTAGAACTGAACAAAGTCGAAAAGATTCCCATTACTTCATACGAAAGTTGGACCAATGATTGTGGGAAATGTCGACATGAATCAACTTTGCCAAGCAGGTACGACACATACTTCTGATACAATTTGTGTAGTCACCTTAAGCTCTGGGTCAGAAAGAAATAAAAAAGAATTTGAATGTAAGAAAATTTCTTTTTAATGATAAAGAATTTTTTTTTAATGATAATGAACAATTATAAACCAAAAGCGATCAAGAATAATTTTCTTGGCATTTATTGGATGCATGATTTAGATATTATTCGTACAACTTTAAAACCATGGACTGGTAAACAAATCACTAAGAGGACTATTTTGCAATTCGTCTTCTCGCAATATGATCCACTGGTTTTCCATAATCCCATCAGTGATTTCATTCAAATTATTTCTTTTTCAACATTTATGGAAGAAGAACAGATCAATTTTTAACCCAAGAAGATGAGCAACAATGGTGCAAGATGATCAGGAAATGGCTGACCAATGTAATCGATTTACCGGAGTTTGTGATAAATTTCGTAAAAAAATTGGAGAAACACATATTTACCGATGCATCTAGCTTTGCATACGCAGCAGCAGTTTATGCTCTCAAAGAAGTTTAATCTCCCAAGAATGGAATCAACCTCATTCTTAATATATGCCAAATTTTGGATTACTCCAATTAAAGGTATATCCATACCAAGGCTTGAATTACTATCGGTACTTATTGGTGTACAAGCTGCATATTTCGTATTAAAACAATTAGAAGTGAAGGATATACCTGTGTCTTTGTGGTCGAACTTAAAATGTGCTTTATTTTGGATTAAGAATTACTCTAAATTGCTTCCTCGATTCGTCCAAAATCGGGTCGAAGAAATACGAAAGGCAGGCTTTGTCGCGAGTAGCGAACAAAAAAAATATAAAATAAATTCCTCAAATAAATATTTTTTATGCAAATCAAAATTCTATATATATATATATGTATGTATGTAAAATAGCTTATTTTCGAAGTTGAAACAATCTCGTTTGCTTACTTTGTTTTCTTAATTTTTGCTTTTTAATCATTTTATGCTGATCTTTTATTATTACTTATGACTTTATGTCACATTAACAATAAATTACCTTAGCCTGCTTGGGTTCGTCGATAGATCATTGGATCTTAAACCAAAGAATCCTTCCCGAGTTAATTTCCACCAATCCTACCTCTTGTATTAAACTGCGTCAATTCATTCTCCCTCAACTATTTTCTCCACAACAGACTTTACCTTTCGATATATACCAAATCCCATAATTCCTTGGATGTAATCAGAGGAATATCACCAATGAAACTATGAACTTGTGAATCATGGTGGAAAGGCGCGAAACGGCTGGTAAAAGGAAGAATTGAATAGTTGCAATGGAAATTCATATATACTATGATGATGAATTCGGTTATATTATACCGAAAGCATCATGGAGCGAAGGTGTTTATGAAAGAATGCTTGGATTAACCGAGAGCGCTCAAGAAAGCATTAGATGTATTCTGGGAGAACTGGAAAAATGAATATTTCAATGAATATATAGTGAATAGTCTCTCTCAGTAGTAGAGAACGTACACAAAGGAAATAGCGTTTCCCAAAAGAATAGAGGACCGAATTCCACGTTCTGGTGAAATAGCCTTGTTAAGTGGACTTCCCAAGGGTATGTGGAATGGGTAACCTTAATGAAGACTGAAGGACTCAATATCGGAAGAGATGGAAGAGAGAGAAGATAATGGTAAATGGAGAATGGAAAATTCTTCGATCGACCAATCAACTTACTTTATCCACTGAAAATAAATGGAGAGGAGAGTGGAGAAGTCCAAACAACAACAAAGGATAAACTAGAGGAACCAATTGCTCGCCGAACTAGAGGAGACAGAGAAAACGAGAGTTTATTCAACCAAGTTCAATAATAAAAAACTTGCTACTAATAACCATTTTTTCACTAATTCTACCTATTATCTCGACTGAAAAGTGAAAGTGGATTTCTGATATTCCGTTTAACCTTCCACAGAAATGGAACTGCAATGATCAATTCACTGCGAATTTCACGCTAAACGAAATAGCGGTATATACCAAAACTCATATAAGGATGCCAGCGCTCAAATGCAACAATATCACTCGTACGGTATGTACTAAAGTCTTTTTGAGACTTTCTTTATCTGTAGAATCACACCAGACCACTACTTCGGCAACAACTTCATATTTTTGGAAAGCATTCGTTCGACAAACAAGCAGTTCGACAAATGGAATAGATCTTAAGCAGATATCTCCAAATCAATGGAGAACTGCAAAGTCATTTACCTTTAAAAATAACGAAACAATTAATTAATTCGAGAAACTGTAATTTTATCAATTCTAAATCAATGGACAATAATATTATAATCTTCAACCTGTAAAAAGAGACGTTATTCATGATGGAAAAGACCAAAAGAAAAACTACTGATCCGGAAAATACCAAATTTCAATATCTCTATGATACTCTCCAAGAAGAAATTGGGCAAAAATTTAATGAAATCTATCAAAAGAGTTGCCGTAATCGTAATGATCTATTAAAACTTATTGAATGAGGCATCCCATAATAAACCTACTATAGCGGCTAACCTAAAGAGACGACAATTTAACGATGCATTGGCGATTCATCACTCTTGACTTTGGTGTTTTCATAATTTGTTTGGCAACAATTGTCCTTAAAGTAAAATTAGATTTGCGTTCTATACTTCATCTACCTTGTACTAAACGTACTAAAGAGAAATGGTGTTGGTGTAATGAACACAAAAATAAATATTTATAAATTAATCCGATAAAAAATGAACGAAAATTTTTTAAACTCCTTTTAGCCATAGTTGATTCACAGAAGTTTCTGTCCTAAAATTTCGGTTATATATTAAATCCACCGATCTACCGACTAATAACCGACTACCGACTAACTCTGCCAGGGGTTCTTAATCTTTTTTATGATATGTTATGTTATCCTAAATTTATAAAATAAGAGCGCACATATATGAGAATATCTGCGCTGATAAGTTGTGCAACATAAATTCTTAATTTAAATAAATACTGAGTCACAGTTTAATTAAAAAGAAACGATAAAATTTCCTCTCCTCTCTCCCCTCAAATATGGTTCCTAAGTCCTAGGTTTTGTTCTATTTTTATCTGAACTCTATAGATCTACTAAAGTTCCAAAAATGACAAAATCTTAGCGCAGTTATCACGCTAAGTTTTTTTGGGCCAACGACCGCTCATTAAATTTTGAGTAACCACCGATTCGTATAAACCTTTTTTAACGATTTTCAGAGAAATTATTGCACATCGTTGCGATGTTGTAACAGTAAAAGATTAAAAGTGGAATTCGCCTATAAGTTTTTTGCCTAATGTTTGATTACTACATTAAACAATATTTCGAAAAATCTTCATAATTTTTTTGTGTTTTAAAATTTGTACTCTGCAAATAATCCGCTATTTTATTTTTTCCGCTCTCAAATTATTGAATGTTTGTGGGTTACATCGATTTTATTAATCTAATTTTAAGCCCAAATCTAATTAAATTAAAAAATTGAAATAAAGTAATAAATAAATCTGGAAAAATAAAAAATGCGCAATAAATTATTATTCTTAGAGGAAAATTATAAAAATTCATAAGAAATATTGAATAAAATAGACTGCGAAACGCAAATGTCGAGCAAACACAGCTGAAACAACTGAATTTTTGATTTCAACCACTCAGTGGGGAATTTCAAATTTATTTGAAACGAGTTGTTGTCATCGCTTAATGACTAAAAATTCGATCCGAGTAATACATAAATAAATAAATAAACATATATATATATATATATATATTAGAATTAGAATGACTGATGGCTGTTGTGATTAGAAATTGCGTGTGATAAATGACACGTGTGATAAATTAATTCCAAATCGCGGAAACTGACCAATTCTACGAAAAATTAATAACATTTCGCATTTATTGTTATGTAATCAATCAATCAGTTAGTGAAATATAACGGCGATCAACGTCATTTTTTTGGCAAATTGAGATTTATTAGTCTATGAGAGAAAAAATTAGCATAAATTTCGCGGATGACAACGATTCGCATTAAACCATTGAGGTGTTGAAATATTTTTTCTTCTGTAAAATAAAATATAATAGTACTAAAATAACAGAGGGGTTGCGCAAATTCTCCTCTCGAACTTCAAGATTCGTGCCATGCGCGTGACCTTTTTTAAAAATTCGAATATTTATAGTCCGAATATTGGACGCCACATCTGCATTTCTATTTACAAATTGTTCATCTGTTGATAAACAACAGCCGAGGAAGGCATGTAGCTATATGCTCGGATATACTGGCCTACAACAAGAAATATAAAGCAAAATATCTCTCGATATTACCAATCTTTATCTAATTCTAATATATGCTGCTTATAATCGGATAACTGCAAGGTTTTTATTATGCACTTGCAAAGTCGGAAGATCTCCTTATAAAATTACGCAAACTACTGAAAAAGCTCTGATTTCTCGTTATATTATAATAATATTCCATTCCACCTGTGAGTAATTGTAATTTTTTTTTAAAGTCCTCACCATTACTGGTTAAACTCGTTCCATTAGCTTGTCGCACTGGACAAATATGCGAGGGAGTCCATTGGCTTGGTGATAAAAATGCAGGTGAGTCACCAGCATCACCCAGATTTTTGGACAGGTTTACTTACTCCTGCGAGGAATAGGGCCTCAAAATCGGCATTCCGAATTGAACAACAACCCACCGAGTCATTCTATCCCTACAGGTGTGAGTAATATAATATTAGATCTTGCTATAAATGTTGATAGGATAAAGGCTATTAATTGAAAATTTAAGGTTCTAGTTTAATGCAACTAAAAGAAATATGTCGAATTTGTTAAATCTAGGTTACTCTCTCTCTCTAAAACTGTCGTACTAACAGGAACAAGTTTAATTAGAAAAGTTAATCATTTGCTTATTTAGTTCATGAAGCGTCAAATACAATATAACCAAATACAAAAGGATCTATGCATTTATTGGTATAATAAAAGATATAATATCGGAAATATAGAATTAATATATCCTGAATTTTTCAACAAGTTAGCACATTTACTTCTGGATCTATTCTGAATGATCTTTATGAAGGGAATAACCACGACAGTGTCGATGGCAGCAATTAGTAACCGATACAATATTTTCGTGCCAAGGAAAATCGGAAGATTATTTAAAAAGAAAATTGTATGAATTGGTATCGGTGATTCTGTGGGTCCGAATAGGCGAATTCTTGCTGATCATTGGCTGATCATTAGGTGCTATTGCTGTTATTTTCCGAGTTGAAGTATTCCATTTGCTGGAATACTAAAAGTCACCAAAATGGCGTTTAGTGTACCCTTACAATGGTCATGGTCAACTATTCAGCTAATTGACGCCCCATATATAATAGCTGTTGCCGACTTCTAGTTATATATTATATATACGTTGTTGAATTCAAATTAGAAATTCTAAATATAAATGAAAATAGTACTTTTATACGGTACTTTCCGCATAATTTTGCTAGTCCCATATTTGTCGCTTTTATCATCTTGCACAGACAAGCACAAGTACGAAGGAACGATTAATAGCACTGTGATGTCGATGTGATTTATTTTTTAAAATCCTCTGGACAAGAGAGTGCTATCGGCCGCTATAATCGAAACTTATTGAGCGCCAGTTAATTTCGATTTTCACAAATCTTGCTTGATTATTGTTGGTATATTTAGATTTTTTAAGCTTTAATTATTATTCTCGACTGCAATCCTTTTGTTTCGAGAATATTACTTTGGTCTTCTATCATTTGAATCTTTAAAACCTTTCTTTACAACATTTTTCGCTTGCATGCAGAATATTTTTGATTTCGATAGCAACATTTTCTGGTCTTTGGTGATCTGAATGTTTACCAGTGGTTCATCATTGACTGCATAAATTGTCTAAGCCGTTTTCTTCAATAATTTTGTCACCTCGCATTAGGCGATTGCACTTTTTAATCAACGGGTAAATTATTTTGGTTCATACTCGATTTTGTAGTTTGATTTGATTAGCACTATCCACGAATGGAATCCGCAAATATTAAGCACTTAAATTGATCAACATTCAACATACTGAGATTGAATTTGACATTATATTTGGAACTTCTACGCAGGTTGCTTACAGGCGAAGGAAAAAAGGTGAGAAAACCCAAGAGGAATTTGATTGGTTATGCAGGATGATGTGTGATATCGATGGATGGAATATCGCGAAGGGTTTTACTGACAATGACATTTATTTAAATGTTGAGATTATGAAGTTGAAATAATGATAACAATGAAGAAATACGAAAAACAGTAGTTCAGAGTATACACATTAACAAAGGCTTATATATATATATATATTTGAGCGCCAGTTAATTTCGATTTTCACAAATCTTGCTTGATTATTGTTGGTATATTTAGATTTTTTAAGCTTTAATTATTATTCTCGACTGGAATCCTTTTGTTTCGAGAATATTACTTTGGTCTTCTATCATTTGAATCTTTAAAACCTTTCTTTACAACATTTTTCGCTTGCATGCAGAATATTTTTGATTTCGATAGCAACATTTATATATCTGTATGGAAAAGCCTTAAGGACAAGATACTCTGGAATTGATGGAATGCTACTATAGCAATAAACCTAATGAAAGGAAAAAATGAAGATGGAAAATGATCTACATCCACATTCTGAGAAAAGAAACATCTTACTCAATGCTTCAATATAGAAAATGAAAAAGAAAAAATGATCTATCACCAAGATTACTTGAAAGAAAAGGGAGGGAACGTGAACTGGGAAGCTGAAAATTTCCAACTTCCAATATCTTCATTTCGTTATGCCTTTCAGTATTTGCTGTTTTCGTGCTTGTATTGTGCCACTACTTGTTGAATAGTTTCTGAGAATTCGTACAGCACCTTGAGTCCTGTCCTGTTCTGATGTTATAGGATTCCTTCTACAGATCTGGTATTTAGTGTGGTGCTTAGTATTTTTTTGTGGTGCTATGATCAATGCCGCAGTGCTGCTTTTTAATCTTTCAATCATCATAGGATTTCTCAATATCAATTACCTCAGCTGTCTATCGATGCTATGATCTTGCTTTGCCATGGCATTCATTTGATCTTTCAGGTGTTTTCCATAGTCCGAATTCTTGATGAACATATTTAGGATCTTGTTGACTTTGTATTCATTGAAAAGTAAAGCAGAATCATGAATCATGAATAAACTGTACAATTTAATGAAGTACCATTATAAACAATATAATTGAAGATGCGAATAGAGTCCTCGCAATGATTCCTACACTACTACTATGATAAAAACTAATGAATTTGTGTATGTCAAATCTGCTTGGATATAGAATAGTAATACATATTGATCCTGGAAAATGAGGGTGGAGAGTATTTATATAGCTAAAAAAACTACAGAAAAGTGTGAAAACTAAAAATAATAATTTCCATATACTGGAAAAATATAAGGGCTCCCATTAAAAGTCTTATAGATTGCGAAACAAAGACTCTAGTACTGGATATTAGGCTAAGAAGATGGAGTAGACAACCAGAGGTTGAAAAGATAAATGCCGTATTCTCCAAAGAACTATCCAAGGTTCTTTTCTCAATTCTCAATTGCAGTATGACAATGTGCTAACAGTAGAAACTGAATAACACTAGAAGATTATATGAGAAAAAAGGATTCACTACAAATAATGCAAAATAGCCTGAGAATAAACCACAATAGCATCCAAGAGCAAGAACCAGTCACTAACACAGATATCCAAGAGTGCATTTAGATAAAGTAGATAAAGTAGTTTGGACAGCATCTGGTCGGGACATGATCACCATCTAACTAACGACCAATAACCTCACCGCAACGAGGAAAACGCTATCAGGCATCATAGCTACGAGACTATGAGCCAGTATAGTTCAAAAGGATAAAGGATAAGGATAATGAGGCTAGAAGCACCATTTGTTCATAGATAAAACAATCATTCAAGACTCAAGATCTCGACATCGATCTATGCGACAGATTGGATTGACTATAGAAAAATGACTTCTCTATGGCTGCGACTCTAAATATGGATCTGTGAATATTTGGTTCTATACAAAGTCAACAAGATCCTAAATACGTTCATCAAGAACTCGGACTATGGAAAACACTTGAAAGATCAAATGAATGCCATGGCAAAGCAAGATTACAGCATCGACAGACAGCTGAGGTAATTGATATTGAGAAATCCTACGGTGATTGAAGGATTAAAAAGCAACACTGGGGCATTGATCATAGCACCACAAAAAAATATTAAGCACCACACTAAATACCAGATCTGTAGAAGGAATCCTATAACATCAGACAGGACAGGACTCAAGGTGCTGTGCGAATTCTCAGAAACTATTCAACAAGTGGCACAATATAAGATTCAAGCACGAACAACAAATACTGAAAGGCATAACCAAGTAGCTGGCATTACAGGAATATCTGTTCAGTATATATCTTTGAATTTGCCAAGACCAGATAAGAGATCCCGAGAAAATCATGGAGAACAATAAGGCTAAAATCTTTTGTGACTTTTCATCCAAAAAGACAAGTACTAGCCAATCTACCAGATACTATGATAGAACGAGAACTCAGCATTGATGGTAAATATAGCAATATCAAGTGACAGGAAATTAGAAAGAAGAAATTTGAGAGGAATACAATGGGATGAAAGAGGAAGAGCAGATAGTAGAAAGTAATAGACAAAATAATCCCAGTGGTGATAGAGGAGCTATGAGGCGTAAGGCGTAAACTAGACCCAAAGACCCTCGGCCAGGAGATGACCGCATTGCAGAAACGGCTAAAATAAGATGCAACTTTCCAGCTCTGCTTGGGGATGACATTCACACAGAAAAGCGATTTTTTTTCTTACTTACAAGAATATCTCAGTGGATATTATATATATTATATAGCATCTTAGATATAGGCGACAATGTTGAGCGATTTCAAAAAGTATCTCTCATTGTTTTATAAGGAAAATAACCCAATGCATTGCTGCAATAATGAATAGAGAAAATTTAATGAAATTCAAGAAATTAAAATGAAATGCTAAACAGAAATAATTAGGTGAAAAAGCAAAATTTTTTCGATATAAAAACCGTTAATGAATGAATGCAATGAAATGAGATGCTTTGCTTTTATCAAAACATATGGAAAAGAATAAAAAACGTCGAAATAACAAGTTAAGGGGTTCAAATTTTCTAGTTAAATCGTCCTTACATAAACGAGAATTATTTTTTACAATAATGTTTACAAAGATTGTAAATAAAATTTGTTCGGGCCCTCATCCAGTTTTCTTAAGGCCCTTACGAACGAAAGTTTTCTCCATCGAATTTGCTAAAATTTTTTCATTCTTATAAATCCATTTGATAATGAAATAGCGAGACGAACTCTCCTAACATATGAAGAAGACAAGTGAAGAAGCGCTAATAATTGCAAATTTATTTTTTAGAATAAATTTGAAATAAATTTATAATAAAGTCTTCATATTTTAGCGAACTTTCACTTACATTTCATAAATAATCATAAATTTAAATGACGGCAATTTTTAATTATCTGCAATGAAGCAGAATATTATTTAAACGCCCGAAATTTTTTCATCATCATTGCAAAGCCTATTAGAGAATAATGGAAGATGAATTAATCAACATTGATTGCCCTGAATAAAGCCAATATTCGGATGTATCTTAGATGAGTGGAAGCAAAATAGCTGAATGGTCCGATCGTTTGAACTTAAAGACCTTGGATTCTGCATCCGATAAGAATTAACACAAAGAAGCCCCCACCATCAAAAAATCTGGAAGCTGGTAGCTAACTATTTGCATTCTACTGCCAATAATATCACTGCCAAAAGGTTCATTGGCGACATCTCACCACACTCAATGTTCAGTACAGTTGCAATTTAGTGGGCCCTAACCATACATGGTGACCACTTACTTACTTGCTTTACTTTATTTACAACGAAATCGGTAAGTATGAGAAATAGACAGAAGAAAATTATACAAAAAGAAAATGCTAAACAATATTAATTTAAATCAATTAAATATATGTATACATTAAATAATCATAATAATTATGGAACGAAAAAATTTTCCAACAAATACTTCAGGAAAGAATTAGCGGCAAAATGATTCAATAAAAAATTCAAAGAGACAAAAAATATGTATTGGCATTATTATCACTATTGCCAACATATTGGAGTTATCATTATCAGCACATAACACATTAATCATTTCACAAAAAAGTTATAGATCATCACTGTTATTCTTCAAATATCTTCAAATCCATGCTTAACTCGCTTATCTAAAATCATCGCAAGTAACGCAATAATAACACACAATAACACAAAAAAACTATAACTAAACGTTGTTCAACTGTAATGCAAATATAAAAATAATGCAGCAAATACTGTTTTTTTAGCAGAAAATTAGTTAAATCCGTTTCATTCTTTTAAAAAGAAAGAAAAGTTGTTTAAATATCCATTTTTATACGCTTAAATATTTGACGATTAAGAAATTTAATGGAAAATTATAAAAATATTCAAGAAAATAAGTTCGTTGGAAGAGGTAGGGAATTCATTTTAAAACAGTTGTGCCATATGTGATCATTTTGATCATTTTCGCAGAATATAAAAAGAGACGAACAATAAGCAGTGCAAATCAAAAACAAGTCGGATATTGCAAGTCGCCAAGTTGAAAAATAAGCAACAGCAAAATGGCAGTGTATGATAGCGAAAGGTAGATTTAATTTGGTTGAATGCAAATCTCTTATAAAACTCCATTAAAAGCCAATAAAAGCTAATAATATAATAATTAGCAGATATGGTCCCATTTTATAAATTCGTTCCATAATTCTTCTTCTTCGAACAATAAGTACCATTTTTGGCTTGGCTAGCTTTACTGATTATTTGAAATTTGGAACGAGCGTCGCCAAAAGCCATCTCGTATTACACTTTTAAGGTTATATTTGCTTTTATAAATTTTTCCCTTAGAATAATATGTAACAGCGATATTAATTAATGGAAATAAATTCTTATTTGTTTATATTTGTTTTATTTTATTTTGAAATTTAAAATGAATATAAATAAATAAAAATTCGATGAATTCTGGAAGAATTTAACAGAAAGCAATAAGTAATCACTTTTCTAAAAATTTTTCAAATATTTATTTCGATCGATTTATTCGATCCGACTAAACTAAATCAGCGCATTGAAGGGTATGAAAACGCCTCAACCTTGTGGCCAATGGAACCCATCGAACCAATAATGAAGCGAATTGTTAAAGAAGAGGAAATCGATTTATTATTGCAATAAAATCAAATTGATAATTTTGTGATTAAAATGTTACATAAAAAAGAAAAACAATCAGCGAAAAAAATTTTTCGAACTTTCATAATGAAAAAGTTTCGAAAAAATATATATATTCAATTCTCTGCAAAAATCAAAAGTTTTAAAAAGTATACTTCAAAAAAACAAATTTAAAAATGTTTTCGATTAAATGAATTTCATTCAGAATATAAGCTTTGGCGATTTAGTGATGATGGATTTTTTCTGAGATTGCTATTTAGCAGCACAGCATAGCCCCCTTTTATAAATATATCAGTCAACATAACCATTCAGTCAGTCAGTCATTCGATGAATCTATTCGCTAAGCAGTTAATATAACAGATACTTGTTTACAGTTTCTTCCATATTTGGCTGCCTAATTTATCACTTATCAATTTTATCAGATATCGGCGATTTAAAATTAATTTCTATGAATTTTGAAAATATGCGAAAAGATCGACCACTTTAAATCTACAGAAATTTATAAAATGTTGACAAGTTTTGGATTTCGTTGGACTTTTTGGAATGAATTAATAAAAAAGTAAAAATAAATATTTTTGAAAATCGTTCAGGATTAGTCGGATGGTGAAATAATCAAGCAGGATTGTTTGCTGAATGGAGCATTCCTTTCTTTCTTTGCATTCTTCCACTCTTCTCCTGTCGCACTCGAATTTCAAAACAAACAATAAACAGTTTAAGACTAAAATTATTATAACGCAGTTGGATATACATTGCTTAGATCATCATTTTCTTTCTAGCGAGTACCCTCTCTTACACGAATAAGCATTTTAAAAAAATCAGAATGGTTTATTTGTTTAAATTTGCCAAAAACTTACATAATTTCGAATTAACCGTCGTGAAAAGCCAGGAAAATCATAAATACCATTGTTAAATGCTTACCGTATTCCATATTGTTAACTTTCGCGAATCAAAAAAAATGAATCCTTAGAAACTTAACAAGAATAACGAATCGTGCCAATTTATATATTTATTTTTTATAATTTATACATAATTTTTATAAAATATTGTGGATATTGTAATAAAATATTATAAAAAGAAGACAACGATATCTCTGATACCCATTTATGCCCACTGAACGGTAATTATTTTAGGGTTTTGTGATCACTAATAATCAGTTTATCTATTTATATTTGATATTTATATTAGCTAGATTATCTTTATCTTCATTATAATTATATCAAAATGCTAATAATTAATAATATTGCCACTAAAATTCTCGTTCTGAAAATCGATTTCTATTTATTAAATAAATGAACAAATAATCGGAAAAAAATCCAAAAAAAAATCAAACAATATGGATTATTACTGAAAACCTATATAAAACTCTAATAAAAGTGCTATTTAAAGAAAAATTCGAAAATAAAAAATTTTTTTATCATAAATTTTTTTGCAGTTTATGCAATAATTGAATTTATATAATTTATTTATTTATTTAATTTTTTTATGATTTATTTTCTAAATTGTGATTATTTATTATCTCAGCTATTTTTTCCTATTTACCTTAAAATTATTTTTTTCTTGAAAAAATATAATTTTTTAAATATACAATTCCAAATTCCAAATTTTTGCATTTATATATGATTAAATTTTATTTGGAAATTTTCATCTATTTCAAATAGCAATTAATTCAACTTGCTTATGGGTGAATAGTTGTTGACACTCTTTAGAAGCACGTAATAGCTGGTAGCATGAGCGAACCCTTTTTGCCAGAGGGTCATTTTAGGTAAAATTACAAATGTATTCCACGCCAATTTCGAGTGGCGTTGAATTAAATGCATATAAAATTTTTTTTCCATTTATAAACAACGCTTTTTATTATTGGATTTGAACTCATAAAATTTTTAACATTAGAAATCGATAATCAAAAGGTTTGCATGGAAAATTTATGGAATTTTTCCAGATTTCATGGAAAAGTTACAAACTTCGTATAAGCGATTCCAAGCTAAAATTTTTCGTCAGCGCTAGCCGCAGACAATAGAGCACTTGCGCTTCGAATTATCAGCAAGAACCCGTTTACAATGATCAAAATTTTCCACTTATAGTAGAATATAATTATGTTTCATTTTTTAAGTCCAAAATTGCTTCCTTTTTAAATCATTTTGAAACTATTTGTTTGCGCTTTTATTTTTTCGTTGTTACATATAAGTGAATATAAATAAATAATTCCTTCGAATTTTTTTTTTGTCAGATTTTCCAAAAACACAAAATTTTATAAATCTTTCAGAAATTTATAAATTCAAAGTAAATATCCAAGTCACTTATCACTCCAATCCCTAATAAATATTAGTACTAAAAGAAATCGAATAACTTCAAAATTTCCATTTCAGTAGATTTTTTGCCCGATTTTACCAAAATAACAGTGGATATGAATGTATTAATGAATACCCTACAGGATCCTGGAAATTACTTTAGAAAAAAATTGTGAAATATTAAAAATGTTTTTCGTTGGCAGACTTTTATTTCCGGTTTTGTGATGTTTATAATACAATCGGAAGAAGAAAATTTGGCCTTGCCTTGTATTGTTTGGATCAAAATTTTACGATTCATCGATTTGTGAAATTATTTGTCATCAGTCATATTACAATTGAAAATTTTCAGTGGATTTTTCATGAAATTAAAAAAAAAGATTTCGCCTGGAAAAGTGGACTTTTTTGGGAATTTCTAATATATTTCATTATTATTTTAATAGTTTATCGCCATTTTTGAGCAAAAAACTGCAATTCACTTTTTGGCACTTTTTTTTTGTTTGCTAGTAATTATTCGTAATGTCATTTAGAGATATGAATTACATGAGTTTTCTTTTGCATTTTCTAACAGTATGCACCAGTTTGATAAGCTCCACCGATTACTAGGATGAACTCGAATTTTCAAGTTTCATCCGAAACGTCGCATAAAATATTTTGTTGAAGTATAAATATTAATAAATATATTTCATTATTTCGGGTATTGTTGGCTGTTCACCTGTACTATCAGCAAGGAACTCTCTATACTGGCATATTTGTCTTGACAAGCCAGCGGAGCGCGTCTAACTACTAATGGTGAGAGAACTTTGAAAAAAATTCCATTATTTATTAAAAAATTTTCTGAACGATATTTTTATAAAAAAAAGGAATTAACAACTTTTTGCTTCCATTTCCGCTTCCATTTGTTCACATTTTGAATTTAATGCAAAAATTTTTTGCACATTTTCGTTACATTTGCCATTGTCAATAGTTCTCTCCAATTCGTCACCCATCCTGTCAAGTTTCTCCACCATATTTTTCAGTTTTTTTACTGGTTCTTGTATTTTACGACAGAATTCTGAAAATTCAAAAAAAAATTTAACTATAATAGTGGAGAACTTTTTAATGAAGGAAGGTTTTTCTGAGGTTTTTTTTGATGAATGGCTTTCGACAGTTAAGAATTCAGTGTGGTACTGTATTCAAGATCATTGCGCTTTATGGCCAAGTAACAAAAATTTCTAATTTATTATCCAATGGTGCAGACCTGTCCAGAAATAATGAATGGTAACCATGTACAGAGAGAGAAAATGTAAATATAAGAATCTTTTTTTTGCTTTTTATATTTCTATTGTTTGCATTCGTATTACAATAATTTCCTTCGTAATTTCGTAGGACAATGAAATAAAATCTTAAAATCCATGCTCTTTACTTGAATATTTTATATTTATAATTTCATACCTTCATCAGTTGGTGATGATGGCTTTAAAGGAATAATCTGCAAAAAAAGGAATCGGAAAGTAATTAAGTGATAAAAACAAATTTCGCTTGGAAAATGATTTCTAGTGTTAATTTTTGGTGTATAAAGTGAAGTTACGAAAAATTACCTCTTCTTGTTCACTGAGCCCTGTAGTATCACTAGTGAACTCTGACAGAGGGTCAGTTTGGCAGAAGTATAAGTGCCTAAAAAATTTCCTTTTATTCAATTTTTTCTTCTATTTTTCACACTATTGTAAGACGATTAAATTACTTTTCAGACTCAAATGTATTACTCCAGTAGCCGAAATGTGTTTTGCCCTGCTTATCATTTGTTGTTGAATGTAAAATTACTGCCGTGTTCGATTTTGCAGATTTCACTGATTTCTGAGTATACATACCTGAAATCATGCAATATTTTTTATCTCTACTGAATGTCGAAAAAGCTATCGCTGTTTAGCTATTAGCTGACAACTCAAAAATATTACCAAACTCAACTCCGAATATCTCTGGTGAATAGGCTCATTTTAGCTATAAATATTGTCAGCCAAAGTAAAAATTATTGGTTCTCGTTTGAATTTTGATAACCGTATTTGTATAAGTGAAATTGACGATCAGAAAAATTGACCCCTTTTAGTAAAATACCATCTGTAATATGAAACCGAGTCGCTTTTTTCGTAGTCCCTAATATCGGCCCAATAATAATCCGCGAAAACGATTCCAACCCATATTCCACTCGTCGCCTGCCCACCAAAGTTTCGTGCATAGGCTTAATAACTAATACATTAGTAAAAATCTACCTAAAAGAGATTAATATGAATAATTTTTTAGAAATTATTGTAGGATAAGATATTGCGGTGGGCAGTGTTTGAGCCATATATTATTTCGACTGGATGCAAATATATGAATTAGATTAAATAAAAATGACTGCTTCTTTACAGGAGAAAAATCAAAGTATGCCTTTGAATTTTTATACTCTTTTTATCAAATGCAGAAGTGTTTAAAAATTATTCGCTCATCGTCTCATTTTTTTCGCAGTAAATATTACTGCATCACTTAGAACTTTAATTAGAAGGCAGCATTTTGTCCATGCTATGTGATCCGATAAGATACGATTTTGAGAAGACGACAGAACGAACACCTGTGAATTTAAAAACTTTCATGGTACTGCAACGTTATCTAGGCAAAATATCGTGGGCTCGATGCAATAAAATTGTTCTTTTGCCAGAATTACTGCTTCAAATTTCTATTAATTTTGTCTAGAGCAAATTATCGAAGACTATTTGTCGCATGTGATGATTTTTTTAATCATTCTAATAATTCTTGATTTGTCGAAAGAATTTTGTGTCAATCTTCATCAAATCCATAAAATTTAAGTAAAACTAAAAAATATACAAGCCAAGTAGCGATTTGTTTCATCGTTATCAATTACTGCGAGCGATGATTTGGTATTTTGTTCGCGACAGTTATCAGCAGCCTTTTCCATATTTTCTGCATATGTATTAAGCTTAAAGCATTTGTCATTCATCTTCTTAAAACCTTTTGGACATAATGAAGGATCTCCTGAAGAAATTCTCCGGTTTGGTCGAAACATGATAATGCAGTTCAAAAAAATAATAAGTGAAAATATATCGTGTAGAGATTTTGCTGCCACAACCTACTGGACTCTTACTAGGTTTTGATTAGAGGCAAAATGTTTGAATGCTATTTCACCTCGGCTAGGATTAAATTATCTCACAAGTTCTATTCTTTAATGCGAGCAAATATGATATTAAAAATCCTAGTGGCTCGTCTATATCCTCAGATGACTTTCCAACGAAGGGGTTTCTGCTGAATTCCGCAAAAAAAACTCGAATTTAAAAAAAAGGCGAAAACAAAAATGGGAGATTTCTTCGGATCAATCCGAGTTAATAATAAATAGATTTTTAGCAATTTTATTTCGGAGAATGCGCTAACTTATTTCGCATAAATATCCTTCTTCACTGCCCTTCATGAATGTTTTCGAACCATCGAAGCTAAACTTCACCTTGTAAGCCACATTTGGCTAAAATTATTAATTATAATTCTGGGTTTTTTATTTTGTTTCTTCAGTGAATCTGATAGCCATCAAATTACAAAATTCTTTTGTTATCTATTTTTAAATCGTGTAAATTTCATAATGCAAATTGAAATTGTATAAAAATATATGAACCAAATAAAAATGTAAAAGTGCCGTGAACTTTCTTATCTAACCACTGCTTGTAAGTGCCGTGAACTTTCTTATCTAACCACTGCTTACTCAATGATTTTCAACTTTCCATTATAAGCAAATGGTCAGCGCTTATCACTTCCGGTTAGGCTCGTTCCTCCTAATATAGTTCAAAATTTTGACCAGAGAATCATATAATAGTGAAAATTTTTTTTTTTAAATTTTTCGCATTGGATAAATGAACATTTTGCACATTTAAATATTTTGAACATTTTTTTACTATGGTCATCTAGCCAATGGCCAGATATTCGAATACGTAATGTATAGATTTTCATACATTTCAAGCATCATTCGACCCTTGCACCTGGCAAGAATAAACTTGACGTTAAAAAACCAAGATAATAGCAAATTTAACTCGCCTTATCAATAACCAATAGAGATTAACCAGAAATGATAACTGCCAATTAGTCACTTACTTATTTGTACTTGTACCAATTATCTTTTATTATCAGTTGCTGATAGCAAATGTGAATAGATCAAATAAACTTATCAAAAAATTCGTATTGGATCTTCAATTCTATCTATCGATAAAGAAATTTACGTTGAAAACTGAGCTTTGTTTCAACACTTCGAGCAAATTTCTATTTTCAATAGATGCCATTTGTGGCATTGTCGATATTTTTGGATTCAGTTTAACTGCTTCACACGCATTTTCATCATCCGAACTCCTTGTTACACCATAATAACATCTTCCCGCTACGTAATATGAACGATATGGCAACATTCTACAGGTTTTTTCAAAGTTCGATGCTAAAAAAGCAATTATTATGCAAAATTGCGAACTTGCTTGGCGAAAATGTTGTCCAAGTGCTTCATTTTAGAAGTCAATTACGGATTTCAATTACGGATTTATGAAATTTCTAACAAATTGTTTAATTTAAATTTCCAACAATTTTTCAAATTGTTCAATAGTAAACCAAGAAATTTGATTTTAAACTTGAAAACGAATTTCATTCGATACAAAATACTTTCAATAATAATTTTCTGATTTTTAAAAAATAGAATAATAAATAATGTTGAAAGGTTAATTAAAATCGAAGAAATTTACAAAACTTACAAGGAAGTTTAGCATTTGGAAGACAAAATTTAGCAAATGGACAAACGAAAAAGATTGTGAAAATTAAGATTTGAAGCATTCTTACCAAAAAATTATTGACCACAAAAGAACTGTAAGATATTTTTTTGTCAGTCGTTGACGACAAATTTGGAAATTAAAAAATTTAGCATCTAGAAACAAAAATTTTGTCGTAAAAATGGTTAAGTGTTATGACAATTAAAATTCAATAAATTCGATTCAATAAATTCAAATTCAATAAAATGACCACTTTTATGAGTCTCAGCCATCGCAGACAGAAATGGCCAAACAAAGAATAAGGGATATCTCGATTTCTTCGATCTGACAAATTTGCAGATTTATTTTCATAGATTTAAGCGTCAAATATAAGGAACTGCGAGTCATACGTTAATAGTTCGAGAAGCATGGTCCTTTTGCCATCAGCCATGAACATCCACTCTCCTGCACTCAAACTAAATTTATCATGTTCTGCAGCTAATCGACCAGCACATTTCCTACAAAGCTAATGGTTATGACCTAACTGAAAATTTGCTGAAAAGATGTCTCAAACTCAGCGGACCACTAAACATCCTTTTTTTAACTTTATTAAAGAAAATAAGCGAATTGCATTAAGGCACTTGGAAATGGAAGACACTTTTCTTAATGTTATAAAATTTTATATTCAATATAAAATTTTCCCGAAAGAAATAAAAACGTTATTATCAACATATTGTTGTATCATCATGAATCCATTTCCTATAACCGGCAAAATTCGTTTTATATTTTATTCCATTTTAGAATCTCATGTGACCAGTTTTCGCTTTCGAAATACCCATTTAAGAAGCGGCTTCTTATGGAAAAATCTTATAATGTTATAAATCTTTCTTTCTTCTCCTGAGAATTTTTACTACTTTCTATCAAATAGAAAATTTTCATACAAACCATAAGAAGACTCGTCTTCCATGATATCGCTTCCATGAAATGATGATATGAGGGAACGAAATGTAAATGCCCAGGAAAGCAAGAAAAGGAAAAATATAGTTGGAAAGTTCACATGTAGTTGGTATAGACGCATTATTCACATAAAAATAGGATTATTATTAATGGAATAACGATGCAATAATTTTTTAACCATTTACATAATTTGTTTCATAAGAAACTCAAACAAATATCGTAAAAGAAACGATTATTCTCTTTTAAACTATAAAATCAGTGCACCAGGCGAATCAACAATAAAAAAATTCAAAAAAAACCAATCAAGTGATTCAAATGAGACATTAAAGAAAAATGCAGAGGAATTTGAATATTCTCCATTACAAATATTGTGATGAAAAAAAAAAGAAAATGAGAAGACCAAATGCAAATCAAATATTTACGACTGATTTTGGGACGATGAGCTAAAATTTTGAACTGATGATGCAAACTTATAAAGATTTCGAAACAAAGAAAACGATCATAAATTTAATATGGAATATATGCCCATCATATTGAAATCAAATATTTACCAATAAAATTATAGATAGATCAAATAAAATAAAGCATTAGCCATGCGTTTGGTCATCTTCTACGAAATCATAAGCTTGTTCTTTGGTTACGACGTCAATATGAGATACCTGTAATTCATTAAATAAATGAAAATCATCTAATTATATGGACAATAAATGCTAAATAGCTATTTTTCATTTAAAGGCATTTTATTCTTCGTTTTATTTTGCTTTTTTTTTGGATATCTACCAAAAAATGAATCATTTACCTTGTTCCTAAAATGAACGCCAAAATATTTTTCTGCACAATCCAGTAATTCAGCACGGAAAGTTGTTGTAATAAATTGTGCATTTTCTGACAATTCGTGAATCATATCTGAATATTGTATGGTTAAAAAAGATCAAATTGATTGCAATAACACCATTATCACCATTATCTTTATATTAACCATAAATATAAATATTCTAGACGGATAAATAGATGGATATCCACGGATAAATAGATGTAGTTTCGCTTTTTGTGAAAAGTTTTGTTGAGAAACTAATCGATTTATACATCAAGATAATGGCACGTTCAATAAATTTGATTTTTTTTTACCAATATAAATTTGTATATAATATTTTACCAGTCGCAGAAACTAAATAGATCGACTAATTTTTAAAAAAACCATATTAAAAACTTAAAAAAACTGCAAAAAATGTATAATTTAAAAATGCTGAGACCTGCTACTGCTTTACGATGTTGAGCATCAAGAGCAGCATCGATTTCATCAAATAAATAAAATGGTGCTGGATCACATTTTTGAATAGCAAATATTAGAGCAAGAGCGACAAGACTTTTCTGACCTCCTGACAACTGTTGCATCTCTCGTGTCTCATCAGACCCAGAGAAAGATACCTTTCAATTTTATGTTTTATGTTTTATAAGCATAGAAAAGCTTAAAAGAGCATTTAAAAATGTATAAAATACACAAAAAATGCATGAAAATATAAAATAGAAAATAAAGCGCAAAAACTATTTTTAAAAACTTACTTTAATACCTACTCCCGTAAAAGCTTCAACTTGCTGAAGATTTGTACGATCTTTTGCTGCTTCAGAATCCTCCTAAAAATTATTGGATATATCCCAGTGAAATTCAATGTTTCTCTTAATAATTTCAAATTTTAAAGTCGAAAAATTATAAGAATACAGAATATAAATAAGTACATTAAAAATCTATTTAAAAAAATAAACTAGCTGAAGAAACTTTTCAGCTGAAGAAAAATCAAGAAACCAACATCACTTATGCGCATTATAAGTCTTCCTTCTCCGCCAGGAACCAATTTTTGAAAAACAACTTGAAAATTTTTAGAAACTTGTTTAAATGTCAATTGGATTGCTTCATATTTACGTAGTTCAAGAACTGCGAGCAAATCGTTGATCGACTGAAAAAAAAAATTGCATATCTTTATCGAAAAAGATAAAATAAGAGTGGGTAAAGGAATCTGCAAAAAAATAATCATACTTTTTCATTGGCTCGGTGTTCTTCCATTCGTTTAGTTAAATCCTCCTTTTGACTACTAGCTTGCACATATTGATCAAGCGCTTTCTTATTCACATTTTCATACTTTTTCAACTTTTCCAAAGCTTCATTTAATTTTCTGTCGAGCTGTTTCATCGGTAAACTTTCGTATTGTTTTGCATCCATTGGTAATGATCCTAACTCCTTTATCTAAAAATTTTCCTTATAATTTTCTGTTGAGGTAGTAATAAATAAGTGGCTAAATAAACCACTAATTATTGTCAGAAAATAAGAGAACAATTCCTTCTGACCTTTTTCATGATATCTTCTCGTTTGGCTTGCATAGCAGATTGTTTGGTACAAATTAGATCAACCTGTTTTGAAAATTCAGTAACTTGAGCTTCCAAATCTTTTTGTTGCTCCTGACAATCTTCAAGTTCTCTCGACAATTCGCTCTGAGTACGTTCATATTCATCCAAATGCCTATCCAGTTCTAAATCATCTTTTGTGAAAAAATCCAACATGCTATTTAAAAAAGCAAAAAATCTAAATCAAAAAATCTATATATTCGAAATTTTGTAAAATATTAAAAATTATATGTAAATAAGTAAACTGTGGAAAATAAGTAAACTGTGGAAATCATGAAGAAATTCGAATTCTTGACAAACCTGCTAGACGAGTCATAATTTCTGTAAGACGATTATTCACTAATTGCATTTCAGCCATTTCAGCTTGGAGATTATTTCTTTTTTCATCGACTGAAATGTCATGAATTTTCTAAAAAAAATTTGATTAAAGTTGGAATCATTTGAATTTTTAAAAGTTTGATTTTAAGAAAGAAAATATTTTTTCAATATAAAGGCTAATACAACAAGCATTATAATAAAGGAAAAAGAAAAGGATAACAAAAGAATAAAAAGAAACCGCTTGTAAATTTTCGCGTTTACGAAACAAATTTGTCGTCAGTTGATTCTCAAGACGATGTTTAACCAATTCTATATCAGTTCTCTCTCGATTCACAATTTCCAACCGAACTTTTTTCTGTTTAATTTCTTCCTGAAAGAGGATTAAAATCAGCTAAAATCTGAACGATCGATATATATTGCTAACTTTTATTTTTCTTCTTAATAAATTTCTCAAAAGAAATAAACAAAATCAAAGATGAATTCTTTCATCAGATCAATTTTTTCGAGAAAAATAATCTATCATTTAACCTATATTACCACCGATCTTCGCATTCATTTTTCTCGTTGCATTCAAAAATATTTATCTCACTATTCCATTTATAAATACCATTTCTAAAAAACTTATAAATTCTTAAAAACAAACCTGCAAATTGTTGAGCACTGCCTGCTCTTCTTCGCTTAACTGTGAATGAAGCGGTGTTTCTAGCTGCCGTTGTAATCCTTCTTTGTTTGCTTCCATCTCACGAATTCGATTTTTTAAAATTACGCATTGACCCATCTATAAAAAAAGACAAGTAAATGTATGCAAAAGTTTTTGGATGAATTAAATGTTATATTAACTGCCATTTAATATTTTTAATAACTCAATTTTTTTTAAAAAAAAGCTTAGAAATTAAAAAACGAAATTTTCCTAATGAGATCGATTTTAAACGAACTTTTGGTTCCTTATTCTTCATAATTTGCTGTAATTGTTGGGACAGATAACGCTTTTTTTCAGAGGCGGTCCTATGTTCGTCTCTAAATTGATAGAATTATATCAGAAGAATAAGTTCTTATAAGTGATTTAAAAGGTGATTTGAAAAAATAAACAAAAAATTTACTTCAATGCGGCAACTGCTTGCTCCAAGCTTTCTCCTTCCATACGAATTTTTTCAACTGTTGTAGTCCTTTCATTATTTTTAGATGTTGCTTCTCTCAACGCTTGCTGCAAGGAAAACAGATGAATTATTAAAGATCGATTAAATAAATTAGAAAAAACAAAGAACTTCATCTTTCGAATGAGAGCTATAGAGCTATTTAAAGTTTAAATAAATAAAATTAAGGTAAATGAGATAAAAATGCAAATTTTTAAATTCAATATCAATATTTTAACAAGTATAATGATAAATACTTCGATAATTGCCTTTTGTTCCATCAGTTGACATACTGTTGAATGCAATTCCATACGTGACTTTTTGGCATCCAAGTAACCTCCAGTCATTTCTCCACGTCTACTTATTTGATCTCCTAAAACTAATAAATGAATAACTCGAGAAAGAGTCAGTAAAATGATACAGAATATTAATGGGGTGCACAGAGGAATCAGTCTACTGGATACCTCCGGTAAATTTTTCGCTTTCCTCCTGCTAAATAGACTTATGGCAACACGAGATAGCAGAATGTGTCCTAAGCTGACAGCAACCCACCGTCATTTCCTTTATTGATTTTGCAGACTGTGTGCTTTCTATTTTCAATTCGCTAATTCTTCCTTCGATCCGATTGATAGAGCAGCGCTCTGGAAAGTGATGGAATGCGACGGCGTCCCGGAGGAGATCATTTGGCTCATAAAGGCATTTTATCAGCATACCCTGGCAAGGTCTGTATATGAGGATCTGTTAGACTCCTTCGAAATAAGAACTGGTCAAGGCTGCATATTTTCTCTTATAATATTCAGTATACAATAGAAAGGATAAAAAATCCGGAGGTACAAATCAGTCTAGAAATCAGAGGTACAAATGAGTCTAGAAATCAGTCTAGAAACATAGCATCACAGATCTTGAATACGCTGATGATGTAGTCCGTTTTGCTGATAGTTATAATGAAATGCAAATAATGTTAAACAATGTGCCAACAACTGCGAGGATTGGAATCAAAATCAATATAAATAAAAACGAATGTTTTCGACTTACATACAAAATGCTGATATTTTCATCAAATCATAGCCGGTTGAGGAAATGCTGGATTTTAAATATCTTGGATCCACCTTAATTCCAAATGGTCAGGCAAAGGATGAAATAGTAACCCGGATGACGATAGCTAGAAATATTTTTTTCTTTATGGAACTGTCACCATAAAGATGAAAACCCGCGTCCATATGGCTGCAATTCGTTCGATCTTGCTACATGGCCAATAAGAGTGGAAGACATTAAGAAGCTACCAGTTTTTGACCACACATGTCTAAGATATACTTTACGAATCAGTCGAGCGGATAAAACTGCACATGATGGTATACATTAGAGCGTCGCCTTCGTTGGTTAGGACATTTTCCGTCCACCACAAGAATTAACACAGTTCGTTATTTGCCGAACCTTGTAATGGTTGGCGTCAGCGAGGGGGCCAATCAAGACTTGGACTGATACAATTAGGAAAGATTTCGAAAGTATGGAGGGACCAGCGATATATGGACTTAGACGATGGAAAAAGGAATGGCTTCTATTACTATTAGCGATGGACCTTTGATCTTGGAGACCCTGACCTTTGTTAGTCAGCATAGCCATCCTAAGCAGTAATGGGAGAAGAAAATGAATAAATGAACAATAATATATTTATTGAACAATAATATATATATTAATATATATATTAATAATATAACAATAATAAATGAACAATAATATATATATTTTAGATTATATATATTTATATATTTATTATATATTATTATATATTTTAGATTCACATGTAAATAACTGTATAATGATATTCAAACGGTATGCATATTAGTCATATTAAAAAGAAAAATAGCATTAAGAATCTAAAAAACGCTGATATTACTGCCGCCAACAGATGATTAAAAAAGATGGTAGTATATAAATGCAGCAAAAAATCAATTTCCAGAGAGTAAGAAAAAATTCCAGCTAATTGCAATTGCAATTAGAAATATTTTCTTCTTTGTGGAAGATCTGTGAAACATCAACATCAAAACGTAAATACATATTTGTTTCGCAGCATCATAGACAATTTAACTGTAGAGCTGCGATTCTTTTTCCTACGGTACATTTTATGAATGCGGCGAGTCTCATACGAATACGTCGATTATAGCATAATGCCATCTACATTAATAGTATCGTAAAAGAGTGCTATTATGACTAGATCATGTCATTTATTATCAATCGCACGAACTGACGCATGTATCTTTGCAAGCCTTGTGAATTATAGCGAGAAAATTGGCCCAAAACAAAATGTAAATAAGGGCAAAGCAGATTTTAGATTTTGAAGATGGCATAATAGCGATATGCGAGTTTAATCAGATTATTTTTTTATCTAGTGAACCTAGTGATATGTGTTATGAGATAACTCATTTTAGAATCTGATTCTTATGCTCATAACACTCATACTAACCTTCAAATGTTACGCAATCAAATCCTTCTTTTTTCGCCAATCGAGTTCCAGCCAACATATTACGAACGATGGCCGTACCACCAAAAATATGCGTAAAAACTACATCATATGCTTCATCATACACTAAACTATCCAAGATAGGACGAGCATCCTACAACAAAAATAACATTGCACTACATAATATATAAGAAGTTAATTTAAATAATGCCAGTATCGACAAAAATTTGACGAAAAAAATCCCTTTTCTGTTCCATTCATTTACTTTTTCTCCACTAAAATAAAATCACCATAAAAAAAACAAAATTATTGCACAGTAAGAAAAAATTTGGTAACAAACTGGATCACTCGTTTTTCGCTTTTGAGAAGCAATTATGCGATTTAGAGGGAAAAAGTTTACTTCACCCATCAATTTTTGGGCATTAACCTATAAAATAACAGTTAAAGTGGAGAGCAATTATAAACAGTTAGTATATGAAATATAACAGAGATATGAAATAAAAAAATGCAAAAAACCAAAAAGGCATACTTCTTTTATAATTTTCATGGCAATGCGATCATCATCCACAACGTGATAAAATAATCGATTACCAGTCGTTACTTCAACAGCTTGATAATATATAGAATCACAACCGAATAAATCAATCACGATGCCTGAAAAATGTTTGAAAAACAAGCTAATTAATGAAAACCATATAATTCAAATTATTTGTTAAAACCCAAGAGAAATTAGAAATGAAATAAAAATATTAATATCTCATATATAAAAATCTCAAAATAAATAATCAAATAAATAAAAATCTACATTAAAATAAAAATCTCAAAAAGCACAAAAAAAGCATTCGCTTACCTCGATATCCGTTTAGAATTGAATTATATTGGCCGTTATGGTTATTATCTCGAAAATGTTGTAAAACCTTCCGAACACTATCCACACCACTCATTACAAACTAAAATTTTCATTTTCCATGAAATAAATTTAAATTTTATTTATAGAAAGCAAAAAAAAAGAAATAAATAATGGAACATTTGTATAGTTTGTATCATTTGTTTTAAGAAAATAAATCAAAGCGGAATAGAAAAGCTAAAAGTTTTTAATTTATTTTGCCAAAGCTTTTATTTTCCTAAATTAATAATTTCGATAAATTTTGATAGAAAATATATTTAAGGAAATTCAAAAAAAAAACAATTCTAATGAAAGAGATAAAAATTAAAAAATTACTCGAGGAATGAGCCGTCTCAAATCCTGCTCGGCTTGTAAAACATCGATTTTTATTGCTTCCAAATTATCTCGAACATTTTTTTCATCTCTCGATGCTTCCCTAGAAATTTCAATACATACTTAGCAAAAAAATCTTAAATCCATAAATTAAATAAAAAATATACTGTTGGAGAATAATGGCTTGATCAAGACGTCGACGCAGCTCAGCCATTTCTTGATTTAACTTCGACATCCGGTCAACACATTCTTCTGCGTGAATATCAAGTTCCTAAAATTGGCTAATCACTACTGAGTCTACATCACGTAAAAATCAATTAACAAACAGCGTAAAAGTAACCATAATTTTGATATGAAGTTGTTGCTCCTCTTGTTCTTCTTCTTCCAAATTTTGCTTTATTTCAGCGATCTGATCCCGTATTCCGGTTAGTTGTCTGTCATAGAAACGAATTTCTTTTGTTAATGCCTAAAATTTGACAAAATATGTAGCACAAAATATATTAAATCTGATAAAGTAAGTGAAGCAAACCTTATCTCGCTCTTCAATTGTTTTATATTGATCTCGATAACCTTGTTTTGCATAAAATTCTTTACATCTCTGATCCAAAATTCGAATGCTACAAATGAATGAATGAAACGCATTTTAATCTAGATTTTTATCTAGACTTACATTTCTGACTTAAATTATAAAAATATATGGTAATCGACTCTTTCAATTTTAGATATGTAGAAAATAAGAAAGTAGAAGAAAGTAGAAATGAAAAATTGAAAATATATGAAGGATCTTACGAAAAATACTTAAGTTAAAATTTAAATAAAACGAAAAAAATAAATTCCAAAATTTATTATACTCTGTGTTCAATTTCGCAGCGTCTTCTGTTAATGATTCATACTTCGGTACGATTTCTTTAAATTCTTCTTCTTTAGCAGCAATATCTGCCTTTAGTTTATTAAGCACATCTTCCGCCATATTCTTAACAAAATTTCATGAATCTTAATATGGTAAGAGTAAATTGTCGTATAAAATATGTTACAAATCAAGTTATGAACAAGTCATTAAAGTTGTTGAAATATGCGAAGAATAAAAAAAAATATGCGAAGAAGTATGCGAAGTCAAATACAAACATCATATTAAAAAAAATTTAATGGCACGTATTAAAATTGCAACTTACTCTTCCTGAACGTTCTTTTTCCACATCTTCGCGAAGATCCTTAATTAATAATTCAAGTTCGGTCTTTTTCTGAAATCGTTCAGTCTGTTCAGATAATAATGCTTCTTTTTCTTCTCTCATGCCTTTAAAACGAGCTTCAAGTCTTCTTTGATCAGCTGATGCTTTAAGAGATCGATTCTGAGCAGTTAATAAATCATTTGTGACCTAAAAATGAATAAAATAATAGAATGAGATATCTTGAATCAAATAAATGAAAACTACAAAGAAAAAGCACACACCTTGCCTTGTCGTGTGTTTAATTCTTCCCTCTGCTCAGCCAGTTTATCCAATTTTTTCCTGGCTTCTTTGAGTTCATTATCATAAATCATATATTCAATCGATCTTAAATAAATATTTTAGATTTTTAAATTAGAAAAAAACTTTGAAAAGAAAATTCTGGATGAAAAAACTTGATTACCTTTTCACTTTGTCCCACTTTTGATATTCTTTTAGATCTTCCTTCTCTTCTTCCAAAGTCTTTAAACGTTCTTCTATGTAAGTCAGTAAGGCTTCTATCTTTTCGCTTTTTGCATCTACAGTTCATTTTGGTTCAGAAGTTTCAGTTTTAAAAATCTATTCAGACGAATTGGTTAGTTGACATTCTATCTTCCATTTATTTTAACCTATTTTTAACTATTCAACAGAATGATAAACGTAAATGATTATATCTTTATGAAAATAATTTTGATTATCGTTAAAAAATTTGGTTTTTTGGATAAACTTGGGCTTCAAATGACATTTATCTTTGTTTTCCTTAATATCTCATGGTTTAGTTGTATAATAAAAGAATTTAGTTTTATCACACGATCGACCAATATACCTTATCTTGGTGGCGACTAGTAATATATTGAAAAACAACAGAAAAGAATTTCGAAAGAATTTATAAGACATCCTTCCAGCAAATTATTTCAATAAATATTTTTTCGCGACGATTTTCATATTTTATCAATCTGGCAATTAAAAATTGGAAAACAAAATTTTCCAACATACGAAAATCTTCCATATTCCATAAAACTAGTCGACATAAACAAAAAACAACGCATAAAAAGGAGGAAATTAAAAAACAAAATATCATTAAAACCAAAGGATAAGGATAATATAACACAAAATTAAGACAACTTACTTGTTTCACGCAAAATTTTCATACTTTCTTCTTTTCTCTCGTCATAAACTCTTGTCCCAGCGACCTAAAATTCAACATAAAAAACATAAGAAACAATGTAACAAAAAAAAGTTTAAGAGAATAATAACTTTAGAAAAAAAACAAGTCAAAGATACCTCTCTAAGCAACTTAAGACGATGAGAATCTGGAGAAGTAGCGAGCTCATTAATTTTCCCCTGTTTCACAATATGATACGGGTTTGAACGTGAAAAACCTGCTGATTCCATTAAATTTGCTACCTAAATTTTGTTAATCAAATAAAAGAAATGTTTTAAATCGCATGAGTTACAAATAAAAACTGACATCACTTCGGGTGACCATTTTTGAATCGATAAAATACTGATCCTTTTTTAAACTAACACGACGCAATACACGCACTTCATTCCCTTCAACCTGGAAATTAATATAAAAAAGTCTCCATCATACAACTAACAAAAAACGAGTTGATAAATTTCTCTTTTTATTTCAATAAACATCGAATAATGAATGGATGAAAAGAAAACAAATAAATACAGCAACAATGCGATGATCCGAATTATCAAAAACGATCTCAACACTAGCAGTGGTAACACGTTCGCCTGTGCCTTCATGTATAAGCCCTTGACGCTGTTCCATTCTTAAGTGACTGAATTCATCCGAAAGAACAAATTGTATAGCTGGAAAAAAATAATCTTATTGAATTTGCAAATTTTGGCACAATAAGCATAAGCCCTGTGAAACATGGAGGACCAATCAAGACCTGGAACGAGATATATCAGAGGAATTTGAATGTGCTGCCCAGCAATATATAGGATTAGACGGTGAAAAAAGGAATATTACTTTCAGGATTGGCATTGGATCGGGAGGTTTGGAAACGTCTTATCCTCATCGTCAGTGCAGAGCTAAGCTAGAAATAGTACAGACTGATGGAAAAAGCTCAAAATATCAAATAAGTTCTACGTTATTAAACCACAAATTTTAAAAAAAGAAACATTGAATGCAAGAAAAACAAAAAAACAGAAAAAAATTCACCAAAAAAGAAGTTGCTTTTTCCACTACCATTTCGACCAACAACAACATTATGCCTGGGTGAGAAATCATTAACAGTGGTTTCACGATAACTTCGAAAACCACTAATGTTTACCTATAAACAACATTTAACATTAACAATTATTATTATTATTAATTATACAACTAAAATTTCTATTATATTATATTATATAATTATAATTACAAAAATTGCAATTCCTGTTTTCTATTAATTATGCTCCTTCAATTATTCATAACGATTAATTTTTTCATTTTTTCAATTCTTCACAATTTTTTTCCAAAAAAAATTCTCCGAAAAGAAAGAAAAAGGAGATAAAAGAAAAGTTATAAAGATAATTTAATCAAAAAAAATGGAAAAAAATATTTTTTTGCTATTGTCTATTGAGAAACGAATTAAAAAAATTATTTCTTTATTAAATAAGGTAATAAATAAGAAAAAACATCTTAAAAAATTTACCTCTTTAATATACATTGTTAATTGTTAATTTTCAGTTAGTAAAACTATTAGTGACCCACATTCAACTGAAATGAAAATCAGCAAGATAAAAAAAAATATATAAATGGTGCATAAATGAAAAATTATTTCTTAAATTATAGGACTAAATTCCTTGAAAAAAAATTTCAATATTAATATCAATAATTTTGCTAAAATGTTACAAATTTTGTTAATAAATCTAATCGAAAAAAGCAAAAGATGAAAACTGAAGCAGTGACGCCGATAAAATTCGAACTCCTCCTACACATTATCACCAACAAACTTTTTAAAAGCTATGAAAACTATCCCAAAAATTTTGTTTCATGCATTTCAACACATAACCAACGTTCATATTTATTTAATTTCTTCTAAAAACTCTCAGTCCTTCTCCAAGTTAAAGTTGCTTTACGAAGAAGGTGAAATAGTTTTCTATTATCACCTAATCGAGCCGTCATCTGCATTCTCAAGGCCATGTCGCTGCAATATTCCCGCCTTGGTGCTGTCGTTGTAATCTTCAGAAGCGTCCGAATATCAAGATCTGCAGATAGTCATTCCTTGACAGTTGTATAGTTGCTTCCGATATGTTACTAATGCAATAACAAAGAAGCAGCAGCTTTCGGAGACATTCCTTTAGTTTAAATCAGTATTCGTTTGCCGTTCCAGAAAAATCATCGATATTTATACCATTGAGGTGTTTCAACAATTCGGTCTGAAATGCGCTCACTGTCCTCGAATTTTTTAGTTTGAGATAGTTAACAGGTTTTAGAGAATGTTATTTCTTGCGAATCATCAGTTTTATGCGGATCTTGACTCAACCACAAGATGGTCCATGAAGATTGTGCGTTTCACTGCCGCTATAGAAATAACTATTTAAAACGGAACTTCCAAGGGCACTGAATGTGCTATAATTAATCTGGTTGAAATGTTGGTTATTCCTCGTGACGAGAAGTCTTCTACGACGCCAGAAGCAAGTATTAGTAACAAAAAGTTCACGTTCTTCGACATAGCGAAGAAAGCATTCCCCATTGATGCATCGGTCTCCGATATTTACCAATTATCGAGGTCACCACAGCAGCAATTATTTATTTATATGAAATTGCAAAAGTATCTCGAAAAAGCTCAAAAAATTTGATGAATTTATTGAAACACTAATAAAAAAAAACTAAATTTAAAGTTAGATTCTATTTTCTGACTAAAAATTGAATTTTTATTTGGTCAAAACGAATTAAATTATTGAATATTGACCGATAGTTGAATTTAATGGGTCCACAAGTGGCTTTAATTAGTCCGTGGCATTCGCTGGGAAATCGACACTTGAAAAGCCAACAGGTTTGTTTCTTAATTTGAAATAGAAGCAATGATTATGAATTGATCTTCTCTTCCGCGTTAAAATAAATAATTACCATTGAATCTCATATATTAACGCTGCTTTCACCGCTGGCAGTCTAAAGCAGCGGATTTAATATCCGCTTAACCCAATATCTCAGCGAATCGCGAGTTACGTTCGAGCTACGCGCACGCACGCACGCACAATGTCGACACCCCCGCCGACGCTGCGCAAACGGCACTTCCGCACGGCCCTAACCGCTAGTGAAGGCAATCGCAAATCACGAATGGCGCAACTAAACATTCAGTTTTGCATTTCGATTAAACAAATAACCCACAGTTTTTCTTAATGAAAACCTTTCTTTCTGATCTTCGCAGAATTTAAATGATTATATTTGATTACGAAAATAAGAAAATATACGAAACGGAAGTAGAAAAATCACAAAAACTTTTGGCGATTCGCGGAGCAACAAACGACAAAAAGCAAGGAATGCGCACATGAGACGCCAAAATAAATACGAATCAAGCGAAATTTTATAAAGTGTAGCGAAAAGATAAATTAAAAGTACCGAAAGAAAATTATCGCTTCGAGACCAACGCAAATTTTAAATGGCGCGCCAAAACTTGTTTATTTTTTTCAGAAGCGATAACAAATTTAGAAATGATAACGAAAGCGGCGTGGCTGTGGGGAGTTTTCAAAGCGAACGAAGAAAAGTTCCTATGAAAGTTTGCAGAATGAAAACGCATGTGATTAAGCGATTTATCCGTACAATTAGTAAGAAGCCATTCAACGATTCGGCTGAACTGCAAGAAGCGATTTTAATAATTCGATGGTGGGAAGCGGGAACTGAACTGTGGTACTTGGAATTCAAACTAGTCTAGGCGAGAGCCATTTGGCTGTCCGAATGCGGTCTCATCGTGCAACTTAGCGAGAGACTGGGAATTTGAGCGTTTGGCGCTATACCTTAGCTGTTCGTCTGGAAAGAGGATGTTCCAGTTTCACAGCTCTTACTGCTCTACCATCACATCACTGCGACTGGAGTCGGCGACTTCGCTCTTCGATTTCACAACCTCTCTAGTCCCTCTTTCAGCCCCTATCTTCTCATATTTCTTCTTCTTGCTGTTCGCGCCACTTGGAATTGCTATGTCTATTACCAGTACTGATTCTTGGTTCCTGTCTATTACCACGGTATCTGGTTTATTGGTCAATGTTTATTTGTCTATCTGGATGGAGAAGTCCCACAGGGTCTTCGCTTTACTATTCTCCAAAAATTTCGAGGAAATCTAGTCTTAGGAGGGTTTTTCTTCAATTATTCTTGTGCACAATGCCAGCTATTCGGCTGTGCTTTCAGTCTACGTTCCTATCTACATCTTGCCGCTATGTACTGGACAGTCTCTGAGGCTTTTCTGCATCAGTCATATCTTGAGTCGTGTTCGATGTGGTAGATCATTGCTCTTACTACCTACTTCGTGCTGTCTTTTAGCTCAGCTTTTAATGACCAATATCAACCACTTTTACTATCTATTCGCGTTTTTTCAAGAAGTGATTTTGATACTTACCAAGCCTCACATGTTCCTTTATTTGTTAGACTTGGAATGAAAACTTCCATGCGGAATTTCCTAGTCTTCACATCAGTGGTCTTCGTGTCTTCCTTTGGAAATCTCATTGCGTGCGGAATTTCCAAGTCTTCACATCGGCGATTTCCGTGTCTTCCTTTGGATTTCACTGCACCGGCTATCTGATTACTGGCACGGAAATATCTTTGTGGTGTGGGTCTTGTTTTTCCCATTTAGCCATCTCTACTGGATTCATCTTATTTTTTGCTGGTATTTTATATTGTTGTTTTCCTCCTTACATGATGACTTTGGAATATTGAGATATTTGTAACTAATCTGCTATATGCACCTCTGATAGTCCCACACCTCTTAACTGCTTTTCCTTTCTTTACGACTTGCCACACTTCTCCAGTTCACATCACAGTACAGTTTGCTTATGGAAGACTTGTGTTACCCAGTCCAGGTGAGAGCCTCTGACAAATATCTAGTTATGTACATTTATTCCTAATTTTTTTTATTTTCTACTTTTATATATTTATATATTTTTATATATACGTATTTTTTTTCATGCATTACAAATAATATTTTCATTGTCTATATTATGAATAGAATTTTCTTATTTATATTTCATAATTTGCAGAAATTTTATTTTTTATTTAATCTTTTTTTAATTGAGATATTTTTTAACAGCGAAAAAATGGTATAAATAAACTCTTTTAAATAATACAAAAACATGTTTTTTAAAAATTAATTCTTTTAAATTTTATATTATTTAAATTCAAACAAATTTTAAAAAATTTTTTTCGAGCTTTGTTAATTTCGATAAAATTTAGTTTCATTTTTCATTTCATTTTATTTTATAATTTCTTTCCTTTTTTAATTTTACTTTATTACATAATTTCATTTTTTAATTTCACTTTAATTCCAAAATTTTAATTTTAATAAATTGTTTTCCAAATTTTTACACATTGAAAATAAAAAAATTTTTCATTATTAACTGCTCTGCCGTTGAATTTACCAAAAATTATTTTGTTCGAAAACACTCATTCATCTTTTCCCGTTCGCCACAAAAAGTTTGTTAACCTTTCTTTTGTATTTGAATATTTTAAAATTTTCTATTTCCAAAAAATACTTTTGTTTTTTTAAGAGATTTAATTGTTTATTGACCTAGGTCGATGGCCCTCAAGTTGGCCCCCAAAATCGGGTCACCTCCGGTCTGTGGTGACTCCAAAGGGCTGCTTAGGAGTTTAATTCCAACACCTATTTTTATTTCATTTGAATGACATTGTTAATGAATATTCTACGTAGTTTATTATATTTATTCGAAATCTCTTTAGTGGAAAAATTTATTTTAACAAATTTTTCAAAATCTTGAAACTTGAAGAGCTGGCACGGGAATTCACAGATTTTCATAGCATCAGCGACGGGTCTGGGAAGAAAAGTTTGACAGCTCCACTATCCGAGATAAGTTTTTGAGTCATTATTCATGAGCTGCATAACCACTTCAGATGACTGCAAGCAGTGGAGAGGAGAATTCCTTAGCCAGGATAGATATTTCCACAATACTTCATGTTTCGCATCGATGTGGCTCTCAACTTGAAAAGCGGTAGTGTTTGTCCTTAAAAGTATGAAATGAGCGGCGATCAGTACTTTTCTTATTGATTCGACAAATAAATACATTTTTTATGATTTAAAGGAATAACTAAAAATTCCAGAAAATGCTAAAAACGGATGCGATACATAAACCAATAAAAACAGTTAAATTTCCTATTTTTAGTGCTTCGAATGGTTTGTTCATTTTTTCATTTGCTTCCTTTTATTTATTTGCTTTCTTTAAGTAAACAATTCCATAAAGCTGTTGGTTTAGTGCACCAACGAAATCCCAAAGAATACCCCTCGTTACTCGCTTTCCTCCCCTACCTCCCTTTTTTTTCTATTCCCCTCTCGCAGCAATATCTTGCGGATTTCTTAAGCCGATTTTTCCAAAAAACAAAAACTCAGAATACATGTCGTTTATTATTTTTTTTATTTTTCGTGCTATTTTCTCTCGTTTGTTATTGGTGTAATTTGTGAGTAAATGGTTTTATCGAAGTGTTCATTAAATTCATTCGTATTTATTTGAAATGATAATAAATATTATAAACATTATAATTAATAAAAAGTAAAAAAAGTAAAAAAATTGACTAAAATGGGTCGAGGATTTATATTTTAAATAACAATAATAATAATAATAGTAATCATAATAGTAATAATACGATGATTACGATGATTTTCATTTTAATTTTGCCACTTTGATTTTTCGTTTTTGCACCAGTTTTATTTTAAAAAATCCTTGTTTATTATTTAAAAATCCTTGTTTATTCCTTGTTTGCACCAGTTTTATTTTAAAAAATCCTTGTTTATTATTTATTATATCCTTGTTTATTATTAAGTCTTTAGGATTATAATTATTATTATTATAATTATTATAAGCAATTATTATAAAAAATAGTGAGAAAAAGAAAATAAAAATAATTTTTGAGGCACCAATGTCTTCATTTTTCTTTTTCTCTAATTATTTAATAAATAAAGTTTTTTTCATTAATTTAAAAGTAGGGGAAACGATTCATAAATTTGAATTGCAGGTAAACCATTATGTGGAACTTTGTATAATAACAAAATGGCAAAAAAGACTACTGAATCATTAAATTTATCCGATTTAAATTCGTCGAGTTCTAATAGCATTATTGGTTTGTTTGTTGCTTTTCCATAATTCTTTGAACTAATAAATATTTTTAAATATCGTTTGCAAAATTATTTATTATAAATATTGTAAATGATAAATATTAGTAAGTATTTTTAGAATTCATTTTTAATTTTTGTCACTATTTTGAAATTATTTTTATTTCACCAAACAATTATTATTTTTATTGTTTTTCAATAGCATATTTTGATTAATATTTTTCGATTTAAAACTCATCGAATTTTACCGAATTTATTTCAGACAAATAAACCTAAAAGTTATTGTTTAAAATATTTGGTAAATATAATATTTTTATAAATATACCAATAGTATTTTTATAGGTCATTTTGATTTCTTTCTTCTAACAGTACGGATAGTTACTGATTAAGCGCCTACAATATTGCCTAAAAGAGCGAGGCGTTTCTAAGCCTCCCATACCACATCCGAATTTCTTATAGAAACCATCGTTTTTTCCCACTTTATCACATATATCGCTGTGCTGCCTATGTTTTCAAAATCTTGTCTAATCGTTTCAGTCTTGCTTAGAATTTTCCTTTTGGCGCTATTCGGAAAGGCATGTGATATGCATGACATATTGAGCGATGGAGAACGCAGTCTAACCGGCATGGAAATCGGTGATATATCATTTATGATTGCGGTTAGCATGAAGGAGGACTCAATAATATGAAATTTCTGTTTAATTCCATTTAACGAGTATAATCTAACTTGAGCAATAGTGGTAAAAGGATATGAAGGTCTCTTCATGAAATCTTCCACTTTCTTTTTCCATATTTCGCTATCTTATTTTATATGGGCAGCGGCAAGATACATGCGAACTTTCTTTTTCTTTTCCTGTTTTTATGCAATTTATTATTTTAAGGCAGATTTTTGATAATATTTATAATATTGATAATATTTTTATTTTTATAATATATATTTGATAATATTTTTTATTTCTTGTTTTTTTCATTCATTTATTTTTTCTTTATTCATTTTTATAATATTATTTTCATTAAAGCAATGATTAGTAATGAAAATATATCATCACCGAATTACTTAATGAATCAGCAACATCTAATATTGCCACAAGATAGTTCCATGCAAACAGGTACTTTCCTTCTTTAATCCTTTTTAATTAAATTCTTTCGTGTTTTAGCGGCACAGACATTTTCTGGGTTTGCTGGTGCTGGGGTGAGGTCTTTTATAGATAATAATTTATGAATAGAGGCACCTTTAGCATGCATCTGGTTTAATGGTGGGTTTGCTGCTGTCAGCGAAATATAATGATATATTAAATGTATAATGATATATTAAATATTGTTCCAGTTTTATTTTTTCAGTACCACCTTATGATCCAGTGCAACCACAGGCAGCAATAAATTATCCGTTTTTTTCGTCACTTCACAAAGAGTTTTTTTTTTGATTTTTCCAAATAAATACCGAGTCTTTCAATTATTTTTATCCATAAATTTGACTAGTTTTATCTTATCATACATCAGCATCTGAAATAAAATTAGATTTTATCGATGTATATTTGCTATTTAAAAAATCAAATTTATTTTTAGACATCGTGGAGAATTATCGATTTTCGAAAAATATCGTTATGATTTAAGTCGAGCACAGCTTAAAGCGAGTTCAAGGACGTCAGCTCTTCTGGCTGGTTTTGCCATGGTATTTATTCATTTTTCAAAAGTCACTTTATTTTCTAATTTATAATTTTTATCAACTAATGAAATTCAATAATTTAAATAATTTATTATTACATTAAGCTTCGGTCAAAATTTTTTTTTGATTTCAGGTTGCTTTAGTCGAATTGCAGTATGAATCAACGACGCCTCATTATCTTTTAATAACATTGGCAGTTGTAACGACACTGCTTGTATCTGTTCATTTACTTGCTCTTATGATGTCGACTTGTATTTTGCCCTATATCGAAGCAAATGGATGCTCACAGGATTCACCACATATACGATTAAAGTTTGTTATTTTTTCCCATTTAATATTGAACTTTAATATGGTTTCGTTTAATTATTTTCTTTTGTTTTTTGCTTTTGATTGCTTTAATTAATTTCGAAAAATTTTTATTTATAATTTATTATTATTTATAATTTTATTTATGCTTTCGCAATGCTTTTTTATTTTTAATTTTTAAATAAATTATTTGTAAACTAATTTTAGATTTTATATCGATTTATCATGGATATTCAGCACTTGTATTGGTTTAATGTTATTTCTCATTGAAATTGGTGTAATATTTTTTGTTAAATTTCATGCTGTTGATTTTGTATTAGCAGCTTATGTTTCCACTGCTTTATTAGGTTTTTTTTAATGAAAGTAATTTTTTTAAATTTACGGATCGTGAATAGAAAATAGAAAAAATTAGTCATACTTATTTTTATTGGATGTTGCTGATTCATTGGGATCAATGAAAATCTCCTTGTGGTGGAGGAAACGTTATTAGAGATTGATTTGGGAAAGATGGAAAACTTATATTTTTTTTAAATTTTAAATAAAAATTTTTTGGTAAAAAATACAGCAAATATTTCAAGAAGAGTTCTTACCATCATATTTTTTATAGCATAGCTTAACAAATTAAGGGATTCGATTGAAAAGTCTATTTTTTTGTAGGGAGTCAATACAAGAAAAAACTCCTGCTTTAGGCGGAGAATTATTTAATGATAGAGATTTGTGGGCAACTCTACCATCCATACACAGATATTATTCACTATTCAAATATAATTCTTCGAACAAATAACGCAGTTTCTAATTTTGCTACCTCTATGGACTGGAAAGATCATTTAAAGATGGAAATGCAACAAGTTTTGACTAGCCCTCATTTTTAAATGAAAGATTTGTTGTCATCTAAAAACTCAAATAAAATCCATTTTGACTTCAGTCAAGGCAGTTTGCGATTTTTAGCAATCATATCATAATTAAAAGAAAAATTTTAAAAAGGCTCTTAAAAATTAAATGATTTAGTTAATAATTTAAATTTGATTTAAAAATTTTATATAGAAAAATTTATTTAATGAATTGCTTTTTTAGTGCCAGTGGTAATAATATTTACAATATTTTCATGCCTTATTCATAGAAATCGATTAATTCATTCAATGAATCGTGTCGATTCCAAGGTTCATGATTTACAAAAGTTTTTTAGTGATAATGATACATTATCAACTTCGAATACTATTCAGCGATCAAATATTGTTACTCAAATTGTTTAATTATTTTTTTTACTAAAACTTTTTATTATTATTTATTATTATTAAAAGGGCTTTCCTGCGATTACCATTTATTTCTTTATTATATTTTTAATTGGTTTCGGTGTAAAAATTATTTAAAATAATTATTTACATAATTATAATTAAAAAAAATAATTTTTTTTTGTTTCGGTGATTTCTGGTGATTGATGCTCATTTGGGTCACTTGTTTTTTTAATAAATTTTTGTGTCTTAAGAAAATTTTATTCATTATTTATGTGTAAATGCAATACTGATTCATTATTATATCATTTCATTTATAATTTTAATTCATAAATAAAATTATTTTGCGATGTTATTTCTTTGTTTCGAATTTAATTTGTCTATTTCAAGAATTGTGGGAGATCCATTAGATAAAATAGATTATGGAAAGCAATATTAGTTTAGTTGATCTATTTAGGTCCGCGGGCTTGTGCTTGTTGCATTACTTAAATTTTGCCATGGAATCAATCAGTGATAGAAATACACGACTGGATTTTTGAAGCAGATTTATTTTTGAGAGGATTTGAGCTGAAGAATTTGAAGAATTTACGCCCCGAAATGATAAACAACTCATCCATTCCTCTAGTGAGGTGTGGAGGGAGATTTGTGAGGAATTGGCAAATATAATAGCAATACATTAGGGTCCGAGGATTGACAGATTCGAGGCAATGCCAAGAATTCTGTATATCCGTAGGACATCTTTTTACGCGATCAGTAGTGCACAACTTCTACGGCTTCTAGGCCATATGCCTTTGAAACAAAAGTTTTGCTCTTATTCCTCTCCAGATTTTTAATTTTTCAATATTATATTTCAAATTATATTTCAAATTTTTTTCGATTTTTTATTTTATTTTTATTTTATTTTAAATTTTTTATTTGGTATTTTTTCTTACTCTTTAATTTGCTTTCATAAAGAAAAAACTGTTCATATCTTTCCGTGTTTGCGAAACCAAAATCGAAGAGTAGCGAGGAATTTTTTGAGCTGACCGGGCGGAAAGAAGGAAAGAAGACAATAAGAAGGCAATACAGTATTTTATTTCACAACCGAAGTGTTGGAACGAAAATAGAATTTTTCAGTTTGAAAGCAAATATTCAGATTTCAACAAAACTATTCTGGCGAGTTAAGTACGTAGGAATTGTTTCATTTCCTGCTTCATGCACAACTCCTCAACAAAGCATTCCATTTAATTTAAAATGGCATTTAACTAAGTTACGAGGCCTTTTTCAGGGGCAAAAAAACGTCCCTACTTTATGCAATGTTTGAAGCGACTGAAGCGGTTCTCAATCGTGTGACAGTACAAATGCAAATTTTTGATATTTCGAATCACATAAAGGCAAATCTCCAATTTGTCAAACCTTTGCCGAGCAGAAATAACATTTCACTACCCAATTGGCTATTTGCATTCGTGGCGTCACATCAGATTTTGAAATTTCATAAGGAACTATTAAAATAGAATGCCCGCGGCATGTACAAACAAAAGGCTAACACGGCTTACTCAGCGGTTTATACAAACGTTAATCGGAATTCACGAAACTTTTTCGCATGGTGATCGATGGTGCGCTAACGAAAATAACTGCGACATGCATAACTGCAACGATGATTGATCAAAAAAATGGAATGGCATCCATCTTCTAAACAAATGGTAAAAGTAAGAATTCAATCGCAAATAAAGAAATATCGCTGCAAAACTTAATAGGAAAGGGATTTGGGATAGAGGGAAATGGGATTTAATGTTACAGATATCGTAGCGGCAGTGAATTTTAGAGGATCACGTATGCTCAACCGCAGCCAGCTCGGGCTTTTCCGGAGGGAGTTCACGCGCATTACGTCGCATACTAATTTATGATTGCATATTCTGAAGTTGACTGGCTAAGCCAGTGCAAGATGTTTTTTAGCCTTACTTGAACGTAAATCATACGCATTGAATGCACTGAACTTTAAACTGTAGGGCAAATCAGCTTTATATTTAATCCACACAAGGGAATGTGCACGCTCGAGTTTCAATTTCGAAATAACAATGTGTGTCACTGTCGAGTTGGCAGACCGCTTTTGAAAATTACGGGCAACTCTTTGTGGCAGTTATATCGAGAATTTACCGCCACTGCAAATTACTAATCAACGAAAAATTTTTGAAGTTGACAAAGTATTCTCTAAAACTTTTGTAAATCTTTTTGGCATTTCATACAAAGAAGTCGAAGCCGCATTACAACTTTAGCTGATTGACCTGCACAGCAGGAAGCGAAGGCAAAATATAAGGAAATTTATTTGTAGGTGAGGAAGGAACCTTAAGGACCTCCAGAACTATATTCTTATGTTGTCCATATTACTATAAATATTTCCGTTGGCTTGCAGCCGTATTTATAAATGTGCTCGCCCACGTAGGAGACCCAAAGCGATATCTAATGGCAAGTGAGACCACCAGCAATAGCACTGTGCGCCGTGAACCGTCACATGCGGAAACATCAATGCGATTCAATAATATTCAATAGGTGAGAAGGAAGAAAACTTTTTCCAAAATTGAAAGATTGCAGCTATCTCTTCATTCATTTGGAAGCAGCTATACTTAACACAGCTTTTGTGAACTGGCGATATTGGCTCGAACCAATCGTCTGCTAAATAGGAGCGACATTTTACGACTGAATGCGAGCGTGGAATTAAATCGCCAATTTAGCATCGAATATGCGGGCTCAGCGTTTTCACTGGTTCTTAGCTGTTGCGTTTGACGCAACACGAGAACGCCGAGCTTAAACATTTGTTACCAAACTAATCGATGGACATTGATGGTTTCATACTCGATACGTTCAATTATTTCAAGATCCTTATTAGACTAATTTTAGAGCAGAAATCGCGACTAACATAATTTATTAGTGCTAAAAAATATTACAACTAAAGGCCAACAATAATATTCCCCGCACATAAAGCAACTGTGGCTGCGGGGTTGCGGGGTAGCTGTTTTCGCGTGCAACCGAACCTGTATTAAAGAACCGCTGATCCAAACCTCCAACCGTAAATTAAACCACAATCATCCTGAAGAAATATTCTTGTTTTTTTCATTGTCGTCGACTAAAAACGAATTTTTACATGGCTAACAAATTCTTCACTGAGAAGTTAAGTGTCAAAGTCGGAGCCTCTTTGGTCGAAGCAACCACAAGGCTTAAAATGAAGTGAAAGATATCACTCAGACTCACACAAGCAAACTGATTTAACTATATATAGTGCTAATAAATTCGCATAAGTTTTGGTCTTAAGACGATTGTTTCAATGGAGAGATTGTTTACAGATTGAATTCGCGGATGTTGGTGCCGTTTTTAGTTGTTGAATGTACAATGGTTGGATTTTCGGGGATTCGAAGAAGGGATTTTAAGATTTTTCGGGTTTTTTGTGAATTCTAATAAATATTAGTATTAATGCTTTTTGCATTGAACTCAAACTCAATACTCAAACTTTCTCTTTTCATAATAATTCAAATATTAAATTATAAATTTTCTCTTTCTTCTTAAAGCAGTCAGCGTTTTTGGCTTGGTTTGATGCGGCAAAGTTTCTGAGGCGACACCTTCAGGCGACTCGTTCTCCACTGGGGCGGTTAGGAATGGCGGTTAGAGCGAATTATGAGCGAACAATTAATTACGAAGTATTAATAAAAGGCGAGAAATTAATTGAAGTAGTAATTTTTTCGTGTAACGATGTCTGCGACATATCGTGCAACAAGTCCAGCGTTTGGAAATGGATTGCCACCACCACCAGCAGTGGTAGCGACAACAGCAGCAGCAGCAAGCTTTTTTCAAAATCAGCCACAACAACAGCAATCAGGTGGATATCATGCAAGTCCTCATCAGATGCTTCCTGAAAATATTTTAGAAGAGAAAGCGCGTAAATGGAAACAATTACAATCAAAGCGTTATGCGGAAAAGCGTAAATTTGGCTTCGTTGATTCACAAAAAGAAGACATGCCACCAGGTTTGTTTTTTAATCATATAATTGTTTAGTCCTTTTATAATTTCTTCCGTTATCACGCACCATTTCTGATTTGGCTAAGATTGTATGATGGGGCCTTTATTTATGGCTATCCATTCTCATACATCTTGGTCTGTCTACGCATAAAGAATCTTTTTATAATTTTTAGACTGGAAATATTTTTAGTTGTATTTGTAAATTTAATAATTTAATAATTTAATATATATGTAAATTTAAAATCAGATAATCATTTTATAGTTATAAATTCTATAAATTTATAAAAAATTGGAGTTGGAGATTTTTTTGATGATTATTATTTTTTAATGTAAAATGACCAATGGTTATTTTTTTATACTACAGAGGAAAATTTTTTTCAGAACATGTTCGTAAAATAATAAGAGATCACGGTGATATGACTTCACGCAAGTATCGCCATGATAAACGAGTTTACCTTGGTGCACTCAAATATATGCCTCATGCTGTTTTGAAATTGTTAGAAAATATGCCTATGCCATGGGAACAAATTCGCGATTGCAAGGTTTGACAAACTTTTATTTTAATGAAAACAAGTTTATTATTGCCATTCTATTTCATTTTATAACATCACATATATATTATGGATTTACTTATGCTTGTAATGATTTTTGGATATATTCAGGTACTTTATCATATTACGGGTGCAATTACCTTCGTCAACGAAATTCCACGTGTAATTGAACCTGTATATATGGCGCAGTGGGGTACTATGTGGATTATGATGCGGCGTGAAAAACGTGACCGGCGCCATTTTAAGGTTTTTTTTTATTTTCAAAGATCCTGTTAAGGTCATTTCTTTAATAATGCGATTTTTCATGGAATTGGGTTTGGGCCTACTTTAATTTAATACTTTAATTTTAGCGTAATTTTAGCCTCGATAATATTTTAGCGTATGCGTTTTCCACCATTCGATGATGAAGAGCCTCCACTAGATTATGCTGATAATATATTGGACGTAGAGCCATTGGAGCCCATACAAATGGAACTCGATCCAGAAGAGGATCGAACTGTGATCGAATGGTTTTATGACCACAAGCCCTTAGCATCCACACGGTATAATTGAATAAGCATTATCATTATAATCATTTTGTTTTAACAATAATAATAATAAAGTTTTAGTGATTATTTTATAGATTTGTTAATGGAACGACTTATCGGCGTTGGGCATTTAGTATTCCGATGATGGCTACTTTGTATCGCTTAGCGAACCAATTGCTGACTGATTTGGTGGACGATAACTATTTTTATTTGTTTGATTTAAAATCATTTTTCACAGCAAAAGCGTTAAATGTTGCCATTCCTGGCGGCCCAAAATTTGAACCACTCATCAAAGATGTCAATGCTTTGTGAGTTTTAATTTATGGCATGCTTTAATAATTGATTTGAATTGATATATTAACTCACATTTTTTGAATGTATTTGATAATAATCATGTAATTTAACGATGTTTCACTTTCTTAACGTATATTTCGTAAATAACTTTCTTTTTTGCAATGCGTTTTGGAAATTTAAACCTATATAATTCAGATAAACATAAAACATGAAAATTTGTTATTTGATTATCATAGAATTTTTAATATCTTGTATTTTTTATATTTAATAGATCAGTTTTATAGATTTAATTTTTTGCGTTATTTATGCTTTTTTTGCTCCAGTCATAATTATCTTTTATTATTCGGTGCTTATGTTTTACAGACTTTTTATTTTACTTTTTATTCCAGTGATGAAGATTGGAACGAGTTTAATGATATTAACAAAGTTATTATACGAGCGCCTATTCGGACCGAATACAGGATTGCATTTCCGTTTATGTACAACAATCTTATTAATGCTTTACCCGTTCAAGTGTCATGGTATTACTTTTGATAATATATTGTTTTGTTTTATTAATTATATTTTTTAGCACTGGTTAATAAAAAAGATTTTAGGTACCATACACCCTCAGTTGTATTTATCAAAACTGAAGATCCTGATCTGCCAGCATTTTATTTCGACCCACTTATTAATCCAATGACTTTGCGGAATGCTGAAAAAGTTTCTATCATTATTTTTTAAATAAAGTAAATCTCATGGTCATACCGAAGGAAACTATAATTCAGTAATATTAGTTTCCATGTGGTTTTCGACCGACAAAAATTTGCACTATAGGCGTTTGACTTCCAACTGGTAATCTTGGTAATCAAAAGAGTTTCGTGCTAAACAATGAATATTTTTTAAAATTTTAATGAAATTATTAATTAGCTTATAAAATTCAAAAATGTGATGGAATGTCATTCGTTTTAGAATATTGATCCATTACCAGAAGATGATGACTTTTTATTGCCCGAGGAAGTGGTGCCGAATTTCAGCGAAGTGCCATTGTATACGGAAAATACCGGCAATGGAATTGCTTTAATGTGGGCTCCACGACCATTCAATATGCGTTCTGGTCGAACTAGAAGGGCTATAGATGTACCTCTGGTCAAGACTTGGTATCGAGAACATTGTCCTTCTGGTAAATTTTCCATCAGTTTATCAATTTTTTTAATCAATTTTTTTATATTATTAGTAGTTAATACAAACAATTAAGATATAAAATAAAAACGTATAAAAAAGGAAATTCTTAATATATTTTAGTTCATTTCTTCTTTAAATTATTTAACTTAGTTTGTAAATCTTTTAACTAACAACCAAAAGATATTTTTTTAATTATTAATGTTATTTTATTTTATTAAAGGAATGCCTGTTAAAGTTCGCGTTTCGTACCAAAAATTGCTAAAAGTATTTGTTCTTAATGCGTTACGGCATAGACCTCCTAAACCGCAAAAGCGAAGGTTATTACTTTCTTTGATTATTATATCGTGGTTTGATTTATGATTGTTTAATAAAGCCTGATCGTTTTGCAGGTACTTGTTCCGTTCTTTTAAATCGACCAAATTTTTCCAGTCAACAACATTAGATTGGGTAGAAGCTGGTTTGCAAGTTTTACGCCAAGGATATAACATGCTAAATCTTCTGATTCATCGAAAAAATTTGAACTATCTTCATCTTGATTATAATTTTAACTTGAAGGTTTGTTAAAGAAGGATTTTTTAAAATGTATATGACAGAGTTGTGAATTTCAGATCTTAATTTTTAATAATTTTTTTTATATATTATATTAAATTTTAAATTTTAAACTATTGTTTATTTTGTAGCCGGTTAAGACTTTAACCACAAAAGAACGTAAAAAGTCGAGATTCGGAAATGCATTCCATCTTTGTCGTGAGATTCTTCGCTTAACAAAGTTAGTCGTTGATGCCCATGTTCAATACAGATTGAATAATGTCGACGCTTATCAAGTTCGTGATTTGCATTAATTCAAGAACTTATGATAAAAAAAATTTGCTTAATATTTGTTATCCCAAATGAATATGTGTTTCGTGCAACTCAAATATTTTCCACTATTTATCAGTGAAAAATATTCCGTTTTAAAGAAGTCATCATACAAATATTATATGCATAATGTTTATACTTGTAATTTCATAAGGTCAAAAATTTTCTTCATTTTTTCTGTAATTTTTCTTTTAAGTTGGCTGATGGCTTGCAATATATTTTTTCTCATGTTGGTCAGCTCACTGGAATGTATCGTTACAAATATAAACTTATGCGACAAGTGCGAATGTGTAAAGATTTGAAACATTTGATTTATTACCGCTTTAATACTGGACCAGTTGGTAAGGAATTTGAAAAATTTGAAATGTTATTGAATAATAGGAAAAAATCTGTTTTTTATTATGTTGATTTATATTCTTTTTTTCCTTGCAGGTAAGGGACCAGGTTGTGGTGTTTGGGCTCCAGGATGGAGAGTATGGCTATTTTTCATGCGAGGGATTACTCCTTTGTTAGAGCGATGGCTTGGTAATCTGTTATCAAGGCAATTCGAAGGCCGACATTCGAAAGGGGTTGCAAAGACGGTAACTAAACAAAGAGTTGAATCTCATTTTGATCTTGAATTGAGGTAATTTAATCTTTTCGGTCGGCCCTTTTGACAATGTTTGTTGTAAACCTATGATTTAAATGTCAGATGTTTATTAACTTTTAAACTATTTAATTATCTTTCTTATATTTATATATTTTAACTATTTTTTAGAGCAGCCGTTATGCATGATATTTTGGATATGATGCCAGAAGGTATAAAACAAAACAAAGCTCGCGTTATTCTTCAACATCTCAGCGAAGCATGGCGTTGCTGGAAAGCGAATATTCCTTGGAAAGTATCTAAATTCTTTCTTTATTAATTTAAATTTGTTTTTACTTTACAATATAATTTAATAAAGGGATACTCAATAATAGGCGGAATTGTCTTCAATCCTGGATATGGGTATGTTGATATTCACTTTTTTTCATTCTTTTGAATTCTCTGACACATATAAGCCACCAAATCATTGCTACTTTTTTTAAATATTCACCAGACACCGTTATTTTTTTTTGCAATTTTAGATATATAACCATGGTCGAAGCAAAAGCAGTAGTGCTTGATGCAGCATTGAGGAAATATAACTAAGCGATATAAATATAGGGTTAAAATGGTGCAGAAAAATTTAAGAGAGTGAGTTATAGTGAATAAATATAACGTTTGGTGAATGTTGAGGTAGCATTTAATGTAGTATTTAGGTCATTACAAGGGTTTTCCACAAAATACAAGGATTTTTGCGAGATGTTAAAAGATTTCAGTTCATAATGATAAGCCCAGATTTCGCAGTTTGAGGCTTCTCCGTAAGATTTTGTTATATATGACTGGTTGTTTAACCGTTACTTATTTTATATTTATTATTTTTATTTTGTATTTTTATTTTAGATATTTTCTTTTTGCTAAACAGTAGTTATTGATTGGATCTAATAAAAGAATCTATCTATTTATTTATCTTATTTTAAATTTTATTTATTTTATTGATCATAGTGGTTTTGAATTCATTTTCTCATTGTTTTTAGGTCCCTGGATTACCTACTCCGGTTGAAAATATGATACTGCGATATGTGAAAGCTAAGGCAGATTGGTGGACGAATTCAGCTCATTATAATCGTGAACGAGTTCGGCGCGGTGCTACCGTTGACAAAACTGTTTGCAAAAAAAACCTTGGCAGGCTTACTCGACTTTATCTCAAGGTAGGAATTTACAAGTGAATCAAAAAAGTTGCTGGTTGTAATGAAAATTTTTTATTAAAGTTCTTGCTGAAAAGTAAGATTTTTGTTTTTTATTTCCTTATATGATTGTTTTTTTTTATTTTTTTGTATTTTTGTATTTTTGTATTTTTTTGTATATTTTGCATATTTCGTATATTATATATTTTAAAAAGTCGATTTTTTGCAACTGTATTTCAAAAAAGTTTTCAGGCTGAACAAGAACGGCAACATAATTATCTTAAAGACGGTCCCTATATTAGTGCTGAAGAAGCTGTCGCGATTTACACTGCAACTGTGCATTGGCTTGAATCGCGTCGATTTTCACCAATTCCATTTCCACCTCTTTCTTATAAACATGATACTAAGCTTCTCATTTTGGCTCTAGAAAGACTTAAAGTAAATGATTGTACCAATTTTTAAAATTTTTATTATAAATAATATTGTATTACCAAAAGGCCTTTTCAATTTCAGGAGGCGTATTCAGTTAAAAATCGCCTTAATCAAAGTCAAAGAGAAGAATTGGCATTGATCGAACAAGCTTATGATAATCCACATGAAGCGCTTTCTCGTATAAAGCGTCATATGTTGACCCAGCGTGCTTTCAAGGTGATTTCGCAGATAACTTCAGCGGTTTTTTCTTTATCCAGATCAGTGACAGTTTCCACGAATCTGTCAAATTTTATTTTTATTTTCAAATTTAGGAAGTTGGAATTGAATTCATGGATCTTTATTCTCATTTGGTTCCCGTTTATGACATTGAACCATTGGAGAAAGTTACTGATGCTTATCTTGATCAGTATTTATGGTACGAAGCAGATAAACGTCGTCTGTTTCCTTCATGGATAAAACCTGGTGATACTGAGCCACCTCCTTTACTCACATATAAATGGTTTTTTTTAAATTTTAAATTTGTATTTCTATTTATATTAAATTTATATTCCTATTTTTTTCGTTGAAATATATTTGAGCTGTACAAATTTGAGACCATAAGATACGAATCTGCAGTACCAGTAATAACTGATAACAATGATGCTTATAATTTTTGCCTCGATTTCTAGTTTCATTTCATTTTTTAGGTGTCAAGGAATTAATAATCTCCAGGACGTTTGGGATACAAATGAAGGCGAATGTAATGTTATGCTTGAGTCGCGCCTTGAGAAGGTTTATGAAAAAATGGATCTAACATTACTTAACAGACTTTTAAGGTAAAATATTCTGTTGCTTTTGAAACATTTTGCTTTATTATATAAAATTTTCCTTCCTTTTTAAATTTCTTTGTTTTAGTTTATTTGGAACTGTTTCTTTAGATTGATTGTCGACCACAATATCGCAGATTATATGACAGCGAAGAATAATGTTCTGATTAATTATAAGGATATGAATCATACAAATTCCTTTGGCATAATTCGTGGTCTTCAGTTTGCATCTTTCATAGTACAGTACTATGGTCTTGTACTCGATCTACTTATTTTAGGCTTGAGACGCGCAAGTGAAATCGCTGGACCGCCTCAGGTAAAAAAGGGAATAAAAATTTGTTGTTCAAAGTAATTTTTTAATTCTATATCTGTACATTTTATTTTTTAGTGCCCTAATGAGTTTTTAACGTATCAAGATATTGCCACGGAAATTTCTCATCCAGTTCGGTTATACTGTAGATATATTGATAAAATATGGATATTCTTCAGGTTAGATTAGACTTTGAACAGAACTTATTCTCTTTAAATCATCAAATAATTTAGATTTAAATTATTAAATAATTTAGATTTTCTGCTGATGAAGCTCGTGACTTAATTCAGCGATATCTCACTGAACATCCTGATCCGAATAATGAAAACATTGTTGGATATAATAACAAAAAGTGTTGGCCACGGGATGCACGTATGCGATTGATGAAACATGACGTGAACCTGGGTCGTGCTGTATTTTGGGATATTAAGGTTCCTTCGTTTTTCAAGTTTTTAATTTGTTGTATAAAAGTTGAAGGTAGGATGATCGAGTGGTTTGTCGCCTGGAGTGCTAGGTTCAGACCCGGGCGATACTGGAGCATACCTATGTTTCCCACATATCTCTCTAGCTATATTTTCTGACCCTAATTGTAAATAGGTAAAAAATATCTAGAATTTTCCGCTTCTTAAATGATTTTTTATAGAATCGATTGCCCCGTTGTGTAACAACTGTCGAGTGGGAAAATTCTTTTGTTTCGGTCTACAGTAAAGATAATCCGAATCTTTTATTCGATATGTGCGGTTTTGAATGTCGTATTTTGCCGAAATGTCGTATGGCAACTGAAGAACTGACACATCGTGATGGAGTTTGGAATCTCCAGAATGAAGTTAATTTTACGCATTTTTAATTTTTTTTAGAAAGAATTTTTCTTTAGCAACTTATCATCTTCTAAAAATTTGAGGTAACGAAAGAACGAACTGCTCATTGTTTCCTGAAAGTTGATGAAGAATCCTTATTAAAGTTCCATAATCGTATTCGTCAAATTCTCATGTCTTCCGGATCAACTACTTTTACAAAGGTAAATTTTAACAGCAAATTTTTCTAATACTTAGTTAGTTTAATGAATTAATCAATAAGGACTTGAATTCAGATTGTTAATAAATGGAATACTGCATTAATTGGTTTGATGACCTATTTTCGAGAGGCCGTTGTAAATACTCAGGAATTATTAGATTTACTTGTCAAGTGTGAAAACAAAATACAAACTCGGTTATTTTATTTTTATTCATTTTACCTTCTTTTTTTCAAATATAAAATACCGATGCACCTCAAGCTTGAAAGTAGATAACTTTGGAGTGGAAGAAAAAACCGATTGTGAAAAGGAAATAAAACAGTTGATTTTTTTTGTTTTTTTTAAATTCAAGTTGCGTTTCTTATTGATTTCATTTAGAGCCTGTTCATTTATTTCTTCATTTTTCATATTTGTAATATAATAAAAACGTAATGTTAATATCATTTGCTCATTTTTCAAGACATGCTCATTGGCTTGAATTTTTTCATTATTTAAATTTAATTTTGAATAAATAGAAATATAAATAGAATAAGTTTTTAAATCCAAATATGTGCTGATATAGAATTAAAATTGGACTCAATTCGAAAATGCCTGCTCGTTTCCCTCCCGTCGTTTTTTACACGCCGAAAGAAATTGGTGGCCTTGGAATGCTTTCTATGGGACATGTCCTGATTCCGCAGTCGGATCTTCGGTGGATGAAACAAACAGAATCTGGTGGTGTCACACATTTTCGAAGCGGCATGACTCACGATGAAGATCAATTAATTCCAAATTTGTATAGGTATATCCAGGTGATCGACATTTAAAAACCTTAGATCTGATTCTATTTTTCTTAAATTAGTTGGAGAATGAAAATTATTGGGATTTATCGTCGTTTAAAAATCTTGAAAATTTTGAAAACTTTTTTATCGAATTTTTTAAGCCATGGGAAGCTGAATTTATTGATTCACAACGTGTTTGGGCCGAATATGCCTTAAAGCGTCAAGAGGCTAACGCACAAAATCGACGATTAACACTCGAAGATTTAGATGATAGTTGGGATCGAGGTATACCTCGAATTAATACATTGTTCCAAAAAGATCGCCATACTTTAGCTTATGACAAAGGCTGGAGAGTCCGAACTGAATTCAAAACTTATCAGGTGATTATTTGCTTCAATTACTGGATATTATGTTATATTGCATTATTTGATAAGTAGATAGATAGATAGGTGTTAACTTGTGGTCAATTTGCATTTTCAGATTCTTAAGCAAAATCCATTTTGGTGGACTCATCAGCGTCATGATGGAAAACTTTGGAATCTTAATAATTACCGTACAGATATGATTCAGGCACTTGGAGGTGTTGAGGGCATCCTGGAGCATACTTTATTCAGAGTTTGTTTGCACCAGTTGTTTGAGTCGTTATCATATATATCCAGTAGTACATAGCAGTACTGAAAATAAATTTTAATCTTTCAGGGCACATATTTTCCAACATGGGAAGGACTTTTTTGGGAACGAGCTTCTGGATTCGAAGAGTCAATGAAGTTTAAGAAATTAACAAATGCTCAGCGTTCTGGTCTTAACCAAATTCCAAATCGTCGTTTCACCCTTTGGTGGTCCCCAACAATCAACAGAGCAAATGTACATTTATTCATTTTAGTTTGGAAAAAAAGTTTTTCAGAAAAATTTTTGGCAGTGATGTTTAAAACGTCACTTTTTTTAAAAATATTCGAACATATTTCAAGTAATTCTTTTGAAATAACTCTATAGTTTTTATAGTTTCTGAATAATTTTCTATATGGTTTGCTTACATAAGTTTTCATAAATTAATAACTTTCGTTGAATTTAAAATTTCATAAATATATTTATATCTATTTTTTATACAAGTTTTATACAGATAGAAAATGTAATAAATTACGAAAATGTTATAAATTGTAAAATTGCAAAGAATTTCAGGTGTATGTTGGTTTTCAAGTACAGCTTGACCTAACAGGCATATTTATGCATGGAAAAATTCCAACATTAAAAATTTCTCTAATTCAAATTTTCCGCGCTCATCTTTGGCAGAAAATACATGAATCAGTTGTAATGGACCTGTGTCAAGTATCTGTCACATTTATTATATCATAATTTTTTGTCATTTTAAATATTTTCCCATTTAAATTTAAGGTGTTTGACCAAGAGCTGGATGCTTTGGAGATTCAGACTGTGCAGAAAGAAACTATTCATCCTCGAAAATCGTACAAAATGAACAGTTCTTGCGCTGATATTTTGTTATTTGCTCAATATAAGTGGCACGTTTCAAGACCTTCTCTTCTGGCTGATTCAAAGTATGTAAATTTTGTTTGCTAATGTTTGCAAATATTTTTTATTGGTGTATATTTTTATTTCAATTGTTTATTGGTCCTGTACTATGTTAATTTTTTAGAGATGTGATGGATAATACAACGACTCAGAAATATTGGTTAGACATACAGTTGAGATGGGGCGATTATGATTCCCATGATGTGGAGCGTTATGCACGGGCCAAGTTCTTAGATTATACGACAGATAATATGTCTATATATCCATCTCCAACCGGCGTGCTCATTGCAATTGATTTGGCTTATAATTTATACAGGTTCGAGCAATTCTTATTTAGATTTTTAATTTGCTTTTTCTTTTTTTTGATAAGTTCGTGATTTTCAGTGCCTATGGTAATTGGTTCCCTGGAATGAAGCCATTAATACGACAAGCTATGGCTAAGATTATTAAAGCTAATCCGGCATTCTATGTACTTCGAGAGCGTATTCGAAAGGGTTTGCAGTTATATTCATCCGAACCTACTGAACCCTATTTAACATCTCAGAACTATGGAGAATTGTTCAGTAATCAAATTATTTGGTTCGTTGACGATACGAATGTATATCGAGTTACTATACACAAAGTAAGTTAGCCAAGAAATAATCCATTATTTATTTTTCTTATCTTTATCTTATTTATTGTTTACTTTTCATTTATTATGAACTTTTTAGACTTTCGAAGGTAATCTCACTACCAAACCAATCAATGGTGCGATCTTCATTTTCAATCCTAGAACCGGACAGCTGTTTTTGAAAATTATTCATACTAGTGTGTGGGCTGGACAAAAACGTCTCAGTCAAGTGGGTTTTCATTGTTTTTTTTTTTGATATTTATACATTTATATAATATATGACTGAGAAAGGTAAATTTTCTTTTTAATAAAGTTGCATTAAGAAAGTTTATTATACAAATTGAGTCAGCTTTATAGCTAGTTTGATCTAATCGGAATTTTTTTTAGCTGGCAAAGTGGAAAACTGCTGAGGAAGTAGCTGCATTAATACGATCATTACCCGTTGAAGAGCAACCAAGGCAGATCATTGTTACACGTAAGGCTATGCTCGATCCTCTTGAAGTACATTTACTAGATTTTCCGAATATTGTTATAAAAGGATCTGAACTAATGTTGCCATTCCAAGCAATCATGAAAGTAAGCAATATCATTTTTTCAATATTTTAATGATATTTTATTTTAATATAATTCATAACTTTAATTGTTAATTGTTAATTTGTTTAATTTTTTTTTGGCAATTAGGTTATTGGCCTTGAAAATTATTGGAAAATTTTTTTTATTTAGCAGTTTGGCTTTTAATTTTTTCACGTTTTTTATTATTTATTTAGGTTGAAAAATTCGGCGATTTAATTTTGAAAGCAACAGAACCTCAAATGGTATTATTCAATCTGTACGACGATTGGCTGAAGGTTTTCTTTGGCTCATACTTTTTATTTAATCTGTCTTTTCTGTTTGCATTCAAAGAAGTGCAATTATTCTATTTAATTCATGGAATTAGTTACAGTTAACATTTACAGTTTTTTTCATTCCCGGTTTTTTTTAGACAATATCCAGTTATACAGCTTTTTCAAGAGTTATTTTGATTATGCGTGGTATGCATATCAACCCAGATAAAACGAAGGTTATATTAAAGCCCGATAAAACTACTATCACTGAACCACACCACATCTGGCCTTCACTGGCCGATGAAGACTGGATTAAGGTATAGATTATTTTAATGGCATAAACTGAGAACTAAGTTGATGAAAGTATTACCATTTTATTAGGTCATACATGCTTTCTTTAGGTCGAATTAGCCTTAAAGGATATGATTTTGGCTGATTATGGTAAGAAAAATAACGTTAATGTGGCATCTTTGACGCAAAGTGAAGTGCGTGATATTATTCTTGGCATGGAAATAAGCGCTCCATCTGCTCAGCGACAACAAATTGCCGACATTGAAAAGCAAACAAAGGAACAAAGCCAGGTTTCATTGTGATTTGATAGTTTATACATTAATGTAGTATAATCAGCATATCTTTTTTTCATTCTCTCATTTTTTTATTTTTAGGTTACTGCAACGACAACGCGAACAATAAATAAACATGGCGATGAAATAATTTCGGCAACCACTAGTAACTACGAAGTACAGTTTTTTTTTTTTTATCTAATAATATATGCAATTTTCTTTCAAAAAGTCAATTATTCAAATAGGTTTTTCAATCTCTTAATTTTTTTTCGAGTAATCTATTGGTATTAATGGTTATGAATTATTTATTTTAGCGATATCGTTGACATGAAAGTACTTTATTAGCTTTGTGAATTCTAGAGTCAAACGTTTTCATCTCGCACAGAATGGCGTGTGCGTGCGATAAGTGCAACAAATTTGCATCTTCGAACGCAACATATATATGTGAACTCCGATGATGTTAAAGATACTGGATTTACCTATATTTTACCTAAAAATGTATTGAAAAAGTTTATAATCATATCTGACCTTCGTACTCAGGTATATTTGTTTTTGCCTCACAATGCGAATGTTAGATGTTATATTATATTATATTAGCGTTTAAAAATTACTGTGACCTATAAAATATCATAATTTGATATTTAAGCCTAAATTTTTTAATATTTAAATTTTTTTTCAGTTGTGATTTTTGCTCAGTTCATTTCGTTATGTTTTTAGATTGCTGGATATTTGTATGGTGTATCTCCACCAGATAATCCACAGGTGAAAGAAATTCGTTGTATAGCTTTGCCGCCGCAATGGGGTACTCATCAGATGGTACATTTACCAAATCAGTTGCCAACTCATGAATTCATCAAAGATCTTGAACCGCTTGGATGGTACAACATCTTTTTTTTCTTTCAATACAAAAGGATTTACTGTTTCCTTTTGTTAATATTGTTATTTATTTTTTTATTATTCCTTTTGTTACTATTTTTTCTTTGAAGTCCAGGATTTTATTCATAGGATGCATACTCAGCCCAATGAATTGCCACAGTTATCTCCACAAGATGTCACTGCTCATGCCAAAACACTAATGGAAAATGAAAGCTGGGATGGTGAGAAAACTATTATTATTACTTGCAGGTATATTTGTTATTTTCTGAATCTTTTTTCGCATTCTTTTTTATATTTTTTTTTAGAGATTTTCCTCTTAGTATGATGATTTCAGTACATAAATTTCAGTTTCACTCCTGGTTCAGTGTCCTTAACAGCCTATAAATTAACACCTAGTGGATTTGAATGGGCGCGTACAAATACTGATAAGCAGAGTAACAATCCAAAGGGCTATCTTCCATCTCATTATGAAAAGGTGCAAATGCTTCTTTCTGATCGATTCCTTGGATATTTCATGGTGCCTTCGTCAGGAATTTGGAATTACAATTTCATGGGTAATTTTCCATCCAGGAATAATTTTTTTACAACTATATGAACATTATCAGCCAAATTTTTTTAAATAAATTCAGGTGTACGACATGAGGCAAATATGAGATATGATCTTATGTTATCCAATCCGAAGGAATTTTATCATGAAGATCATCGGCCGCTTCATTTTCAGAATTTCAAGGGATTTGACGATCCTTTGGGAATCGCTACTGCTGATCGAGAAGATTCTTTTGCTTGATAAATTATCCATGATCTATTATATTCTTTAAAAATTTTAAAGTATCTTCTCATTGTTTTTTCGTTAAATTTTAAAATTATGGACATAACATTCTTCACATTTCCCTTCTTACATATTCATATTTTAATATTTCTAATATTATAATATTTTTTCGTTGAGACTTCTAACAGATAATCTGCAAGTGAAACAACACTTAAATATTTAACACTTGCGTTCATTTTCAAATTTTTATTATAAAGGAATACCATTTTAACAAAATCGATCTTGCTTATTGTTCTAATTATTTTTAAATACTTTTTGACAGGTTTTGCGTCATTTTTTTTTTAAATTCATTTAAGTTCCAGAATTTCTCACAATAAATAATATTGGACAAATTTAATTTAGATATTTTCAATTCCTAATGAATACAAAAATTCGTATTTGCCAGTCATAATGTTGTAAATTTTTTTAAACAAATTTTTATCTGCTAGTTTTAAAAATAAAATATCGACAATAAAATCGTTAAAAATGAAAAAAAATTTTATAGGGAGAGTGCTCCAAATATGTTCGTTTCTTTTTTTTTATGGTTTCTTGTTTGGTTAATTCCACTGAATGTGGTATACCTTTGGCGCTTGTATTAACAAGGGAAAGAATCATTTCAGTGGTGTTTGAATATTTGTCGAAAAAACATTTGTAGGCGAATGGTTACATCCTCCATTCCGTGGTGATGTAAGGCAATATGAAGGAAATGCCTGTAAACTTAATTTTTCAGGGGTTTATTGGTTATAAAGGTGGTTGATAATATTTGTTATCCGATAGAAAAGCTTTAAAATTGTGTACATTTGTTGAGGTGGTATGCACAGAATGTGTTAGAACTTATTAGTTATGGCGATTCCACCCGTAAAGAAACGAATTCAGGTTTGTTGCTGTTTTTTGGTTCGAATTTTGTTGAAGATTGTCACATGTTTCTCATTCTTTTTGTCATTTTTGTCTTTGGTGAAATTAGGAGATTTTTTTCCTGAATAATAGTAATTTTAATATTTTATAATATTTAATATATTTTATAATATTTTTATATTTTAATATTTGTTTCTGAGTTTTTATTTATGGTCTTACCTGCTTGTTTTCTAACAGCATCCACTATTTTTGATTTGTCTCGTTCCTCCGATATCTAAGATGATGCTAGTCATAGGAACAGTGATGCACTTGAATTCAACAGCCACTTGAATTTTCTTTTTATGGCAGATTTATTTGTTAGCAAGAACGAGTTGTGACCATGCTTTTTGCTTTTAGCCACTATTAGTTATTTATCTTGTTGTGTTCATCACAATTCATACAGATGATAAATTTTTATTCGTAAGCTATCATAGATTATTCCTTTCAGGTTTTGCTTCTCATTGAATTTCATTGAAGATCTAATTGAATATATAATATTTTCTCCTTTTTTTATTTCTATGATTTTTTCAATTTCAGGTCTCATTCGTGATTCGAGATGAAAAAGAACCAATGCATCGTTCAGCAGTTAATTGTCTGCAGTATGACCATCAAACTGATCGACTATATTCGGGTGGTTCAGATACCATTATAAGAATTTGGAAGACGCCACATGTGAGTTTTCAAACAAATACTTATTCTTCCTTATGAATGTTCAATATCGAGATAAATTCATGCTAAGAAACATTAAAGCCATATCCAATTTTCACTTTGGTAAACTTTAGTAATTTCGGTTTTTTTCTGGATTAATTTTTCTCAAATTTACTTATTTTCTTGTAGATAGGCGAATATTTTCAACAAAATGGTAGAATGAATGATTTTCAAGAAAGTAAGGAAAAAATGGCCTCATTACGCGATTTATATGTGCAATCTATGGAACATCATACAGATTGGGTGAATGACATGGTGTTGTGCTGTAGTGGTAGAAACTGTATTTTTTTGCTTCTTTTTCTTTTCTAATTCATTATCATTTTTTATTTTTTCTCTCCATAATTTTCTTCATACTTCTTGATACATCGAAGAATTGTTCTTTTGATTTTAATTTTTTGTTCCAGTAATTTCTGCATCCAGCGATACAACGGTGAAAGTATGGAATGCACAGAAAGGTTTTTGCATGTCTACGCTTCGAACACATCGTGATTATGTGCGTGCATTAGCTTATGCTCGTGATATTGAAATGGTTGCTAGTGGTGGATTTGATCAGCTGATATATCTTTGGGATGTTGCGACGCTTACTAAACTAACTGCTTTAAACAATACAGTAACTAGTGAATTTTGCTATCTTTTGTTGATCATTTCCTTATTATTTTATGAATTATTTCTTCTAACAACATCTTGACTGGTTGTTATGATGAGATCATTTTGACATATTAATTGAGGTTTAAGAAATGGGAATCGAATCATCAGTCATAATTCGTCACCATTTCTTGGGCTCTTTGAAGAAGTTGCACATATGGTTAATATAATTCTAGCTAATTCTAAAATGTTTGAAGCATCATCATTGACTGGTAACAAAGACAGCATATATTCTCTCGCTATGAACCCATCAGGGACGATTATCATTTCTGGATCAACTGAGAAGGTGTAGTTGTTTAATATCTTTTTATCAAATTCAATATAATCATCGTTTTTTCTGCAATTTTTATCATTTTTATTGTTTTCCACTATCAAATTAAGGTCTTACGAGTCTTCGATCCTCGTTCATGTCAGAAACTATTCAAGCTACGAGGACATACAGACAATGTAAAAGCTATTGTTATAAACCGTGATGGAACGCAGGTTATTTTTTTCTTTTTTTTATATCTTCATATCTTATGCGATATCCTTTTGTACGATGTGTATTATTGGCAATTTATCACTGAGGTAATTTTTTATTCGTCATTTCTGCTAAGAGTTTTCATTATTTTCTGTTTTTTCTGGACATTTTACTGTTGGCGTTGTCATGAATTATTTTGCTAATTTATTGAATTGAATTGTATTTAAAAAATCAATATTTTCGTTTTATGGAGGATTTTTGATGAGTATTTCATATTTCATTTTTTTAACAATATTGAAAATTTTTCCTTAAAATTTTTCTAAATTCTTTTCAGTGCGTATCAGCAAGTAGTGATGGTACTATTAAACTGTGGAGTATTGGACAGCAGTGTTGTGTATCCTCACATAAGTATCACTCGGAAGGCGTATGGGCCTTACAAGTTATTTTTGAATTTTTTTATTTCTTCTTGTAGTTTTGCGGTAATGATGATTGTAAGCATATGTCTGATACCACTGAAGAATCAGTCGTCCTGAACCGCATCTAAAAAGCTTTATTTTTCAAAATATTTGGCCTTAATCACCATCTTAGAATCGCTTTTTTTTTATTTTATTCATATTTTTGATTTTGAACTTAAATTCCTGGATAATATTTGCATAAATGTTGAAATTTTTGAAAATCATACAATAAGAGAATATTTCTTGTAATTTATAAGAATAAAATATGGCAAATACAAATTAAAACTTATCATTTTAGGCTGATTCGAATTTTTCATTTATTTATTCGGGAGGACGAGATAAACAAGTATTACGAACTGCAATCAATGATTTTAAAACTTCTCAACTGATGTTTATGGAGAATGCTCCGATTCAAAGGGTATAAAAGTTGAAATTTTGGTTTTTTTATCTTTATCAAAATATAAATTTGATTTAGTTGCAATTAACGGACCCAGACCGACCTCGCGCAATATGGACTGCAACATGGAATTCTTCAATTAAGCGTTGGCCTCTTCCTATTGAAGGACATCTTGCTATTGGAATGGATGACGACAGCTATAATGATATGAAGCCCCATATTCACGAACCAGATATTGTCATTCCTGGTCTCTTTTTTTTTCCATTTCAGATAATAAATAAAATTAATTTAATTCTATTACAGGTGCATCGAGCATTAAACAGCAAGTTGTTTTAAATGATAAGCGACATATCGTAACTAAAGATACCGATGATAATGTTGCTGTATGGGATGTATTACGTGGGAAAAAGGTTTTCAAAGTTCCCTCACATTCTTTACCTTTTTTTTATTAATTATTAATGAAACTGTTTATTTTTTTCTTTTATTAAGGCGTCTGATCACGGAAAACGTTCAATGGAAGAAGTTATCAAAGAAAATTTTAAAAAAGTTTTCGTTCCATCATGGTTTACTGTAGACTTAAAAAGTGGTGTAAGTGATTATTTTTCATTTATTTTTTCTTTTTTATTTTCTTTTAATATTTTTTTTTGTTCGTTGATTGTTTTTTTCACTCAAAATTAATATCAAATTGCCTGATAGTTTTCAGAATAGTGTTTACATTTGCTAGTCTGGTCTACACATTTCACATTTCAATTCAGGATGATATAGCAAATTTTATTGTTTTATTTTTTTTACTCTTGCGAAAAGGCGAAAGGCTACTGCGTGATCGTGATTGAAAACAGGATTCGAACCAGCAGTTCGCTTTTATACAATTAATAATCAAAAGAATCAGTGAAGAAGAGATTGATATGACAGTTTTCATCAGATCAGAGAGGTGCGTCCAAGTTTTTCATCGATGATATTTGGCATGCCCAATGAATCAGCAAAGAGAATTCATCGTAAAGTAAGACGACGGTACCCAATATAACAAAGCAAAAAAAATAAACTGGACATGACGCAGTGGACTAGAAAAAGAGACGGTTTTTAATACCGTTAATGGTTCAATGAAGGATAGAAAGATAGGAATTCCGCAGGCGTAGCTAAAGTAGCCAAAGAAGAGTGGAAGTGGGCTAAAGTAACCTTTTTCTTTTTGTCTTTGCCTCCTTTCGCCTTTTCGCAGTATTTTCATTAGTTCTCAAATTTTATTTTTTCTCATTTTTTCTCCTTCTTTGTTCCTAATTTTAAATTTTTCTTAAATGCAATTGTTTAAATTTATTTTAAATCCCTTTAAAATCAAGATTATTTTGCACATGTTTTTGTTCAAAATTCATTTTTCCGAAAAACTTATTCGAATTTGTTCAAGATGCTTCAAATAACTCTTGACGAGTCAGATTTTTTTTCGGCATGGATTTCTGCCAAAGATGCAGGTTTCCCAGAGCGACAGACAGACACAAAAAGTTATTTTTTAGTAATATTATTTTATCTGCCTTAAAAATCATTGAAAGATTTTTATTGAAAGATTTATATATAATATTATAGTTAATTATGGTGGTATGTTACTCCGTGCTCTTTTTGAACATTGGACGAAATCTTTTTCTGAAACAGATGAAGAATCGCCAACACATAAATTCAATTCTGTTCCGGATCATACACCTCTCATTCTCTGGTTTCTCTTTTTCTTGTTTCAAAGATTGTCTGGAAATTCCTTCGCAAATTTATCTACTTAATTAATTTGCACAAAAGTTATGTGATTTTTTAGATTTTAATTTTTTTAATAACAAAACTCAATATATTCTTCTGTTGAATGAACTTTTAATAGAAATTGGATATCTTTAGTGAATCGTCTGGGCGACCTATATTTCGATTGATTGTACGAGATGCCGCCCACGATACGGAAGCTCAAATGCTATCAGATTTTGTTCCGCCATGGGTACTTGATGTTGTTGAACGAAATCAATTGCCAAAATTCAACAAAATGCCATTTTTCTTATTGCCTCATCCGTCTCTTGGAATTAAACTTCCTAAAAAGTTGGAAATGATTTTTGTTCCTAATATTTTTTTATATTTTAAGATAGTTTGTTGGTGCAGATTTGGATTATCCAGTCTAATCATATATCTTTTTTATTTCAGAGATCGTCTAAGTGCGACGGAAATGCTTCAAGTCAGAAAAGTAATGGAACACGTTTACGAAAAAATTCTTAATGCTGCTAATGATGGGAGTTTCACAGATAGTGGTGGATCTGCTGCAGCGCAAATTCTGCCTTCATCAATACCTGCGAATATTGAGGAGCGAATCGAGTTATACTGCCAAGAACAGGTGAGAATTAGTCTTAACAGTGATTTAGGATTTTTTTCTAAAGCCAGATAGTAATATTACCATTTCCTTACCATTATACCATTTCTTCCGGTATTTTGTAATATAATAATTTTAAATATAACATAAAAATAATCGATGAAAATAAATAGCCAATTTTTCGTTATCTGTCCTTTTTTTCCTTTCTCTTTAAAATTTCCTTTTGAATTCAAAAAAAAAATTTATCGAATATTTGTAAGAATCAAATATAGAATTCATTTTTATAGAAATTTTTTATAGAAATTGGATCCTGAAATGGATTTAAGAACTGTGAAGCATTTTATTTGGAAACAAGGAGGAGATTTACTTTTGTATTATAAACCGATTCGATAATTATTTTATTTGGATGAAATTTTCGACGAAATACTGTTTTTTCGTATAATCTTCATTTTCGTTCCATTTGTAAAATTATTGGGCAATGTGATTATTGAATTTTCGTAAATTGCCAATAGTAAAGCCCCAGTGCATTAATACCAAACGACATTAATGAGAAGAAAATAAAGAAAACGAGCAAACAAAACCGTTCAATTACGGCAGCAAACCAGTCGTATTCAAGTTGGGCAAGATTTGCTGGTGTAGCAAGTTGTGAATCTGAATAATGATTTCATTTAGATCCTAATAATTTTTCAGCTAATTTCTTTGAATTATGTAATTTATTTTTATTTAATGTATATGTTTTATTTTGTATCTTTTAATGGAGAACAAATTAAAAAGGAACCTTAACTGTAAATTTTCCACATTAGCGTCGCGTTAGACAACTTTCAGATAATGTATTATGCTAAAAATTTATCAAATTTTTTGACTTTCTAAACCCCTTTTGCAAGGCGGAAGTAGACTATTTCAAAGCAAGAATTTGAATTTGCCGTCTGCGAATTAACCTAGCTATCTTATATTCTTTCACATTAAAATATCTTTTAATCCATTTTTCAGTCATATTTATTTCTTCTTTTCAATTTTCTGTAATTCTTGTTTTTTAAAATGAAATTTACAGATATTTTTTTGAGATAAAATCTGAAGAATTGCATCTTTCGCTACTACAGAAATAATAAGTTTCATACAAGAACTTACGAGTAAAGTCGCGGCTTCTGCGAGTAGTGCAACCAGTACGCATCATTCCAATTCGTCGTGATGATGGACGTTGCCGAATAGTTGCTGTTGCAAGATTACCAAAATCAGTTTCCTTAATTCGAATTGCTTTTTTGGTATTTTGTATAAAAATTTGTTAAATCCATAAAGTCGAACATTCTTGTAAAATTCATTTGTTTGAAATATTTTTATTTCGAGAAAAAAATGAAGAACCTTGAATTTCACCGTTGGTGAAAGCAAATTTTCATCAGTTACTGTATAAATTTTGCTTTTTATTAATTCTTTATTCTCATCATCTGATGCTAAATCTGAAGAAAGGGAGAAATTAGCAATTTTTTCCACAATTTATTTGAAATAAATGTCAGTTACATCCTCTAAATTCTTGTTTTTTGTTTTTAAATCTTTTTCCACTTTCAGGCTTTTATAAAATATTCTCAGAAGAAATGAAACAGCCCAGGTTAACAAATTTCCTAATATCATCCACTAATTCCGGATCGGCCTGGCTCGGACTGAATAATGGATACGAAACCAATCAGGCATATATTAATATTAATAAAGACAACTGAGACTGAGATTTAAGAGTGAAAGAAAGAGGCAAAATTGCGAGAAAAATAATGCTGATTTTATCAATGGACATGGATGGACTGCAGCTTCAGATGATGAAATGAAATTAGAAATGGAGATAGATGGTACGAAAATAGGGGCAACTTGCTCCAGTAATGTCTGACGAAAAAGTTGTGGGACAGGGCCTTGGGGCATTCAAACCAAAACTGAATGATCGAGACAGTATAAGCATCTAAAATCTTTGAAAAACAAATCATCTTAATATTTTGGAACTGAGAAAATTTTAACACAACTAACTGAAAAGTTGTAGTTTATGTTTATAAACATTGGAAGTATTTCTGTGCCCTCATTGGCTTAATTAAATCGAGATGAAAAATTCTTTTCTACTGCAGACAGATAATGAATTCTGAACGAACGAATTTCATATTACTTATATTAAAAGAAAGATTTGCAATTTCCGAAAATTCTTGGCAAAAAATTACTAAAAATAACCAAAAATAACTAAAAATTGAAGAGGTTATTATAGTAATATGTATAAAAGGAAACCAACGGTTTTCATGATCTGAAATCTCAATAATTACTGAAATAAAATGATCAGTGCAGATTTTTTCCATCAAGGAACAGAAATTGGACCTGTGGTTCTTTCTTAATCAGATGGTGATATACAATCCATCATACCTTCAGGTTCATGACTAATCTCCATACGTATTCCCTTTACCTAATCGAAAATTCGATTTTTTTTGCATAATGATTTTTAAAATGGGATAAGTATAGAATTTTTAGTGAAAATGAACCAACTAGCAAACCTAATGCTATAACTGGTGGTCTACTCGGTGAAAGACTTTGACATGGTGGACTTATTTCCTTTGGTCGCTCATGTCCTTTTCGAAGTTGATGTGGCGCCAGTTTATAATGGTTAAAACCGACGTTTCGTTTACCAGTATGCTTTTGTTTTTGCTAAAAGAATAAAAAACAAAGTTAGAGAATATTTAAATCGAATTTAAATTGAACTATTCTTATTATTAAATTTATTACTTTATATTTTTAAGGGATATTTTTAACTTGGAATCAGTTTTTTGAAAATAAAAATTAATCGGTTGTTTTTTGGTGAAGGAAAGAAACCATAGAAATTCTTGCCTTTTTTTTCGCTTTATTCTGCTGATATGCGAGTTTCATGATTAATGGCATCTCCATGAGTAATATAGTACCAAGTAGTCGCACCCAGTACATTACTTGTTCTGAAGGTCGATTTCCAAGAGTGCCTTTTTTTTGAACACTGTTTATTACTGTTGCAGCAAGAGTTGCTGCTGAGATTAAAAGCATCATGCTGAAGTAAAACCACCCTGAAACAGTTGAGAAAACGATTGATTAACTGGTTAAGCTATTACTATTAATTTGTAAGGGCTCGCATCTAAAGAAACAAGTTTTTTTTTCATTTTTAAGGCTTAAGTAGATGTCACCATTCAATCTTTTGTAGTAATAGCTTTTGCTAAATTTCTTTTCCAAACATTAAGTACCATTACTGATTCCATTTATGACCTTCGTCAGAGTCATTTGGGGATAAAACTGTTGATAGATACTCATCATCGGATTTTATTTTTAATGGTTGATCTATTCATGTCAGGAAACGAGAACTCATATTACTCTCCTCTGACGAAGCAAATCGAACAGTCGATGTCTCTCAAATTTCTATAAATTCGAAATTCCAAGAAGTTCTAACCAATTAGTGGAATAAATGAAGAAGTCGAAGGCATTTTATCAGATACCATCAAAATTAGAATCGACATAGACAATAATGTCGTTATACCCAGGGAAATCTTCTCCTCTCGAATATCATTTATCGTCGGTGTACTAAATAAATTTGACTTGTTTTAGCATTTCTGATTGCGCTTGTGCTATTCACTATTTTTGCCTGGGTGAACCATTTCAAGTTAGAAACACAGGTGAGTGTCCAACAGATAATAGGTTTTCTATAAGAGACAGTCGGAAACATTCTTGAAATGACCCTTTCCCGTTAATTTTTAACACTTTTTTCTTCTGCAAGCTGGTTTATTTTGTCGAAAATAAGACATCGAATAACTGAAGGAATAAATTCACCTAAAAAAACCGAAAATTGCAATCAACGTGATAAAACTGGTCGGTGCAACGAGGTTTACAAGGTAGAATAATGGTTTGCGTCGTATGTGCAATTTATATACAAGCAAAGTGTAGTTGTTCACGCAGCACTCATACTTTACTTCTTTCTTTTCGACTTAAAAAATATATATAAAGTGAAAGGGATAAAGAATACTAATTTTTTGCATTTTGGGTAACGGACTTTCGTAAATTTCGCATCATTTCTCGTAATACCCAAGGATAGTCAATACGATAGTGGCCAGCCATCCGTTTCAACTGTCCACAGTACGGCCTCTTTAGCACCATATTTTCATATTTTCTACAAAAGATAATAACAAAGGAGCAATCGTATCAGTCCAGTTAAAATGAGATGAGGCTGACTTCAAATTAGACAATAAAAGACGCATTGTAGGTGCGAAAGATTATTAGACAAGTTAAACGGATTTTTGCTTGAATTAATTACGTTGTTGAGGTTTGCCATGAATTCCAACCTTGTGAGCCAAGAAGTTGCCATTCTTCATTCTCTAATAGATGGTTCGATCCTATAGCATTCTCACCATCGCTATTTGCTTCATAATCGACTGCTTTATTGTCGTGTGTCCAACTACCAAAGATAATTTCACAGTTCTAAAATTATTGTTCCATAACGAAATTGTTATTTTTTGTTATTCGAGAAAAAAAACCGTAAAGATTGAAAATAATTTGAAAGGAACAAATATGAAATGAAAAAGTTAAAATTTTGAAAAATTTGGAAAACCTTGGGGAATTGGAGAAAAACTTACTTGAATGTCATAAGGAAAAAAGCGAAGATTGAGCATACAAGAAAATTTATACATTGAAGGATAAAGAAGTTCTACAATTGCTGGTTTATTCTTATCACCCGAAATGATTTTCACTTTCATCATCCTTTTTGAATTCGCGTCATCCATTTCCAAGCTAAATTTTGGAAAATAAAATGAACATAAATTTTAGACTGATTGTTTTAAAAAAGTGCTACATTATCGATGCTTGTTATATCTTTTATTATATCTTTGTTATCTTTTATTATATCTTTATATCTTTGTTATATCTTTTAAATAAACTGTTATTGTTATTTCTGGTGCATTCTGGTTCCATTGTGTAAGTTGGAAGAAATTGGTGAATATTGGTGAATACGAATCAACTCACGAATTGTACAACGTGGTGTCCGGATACCATACAGACTGATGTGGCAACAGAATCATCGTAATGTTGTCGAACTGTGAGCGGTTCCACGACAACATCTCATCATTCCACTTCTAATAAAAATATTAAAAATTTAATACAAAAAAGGTTATAAAAAAAAATATAACATAGAAGAAACCATTTTCACAGCATAATTTATGGCTATTTTGAAACTAAACGAGTGACTATATAGAAAAAGCATGGAACTGGGAAAATGATAATATGGAACAGTTTACCTCAGCGCTCCAAGCATTGACACGAATAAATTGCTGAATCTCGTTCTACAATTTAATTTATTTGATAAAAGAATCCTTATACTATCAGTCTAAACCAGTGATTCGGGAGTGAAGTGACAACACTTTCAGTTGTTTCACTGGTATAGAACCACTATGTGGTGGAAAAGGAGAACTTAGCAGCGGACAAATATGGTCATTGTAAATATGGTCATTTGTTGTGCTACTTATTCAAAATTTCAAACTATTTCATTATAGTAGGTATTAGAGAGAAGCAATTTTTAAAATACAATAGCGATCCAAACGAAAAAAAGAAAAGAGAGCCAAAAGGGGAAAGTTTTTAAAGAAAAGTAGAAAGAATGGAGTAAAATCCTGAAAACTAACCACTTCTATAATTTGATATAAGTCAATCCGAAGATGATTTGTGACGGGTGAATTGCTATTTTTAATAGGTAATAACTTTGGATTGTACGATTTCATTAAATATTCATATAATCTATAATGTATTGGTGCATCGGCTCTATTCATGTCAGAGTCTATAAATTCAATTAATCTATATATATATATATATATATATTTGTCTGTATATATAAAATATATTTTGAAAAATATAATATAATAACATAATATTGTAGCATCACTGCTGTTAATATCTGTTACAGCTTAATCTCTTATTTTCTTATCATTCATCCTGATTAGGTCACGAAACGGTTGGAAGTAGTAAATAGAAATTATTACTAGGATCTGTTTATGAGCTTAGAATATATACCAGAATATGCAAGCGCCATTTTTGTGACAAATGGCTGTTTCATCTAAAAATGGTTGAGGTACAACTCGGATTTCCATTTTTGCTTTTGAGTGCTCAAATTAAAAAATAAATTACCTGTACACGAAAAAGTGGGGCAGACTAATATCAATGTGAAAAACATATGACGCACGGTGAGCATTTTCGCAATAAGTTCGTGGAGTTTATCCCGAAAAAATACGCTAATGAAAAAATTTGAAGAATGCCATTTTTGAAAGAAATAAAATTTTTCCGATCAAGAAAAATTAGCATAATTAAACGCCATTTGAATTCATTAATCCCATAAATTCCATTAATCGTTTTAAAAGAATTGAATGTCAAATTCCATAGGACTATAAAAATAAATGTCTGGAATTGTAGAATTTTTAAGGAAGTTACGTGGGACTTATATACTAGCAATTATTTAAGGGCTCTATGCTTCCTAAATAACATATTTGTGTTTGTCTTTTGATAAACTGGAATTGAAAAAAAGGTCAAAATCGAGGAAAGTGTGTAATTCCGATCCTAAAGAATGGAAACATCTTAGAGAATCGAAACCTTAAATTAGTTTGGACTGCAGAAATATATATTTGGCTTAGTTCAGCAATAATTCTCCTATATAAAATAAATTTGTGGGCATTTGGATTGGAGGTAATAACAAGAAATATCTATGAAAATGCTTGAAGTTGAGAAAAGGAAAAGGTTCTTTTCCAGCAAAAAAATTCGAAAGGATTTTTGAAAATTAACTGAATACGAAGGAAAATAAAAAGATATGATAAGAGAATAGAAAGCGATGAGATTTCTTTAGGCTTCAGAAAAAATAGTCATCACTCTTAAATCTATTTTAATAATAATACAGATCATTTTTCCCAGTAAAAAACAAATTTTAATGGCCTTTAGGCATTTCTGAATGCTATTTCAGACGGTCTTTCAATAATTATTTTCATCGCAAAAATTTTGAATAAATAAAAATATCGAAAACTCATATAGCAGATTAGAATACTCAAAAAAAATGCTTTCTTGGATTTCCCTGTTGACTTAAACAGTCGCAATGGATTATCGATTTCAGTCGAAAAAATGCCAAAAAGACATTTTTTAAAGGAAGTGGCAAATTTTATAGAATTTATTATATTGGTATAAAGCCTTGAAATGATTTTTAAAAACATCTTTTGGTAAATAAAACAAAAGTAGAACATTTAAGAAACTTCGGAAGAAAGTGGGTAAAGTGGTTACAGTAAGGCTATAATTGGAAAATGCGATCTGAAATTTTGAAAACTGTTCGTGAAAAATTTAATGAAAATCTTGGTACCTGTGCAGATCTATAAAAAAAATATTAGTGCTTGTGTCGCATATTATACCTGAGGTCAAGCTTAACCATTATTCCTGTTAACTTCCTAAGAATATATATTTATAAATATTGCTTTATAGCAAATATTATTTTAAAGCAAACATTTGGCTATTCTTTTACAAAGTGATATTTGACAGATCCTCTCGCATTTTTATGCCGAGGTGACACTGTGGCGGAAGAGGCAAATCAACAAAGTCATCCTTCGTCCAACTCAGAAATGGTTCGTACTATTAGAATAGAAAGCAAAGCTGAACTTGCATGTGATACAGATTTATTAATTCCGCAAAAATTGGTTAAAACTTGAATATCTTTTTCAACACGGAATTTTACACGGATGAAATATTGAAATGGATTTTATGAGTTTGTTGTGAATAAGTAATATGAAATAGATAAGCTATTAATTTTTATGAAAATTCTTGAAAATTTTTCTTTCAAATTATAATTTTTGTAAAATGAGTTTTAAAATTTCTTGCTGTTTTAATTCATTTTTTCTTTTCATTCACCCAGTCATTGTTTACGGTTTGGCTTACTCGACCGATTTTAAATGGGATAAATATTAAAGCTGCTCAGTCTCTTGGGAACAGAAAGTCCGAACTGACCGGTAATTCAATTTTCAAATTTAGTTTTGCCGAGTGGTAGTGGTGCAGAGGCATTTATTAAAATGTTCACTATTCAACTATATTCTTCTATAATGCAATTACAAAATTCGATTGATGCTCTTATTTTAATTTAATTTTTCGAAAATTAAATTAATTTAATTAAATTCAATGCAAATAAATAAATTCAATAGCTGCCGTATAACTAATTTGTAATAAAAAAAAGTGCTTTTGGCATTTTTGCTAAACGAATCGCTTTAATCGAATAATTCAAAAATGGGATTTCTTATTTCGATATTTCCAATATGCTCGTCGTTGGCAAAAACTTAGTTGCTCAATTTAAACGAACTTCGAAAATGATAGGCTTTTTCCTAAAAAAAATAAATTTTAATCGAATTCTTTGATTTACTTGATTCAGGCAAATTCAAATTATTCGGCGAGTTGCATGGAGGAATATAAAGATTCTACGACTCTTTACAATTATTTCGAATGGTAACAGAAGGATCGCTTCTGCTTGATAATATTTTTCCTACTTGTTCAGACTTTGTTTGATACTTTTGAGATTAATAACCATTGAGTTGATTTATGTGTGCTAACGAAAATCTCGATGTTTCGGTTGATAAAAATTCAGTTAAAATATTTCAAAGTTGGTTTTACCAACGTAAAAAATATTCAAAAGGATTGTTAAAAGTCAGATTTACTCATAAATATCAGGAAAATGGTGGAAAATTGTGAAAAATTCTAATAAATAAATTAGGCATCGATCATTTCAAAGAAATTGGTGATTATTATGAGTGATTATATATATATATAGTTGAGTTTTCGCATCAATGCACCGAGTAATTTGAAGAAATAATACGAAGAAATCCGCAGGGAATGAAGCGAGTTACCAAAAATTAGATTTTTGTTAATTGCGATTTTACTATAATTGAATAATTTTTATTTTAAAGCAAAAAAAAGTAAACTAATTTTTCTTTATATAAATAATCATTTTAACTCGATTACTACCAATCGTGAAAATCCAAAATATATTTTTTCTTCTTCAGGACAAATTGAAAATATTTTGCAATGGGCCCTCAAGCTTTTTCTTGCATCGACCCCCACAAAAAAATATTGGATTCTTTTCAATCGAACATCTTAGAATTTTAATTTATTTCTCAAGATTCTGCATATTATACCACGTGAATTATTAAAAAATGGTTTTTAAGTCACCAGAAAACTAATCGAGTTGACCCGTTGAATCGAGTCGAGTAAATTCCTCGCTCAAATTGAATCGATGATAATGATACGAAATAAAACACATGTGCATATCATATCATTATGTGCATATAAAGAAATTTCTATATGATTATTATCAAAAAAGCAGAAGTGTGAGACACACTCAAGGAATCCATAATGAGCCCGTTTGGTGAGTCCAACTTATTATATTCCTATTCCTATATATTCCTATCAAAGAAGAAGAAAAAGACATTGGCAACATGACCAAAATCTGCAATCTAAAGACACGTAGGATGACGCTCATGCTTTATCTATGCTTTATCTATGCTTAAATTTTTTTTAAGAGCTTTCACCATCACCGGTTAGTCTCGCTCCGCTGCCTTGTCACATTAGATAAACATGCCAGGGATTCCCTTGGCGATAGAAGTGTGAGTCGCCACTATCACCCAGATTTTGGACAGCTTTTTTTCTATAAATAGAAAAAAAAATCAGTGAAATATTATCAGTGATATAATATAGGAATAACAATAATATAATAGAAATAGCAAAATATATATAATACAGTCAATAGTCAAAAACCATGAACCCAGACTCGAATCCACAAATCGATAACGATCAAGAAGGTTCAACGCTCAATCTCGCGTGAAGATCATTCTTAACCCTGGTGCCTTAACTAAAAACCTTTCGATAATTTTGGACTAGCCAGTTTGAACATATGAACGTGGATAATAAACTAATAAACTAATAAGGTATAATAAAATATACTACAATATTATTGACATGCAATTTTTTTTCTTTTTAAGAGTCTTCACCATCACTGGTTAAACTTGTTCCGCTGGCTTGTCGCATTGGACAAATATGCCAGTGAGTGCCTTGGCGAAATTCAGGTGAGTCGATAGCATCACTCGGATTTCTGCACAGGTTTACTCCTACGGAGAATCGAACCTCAGCATCAGCGCTCTCAGTTGAGCAACAAGTCATTCTATCCTCAGACAAATTGGAATCATAAATCTGGAGTTCGCGCAACCTGATGAGTAACAAGGTTAAAAATGTAAACACCCATTTCGACAAATTTTGTTTCAGATTCAGACGAGAATTTTGATTTTATCTAACTAAATGTAAAAGTGGAAATATAACTTCCTATAAAATATATGATTTATTTTAAATCTCTTCTAATGATACATTCTATGGTTTGGCTGCCTATACTATTTGTTACTATTCCGTCATAAAATCATTTAAGGATAGGAATGTCTTCACCTCCACTAGGAGACAAATGGCATGCTTATTACTGTCAAGAGTAGAAATGAATCCATGCTGCTTCTAGCACGCTGAACTCAATCAAAGCAAAATATTATAGCATCAATTTTGGCCTACTTATTTAAATAAAAATTTTGGTAGTGAGTTCTATATTACCTTAATTAATTTAATCCTGTTTGCTTCTATCCTCTAATACTCGCGTCCTATATCGTTCCATTTGAATATTCGTGATTTTCCGTATCGTCGTAAATCCAATTATAATCTATAAGACTGGAAATTATTCTCGAACTTTATAAATAGGATAAAATATAATTGAATTGTTGTGAAACAAACTTTCAATAAATAATATTGCTTTTTACTATTTTATTATTTTAAATTATTTTTATTTAAAAGTATAACCAACCAAACAGCAAAAAAAAATCGTTAAATCAAGAATTATGTTTAATTTCCACACTATCAGTAAACAGAAGTTAATTTACTATTATGCATGAATGCATATTTTTTCTTGTTTAATTTGTAAAAGATGAATAAGAAAGACATAAGTCTCCTTTACTATCGAGTAAGAGCCACTTAAGGATGAGCCTACACCACGCGAATTTTTGAGAGGTAGGGTCCAGAGCCCCATGGTGCCAGAAACAAAAACAATAACCGTTCGAATACTTTATATATTTAGATAGATCCAAGCAAATTTCATCTCTTAAATGCTTGACAATTGTGCATGTTAGTTCAATTTGCATATATCACCGTGTCATCATTGATAAAATTGGTCAGAAATGGAATTTTATAAAATCGTAATATTTCCCACTTTTATTTTAATTCAGTTGTTCAGTTGTTCTTTTTGCTTCACATCACAAAATATAAAAAATATTTTAAATTTTCAAATAAATTTAGGATATAATCTGCACAAAGAATCCATTAGCAAAATATAACATATAGGCGAGAATTTTGACCAGTAAAATCCGAGACCTAAAATGATGGAAGAGATCTACAGAATGAAGCAAATAACCTTAGCATTGGCAGACTTTGTTCTAGCACTAGAATAAACTGTATTGTAGAAATTAGTCAAAGATAAACTTGCATATATATAATTTTTTATAAAAGAAATATGAAGTGTAATGGCTTAATTTTATATTTTTTTTAATCTAATTTTTACAATTTTTAGAAGAAAAAACTATAAGAAAGAACTGTTTTGACAAAACTGTGGATAAAAAAGAATACAAATAATATAAATTACCTCAAAAAAAAGAAAAATTAGATGAATAATATACATAATTCGCTCTAATGGAAGAGGAATAACATTTTGACTAAAAAACAGAAATATTTCAATCGGCGTTTGCAGTACGAGAGTTGTAATCCAGAAACCCGACAATGCTGGAACCTGAAAGATGTTATTGCTGCTTATGCTTGAGCTTCCCTTAATAACTCGAAGGCTTTCCTTCTTAAATCTTAATAGACCCCAAAAATTTTCGCTGAAATTTTTGAAATCTGGGAATGAAAGTTTTCCCCAACGGGGAATAGAACCTCAGCATAGGATATAATTTGTTGAAAAATTTCGAGTGATGCTGACGACTCACATCTACCACTATCGACAATCAATGCACTATTTGGAACATTCATTCAACATAGGGAGCCAGCGAAATGGATTTAGCTAATAATGGTTTTATATATATATACATTATATATAATAAATCAAACCTTTTCTGCGAGATTTCCATAATATCCAAGATAAAGCCTTATGAATTCAATTAATATTGCAACTACACAGGTCGTACTTACGATCAATTTGTATGTTAGGGTTAAGTAAGAAAACTGAAAATGGAACCTATATTAAGCTATATCAATATAAATAAAACGTTAAATGTTTTTCTTAATGAATCCATACATAGTTCCATGCAATATTTATTAAACAAGCTCGAATATTGGTCAACGAAGGCAATTTTTTTTGTGATGTTGAAAATAAAGGTTTTTTGCAAAAATGCAAAGTAGTTTAGAATTGATAAAAATAATAAAAGCCTAGATTGGTAAAATTCAAGTTTTCTTGGGAAAAAGAAAAATTTGATGAAAAAGAAAAGAACCTTAAGAAAAAGGCAAACGATACTGTTTAATGCCCAGAAGGGTGCAATGCATATATTGTAATATAAAGCAATCTGTAACGGAAGGCTCGATAGTATCTCTAAAATTACTGTTTTTGTACAAATTTTACAAACCGTTTAAAAAAATTATAATTATTTGAAAAATATTAATATTGCTGCAGTTGCACCGTGGACAAAATAACTGAGCGCTTTTTGTTTGAATTATCATATCAAGAGTTATGGCTTAGCCAAAAAAAACTGCCAGGGTGGTGCTGCTAAGCCATTTATAGTTCAGATAGCTCCAAACGATTCTCTGATTCAAATTGTTGTATCTTAATAATAGCCTGTGGCGCAAACTTAATTAGAAATGGGTATTTTTTTCACTATTAGCCCCACCATATTTAATTTACTTTTTGCTTCGAAGAAGTTTGCTTTGACCTTTTGACCTTCGACTGACCTATGAGACTACCAACCGACTGGTAACTAACGAATCAATTTGGTTAGTTACTCAACTGATTATTCAGCTGCCAGCTGTCATTCAAATAATTTCCGTTAATCCTTCAAAAAATAAAGAAAACTATGCTGATTTCCGGATTTTCTTGCTTTTTTCATGATTTTCATCAAAAAACGAATTTTTAATATAAAAGAATGATTGTAATTAAAATATAAGTAATTAACCTATTTTTGAATTATCAAAACTTTGTATTGTTTTTATTTTATTAGCCATTATCAACCAATATTATTACTTATTAATATTAATATTTCCTGTAACCAAAGTTTTCAATTTATTTTGAATAAGTTAATAATATTTAATATTTTTACAAAATTTGACGAATATGCAACAATGTTGTAATACAAATAAAAATTTAAAAGTTAAATAAATTGCAAGCGTAAAAAATTTTTGAATTTAATAAAATATTAATGGAAAATTGGATTTAAAAAACGAACTAAAATTCATTCATCAACTAAAATTCTCAAAATGTGCCCATAAACCCACCACGGAAAAATGGCCCTTTATTTTTTATTTGAGAATTTGTATTATTAGATTCTTCTTTTTCTAATAATTCTCATCATTACTGGCTAGGCTGGTTACAAGGGTAAGTATCTTCAAGCTATTCGGTCCGACGCTATCGCTGATAGTAATAGAAGTCATTCCTTTTTCCGTCGTCTAAGTCCAAATATCGCTGGTACCGCCTATACGTTCAAAATCATTTCTAACCGTATTAGTCCAGGTCTTGGTTGGCCCACCTCGCTTTTGACGCCAACCATCACAAGGTTTAGCAAATAACGAAATAAATGTCAACTCTCGTGGTGGGTGATGAAAAACATGCCTTAACCCGCAAACATGCCTTCTGTGATGGTACTGTTAATAAAAGTGGTATTTGAGCAAGAAAAGATGCAGTCTTGTGCAATTTTATCCGCTTCCACTCTGCGAGCCCACAAGACCTATCTTAGACATGAGTAGTCAAAGGCAGATAGCTTCTTAATATCCTCTACTTTCAGTCATATCGAGCGAATTTCTGCTATATGGAAGCAAACTTTCATTTTTGTAGTGATTTCGTAACGAGTCCATAAAGGTTTCATAGACCTGAAAAAAGCATTTCTGCCTCCCATTATCCGGGCTGTGATTTCATCTTTCGCTTGGTTATTTTGGATTAGAGTGGATCCGAAATGTTTGAAATGTTTGCATTTCCTCAACCGGCAAAGAACTGGTAAAAATACATAGACGAAATAACTTTCGTTTTATTTACATTGACCCTGAGTTGTATATTTTCTTTCTACATTCTCTTATATTATTGAATATAAATAATAATATTAAATATATTAAGTCAATAATTCAAAATTTCACCAGTAAGCCATCATATCCATGAACCGGTAATAGAGATGGGAGGATGGAAGGTTCGCGTGGTATATTGCGTGGATTAAGGTCATCATCGATTCGGTGCTTGCCTCCAGAAATAGTGAAAACCCGTAAAACTGTAGGCTCAGACAAAGTGATTCTCTGACGAAATGGTTCATTCTAAAATCACTAGTCGTCAGAAGAAGATTGGTCCTCTGGGTGATGCCATAAAAATCCATGGATCCTCCCATGCAGCGTTCTCAAATTCTTAAGTTTTGAATAAATATGTATAAATTGCGGAAAATATCATTAAAAGCGATTTGTTGCAGTTCGAGTAAAATAATACAAAAGCTATGTCTCTTATGTATCTACTGAAAGTAGTCTTAGGTGCTCCAAAGAAACCAGTTTAATTACTACTGTTATAAACAGTCAATGGAGCTAAGCAGTTGAAAAAAGAAATGACACGAAATAATAAGCTTTGGACAATAAATAAAATAATAATAAGGCACATTTCTGAGATAGGTCGGAAGAAGTCGCTCTGGGGTCAATGCCCCGCCAATCCAATCCAGGTCAAGGGGCATCCGTGGCATCCCCCTCTACGAAATAAATATTCTTATTCTAACAAAAATATTTTTAATGGTTGCCATGGTGAAAAATTCCCTGCAAAATTCATTTAGCGCATATTCGGCTGAATTCTTTTTCACATACTTTTTTAAAGTAAAAAAATTTTTTATTTTTATTTTAAAATATGCTTTTTTTAAAAGCATATTTCCACCATCATTTGCAATAAAAAAATCCTTGGAATTTTGCGCTGCAAAACTAAAATTGTGTTTTGAAGTGTTTGTATACGAAAGGAATTCAGTTTAAATCTCAGAGTGTTGTGGTTTGAGGCAGTTTTGTCGATTTGAAAGGACTCCGCCAGGTGAGGGGAGGGGTTTTTGGCCCTCTGAGAGGAGGCCACTAGGTTGAAGACTAGTGGGTTATGTCGATGGGTTCCTCGAAGGTAAAGAGCAAAGTAAATGACGTTGACGTTTTATGAAAGTGGCGATGTTGGATAATCGAGACTGTAGTTGTAGCATTATTGTATGAGCAGGATTCGCAGGATTCCAGGCGTCTGGAACTCTTAAGCTATCTATTTCTGGCTCCTAAATGGTTACTAAAGGGCCTTACCTCAGCCTTTGATGGAAGCAGCCAAACTAATAGTGAATGTTGAAAAAAAAGGATATTTTTATTATGAGTTTGAGAGGACTTTCTATTTGAAAAATTTGAAACGTTTTTCTAATCGTAAGTACTACAAAGCAATTAACATGAAATTTAGCATTAAGGTATGAATGTAAATTCGCTTGTTGAAGCACCGGAAGAGAAAACCGTCGATCGCGAAAAGGTTTGTTCTCTTTTTTTCCGGAATTTAATTTCGTCAGATTACCATAAAAGAGATAAAAGAGAAAAGCCAATATCACAATCACATCGAAGCCTTTGACTGCCAAGGCGCATTTTTATATTTTTGGCGAGCGGATAAAATCTTACATGATTGGACACGTTATTTGTCGTCCATGGCAGGAGTTGACGCTTCTTGCTAAACTCTGTGGTGTCAGAAACGAGGAGGACCAATCAGATTATGTACTAAGGAAGTTTGAACGTATACATGTCTCAGTGAGTATGGTCTTAAACGGTGGAAGAGGATTTCTTTTTAATTTCAAGTATGGCACCAGATCGAATGACTTTGAGGCATCTTTCCTTTTAGCTTGCGAAGTCAGCCAGTAATGGTGTGAGCCAGTAATGGAGTTATTAGAAGAGGAATAATAAACGAAATAAGAAAAGGTACCCTTTTTCAAAGCATTTTAGTATTACAGGTATGCCCTCTCCTTTTACGAATATTTTGTGCGAATGGTCGTCATAACCCATTATCGGAATATGGGCGAGGAAGCACACCAGCCAATGAACTGCAAATTTATACATGGTTGTTTTTTATCATTTTTTATTATTGTTTTTTTTATTTTTTTGCTTTCTTATATATTTTTATGTTATATGTACAACCTCGTGAAAAATTTCTCTACGATATGAAAAGATCTCATATTTTTAGAGGATGGAGAATGATGCATTTAGGAAATTTGATTAGTTCATGTTGTCTAAAATATTAGAGAAGGTTTACTTTTAGGATGGACTGCACACTTCGTGAACTAATGTCATTGATCAAAGAAGTAAATCCAGATGCGCGACGAAGAGGGACAGTTTTCGATTTTGCTATAGGTCAATCATTGTTTTAAGCCTTACAGTTTTAAGCCTAATGAGAGGAATTTAGTTGTCCACATTTCATCAAATCCTTCTTTCTTTTCCATCATCAGATCCCTTTTAGATGAAAAACACTCGAGAAGTAATATCATGAAATCCGGTGACAAATAAAAAATAATTTAATATATTTAAGAGTCTTTAATACGTAATGTGATGGATTGAAATGGTCTCTATGTTTTTTTTATTTTAATTTATTTTAATTCTTACATACTAATTCTATAATTCTTACATATTTAGTAGCACCTGATCGTTTTACTCCTCGGTATAATATGAGAGATATTGGTAATACCATGAACGGACAACGTGGAGTTGATGATAACAAAACAGTTAATGTTTTTACATATTTCCCTTTGGAATTATTTTTGTAGCATTGGCGAACACGACATGATTTAACCGATCTATTATTCATCATATTTACCCATCACTAATTTATATAAATGTTTGAGATGACAAGATTTAACCGATCTTCAGCTTGCTAACTGCAAATTTGAAATTGGTGACTTTGTTGATGTGGCTATTACATTACCTGGATTGCCTGGTGGACCACTAATGCGACGTGGGTTACCTATACGAGACCGATCTCCTATCCGAAGACGTTATTAATAATAAATTCTTATCATTTGATGTTTACCGTCAGTGAGTGTTTTTTTTCCGTTTTACTTCGATTTTTTATCAGTTAAAACCTTTAAATCATTTTTCTCACCAATAAACCTTCCAACTCTAAATTTTTTTCTTTTTAAATTTCAACGGATGGCAACAGTTTGAGCGATGCGGATTATAATTTTATTTATTTTATGGTCGAAAAGAAAAAAACATTTTAAATTTTAGAAAGTATATCAGTGCGAATTGAAAATATAGTTAAAAAAATTCGATCAGTGTTTCTATCAAAATTCTATCAGTGTTTCTCTATAAAAAATAATTTTTTATAGAGAACTGTGCAATAACTTGTGAAGAAATATAAAAAATCGTGCTCATACATCAAAATTAAAATTATTCTATGTGGTAAATGACCCGTCGGAGAAATACTGTAGAAATAGAGTTATAAATTAAATTGGCATACTTAGCATATTTGGTTATACCTATAATGCCGTTTCATAATTATCTAAGATAAAATAAACCATTAATTTATAAGGCTTAAGAACCTTTTATCCGAAAATTTGCGCGAAATTAAAGGGAAATTTGATGCATCAGCTTTTTTTGACGAAAAAATTTTTGGCTATTTAATCAGGATTTCTTCTTCAAAGATTACTCAGATCTACTTTTGATCTACTTACTATCCATTTGTAATTTGTTTGTCGAGAACGTATGATACAGAATAATTTAACTAATTAGTCCAGTCATGTTCTAATTGTTCACTGTAATTTATGTACGCATTGTATGAAGTTAAAGATGGATCGGAAGTGCTAACTTGTACATGCGTTTCCTGCAAAAAATGGGGAAAAAAATAACGAACGGAACAAAAAACAACTAAGATGAAATTTGAAAAATATGAAAGGTAATTAAATGAGTGGGGATAGAATGGCTCAGTGGGTTGTTGCTCGATTGGTAGCGCCGATGCTGAGGTTCGGTTCCCCGTAGGAGCAAACCTTTCCCATCTGTATTTCTATCGCCAAGGGACTCCGTGGCATATTGCTCAATCCAGTGGAGCGAGTTTAACCCAGTAATGGTTGAAGACTCTTAAAAAAAAATTAAAAATTTGAAAATTACTTGATCGCGGACGACATCAATTATTTCATCATCGATCGTTTCGTGTTGCTGACTGATTGAAGCAACAGTGGCTTGTCGTTCACGTTTCCTGTATTTTCAGTTGTATATACGCCATCGAATGAATCAAAATCCGATGGTATAATTATTTTTTTAGGGATACTTTTAAGGGAAAATGGAATGAATGACATGGTAGCATTTAAAGCATTATGTCTGTGGTCCTTTTATGTGGGTAAAAACCGTGTTATTAAAAGTGAAACGAGAATAACGCTGAGGATCAACCTGGAATATTTCCATGTTCAAGTGGCTCTTTGTGGGAAAATAATCAAATAAACCACGAAAAATGAGTGCTATTAGAACAAAGGTAACAATAAGGTGTAACCTTCTCCGTCGTTGTGCATCCCTAGCAGCATTAAACCGCTTCCTTTCCTCACTGGTCATACGATGATATTTCAACCTAGCAGCTTCAGCTCGACGAGCCCGGCGTCTCTGAGCTTCTTCCACCGAAAAAAATTTTCATTTTTTATTTTTATCCACCTTGGATTGTAAATAACATTTTTTAATGTGTTATTTTGCAATTTTTCTGATTTTCTGACAATGGCTTCCCAATCTTACATTTAACCGTCAAAAGAACTTTCACTGTTGTGCTAAAATGTTGAGGGAGAATTTGTCTTGATAGTTATGATAAACGCAATTTCCTAAATTATAGGAATTAAAATGAATCCTACGTCGATTGAATAATTTCGAATTTTTCATGCTTTCGTTGTTCTGAATCTAGTTTGGCACACTAGTGGAATTTTATCTTGAAATAGAATGTGATTAATTATACCTGTGCCATAATTGCAGCATCCAAACTACCGCCATTTTGCTCCACCGATTCAGCTAACTGACAGAGCTGTTCATCACGTAGTCGCGCTTCGCGTAATGCACTAGCTCTGCGAGCATTGAAAAGTCTCCGTTCCTCTTGTGTCATTCTATGATACCGTAATCTGAAGTAAATCGTCTCTTATCAATAATTTCGGTTGCAATCGATGACAAAAACAGCATAAAGTGATGGAAAACAGGACTGCATTCAAATTTTCGGTTTTCGATATGGCTCCTTCAGTATAATAGAAGTTTACGTCATAAAATTATATTACCTGGCTCTTTCTGCCCGTTTAGCTTTTTGGAGTTCCATTTTTTGTTCTTGCGTTAATTCAATGGAGGCACTTACAGTAGCGGCATTTGCAATGGCCAAAATATCTACACTGCTAGAAATATTAGAAATACCTGTACTTTGATTATTGTTTCGCGAACTAGATGGGAAATCAGCTTCTGCACAAAAAGACCCACTCGTTGGAACCTAAAAGAATTTTGTCAAATGGTACCACAAAAAAGTGAAGAGAAAAAGAATACTGCAGTCGTGGGGACAAGAACAAATCCCCGCTGTTGCTCCTGCGTCTGCTGTTTCTGTTGTATAACTGAAGCGGTAGGTGAATATAAAGACGGTCGGCCGTGTTGTCGTAAACTGTTAATACCATTCGACAAAACAGCTCCAGTAGGTTGGTTTAAATCGGCAATAAGTATCTGAACAAGAAAATATAAATAGTACATAATCCTCTATGATAATTTTTTAAATTACAACTTTTTTCTTTTGAATTTCTTATTAGTATTAGTATCAGAACTCATTTATTTAAGTCGTTTCACTTAAAAGACAAGAAGGTTATAACAAGTGGAATAACATTTTTGGATGCAAAAAAGTTAAAAAAATAAGATTGCGACCCATCATAAATCAGCGAAATAAAAAATATTTTTTGAAAGGACCAGATAAGTTAATATATACTCAATTAACCAAAATCAGAGTATGAATGGGCTTATATATTGATCTTTGATTATACTGTCGTCATTTCTACTATTATTGTATAAATCAAATGAATATAGAGATAAATATTATTGAGATAGTACTAAGATACCTCAGGTATAGTTAATATGACAGACTGTCCACTCTGTTGCCGTTGACTCTGTTTCTCAAAAGATGGTTGCGAATCATCAATAATTCCGATCACAGGAGCTGAAACTTCGACGAACTGTCCACATGCTTCAGTCTGACTAACAGAAACCAATGGGTTACCATGAAGATGAACCGGTTCAGAAATTTGCTGATTCAAAATCGGCGAAGTATAGGATGAATCGTTTGATGTAACTGGAATATGGAAAATTTGCTTTTCTCTATTCAATGTGGCTGAGGATACTGGTACATGAAAGACTTGTTTCCCATCTTCCATAGTGGTAGCTGGAATTATTGTCTGAGAACCATCGGAAGCAGTTGTGATCTAAAATTACAATAAAAGTTAAAAGTAACTACATGAAAGAATTTTTCTTCTAACTTAATGGAAGGAAAATCTAGGACTGATGAATATAAGGGCGGATAATGCTGATTCTTTAATCGTTTTCTCGTAAAAATTGCTATTCTAACTAACCATAACCAACTGATCTTGCATATTACTTCGTTTCTGTCTCATAAGTACCATATGTGCCTGTTTTGTCCGCTTGATAACATCTCGCTCTAATGCCGACAATGCTTCTTCGCTGGCATTGCAGTCATCGTCCAATCTTATTATTTCGTAACTCTCTGCAAATTATATTGTACACAAAATATACAAATAATAGATGATATAATATATAAATATAAATAGATGATATAATAATATATAAATAATAGATCTAAGTATTTCAAAACAAAACGTAACTGAAAGAATAATTAAAAGAATAAAAAAAAATAATTTAAAGTACAGTACTAAGTATGTATCAAATAGTATTTAAAAAGTACTAAGCGAATATTAAGAATATTAAGCGAATAAAAAGTATTAAGTATTAAAAGTGAAAATTAAACAATCGAATTTTCACAAATCTAAAAAAATTCAAGTATTCCACCCACCCTTTTTGTTCAAGCACTGAATTTTTTTAGTTTTTTGCAAGATTTCTTGGCATTTAAAAATTTTCTATAATCAAACAATATTTATAAAACTTTGTTTTCCCGAAAAAAATTAAGAATAATTACCACAGATCAAATAATTATATTTATATTTTCTTTTTTATTTTTGTATTTTGTTGCAAAAATCCATAGAACATCGTAGGAAGGAACAAAAGTTACCTGTTGTTGATCGCACTAATTTTTCTCGAGCTTTTTTTGCTGATGATCGCTTCTGGTTATAAATCTTGCGCTGTTCTGGTGTCATCCTCTGGTATCTGAACACTGGATAAATGAGAGGAAAATAAAAAAAATCAGTTATTCAGCTAATCAAAAAAAAAACCGTTGCCTAGCTGCTTCAGCTCTTTTTGCATTCCTAAGCATTATTTGTTGAGCTTTGCTTAAAGCTTCGGCACTTATTCTACCAGCCGGTGTCGAAAGCAAAATTTCTTCTTCTATGCGGCGTCGACGAAATGCTTCTGTTCTAAAATAAATTGAAGGAAATGCCATTTATTAAAGGATTCTGGAAAACAAAAATGGTAACAGCTAAATTTAAGCAATTCCACATTGATCTCTCTTGTGAAGATCTTATAATTGATATAATAAACTGATAAACGGAAAGGAATTAATTTATCTTTGTTTATTATTATGATAAAGAAAAATACAATATTTATTGCTTTTGAATAAAAATAAAATAAAGGAATAAATTTTATTTATGGTGGCGAGTCCAAAAACAAAAATAGTGTTAAAATTCATTAGTCAATATTACCGTCTCTGATTATAAATTCGTTTTTCATCATCACTCATTCGATGATATCGAAGGCGGGCAGCTTCAGCTTTTTTCGCATTTTGTTCAATGATATGTTGCTTAATTTTCTCTTCATCAATGGATGATTTTTTAATGGCTAAAAGTAAAATGACGTGTCAGGTGCCAGTTTTCACGAATAAGGCTTATTCCCATTATATATTGGTAAATATTTGTGCAAATAAAGTAAATAAAGTAAAGTAAAAATGAATATTCATTGCAATGCTTTAAAATTCTAAAAAATCAGAAAATAGACTGGTTCACCCCTATCACATCTATAATAATATCAAAATACCTTGCAATCCCAATTGTCTTAATCGTCTTCTTTGATTATATAAACGTCTTTCCTCAGAATTCATTCGCTGATATCGCTGACGAGCAGCTTCAGCACGGCGCGCTCGTTTTTCTCGCAGATGAACTTTATCTAACTCATCTTCATTCGACGTATCATTTGATTGACGAAGCACATTAAATTTGTCCAACTAAAAAAAATATTAAACATATTAAATATATTAAAATGTATTAGGAAATAAAGAATGGTACAGTTTTTTGAGGATTCGATCCGATTGTACAACCTTTTTTAATGAAAGAATGGAAATTCCATAATCATAATCGATATACAATAGAACATTTTATAGCAATATTATATGAAGCACTTTTCTGATTATTCTTACTTGATTAGTTAATTGACACTAATTACTCAAGTGCGACGCCAATGTATTATGGAATCAGTGGTATATATGGGCCAACTTTCACTTTTAATGCCAGATTTATTATTGCCAAGGGACCGGATGCAATCTATTTAATCTCAGCTTGTCAATAACTCTATCAGCCCATAAAGGATGCAAAAATTACACCTCATTAACACGTTGAAGTCCTTGTTTTCGTATATGCAACCGTTTTATCTTCTTTTTTTCACCAACTGTAATTTTTTGACAACTCTTTCCCGCACTATTAGTTTCATTTTTTTTTCCATGATCACGTATCGATGAGTAATTTGCGCCCAATAATGGAGAAATTTGGCCGGTGTCCGAATTCTTTACAAATCTGTAAGTGCAACATTTTTCTTAGAAAATTAATTTATTAATTTCCCTTTTGCAACTTGTTTTGAAAAAGTGAAAAAAAAGATACTTCTGATTAATGTTCAAATGAGAATTACGTCTTTCATCGACATGCATTTCTCCAGAACGAATAAGTACGGAAGTTCCACCATTTTTTGGATCAATAAAGTAAGGTTCATATACAATATGACGATCATCGGAATGTTCTTGTTGTTGTTCACCATCGATCTAAATAAATTATGAAGAAATATTTGGACAATAAAGAATTAAAAATCAATGCTACTTGAACAGTACTTGAACTTCCAACAAAATTACATCCTCAATCCTAATGAAAGTGAAAAGGTGAGGAAATTAGGATTATAATCAATCAGAGCTTCTTTTGCTTTAAAATATTTCAAGTAAAATATTTAATATTTAATAAATAATACAACAAATAATGAACCGATGTAAGTCGCACATGAGACAAATTAGTTGGCGCCAAATGCGAAGCAACTGTTTCATTAGATGAAACAACAGAAGTGAGTGGTGTTTGATTATTAATAGGGACTAAACCTGATGTATCACTCAAATCGATATTTCCAGACACAATTGGTATCTGAATTTAATCGTTTTTCTTAAATATAATTTAATATTTCAGTGAAATACTAGATAGCACTATGGTTATACACAATAGTTCTTCTAACAGCTCTCACCATTACTAGTTAGGCTGGTTACGTTGGCTAGAAAGCTGTTCGATCCAACGCCAACATCCATCGCTGGCAGTAATAGAAATCTTTTTTTTCCTTGTACTTTATTTTATAATTTTATTTTATTCTTTTTTCCATCATTTAAATTCAAATATCGTTGTCGGTCCTTGGCCCACCTCCTTTTTGACGCCAATTATCACAGGGTTTAGAAAAAAACGAAATATATGTCAACTCTTGCGGTGGGCGACGAAGAATGTACCTTAACTAGCGAGGGCAGCATAATGTTAATGCAGGCAGTAATAACATAAACCAATTATGTGAGATTTGATCCACTCGGCGTACCCGTAAAATGTATCATAAATCATAACTTAAATGAAACTTAAATAAATATTAACACATTCGAAAATATAAAAAATTAATCAAAAGATATTAAAACAGATAAAAAAATACAATTAAATTATTAACTAACATATTCCTTTCTTTCATCGCAATAGCTACTACGTCCGTAAAATGGATTTCCAGACGTTGCATAGAATGTTGGCATAGTCGGCTGATATAAAATTGATGCAGGATTCCCGAATGACAATGAATTTGATGCAAAATCTGGTAGATAAATCCTTTTACAAAGGATTTAGGTAAATGAAGCAATAACAAAGAAAAAATTAAAAAACTAAAAAAAGTAAACAGCCAAGGTTGCTGAAAAATTGACCAGATTAAAAAGCACTGATTAAATTTATGATTTTGAAATTTTACCAGATGCAGTAATCCTCGACTGCCTACATACATTTTCTGATCCAGCAGTTGAAAAGTAGGTTTCATTCATTATTCCTACTTTCTCTAAAATCAAAATAATTTATTTCCAAATTGAAGATTTAAAAGTTTAATAAATCAAAACCAAAATTTGACCTATACAGACAACCAGTGCAATTTTTCTAAACTCCACGTTCCTTATGGCGATAATGTCGAAACAATAATTTCCACTCCACATTCCTAACAATCCAAATTTTACGACAAACCTTTCACCGAGAATGGTTTCTTCTTCTAGGAGCACAAACTACTTCTGATTCATTTGGTTCCTCCGATCTTGAGACAAGCCATTATAATGGACTCATTTCTTCCTAGTCTTTGTTGATTTAAAAAACAACAAAAGGTATGATATTAGGTATACCATGCAAATAAAAATGATTAAATAAGAGATCAACGTTTATTAAAGAATCGAGATAAAATCACTAATCAAATTTATAACATATTAAAAAATGTAAAAAAAATATAAAGCAGCCCAACAAAACCACATAAACCATGTTTTTTGAAATTGAACAAGCCGAATAAAATAAATTCTTTTTCCTCGAAGAGATTTGTGGTCCGAAATTATTGCAGTGAAATAAATGCGAAAATTCCGACAGAATTTGATAATAAGAGCGTAGAAAAAAACTAGGCACAATATGTAATCTGATAAAAAAAATACAATAAATACAATAAATAGCAAAACTAAGCCAAGATGTTCAGTTCAGATACATTTAGAAGACAATTTGCAAAAAATCGGGCTTAATAATATGAATGTATTCTTACAACCATTAAGAATTACAATTTAATGACTGAAGAAAAATAACTTTATTCTTTTCGAGGAAAAACTGGTAAAATTTGTCGGAAAAATTTGTCATTTTAAAAGAAGTGGGACCACCTCCGAAAACTAATGAAAATTAGAAAATATATTTTCAACAGACGAAAATTCTACAAAATAACGAACAAAAAATTTTAGGTGCAAAAATTTGAGAAACAAAATTTTTATATGAATGAAAATCCTTGAAAAGGCAACAAAAAATGAAAAAAACTGAAAATGTGATTAATTGGCGAAATCACCACCTGATCAACATTATATAAAAGCAAAGGTCAAATTGCGCATCAAACTGCAATTTGCAAGTCATTAATTTATAAATAAAAAATGGAAAAAAAATAGAAAACTATGAAATCAGTCCACAAATTCACGTTCACACATAATGGAAATTTAAAAATCATAAGAAACAATACCATTCGTACAAAAGTAACGCATGCAAAGATTTTATATTTTAGGCTCTTGGAGGGACTGTTGTGTATGGATTGATAATTTGTTGCTGAATATGTTGTCCAACCATCATCTGACCATTAGCTACTTGTACATTAGCATACTGCAATTGTTGTTGATGCTGTGGTTGTTGCTGCTGCTGTGTTTGTTGTTGTTGCTGCTGAATTTGTTGTGGATGAATCTGCTGTATCTGAAACTAAATCAAAAAAAAAATTAGTAAAAATAGATTGAATCACAAAGAAAAGAGAAATTAATGAAAAAAAAAATAAAGTCCCGAAAATTAAAATGAGCTAATAATCCGAGATATTCGAGAAACAAAATGAAAACTTGTGGCGAACCTGAACTTGCTGTGGTATAGCAGTCAACTGCTGATTTTGAACTTGAGCTTGCAGTGCAGTCTGTGGTATATGAGTTGTAACAACAGCATTTGTTTGCTGTTGCATAACTGCGCCTTGGATTTGAGTGGTCAAATAAGCTCCAGTTGTGGTTGCTGTGGTGTTACGTTGTTGACGCATTAAAGCCTGTTGCGCCTGCAAACAAATAGCAACAAACAATTATAAGGATGAAAAATTTTTTATAATTTAAGTTTTTTAAGGCTTTAAACCTGTTGTGTCCGTTTCATAACGTCTCGCTCAAGCGTTGTCAATGCATCGAATGATTCATCCTGATTTCGACGACGCCCACGACCTCCGCCATTTTGTTCATTATTTTCCGCACCTTCACGTTTTCGCTTCGGTGTATATCGCTTTTGATTATAAGCCTTTCGTTGTTCAGGTGTCATTCTTTGGTAACTGAAAAAATTTAAAATGCAATAAAATGCAATAAAATAGCAATAATAATGATAAATCAGCAAGAAGGACCGATGTTTCAAACGAAAAATTTTGGAAAAAAAGCAAGAGAAGATTCATAATTACCGCAAACGAGCTGCTTCAGCCCTTTTAGCATTGCGCACTACTATTTGTTGAGCACGATCAAGAGCTTCACCATTAATTCGGCCAATTGGCATAGCCAAAAGCATTTCTTCTTCCATCCTTCGTCGGCGGAAAGCTTCAGTCCTTTAAATGAGCTTGAAATCTCTTCCACTGATTTAAAAAATGATTAAAAAGTATAAAGAAAATAAAATTTATTTACCTTCGTTGATTATAAGCTCGTTTTTCTTCATCCGTCATACGATGATAACGCAACCTTGCTGCCTCTGCTTTTTTAGCATTTTGTTCTTTTATATGTCGTCGAATAGCTTCCTCATCCTAAAATAAGGAAATAATTTATAACTCACTTTATATAAACTTTTTATGAAATTTACAAAAGAATTTAAATAGAGATAAAAAAAATTTTTTTGACTTAAAAGCGTATCATGCGGAAAATTGGATTTTGAACCATGGCAAATTTAAATTAATTTCATCGCTTTTCCTAGTGATTAAAAGCCTAATAATTCTAATTTCCACATTAAATTTTGAAGAAATTCGCTAGCACTATTCCTCAAATGAAGAGAGGATTGATCTACTAAAGTTTAGAATTTTAGATATGACATTATAAACTTAGTTCGTAGACTGTTGGTTGTGATCGGTAGAACCCTTCCTCCTGAAACTACATTTACATATAAAAAATATCGGTTTCATAAACAAGCTTTTTCCCTCTGTGTTCAATTCCTCTCATCATTCAGTTATTCAGTACTGTAATAGTAAAAAGTACCAAAATATTTTAAAAGATGAAGTGTGAACACCACAGATAGCAATAAAATTCCGCGCAAGGTATCAGACATGTCTGTTAACTTGTTCATATTCATTATTTTAAAGCTTATCTGCAAGTACTCAACTTCTTTAAAGATTAAATAAAACTGATACCGGTTGTCCATCAGGACCTTTCAAGCCCTCAGCTGCAGCAATTTGGCGCATTCTACGACGATTATTGTGAGCACGTCTTTCTTCTGAGCTCATTCGCTGATATCGAGTGCGAGCTGCTTCAGCCCAACGTGCTCTCATTCTTTTTTCACGAAGTTGCTCATTTATATCAGGGTCCTTTAAGATTTCAACCAGTTAACGACCATCATAAAAAGATTTACTAATTCCTTAAAGATGATTTTAAAAATCTAATAAAATACCTCTTGAATATCATTGGTTTGACGAAGAATTTCTTCTAATTCTTCCATTTCTTTTTCTCGTTGACGTTTTCGCTTCTGAGCCAAAGTGCGTTTAACATTTAATTCACGTTTCTCTTCTGCGCTCAATCGGTGGTATCGAAGTCGAGCTGCTTCAGCTTGTTTGGCACGTTTAATTTCGTCTTTATCTTTCTTCTCTTGCGTAACCTTTTTCGTGAATCTACGAAGAGATAAGTTAATACTAAACTTTCTTAACATGAATTTTCAAAAAATAATCATTTTTTCCATAGGAAAACAAAAATGTACTTAGCAACAATATTTGTTGGTGCTGCAACCACCCCAGCAGCATTGGGATTAGTCGCTACAGCTATAGTAGTAGATAAGGGCTGAATCGTTGAAGTAGTGGGAGCTTGATCAACAAAATATGTATCAAGAAGTGCTGCAATTCGACGATCTTCTGATTCTGTTTGCTGTTGCCCAGACACTATTTGCATTGTTGTAGTACCATTAGCATTTTGAGTTGCCATAACATTATTTAGGGCTAAAAATCAATAACAATTCTGAAAAAGGGAAGAGATCTATAACTTTCCAAGATAAACTTGATAAGAAATTATAATTGTATTATGAATTAAATTTTCTAAATTACCAGTGAGCAGAGTTGCACCTTGTTGACCTGTTGCACATGTCGTTACTGGTGTAGCACTTAATGCACTTGGATTCACTGTCTGTACAATGCGCATTTGTTGCGGTTGTTGGCCATTTCCAGAAATCTGAAAGAACATTATTAAAGCTTATTAAAATCAAAATTAAAAAATTAAAATTAAAAGTTTTATATAGTCTCGAAATTTCAAATTACTTTAACTTCATAAATTTAACTTTATGATTTATAAAATTTGTTTACCGCATTTGGGATAAAAGCCGTTGAGGGACTGTGAAATATTGCTTGACCAGTTGATGAACTGAATTGTGTTGTTCCGTTACTCGGCTGGAAAAATGTTCCTGCTTGATGTAAACTCATTGCTGTTGCTGTTGAAGACTGCAACTAAAATTATATATTAAAATGAAAATAAAAACAGCTATTACTTAAACTATATTAATTCTCTCTAACTATTTATCTGTAAATAATTGCCAGTTATAATAAAAAATTATTTAATAATAAATTCTTAATAGTGGGGAAAAGAGCAGAGTTGGTTTTGTTTAGAATAGAATCTCCAATTCCAGGATTTGAATCCTAAATCCGACAGAAATGAACCTTAAGAGACCCAGGTGATTTTAGTAATCCATCTTCATTTCTATCGCCTCTGACAAAAATTTCTCAGTGTTACCAGTGGAGCAAGCAATTGTGACCATGTACTCACTTAATTCATGATACGAATTTTTCTAAAAAACTGAATCGAACTTGTTGCGGTTGTGTATTGCCGATTGTTGCCGCTTGAAAATACGTCGGCATTAAATTTTGTTGATTCATTACAGGATTATCCAGTTTGCTATGTTTTTTGTTTTTTTCACGAATTGCGAACTGAAAATGAACCTAAAAGTTCATTTATTAATAATAATCTATAACCATTATATACAAACAAATACAAACGACGCGAAAAGCATAAAATAAACCATCGATAATATTGCTTAAAACGACTGCGATGAATACAAAGATTTTCCACCTTCCAAAAGAAAAGCAATTAGATACAAAATTTTGCAAGAAAAGGACAAATTATCAAAAGGTAATAAAAATTATTTATTCTTCTCCTATCCATTTTTAATTTTCATTTATTTGAAATAAATTACTTTAAAGTAAAATCCAATTCTTTCTTGAAAACAAATAACATTATTCATTTTCAGCTACAACAAAATACATTGCATTTGCTCACAAATATTTTTCAGTAAGAAAAAACTTTAATTCAAGATCAAAAATTAGAAAAAATTAAAATTAAATTAAATAAGTATATAATATCGACATGGAAATAATTTATAAACATAGCAGTAATAATAAAAGAAAAAATTTAGCTTAAAACAAAAACTCGTAATCTCGTAAGTGGCGCTCTTCATATATTAATTACTCCATCATCTTCTTTCAGTAGGTTTTTTTCATAAAAAGTACTTTAAAAAATATAATATGGTTGAATGACGTAGCTTCGAATATTATTTCGATCGTCACGCCTCTGATAAGAATAAAAATGCCATTGAAAATAGAATCTGGAAGATAACTGAGATCTGTTATTTTTATCCCAAGCGATTCCCTTAAAATGTCTCATCAAATTTTACCCAACAGTAAGCTTAATGGGAAATGATAAGTACAATAGAAAAAAAAGAAAGATTAAAATATTTCAAACTTTTTCCAAATTTTCCATTTTCTTAATTTCACGCTGTTTAGCGCGCCAATTTCTTTTTCTCGCTGCATTTATCGCTCTTCTTCTTGCTAATTCAATTTCCGATTTAATTATATTGTCACTATCGCTAACATCAAGTAAATTCCTCGTTTTTATCAATCTTGAATCATTTTCTAATAAATCTACTTGATTATTGATAACACCACTATTAAATTTTTGAAAATTAACAGCAGATGAAGACGACGATGATGAAAAATCTTCTTTCTCATATTTCAAATTATCAAATATTATAGAATCCGTCTCACTACGTTTACGTTTTTCACAACGTTTGGATAAAAAACTTGCCATTCGCGCTTTTTCAAAGACTTGTTCCCTTAAAACAATCAGTGGTATCTTGCCACCAAATGTTTTTCGTTCTTCATCAAGTAGATCACTGATAATAAATTCATAATTCTCAAGCCGTTTGCTTAATTGTACTCGTTCTTCTTCTTCATCATTTTCAATACATGATCGTACATCACTGCTAGCAGTGCGATGACTCCTCGAATGATATTTCATTCCACTGCTCTGTTCTCTATTAATGTCATTTATATTAAGGAATGATAATGTTCCGTCACTAATGTGAACATGACTACTTCCAGAACTTTTAGAAGGGTATAGTGTAGCTGAGGAGTCTTCTACCAATTTCTTCTTATGATTAATATCACCACCTTCCTGACAATTCGACTCAAATAAAGAATTTAATCCTCGAGATCCATAAGCGATTTTTGGTAAATAATCTAACGATAATTCACCATTTTTTTCGATATTTATCACATCATTAACAGTTGATGAAGCATTATTCGTATCGAATAATTCTGAAGAATCCGAAATATTCGCAACAATTGAATTGATATTTCCATAAAATTTATTTGGACTTTTTTGTATTAATGAGAAATTTTCAATATTCAATGGTGACTGTGAAGAATGATTAATTTTCGATTTGTTTTCATTAGAAATATCATTGACAGTTGGCGCTCGTGGCTGCGAAATTGAAGAGCACTGATTTTGACACAAATTATTCAAAATGGATAATGGATCCAGATGGTTTTCATGATGAAAAGAGAATGATTCTCTTGAACCTACCACATTTGAACCAGGATAACTGGATATTATGGTTTCATGAGGTAAGGATGTTTCCTCTATTTCTATCTTTGAAATTTCGGCTGGATTATGCGATCTTGAACGTGCCCTTTGCTTTACTTGAAAATGCTTCGATGATGCCAATATTTCACGCTGCCGTTGTCTTGAAAGACGCTTACGTTCCTTATCTTTTGCTCTCACCTAAATTGTAAATTTTTTAAATTTTATATTCAATTTTATATTCAGAAAGAAAATATGGAATTTAAACAGAAAAATAAATAAATAAATAAAAATAAATATCGGCAAATAAATAGTTTACCTCTGCTAAAATTTCTGGTGGAAGGTCGGCTCTTCGTCGCTTTCGAATTCCATCAATTCGAACTTTCTCTTCTATTTTATTAAAATTATCATCAACTCGAATTTTTGAATCATCAAAGATATTATTCGATTCAGTGGACGTATCATCACAAAACCCTGTTTAATGCATACTTTTTTATAGCTGTTTTGTAGCAAATTTTTCAGTCCAAATTATTATTGAAACAACAAAAACAATAAAAACAATATTAATAATAGAAGTAAAAATAATATCAATAATGATGATAGTAAATAAAAAAATAATAATAAATGATAGTAAATAAATAACAATGAGGAAATAAAATGCTGAATAGTGTGTTGCTTTGACGAACCACTTCCTCTCTCTTGATGGATCAGAAATTAACAATAAAACTGAAATTTGAAAGGTAATGGAGATTCATTCTATTTCTACCTCCCAATTACTTACATTATTTTTGCCCAATCAGTATGAAATAAGCTAAGCGCGAAGTGGTGAAAGGAAAGGAAAAAAACACTGATAAGAAATTATAACCATTACAATAGTAACAGTAATTATATTTAATAAAATGTTAATAAAAACAGAACGAAATTAACAAATAATAAAATGAGAATAATACTATAATACTAAAAATAATAATAAAACTAACGCATATAATTTGTTAAATTATCAGAGCATAAATTAATTTCAGCATCATTTTCTTGTTTAACATTACTAAAATTTGAAGGAGCTGTTGTCTTTGATATATTTGTCCAATTTAATGGCGCATTTTCATTTATCTATGAAATATGAAATAAACACGACAAATGAAAAATGAAACAAGCAATAATAAATAATTCTTTAATAAATTTAAATAATAATTATTAATTAATGCCATTTCGATAAACAATAAAGAATAACAAATAAAAATAACAATAATAAAAACCTGTTCATTGAGTACCCAAAACTGACCGAATTTTTTATTACCATCACTGTCGTTATTTATTCCATTTTTTTCATTCATTTGATTTCATTAAAAGAATTTTTTCTTTTAACAATAAACAAATAAATTCACATAATAATTATAAATTAAAAATTTACGTCCTAAAATAAAGAACGAATAACTGATTTAAAAATAATCGCTAATTTTTCGTCTTTATTTGGCACATTGAATTTACAGGTTGAAATAAAAAAAATTAAATTTTATCATCCAAAAGAATTTTTTGCAAAGACAAAAAAACAACACAATTAGCATAAATAAAACAAATGCAAAAAATTTAAAAGAAAAAACGACCTTTTACCATAATATCTAAAAAGAAAATTGGAAGAAATATGCTGCTGATCACCATTTCTAGTTGGATTCGTTCCGCTATATTAGTAATTTTTGGCAGGAAATTAAAAATTTTTGTCATTTGGCGGAAATTCGGTTTTGCCAATACCACCCTAAGCCTAATTTTTAATTAAAATTTTTTAAAGACGGGTTTTTTCTTATCGGAAGCAAGAGCTCTAACTTCTTAACACGACAATTTGACACTTGGCTATTTCGAAATACTTAACTGATATATAAGATATATAAGATTGAAAAGCTGTGTCAAATCAAGCTTTTTATTTACAACCTACAACCTTTTAAAAACTGTCCAGCATAAAAAAAAACTACCAAAATAAGCCCTTTAACAAATTTTTAGAGATGACTGAGTGATATGCTCCTTCGATTAATATCAAATATCATAGGACCAGTTCTTATCCTAATAAAAGTAAATTTATAATTTGAAGTAAAATGCTGAAAAACCGCCTAAATTTCTATCTCCAGTGATTTTTTAGCAAACTGTTCAAACAGCCAAACAGCCAGCAGACCCAGCCAAATCAGAAATATTTAAATGATGATGATTTTATCTATCTATAAGAACGAGATATTTCTAGGTTTCTATAATTTGCTTATATAATAAAAATAGCAATTTTAATTTTAGTTGACTTTTGCTAATGAAATTATTAATTTATTTAATATAAATAATAAAATCATCATAATTGAACAATATAAAAAAATTTATATTTTTTTATACTTTATTTTATTCGTTGCACATTCTTTTAAAATTTAAAAAAAAGAAAAAATTAAGGAATAAGCCAAATTTTTTTTGCAAGAAATTTGAAATTTTTAAACAAAGTTAAATTCAAAAATTATAAAATTAGGGAAGAAAAAAGAGAAATTTCAATAATAAACAAATAAAAATTTAAAATCTTTTAAAATTTCGAAAAAAAATAAAATTTAAAGAAGCAAAAAATTTTCTTTGACCGAAAAATATTATAATATATTAAGAAGTGAAAATAAAAAGTGAAAAAGGAAAAATAAAAATTTTCTATAAACGAAAAATCAAAACGAAAAGAAAGAAATAAAGTGATAGGAGAGCGACCGTACGTTAACAACGGACAACTTAACACTAACAAATATACAACGAAACGCGTTACTTATAACAAATTATCGATATTTTTAAAGAATATGTAAATTAAGGAGAAAACAGACATATTACAAAAAAAGATAATAAGAATAAGAGAGAGGGACGGCAATACAGAAATGAAGAAGAGAATGATAAACAAAGAGAAAAAGAGATGAGGTATGAAGAAGGGGCGGGATGGTAAAAAAAATATAATGTACGAAAGAAGAAAAGAAATAATTCAGATTAAAAGAGCGCTATAAAAGAGTATTGAGTAGAGAGACAAAGAAAAATTGAACGCAAAGAGAAAACGTGAAATAATGAGAGGAAGAGAGTGTGAGAGAAAATGAGACGCGTACGTATTAAAGGAATCATTTGGAGAGGAAAAACGATTAAATGAGATTTGAATGGCGAGAAAAGTATAGTTATGCGACGATGAAGAAGAAGAAGAAGAATTTGTTGTAGAATTATTTTAGATGAATGAGAAAATGCAAAAGTGAAGAAGGAAGAAGGGGCGGCGGGGAATATTAGTGGATAGGCAATAAAGGAGGAATAGAATAGGACGGGGAGGAGGAGTGGGGGAGGAAGAATAGAGATAAGAGCCGTGAAATGACAGCGAGGCGAGATAGATGGCATTCGCATGGAATTGCGAAGCAGAGAGAGGATACCGATAAGCGGAGGAAGAGCGACTAAAGTTATCACTAGTCGATCAGATTCAGTCTCAAATAGCTCGTCGGATGATGCGCCGGGTCGGTGTTGGTGATAGAAGGTGGTGAGTACCACTGGGATTAGTTTGTAGTGGTTGGTTTACTCCTAGTTCGAACAGCTGAAACACTTGATTTGAACCATTATGGTCATCTGTGTTTAAAGCTGATCCGTGAGAAGGCGAGGGAGTGGGGAGGGGAAATTGATGTGGTGCAGAAAGACCAGGCTATATGTGTGAAACCACGCCACTCTCCAAGCCAATTCTACTTGAGATCTTTTCCATCATTTTGTCATTCGCTTTAAACTCTTATATTTCTTTAAATCTCCTGCAGCGACTGCCCTTTACGACCTTAAAGCGCAGGCCTTTAGTGCCTTTTCAGCACATCTAAACTCTAATATCTTTTTTCTTATTCTTCCAAATGTCGCTTCGTTTTAACTCTTAGAATATACCTCCTTCAAACATACTGGTACCATTTTAAATGTTGTGGATAAAGGTTAGTTCCTCAGATTTTTTCACTTACAACCCATTGGGCGGGAGGTAACAAAGTGGTGCGTTTTGCATTAGACAACCAGTTCAAATACCAGTTCAAAAAGTTATCCACTTTACGGTGAAGATGTATCTAACAGAGTCTCAACTTAGATAGCCAGAAAAAAAATATTTCCTTTAGACCAACCAAGCAAACCGTTATACTCAAAATCAAAACTGTATCTCCTTAACACCGACCTCAACCTTTATCATTTTTTCCCCGTTCTGTTATTCCCACGTGTCGTCGAGTCACCCTCGTAAAATTAGTTTATATTTCCACAGCAGGCCAATCCCTCGCAAATATCATTTACATTTGCCGAATTTTAACCAAAATTCGGTTTACATTTACAACGACGTTTACATTTGATTTTAAAATATTCCCTTTGAATTCCCCTAAATGTAAAAGCTATCATTTAACATCCTGTTAATAATTAAGTATTTACTGGAAATAACCATTCTTCTTCTGTATCTAATGCTACGAACCATTGTTGGCCAGATTGGCCCCGTTCCTATTCGTTAGATTAGTTCCATCAGCTATAAGGATAAGAATTTATCTCATAAATCTACCGACAATAACCACCGAAATAATGGTGCTTAACGAGAATGGCAAGCAATTTTTAATTTTCGATGATTTTTACAAATTTGCTGCAATTTAATTTAACTAAATCATTAAAATTATCGTAATTTATAAAAAAAAATAATACAAACAATGAAATATTTTTAAAATATTATCATTCGAAGATAAAATAATCAGTGGCGATAAAAATTTCCATGGAAAATTTCGCATCACAATTCTTTTGCAATTTTATATTTTATATAAAAGTGGATTCTGACTGTAAAATTTATGAAAAAAGTGATGCATCAAGGTTATTTTTTTGGCAATTTTTTGTTCTTTTCATTTTTTTGGAAAAATCACGATGTTTTACAATTGAATTAGATTTAATGAATTAATTAATAGAAGAGAGCGAAATGCCTTAGCGTTATAGGCACTGCAACCGGTGACTGTAGCGTTGCAGTTAATGGCTTTAGCGTTATAAGCATTAGCATTGGCATTAGCGTTACGGACATTATAGCTAACGGCCTTAGCTTTATAGGCATTAAGCTGGCCTGAGCAGTGCGGTCTATTAGAAGAGGAAGGGAATAACCGAAAAACCGAAATCTCATTTTCAGGAAAAAATTCAAGATGAAATTCAGTAAGAATGTGATTTTGAGCCGATAATGAAGCATAATTTCAAGAATGTTCACAAAATTTTTATTATATTTTCAATTTTCTTTTTTTAAATATTCGGCAAGTAATTTCATTTGTACCTTGAATTTTTGCTTTAACTTCAACTCCTCATAAATAATCTTAAAAACCTTGATTTGATAAATTAATTGTCCACTGATTAGAATTTCCATTTATAATAATTCTGCATTCTGAAAGACCATTTAGAAAAAAGAAAATCCACTAATACAGTGAAAAACTCCTGAATCCGGAATTACACTTACACCACTTATACCTCTATCTTCAAGTGATTCTCTGGTGAGAAGACCTAATGCTAGAATTAATCAGTTGAGCCAGTCAAATGGAAAATGGTATACGGTGTAAAAGAATATTACAGCTTTTATTAATGATTAAAATAAATAACAAACTTCTAATAGAAATAATTCTTATCAAAATAAATATAAATACTATAAGCTCTTGTTAACAAATATTGAATGCGAAAAATTTTATAGACAAGTTCAAAAAAAATTTGAAGACTGAGGTAAAATACCCATTGAAAATAGCCATTTCAGATATAATTCCTCTCATTCTTAAAAAACTTGACATGGGAATACAGTAAATATTTCAAGGATTTGGTAATTCACAAAGATTTATTGTAAATAAACCTAGCAAAGTTTAAATCCTTCTTCAACAACCAAAGTACCGTTAATTCGCATTGAAATACTTAATACTGAATTGACAAATGCCCAAAAAAGACTCCAAAGATTAGTAATCATCACTCGCTCCAATCAGATCTGACACATTTCAAATCTGTGATTTCGATTTATGTTGTAGAAAATTTGAAGAATTGCTGAATGGATAAAGCGTATCTATCCAAATTTTATGAATTTACTCTTCTTGTACCTCTAGCAACTACCAAATATTTCCTTTCTCAACCAGTTCAACAGCATCAGCAAAACAATCTACGCAATTCCTTGAAGATTCTTCAATAAGCAGTTCATCACCTGAAATTTAAAACAGTAAACCAACAGGGAAATAATGTGCAAATAAAAATTATCATAAACGATGAAAAAATTTGCCTTGCCTGTACTTTCCAGTTTTTACAAGGATACCAAGCATGCCGGCATTAACTGCTCCAAGAACATCATCGCGGACATCATCGCCAATCATAACTGCCTGTGTTATTTCTTCTCCAAAACTTTCAATTGCTGAACGAAAGAAAACACTTTCCGGTTTACCAACCACCGTTGCCTTCAACCGATTTTATGATATAGAAAATTTTTTTATTCAAAAAACAAAAAATTTTAAATAAATTAAAAAAATCACGAAGTTTCACAGTATTTAGAGAAAAATTTTATAGATATATATTTTGTACTACTTTAACACCAGTTGCATATTCAAGTGCTTCAACAAATGGCCCAGGTCCCAGCGACAGCCCATCTTTTCTACGATAGTATCGACCTTTATGAATCGCTATAAGCTCCGCGCCATCGAGTACAAGATTGAAAGCCTTATTTAATGTTTTAAAATTGAATAACGAAGGAGCAAGCCCAATAACAACAGAATTTGGATTATTTGTATCTATATCTGAAATATTTCGGGGTTAAAACGAACGTTTTCCGCATAAAATTCACAGAAAATAAAAATTAAAGAAATACCACTGAAATCGTTACGTGCATCTTCTTCCAATATTAACATAGGTCGAAGGGAATTTTTTATGATTAACTGCCGAGCTGCTGATAATGAACTAAATATTTGGGAATGCGATACATCGAAACCGAATTTTTTTAGTTTTTCATATAAATGGCTAGACGATTCCTAAACAAATTTTGAAAAACCGTCGGAAAATAAAAAAAAATATTGAGAAGAAAATATCGAAACATTTTAAAATAATTTAACGGTAAATTTTTGTAATAATGCAAACACCAAAAACAAAGAATTTTGATGGGCAAAAGCTTAAGCGAATAATGAAAAAATGCTAAAAATACACCAAAAAAAATATAAAATTCTTCACTGAATAGCCATTTTTATATGACTTGTACCTATCATTTAATAATGTCAATAATGCCATTCTTTTCGATATTGTCAATATTATTATTCGTGATATTTTAAATTCCTAATTTATACGTAAAGCACAAAAATATATTACATATCACATACATATTTCGTTCAATAGTTTTTTTATAAAAAGAATGAAATGGTACCAACCTTTGTCGTATTGGTGACAAATTTGACACGATAAATAGGATTCGCAGATAAACGTAACAAAGCTTCAATGGAACGTGGAATAATATAATCATCGATGAACAATGTACCAGATAAATCAATTAAAACAGCTATAGAACGCATTCAAAAATCTGAAATTTGCACTTTTCTTGTAATTATTATATTATACGAATTTAAATAAAAAATATGAAAAGTGAAATAAATTTCTTTGAATAATTGTAAAAGGCCTGAATGGAAGTGCATCTGGTTTGGCTGACTGTCGAGGTGGTACCTCCTCGACAGCTAATCATTCGGCGACAAGAGTTAAGGCGATACAGTTCTCAACTCGCAGCCAGTCTTCACTCTTACCATTACTTCTGCCTCGGAATTAACTCCCAAAGGGACAGAATCGAGTCCGCGTTTACCCTCAGGCGAAGCACATAATTCGCCAATAAAGAATTCATTTACCTATGAATATTTTTCAAACATTCGAATATGCTTTGAACTCATAAATATTTTAATTTTTTCGTCATGGAAATGGAAAGTGTAATCGTTTCGACGGAACTATACAACTTACAACTTACAACTTCCCGAGAGAGATTATGGCAAAGATCATTTAGTGAATCATTGCAAAAACGAAACTATAGAAAATTATTATTGTTGAAAATGGACCCTTGTAGCCAATGGGACTAATTTAACCAATAATGGTACGATGAAAAAAAATTTGTGGAACAAAATTTCCAAGTTATTTTATCCAGAAGAATTCATGAAGAGACTGAAAAATAAAACAAGTCTATGATAGATAAACCCATATAAAATTATAAAGATCAGCCTTAAGTTCCCCAAGTTCTTCCGCTGGCTACAACAGCCGATCCGTTTCCAAATGATCTCCGTCCGACAGACTTTCAAAGAACTCTTGACTAACTCGAATTACTACTTTCAATAATAATTATTACTAGTAATAATAATTATTCTTTATATTACTGTAGGCTCGGCTTGGCGTTTTTCATAAAGGAAAGGGATACAAGTACCACATACCATTACCTCTCAGTAAAACTACCCGGAGAATCGCTCGGATGTTACTTTCAATTTATTTATAGACCGCAATAAATGGAAACAGGTCAGTCCAAAGCCAAAGCTCCTCAATAGGTTAATGATAGTGAAAATCTCAGAAAACGCATTCGTAAACATACTTAACGACTAATTAAGTACGGATTAATCAAATAAAAAAAATTTTATAAATAAAACTAAGATATTTTACGGAATAGCGCTTTAATATTGATAAAATGAGAGACAAAACAAAAAAAAATTATCAGCGAAATCCAACGAATATCGAGAACGGCGAAACAAAACGAAAGAACTGAATATTTTAGCTTTTAACGACCATTTTCTATTTGAAATAAAAAAATTAGGCTTCTTCAACACTCGACACTTTTTTAATAAGTCTTTAAACGCCACCATAAATTTATTACTACAAATCGCCACAATTGATAATTGTCGATAAATCATAAATTTTTGCATGATTCAGGAATCCTCCTCGAACTACCTGAGATAACCAGCCCTTATTTCCCAGGAACCCTTGGCAAGCACTGGCTAATCCTGCAAGCCGTCGATGGCATCTGACTGAGCAGCTGGAGAGGAGCGAAGCTGACCTCGACATCCCCACTTAGCAGTCGTTCGTTGAAACATGGCCGCGGCCCCAGGAGGTTTCATCTGTCCAGACTGCTCCTTTCTTCACCAAACTTGCAGAATTGACTGATCAAGTACGTACAAAATCAAAAGATTCACTAATGAATGGGGCTTAATATTAATGTGAGTAATAAATAACAAAGAGCATTTGGTTACATGGCAGCCGCAAATAAATCCAGCGGGCCGCAGTTTTCGATTTTAGCACATCGACATATGTAAAACGATTTGTGGTAGTGGAGAAGAAGAATAAATGTGATGGCTGAGGGGGCCCCACTTCATTGCAAGTGAGTGATTTCGTCGGAGTTGCTTTAAATATGTTCGTTAATTTCGAAGAAGGGATTTCTCAGCAGAGAATGATTCTTTGTTAATTTAGAGAATATGGAAATTCATTTTAGAATATAGAAATTGAAAAGGGAAAAATCAGTCATTAAAGTGAAGAGCGCCCATTTGTTCGTTCCGCTAACTTGTCGGGCGAGGCAGATTCTACCGCGGAGTTAGGCCCTGTTTTTGAACAACAGGTTTCCTTGCGCCGCAGGTAGAACTCCATCTTTTGCCCCTCGATGTAAGAGCACTATAAGAGCAAAGCACCAAACTGCAGAACCATTTCATTTCCAACAGCTGTCATTGTAAGGAAGAATTTGACCAGCGGTGCCAAAAACCCACTTTTGTCCATATCCTCCTTGATGATTTTTTTCGGAATAGTCTCTGTCCTTTCACAAAATTAACGAAACCTAAGCGGTGGATGTTTAAAGATGACATTCGGTTCAAAAGTGGGTCATTTATTAGTCATTTAACTGAAAGTTATTCGAATAAAAGTATTTGTCGTAAATACGAAGGGATTTAGTGTGATTTAAAGATTTTTTTATATTTTATCAGTTTTTCACGAAAAATGTCTTTTTTTTCTAAAAAATATTTTCAAAATACATTTTTGCCAATAATCAAAATTGCAGAAGTTCAGTGGAAAGTTGCGGCGAGCCATCATCGACAAAATTTGATTGTTGCATTTGTGGAATGTCTGAAAAATGTAAATATGGATTCGTCGAGTGGAATACTAGAATGTGTTTGCTTTTTTCCTTTTAATTTGTATTGTCAAACATGGTTTTCAGTTCGTAGACATAGGGTGATCTTGTATTTTTATCTATATTTTAGTGGAATTACTCTTGAAAACAAGGAATAGAAACTCGTCGCTATTCCTCAAGTTTCGCTTTAAATAATGTGATAGTGATTAAACAATTTATCCACGTCAAGAGGAGAGCAAAATGAGCCATTCGCAAATAACATATCGAATATACTACAGGAGAGATGGTGTTGAGCCAGCTCGGAATTCGGCAACAAACGCAATCGTTGGAAAAAGCTACTATTCGTTTTGGGCGAACAACACATTTACTAATTTTTGGTAATAGATAATTTTAATAATACGAATTTCTTTTAAGGCATTCATGGAAATATAATGAAGAAGTTTACTATATACTCGATCCATTTCGTAATAGAAATAAAGTTGATGAAAGGCGTTTGTCATCAAAAATTGGTGAAGTTAACATTAAAAGTGGTCGAAATGATTCGAAGCTGTTGAATATCCTCGACTATTTCGTGTTGGGTGCAATTTGTGCTATATGCGGTCAATCAGTTTGTTTCGATGAGGTAATTTTTATAAATTATGAGGTAATATAATAACAACCATATTTTCTCCTAAACCTCGGTAATATGATGAAATTTTGTTTCGTTGCTAAAAATAAATCAATGCAAGCTAAATGGTGTCTCATCCACATTAAAAAGATAAATTTTAAATTTTTTTTTGAATATTTTTTTGAATTTTTTTGAACCAAAGTTGCAGTGAATATACTGCGACGTGCCGTTCAAGGGAAAGAATTTGATTTCTACATCTTAATGAGGATAAACATTAGCAATGAGATGCTTTTAGCAATCCATATTTAAGCATGTCCCTTAGAATAGTCATTTAAAACAAACTGCAACTGCAACTTTGGTTAAAAGAATTATGAATATTCATATTAGGTCATTTTTATTTTGTTTTATAGCTATGCAGTGTATTCTATTATAAAACATTTTGTGCGACATGTGTTATGCGAGAACAAATGCATTTTCCTAAGGAGATTATCGAGGTATAACTTTTGCTCTAATTGTGTTTAATCGTCGTGTTTTTAAATTGCATTTAAATTAATTAATAAATTAATATTATTAATGTTTATTTTTAAATAATCCACTTAATCGTTGTTCTGTATTACAATATTTATGGAAGGTTATTGAATTATAAGTTGCAGGAGTTTATGGCACGTAAAAATAGTACGAAATCAATGCAAAATAAGTCTCAACAACCTGAAAAAATTTAAATGGAAGGAACGAAAAAAAGGCTTATTGAATAATGAAACTTAAAAAGGGAATTGTATTCATTTCAGCGATATTATTCGTGGAGAAACGGCACAGGGTGGTTCATTCTTCTATTACTTCAGTTAAGGGCAAATAGCAGACAAACTTTTGAAAACTTTCCTTGGCAGGAAAGTTTAACCGAAAGTGAAGTTGGATGAAACTCATTTTATCGCGTCAAGCTAAAATAGTCAGCTGAACATTTGGCACAGGTGGTGTTAGCAGAATAAGAGCTATTTGGAAAAACTGATTGGATCATTTTTGCTCTTTCAAATTCTTTTTTTTTCAATATTTCCAAATTCAGATTCAGAAATTGAAATTGAGGCAAATCTGTCCATTTAAATTGAAATTAGTTATTTATATTCAGATTTTGACTATATATACAAATCCCTTTATTATTCTCTGTGGGTGATATGAGTTATTCTCAACCTCAAGTCCTGTACTAAAGGATAGTTACTCCTCTTTCTTCTATATAGAGACCTCTGACTGTTCCTAGAATTTGTTGGAGTCATTTTTCTAGTTCAGGGGTTGCAGCCTCTAATGGTTCTATCACCGCTGTTATTTTGGCCTTCATTTTCCACATCTTCTCTAGTTTCTCTTTAAGCCCCTAATATTTCTCTCACTTCACATTTCGTTTTCCTAATGTTCCTATCACTTGATATTGCTATGCTTATCACCACTACTTGATTTCTTGTCTGTTACCACGATATCTAATTGACTGACCGGCACTTGCTCATCTGGATGTCACAGGATCTTGGTCTTATTGTCCTTCAAAGTTTTTGAAATCTTCATTCTGGTCTTAAGAAAATTTGAGCCGTAAATTCAGCAGATATTCCTGACAATGCCAGCTACTTAGTTGTTCCTTTCATTGTGCTGCTTTTAACCATACATCTCAGTGCTCTAGCTTTTTCCAACTACTGGCGGTGTCAGCTATCTCAGCTATTTATCTATGGCATACCCCATGGAGGTTCTTACTTTGCTTTCCTCCTGTGTCTGTTGATTCTTCAGGTATTTTTTCAACAGCCCATCTTTTGGTGCCATATTGCTAATATATATATATATTATATATATATGCTGATGTATATTTGTATATAATGTAGGTAGTAGTAATATATAATATTATTGTATATTTGCATACTTGTCCCACAAATTCGTACAACAAACCGGTTACGTCGATTATAGCAAAGAAATGATTATAGAAATAAGTTTATTTGACAGTATCAATATAATGCAGGAAACCGTTGAATTCCAGATCAAGTAATTTTCTTGGTCATTTCTGGAACTCATTTCCTCCGGGATTTGTGCACTGTTTGCTGCAGGTATTTATTTCCTTGTTCTCAGTATACTGCAGCCTAATGGTCAGCCCTAATTTATAACTTCTTTCACCATTCGTCGACAATGAGTTAAAGATTAAAATATTTGTGTTGGCAGTGCGTCATTAAAAAGAATTGTCGAATTGGTTTAATGATGCTACAATAATACATTTTCTTATCGTTTTTTACATCTGGAATATTGAATAGATAATAATTGAAATTTCCCCAAGAAGAATGTTTAAAGCTCAAAGAAATTGGAATTTGGGAAAATTTTGATTTCATTAAAAATCGCATAGATGAATTTACCAAATTTATTTTTCATATTGAAACATTCATTTTTGTTTGAGGAGAAGTTTTGTCGATAACCAATCTTCAAATTTTTTGGATTTTTTTGTCTGTTATGCCATCGTATTCAATCACTAAATTACTACCAAAGAAACTATCGCAAAAAGGCGAGGACAAGAAGGTCGCTATGGGCTTATGAAAGTGAAAAATTGGTTCGAAGGAGTGTCCTCTCTTATCAGCATTTTATTTCAATTTCAAAAGGATCAATGGAAAAGAGGTTGATAAGGCAGTTTTCATCAGTTTTCATCAGAGAAATGCACCGAAGTTTAGTGACATGCAGAATAGCAAAGGTGCAGTGGGTTGCAATCGAGATTGGTTTAGGTTGGAATCAGGTCGATTCACCGCGCTTTCGTCGATTGGGAGTATCGCAAGATGACGAAAGCAAAAAGGTATCATTTAATCATAAAACCCATGAACATATAACCATTAAGAAAAATTTTTATTGTAAGGTAAACTGGTTCAAATCCAAATTCCAAATAGTTGACTTTGCTTTCTCGCTGTAAATGCAATAAATAATTATAAAATAGGCGAATAAAAAAGTAGAAATGTCTAAAATATCTAAAATACACAAAATAATATTTTTATCGAACAAGCGAAAAAGATATAAGCTAAACAAGAAAAGATTTCAAATATGAAGCTCGTTTTGCAGCACATTTAGCAAAGTTCCGACCTAAAAATGAGTATATGAGTAAAAATGAGTATATAATATGCGAAAGCAGACCACCTAGTCAATAATTTGCGTGACTAGAGCTAATTGAATCCTAGAACCTTGTCCAAATTTGGTGTAGTTATTGCTCTGGAGCGAGGCTTAGGAAGACTAGGTGGAGTGTCCTAAGAAAGAAGGCTCATGCTTTAAATCCATTTAGTTTCTAGTGATACGCATTTAGTGGTGATTTTACTTCGTTTATGTGGACTTTTTCCCATAATGTTAGCCTTGTCGCCAGTTTCTTCTACTTTTATTTGTAATATTTTTACCCACAGTATATTTTAAATATTTAAATATTTAAATATTTCGTGGTATTTCGAAATTTTTTTGTATTCTTTCAAATTTTTTTTGTTTAATTTCGATGAATTTCCGCTTACCACAGAGAATTTTTACTAAGAATATTGAACAAGTTTTCGCTATTTCAAACCTTTCCGAGAAATTTAAATGTACGATTACCGAGCTGAGTCGGTGATGAATTCTTCAACGACTGCTTTCGGAAGGCGCACTCACCTCAGCCCGAACTTTGCGGACCCCACACTTCTAATTTACGAATATTTCATGTTATAATATATTCCATTCGAATAAACTTGAATATTATAAAATGGGCAGTTTTTTTTTAAACTAAATATATGATTTCAATCGAAATAGAATTTGTGCCATTTTTGCCATTCTGAATAGAGGCACTGAATTATAAACTTTTTCGGTGAAATTATTCGTTGGTGATTCATTTCGCTCAGTTAAAGATTGTTTTTGCATTTTCTCGTTGACTGAAGAAAATTGTCTAATGGAAAATGGATGATTGCCACTGGCTATTAAGCTTTTATTAGGTTAAGGACGCTGGAATTTCACGCGATGTTCGCGAAAAATTTCCATGTTCGTACTTTTTATTTTTTCACTTTTCCCATCAAAAATTGTAAATTATTTTAAACCGATAATTCCACTTATAAATTTTTTTATTGATATTTATTAAATCAGCGGATTAAATATTTTAATATTAAATATTAAATATTCATTATAAATATTGAAATAATGTAAAATAAATGGGAAATTTATGAAGAAAATTTGCATTTCACCAAGTTGCCTGCTTAAAATCAGCGGAAAACAATTCATTATGCTTAGAGCGATTGTTTTATTTAAATCATCAAAGGTTAATTACCTCGCGCATTACTATGGCCTTATTTTGGCCAAATTTTTGTATAAAACTTCTTTCCACACTTTTTTTTTCTTGTAGGTGCATTGCTTCGATTGATAGGAATCAATACGCTGCCAATTCTCCTGTCGTCTGACTTGGCTGGACCGTATAATTACAAAATCCCAATAATATTGTAAATTCTTTTCTGCTATTTTTGAATTTCTTTAAATTCTTTATTCTTTATAAATTCTTTAACCATTTTTGAAGATGGTTTTGCGTCTTTTAATTATACAATTATACAACCAGAACGATTACAGTTGTGTGAACCGAGGCATTCATCGCAAAGCATATTAATAAAGCGAACTGTAAAATATGCAAATTTTTAAAGCTCTGAATAATCAGCACTCACTCCTTGAAAGAAATAATGCAAATGATATTCCAAATAAATTTTTGCCACTTCATAAATGAATAAATAAAATAAATGAATAAAAAATATTGTCTGCTAAACAGAAAATGTGCTAATACTCGCTTATATAGTGGAATTTCATTCCTTAGAAATATAGGACTTGTTACTCTGCAGGACGATAAGGTAATTTCTTAATGCAAGAAAGGACAACTCGAAAATAATTGAATAATTGATAGGATTCAAAATTCGAGATAATCTATAACCATTAACCATTATTATCTTTAAAATAGTCATAAAATAGCTTCTAAAATAAGAGGAGAGAAATGTCAATTTGTTAAAATAATCATCTTTATCGATTTAATCTCGAAAATTAAAATTTTATTGCAATAAAAAACTTAAATCGAGGTTTATATGATAGAATTTACAATAATAATTGATAATAACTGCATACTGATCGACATTTTTGCGTAAACAATTGTTATCTTCCATTGAGATCATTCGAAATGTAGCTGACGTTGATAAATGATTGTTAATGACAAAAAAGCTGTTCCGATAATAAATATTATCATAAAGAATCGATCAAGAACAAGTGCAATCTGCAATCAAAAACTAAAATCATCGCGCTAAGAAAATACCAATATAACGATCATCTATTCATAACCTATGGTAACACATTTACCTAGCTATCTATCTAAATTTATCTAAATTTTAAATCTCCCATTTCTCCAAAAACAGAGCATCTGCTTCAAAAAGTGTAAAAAGTGTAAGCAGACAAGATGAATTTACAAGAAAAAGAAGTTAGCTGGTTACAATTTTCGCACCTGAAAGTGAGAAATGTGGTTGAAAGGGATACCAGTCGTAAAAGAACGCTCCACCAAAACCAAATATTTCCCAAATTTTACAAGTCATGAATAGTGAACAAATAATAAATACTTCTTAATCTATATTCTAAATGAATAGTATATAACTGCTTAAATTTTTAAAAATTCATCTAAAATAATTGTCTATTGAGCATAAGAAGTATAGGTAAATTTTCAGTTAAAACTTTTAAGTAAACCATACCCTAATTTCTTTTTTTTTAATTCGATTTTGTGGTGCTAGAATGGCAAAATAAGCACATGAAAAATGTATTGAACCTGCTGCCATTCTAAATTGATAGCATCTCGACGATCTTTCTCTGTCAATCGCAATTCATTACGAACAACTGTTGTGTGCAATTCGTTCATTACTTTTAATAATTCAGTACCAAATGCATTACCATCTTCTGCTTCACCATGCTAAAATTTATTGGACGAAAATTCAAACTATTTGAATATGAGATAAGTTATTCATTTCCTGGGTCGTGCTAGGGACCGAATGTATTCCTATTCTCTAATGATTTACTGGCAAAATTACCGATGTAACACCCAATGGAGTGTAGTTAACCAAAAACGTGTTGTAAGCCACTTATTTTTAACGAACAATCGCAAGCACAATGAAAATTATATATTATGCTAAAGTTCAATATAATAAAAAATAAATATTGGTTAGAGTAACTTTTTCACTGTTTAGCCGATCACGTAAATTGTCGTCAAAATTGTTTAGCACAGTTTTCGATATATACGAACCACCACCATCACATTTTCGCCTGCTTCCTTTCTGAAAATGAATTTTTACAATTTAAAGGAAGAACTTTTTAAAATATTTAATTTTTTAATATTTCAGGCTTAAAATTTCATTGAAAAAGTTGGCAAAACTAAAACATCCAAAATTTTTTGAGCAGCAAATAGAATAGCAAATTAAAAATGAAATTCAATAGATTGCTAATTGCCATTTGTACCTCTATTTTCCATTGACTTGAGGAAAAGGGTCTTATTTTAAGGGTCAAAAGGGTCTAACAATGCAGCCATCAAAAATCAAATAGAATATCGAGAATAAGAAGCTGCTGAAGCTTAAAATATTTTAAAAATATATATTTTCCCCAAATTTCTTTCAGTGAATGAATATCTACTGAAAAATCATGAATATCCAAATTAATTAATAGATAAATTATGGGTAACAATAAATGATTTCAAAAAGTTAACCAATATAAAAATCTGAAGTAACAAACCTGAGTAGAATAAGTGCGATGCATTAATGAGCGATAACTTTCTATAGGAACAAATAATATCTTTGCCAAGAACTGAAATGCGATCGCTTGGATTACTGGAGGAACTCGATTTCCATGAACACCATGATGATGAATATTCAGCTAAAAATAATATTTTTTCTTTATTTTTATATTGTTAAAATTGGGTCACCTATTTTCTTTGTCTTTTCCTCATAACAACCATTTCTCTTTTTTAAAATCTATATTCCTTTTTAAGCGAATCAGATAAATTAATTATGCAAAAATTATGCAAACATCAAAGGAATTGAATAAAAAATTAATAAACAACAAAAAATTAAGAAATAAAAAATTTAGAAAAGATACGGTGAAAACAGTCATGGCGGTAGCCAACGATACGATTACGATTGTTACACCATAATATATACCTATAAATCAAATAAATGGTTACAAACTTTAAAGATCACATTAATGAGACCGAATTTTAAGACAAATAAATCAGAAAAATCTAAATAATGGAAATATGCTTCGTCCTTTACGATAATATTCTAGTCCAATAATTACTTTAATAAATAAATAAAAGATAAGTTGGCAATATCCTATAGAACAACAAAAGGTTCAAACCTTACTAAGATATAAAAAAGGAAACAGATGAGTAAAGAAAATAGAGAATGAAGTTTACTTTTAGTGCTTCATTAGACTCATGCAAATTCTTATCATAATTAAACAAAAAACTTACCAATAAGAGGTAAGGCTTCTGATGTTGGTGGCATTCCTTCAGCGACAAGCATTAAGAATACTGTTGAAGATAACAATGATGTTATTCCTTAAATAATTATTTTTAATCTCCAAAATATATTTTCTATTTCCTAGTCGCATCCTTCTGCATTTATTAGAAAGTTTATATTTTTCGTCTAAACTAGTTTCAGTTATTTTTACAATAAATGTATTTACCATAAATGTATTTAAATGGCAAAATTTACTTCTGATTAAGTCATTCTGCTATCTGAATGACTCAGAAAACAAATAATCTCTACAAAAGTTAGCTGAATTATATGAATATGAATACTGATAAGCCTCTTCTGATATTTAAAGACGTAGGTAATAATGCAAGTAATATTAAAAGAAGAGAAAATTTCAATTTATAAATTCAAAAAAAAATAAAGTAGAAATAAATATAGCAAATTATAATCATATTTAAAAGAAAAAAGAAATATAAGGAATGAAATATAATTTTATAAGTTATAATCATTACTTTCATACGAATTTCTAACCAAAAATCAAAAGTAACAAAGGATATCTATCAAAAATCAAATTGTTTTTCTAATAATTAAATAATTCTAGTTTAGATGGCTCATCAGCAACACTTCTTTAATTTCACTCCTATCAAGAGATCAAAACCGGTGGTTGAACAACAATAATGATTTCAAAACTTTGAGGAACACTTTGTGAATAATTTTAAATAAATAATTAAATTTTAAATAAATAATAATTTTAAAAAAATTAACCAACCAAGCGTAACTTTTTCTCCTGAATCTGAAGGCATATAAAAACCAAGTAATGCAATCGCATTTATTAATACACATGGCAATATCAAATTAAATACCTATAACAATAATTGTATGCAAGAAAATAAAATTATTTAGTGTTGCCATTTATGATACGAAATGCACATTTAATATTACAAAAGAATTTTTTTACATTTTACAAGACTGTATAACCTGTTTTTATCATCAGTGGACAAATTAAACAGCAAATACAGTCATTATGAACAAATTAATTTTGCAAAATAATTTAAATATATTATTAATTGTTAAGAAGAGATGATCATATAATAAAACTCACATAAAACATTGGTCTCCTCTCTAAAGTTATAAAAACATCGATAAATGGATATGGTTCCGGACAACAACTATACACTACCGAATTTTTCTCCGCGCTAAATAAACCTTTGAAATAAAAAAAAATATATTATTGATATATATAAATATAAATATATAATTGTGTTTTAAAAAGTTTAGAACAAAATGAGGTGTTTTTCTGGCTCAATAATTTGAACATTACCATTTTTATATTTGATACAATTAGTTTAAATTATTATTATTATTAAATTATTAAATAAATTATTAAATTATAAATTATTAAATTATTACGAATTTTTACTAAAAGTGATTAAATCGATTGCCACTGCTATAACAGTAATAAGCAAAATTTACTTAAGAATTAATTAATTAATAATTAAAAAATAACTAAAATAGCAACATAATTAAATAATTAAAATAATCGCTTTAAAAATAAAAATTTTTAAAAAAAATTGTTTATTTATTTATTTACTTACCGTATCAAGCTAAGATGCCATTCAGTACTTGAAATAAAATTTGTCGCGTCGCCTATAAAAAAGCAAATCAGAAATCTTCGTCTTAGCTCTGTGGATAATATTTAGAACTTACAATCCACAACTATATAAAATAAAGATTGGAAAGTTGTTTTTAGATGTTTTCAAACTGTTAAAAAATAAAAATCTTTGGCTATGAAATGAAAAAACCTTTTTCAGAAGTAAGCAAAATATCAATTTTCGTTCCATCATAAGCCCATGAAGCAAACTTGAGTACACAATTCTACAAATGAAAAAAAAAAAAACTTCTTTCGATGCTAATTCTTGAACTCAAAATTATTATAAAATAACTTTAAAACTTTTCCAAGAAAACAAAAAAAAATATATTTATATATATAAATATATATGAGAAAAATATAAGAAAAAAAGATAAATAATTAATTAATCTTTTTACTGAGTAAAACATTCATACCTGATAATCAAATGGATAATATCGGACATCCAGAGGACAACTACTTTTGAAAATTCCCGCAACTGCCCATGAAATATCTCCACGAAATGTTACCAATACGTCCGTACTTATTATAGAGTCTTTATAATGAGAATCAGCACTAAAAAACATTACAATGCACTACAGAAGATTGAATTCTTTTTTTTATCGAAATAGCATTATTTTCTAGTTTCCAGTAATTAAAATCAGTTCCTTCGGCTAGAGAACTAAAAAAGCATAGATTATTCCCAATTCAACCTATACCAATCGAAGTGATCTAGAACTTCAAATAGATTTAACCCAAACACTCATAAATCCTTTAAAATTTACGTATGGAAAGAGAAAAGAAAGCTTTTATTCCACTAAAAAACACTACTTTTAAATAAAATTGCTTTCAAAAGAAAGAGAAGAGAAAGAAAAAAAAAACAAAATTGATCGTACATAAATCATTTTTTAGAATTCTTTGAAAAAAAAATTTTAAAGCAATAAAACGACTTTAAAACTTATTTATTGTAAAGTATAATATCCGGCTTCCATATCCTTTCGTGTGGTATGTGAATTAACGTAATGTTATCGAAATCTGATGGGTTCCAGACAAGTTTATAATCAATCCAACTCTGTCGTATCCAAGCATTTGTCGTTATAATTTGATTTCTTTCGTCCTAAAATCATCATTTTTTATAAAATTATTACTTTCGAATTTACTTGAAATATATATAATTTAACTCATAAATTATAAAACATTAATTATAAACAAATAAATAAATAAAAAAGATTTAAATGTTAATTCCTCCATTTAAACTATCATAAAACAAATTCTTATCAATCAAATGTCTTTAAATAATTTAGTTCTCATTCGCTTTTATTCTTTTCTCATTTAATTTACATCAAATAAAAAACAATTTTTTTATTCCTCCATTCTTATTTAGCAAATTGATTATAAAATCCGCAAATTTACGGGACTATGAGAAAATAGGAATTTTCCAAATAACTAAAAATTAAATAAAATCAATCATCCGAAATTAAATTTTTCCAAAAATATATCCATGATTAAATTTATTGAATTAATAGTCAATAATTCCTTTTTCTTCTGGTTTGGTTGACTAGGGCAAAGCATTTAGATGATGCCATTCTCTCATTCGCTATTCTAATTTTTGATGACAAAGATAACTTAATATTTCATAGTTTAGAAAATAAAATATGGAACTTACGACATCAATGATTTGCGTTAATGAGAAAATAAAAGAAACATTTATAGGGAGATCATGACGAATTGATGGCCGTACATCTTTTTCATAATCCGTTAATAAATATCTGTACAACTGTGTCAGATTATGTGCTTTCACTGAAATCGTGGATTAAGAAGCCAGTTTTGTCAAATTATGATTAATTTATATGGATTATAATTTTTATTTTATTAAATTTAAATTTTTTATTTTATTTTATTATTTTTTGAATTTCTTTTAGTTTATTTCTATTTCAATTAATCGCCCATTTGTTTTTGTTAATTCCTAGTTCATGTTTACAATACTATGCCTATTAATTAGCCTTTCACTAAATTACCAATTACCAATTATAATGATAATGATTAAAAGACTATATGTTACCATTGAAATTGGTCCACACTTTACCAGAGAAATAGTTATATAATAAATAAAATTTAGTTTTATTCAGAAATTTATTAATGCTAAATCTTCAAAATTCAGTTCGAGAAAAAAAATTTTTGGGCGAAAACTAATCCTTTTATTTATATCGATCTTTATTCACTATTAGATTTTCGTCGAAACGAAACAACTAATAGTTTAAAAAATAAAAAATAAAAATAGATTTTTAATAATAATGAAGATAAAAATTTGTATTCAAACTAAAATATTCTATTAAAAAGAAATTCGCAAAAATTTAGCACATTTTCAAATTTTTAATCCAAAAATTATTATAAAAAAATTATAAATGGCAAAAAATGGAAGGGACGCATTGATTCTTTTTAAGCCTAACCCTTGGATATATCTGAACCTTTACCCCAGCCAAATGAGCCAATCTAACCAGAAATAATAAAGTGAATCATAAAGAAATATTCCAGCAATAACTTCACGTTAAAATCTTTATTAAGCACTTGCAAATTAAAAATGGGAATTAGGATGGGAAAAAATCACTTGAAAAAAGCTAAAATCATTGTTTGGTTCAGTAAAACAAACCAGTATGAAAAATTAAATAAACGTATAATATATAATTGTATATAATTAATTATTATATTAATTATTATAATTATTAATTATTATAATTAAATATAAATGTATATAATCACTGGTTTCGAATTACATCGATAAATGGTTCAATGGTTCGAAAATTAAAGATTTTTGAAAATTTGGAAAAAAATTACATTACAAAAAAATTACTTTCTTCCAAAAGCACTCATTTTTCTAGTTTGGTTGACTATCAGATGAGAAGCTTTTCGCCAGAGCAGAGAAATTATTTATATTACAAAGACATCCATGGAGAATAAAATTTCTCATAAAGAAAGAGCAATTTCTCCAAATATAAACCTTCATTATTCGATAGAAACAATCTTTTCAATAAATTGCTCGAACTGCGATTCCAACTTTTCTTTGATTTTAGATTAAATGTAGTCGTATCAAATTTCCGTAAATTTCAAATTCGGAAAATGTCACAACGAACGGTTAGTTGCGATGAATGAGAATAATTTTATTGAGTTTCAAGCTAAAAAATTAAAAAATAGAAAAAAATTAGAAAAAGAAAACAACCAACCTATATTATCGGAAAAATCGATGAATAATATATAATAAGAGATAAGAAGCATTTGTTTCCACATTTCCGACATTTACTGAAACGTTTTGCTTCTTATTGATATTTATGGAGAACCGAATCGAATGCGTTCCATTCCATTCAAAAATAATATATATTCATTGGCTCCGCAGATTTTAAAGGAAATTAAGTTTCTTCCTGGAAAAATCCCATAACTCGATCGCACCATTTGTCAAATTAAATGCTATTTCTAGAAAATAGAGCAATAATTTGAAATTAATTTCAATTTAGGTAACCTCAAATATTCGAATTCAAATTTTGCAAGCACATCCCATCGAATTTTTTCAACTTTACGCTTACATACAAAGCAAATGAAAAATTTTTTAGTTTAGTAGTTGATTATTATAAGATACAAATGCAAGAAGAATACTATTTAATGGAAAGATATAAGAGGGATCCCCAGCACCAATTGGAATTCATCTCTGATGGATTACTGCAGTCAAACCGATAATAGTATTTAGAGTCTTAGCAGCAACAGAAATATATCAATCGACCACACCGCCATCATTAAAAAGTTTGCTTATGAAACAACTGGACGAATTCCAAGAACCATTCCATTCCGTTCCGTTTTCGGATATAAACACATGTGAGCCAATCGTGGTTTCATCGCTTAAGAGAGTATGAAAAATGTTAACATTCCTCAATTAGCTCCCCGATTCCAAAATCTTTTCATCTTGATTGCCAATGAATATTCGTCACAAAGCTTCTCTCAATCTATGATTCCTAACAAACACCCAAAAATCGCGCAAAAGTAATTTAGAAATGATTCACCATTAGCGCCCTTTATTTTATCGCAAAGAAAAAATCACACTGGTATCGGATGATGGATATTCCGTCATACGCCAAGTCTTGGATAACGCAAAACGCAAACATATATACCCATAACATAGATAAATATTATCACGACAGATCATATTTGTTAGCACATTAGGCCCATCGAAACTGAAACTGACATGACAAACCCACAAGTGAAAAAAAGGCGAATTCACTCAATTTCAAAGATGGCACTAGATCGATAGGTCTGCTTAACCGTAGTAACTAAATGAACAGGAAAGATAGTAAGAACCATTAGAACAAAAAAATACAACAAAATTAAACGCAATACTTCTTTTTAAAAAATAAAATAGCAGGTCAACAATACCGATGTACAAGAAAATAACTAATGGCATATCAAATTTATTTGAACAAAAAATAAAAATTACAAATAATGAAAAAAGAAAAATTAGATATAATACATTAATTTTTGCATGAACCTCTTTTGAAAAATATCCAATTTTAAAAGAATGGTTCTTTTTCAAAATTTATATTCGTTGAACATAATTTCCAGGAAAAAGCCCGGTACAACCATCTAAAACTCCTTCAAACCATCCGTCTTCATTTTTTCTTAGTATGTAAACTATACAATTTTCACGCAGTGTCAATTCGTCTGGTTTTTCCGCTTCATAATCGTAAAGAGCTATAGCTGAAAAACAATAAATTAAATTAAAAATGAAAAAAATATCCGTTATTTAAAAAAAAAATTTTGAAAAAAACTAAATTACATCGAATTATATCATTATCATTAAAAATCATTTTAAAAATTATTGTAACAATCTTTGAAATAAAAAAACAACCTTTTTCTAAATATGTTTTAGGAGCCCACTCACGAATGCATTCATACTGTTTGATATATGGTGAATGAGAGGAATCAGAATGTTCAGAAATAGGAACGGCCATGTGGGTGTGCTTAACATTCTCAAACAATGGCGACATGTTGGTGTTTGGTGGTGGTGAAGGCAACGGCTCTTCGTCCAAAATCACATTCGCCGACTGCATCATTCCATCTTGAGTTAAAATATTAAATTATTAGCGAAAATTTTAAAGAAAATAATTGGGCGTAGCAATACCTAACTAAAGGAATAAAATTATCCAAAAAATTGAAGTGGCTACACAGTTCTGCTACCAACATGATCAAATAATCCTCTTGTGAAAGAATTTCATCAGGCAGCTGATAAAGTTATTAGAAAATTACTGCATCGATTGTATTATTCAAACAGAGCCATGCGATAAAAACACTATTTCGACCACTAGTGAATTTAAAGACAAAATTCAGACACGGAAATTACCGACATTGTTAAAAGATTAAATATGATAAGGTTTCTATTATACCAAAACAGCTTTCACCGACGATTAGTGCACGTGACAAGAATGCAAGAACCCCAATTTTTCCCATATCTCTATAATATTCTCTTTTTCATGAATCCACACCATTTATAGTTAAGCTCGCTTCGCTGACTAGCTACATTGAAGGAATATTCCAAGTAGTCCATTAAGGATGGAAGTTTATGTGAATAGCCAGCATTATCGAATTTTCCAACAGATTTATTTGTAAAAAAGTAAAATAAACTAGAAATCTTAATATTGAAATATTAATTACCAGAAATACGATACTGTTCAACGGAGGCCAATTGCGGTGGAGGCAATGGTAAATTCTGTGAATCTATGTGTAAACCAGCACTACCATAATTTGATATATTAGTACCAGAAGTATAATTCATAGCTTGAGTCACAGTTGAAAATCGTTGAGGATCTATTAGCGGTGTTGCAGCTGCTTGTGGTGTTCGATAATGATCTCCTCGAGCTGTTGAGGAACGTGAAAGCTGGAAGAAAGAATAACAATAAGAGTTTTCAAAAAAATAATTCACTAAAAACCAATTTTTGAAAGAATCAACAAAAAATATTATATTTATTATATAAATATCATTATAAAAATATTTTACGAAAAAAATTTCAATTAGAATAAAGAATAATAAAAAAAATACTGTAGTATTAATATTTGCTTTAGGAAGCAACTGCTCATAATTAGGAAACACTGGATGATTTCCAGAACTATAACCGGAAGTTATAGAAACAGTTCGTGAACCAATTTTCACTGGTGGTTCAACAGATTTGGCACCGTGACCTACATTATCGAGTACTGAATAATCAATAGCAGTTCTTTGATATCGTGGAATCCTTTCCTAAAATTATATTAAAGTTATATTTAAGTAATAAGATTATATTTATCAATATATATACCACAAATAAATATTAAATATTATGTATTATAATGTGCTAATTGTCGAAATCATATGGAATACGTACTCGTTTCGCTCACTTGCAGTCAAATCCCTATCAGAAATCATATCAACAACTGCTCTTATCTCAGCTGAAAATGATTATCTTAGCTGAAAATGATTAATGAATATTTAAATAAGCAAATAAAAGAAACCTGAGTCAAGGGAGCAATAATTTTTGGTTGTTTATGGATATATTTATTCACAGTCAATACGCCTATTTCTCGCCTAGCTACTTTTTCTTTATGTATAGCAATTACTTCGCCAACATTATGAACCTAAATCAAACATAAGAAAATGGTGAATGAAACATTTGAAGATTTTATCCCATCCCCAAGCGACTTAAAGAGCTAAAGGATAATAAAAAATAAGAATAATGGATAATAAAGAATAAGAAAAAAGGATAACAAAGAATAGTATCAGTGCAAAGAAATGATGCAGCAACGCAAATACGCCTATTTCTCACTTATCTTTTTTTTTATGATAAAATATTTTCGAAAAATGGGCCCAATTATTTATCTAACTCTTTACGACTATCCATATTTTCAAACCATAAACACGGACAAAGTGTATATATAAAGGCAAATATTTAATAAACCGGTCAATCTATTTATCAACAATATAATACGTAGCTACAACACGTATTATTCCAAAATAACCTGATTTGTGGGCTGTCAATCATCATGAAATTATCAATCTATAGATGCCTATCGGCTAACTCCTATATCACCCATCAGTTCGAATATAAAATTGAATTTAATTGAAGACTAAATCGTCAAATCCTCTTCGATCTTTCATATTTCTTCCCTCATTTTTGTTAACTTTGGCATACCTTATCACTTCCACATTTACAATAATGTGGATGTACAAAGGAAGATCATATATTTCAACCATGGTTCTTAATTCTAGAAAAACGGAAACGACCTTGCTTGGCTCTTTCAAAAAGCAGGGAGTAAGAAGGTCATTTGTCACTTCAAGCCAGTAAAATTAATGTAAAAATGTAATAATGTAATAAATTAATGTAACAATCAGTTTGATTCCAAACTTTCAGCATTTCGAGTCAATGGAAATCAAGCAAAGCGAAATTTTTTTTAGCACAATAATATTTCAATCTCGAAAATTTCGACTTTATATTTTATAAATGAAAATAGAATGAAATGTGAAATATCAGTAAAAGAATAAGTTAAAACTTTCAGCAAGGAAAAAGTTACCTGAGAAGACATTTTCTCAATTTTATCGGCTTGAAGTTGTAGCGTTTGCAATAATGCGTAAGCCAATGTGTTTACTTGATAAGCAACACTTGCAAGGCTTTGAATCGTATACTGCCGCGTTTCGTTAAAAGCAGCTTTTTTGTCCATCGCCTGAAATTTTTTCCATTTATTTAGACAAATACTTTAATTTTAAGCAATTCGAAAGTGAAAAAAAGCGAACGATTCGCTGAAATTTGCGCGCATATCAAAATAATTTTTTCAGACGTAAAATGATAAATTAAAAGTAGGCGAAAGGCGAGTGACACTCACGCGGAATGTGCGTATGCTGCGAAGAAACAAAAAGCATTAAGAACCTGCGCGTAATTCGCTTCGCAGTACGCGGCGACACGTTCCAGGTTCGTGTAACTATTCTCGAGATTCGCTCGACTCTCCGGTATCTCCGTTTCTATAAGGCAGCGCAGACTGATAAGCCCAACATCATCGTCTGCCATAATAAACCTTAAAATTAAAACAATTTACGAGAAATTTACAACAAATTGTTTCTTACTCCAACTAATCTAATCGACTTTAAATATTTGAAATTTAATCGATTCATAAATTTGATGACTCGGCTCGGTTTATTTATTTAATTAATTCATTATTAATTTATTTATTGTAATATCAATAAAAATAATTAGAATAATAATGCTCAGAACAATAAACAATAACAACAGCGACAATCGAAAAGGGTGAATTTGCAGAGAACGTACAATGAAGTACTGAAGAGTGAAATTTATGTAAAAACAGCTGAGAAATAGAAATAGGGCTGACAATTAGAGATTTTTGGTAAGATCGATAAAATAAAAATGATTTAAAAAGACTTATGCGACTCGATCTCATTGGATCTTGTATATTTTCCTAAACACTCCAACATTCTGGTACTCTAATCATTTTCAGTAATGTCTCATTAGTTTAATGAAACGGCCAGGCATACCTCATATTGCGCGCGCGCTTTGGTCATCTTTCTGTCTCTTTCTCTTTTCGTCTCTTTCGCCCTTCCTCTTGTTTTTATATAAAAATTTTTTCGGATGTCAGAGGTTTTCTTTTTTTTTATCAATTAACGAAGTAATTTTTTGGAGAATATTTTTTTCCAAATTTTCTTTAAATTTTCTTTATTCTTCATTATTTAACGTTTTTTTCTCGTTTCCGAATTATTTCCCTCTTCACAGTTTCTTTGTCCTCATTCTGGGATATTTCCCCCTTTCACGGTCTTTTTACCCTCATTTTAGGTTTCCTTCTTTTTCCCGGTCTCTTTGTCCTCATTTTGGGATATTTCCCCCTTTCATGGTCTTTTTATCCTTATTTCGAGTCTTCCATTTTTCTTTACTTTAAGTGTTTCCCTCTTTCCATTCTCTTTATTCTTATTTTTTCCCCCCTTTCCCCTGTCATTTTATTATTCTTCTTTTAGGATATTTCCTCTTTCCCAATTTTCTTTTAGCTGATTTCCTAAAGCTAAGTTTTTTTTTCTCATCTTAACCCATTTCTGCTTACAAGCTGCTTTTCTTTAGTGTAATCTGTTTTCCACACATTCTGCGTTTTTTTGCGCCGAATCTTTTTTTCTTATTTCAGACTTTTCTCCCTGAAGTCCTTTTTTTCATTCTTGTTATGGAGCCATTTCATTTTCCTTATTTTAACTTCTTCATCCTCTTCAATTCTTCGTATATGCTTCTTCATTTACCATTCTTCCTTCTTTCTTAAATTTTCTTCCTTTTCATTGCTTTTTATTATTCCCCTATTTTTATTGGTTTGCTATTTTAATATTTCTTGTAATTTATTTATTTATTATTTTCTCATTTTTCAGATTTTTCTAATGAAATAATAAGAAAAGGATAATGGAACGATTCGATAATTTTGAATTTAATAAAAATGATGTACTTGGCCATGGAGCATTTGCAATTGTTTATAAAGGACGATATGCTGATGTTCGTTTCTATTTTATTGAGTTTTTCATATTTATCCAAAAATCCTGAGGCTATCGCTAAGTGATGTATTGCTTATATTATTACTTTGAGCATTATGGTTCGGCTTCTGCTTCAGCAATAAATCTATTATTAATAATTTGAATAAATGCTGACACATTTTTACTTCTCAAGTTAAGCTCTGGGAAAAATAGTACCAGTGAGAAGATGAAAAAATGGAAAATGACCACTAAATAATTTTTTACGAAATTGATAAAATGAATGAAATGTACAGTAAAGCTTCTGTTGATATGTAAATTTATTATTAAATTTAATTTATTAATATTTTTCACTTTAAGAAATATTTAAGAAATTTTTCTTTTTAAGTATTTTTAAGTATCTTCCGTAGATTTTACTCAATTTCTAAAATATTTTTCTTATTTTCTTCTTATTCCTTTTTAATTGGAAAGTTTTAAGTTGCAATTTTGGATATTTTTGAGCAATTTCCTAGAATTGATTTATTGACAAATATAGCGAAGTAAAGGAGAGATGTTTACTGAGAGATATATTTAAACGTGTCTCAAGTCCAAGTTTAGAAATTAGACTTATTTTATATATTTTTTCATGCATATATATCTTCGCTATTAATTGCTTCTCATTCAACATTTTTAGTGTGACTGGTTCTGTCAACTGGTGTCAACTGGTGTTCTTTTAGAACTCTTAGAGTTCTTTTAACAGAGAGTTTTTTGGTGGTAGACTTAAGAAAATATTTTTTAACATAATGTTCATACTATAATAATAATATAATAATATAATTGTTGTAGTTACTAAATTTTAATTTGTGTTTTTATAATTTTCTATTTTGCAGAAGAAAGAGATCCCGGTAGCGATAAAAGTTATTCAGAAAAAACATTTTCCAAGGGCGAAAGCTCAGTCGGAAGATAAAAAAATATCTTTGTTGGAAAAAGAGATTAAAATTCTTAAGGTTTCAAGAAAAATTATTTTTTTAAACATTTCTTTTAAAATTTTCAATTCTATTAATTTTTTCAAATTATATGCTTACTGTTTTATTTACTGTTTAATTTTTTTTGGCTCCTTATCTTTCTAATTTCAGGAATTAGCAAATTTAAAACATGAAAATTTGGTGTCGCTGTTGCGATGTCATGAAGTATCAAATGCTGTTTATCTTGTTATGGAATATTGTAATGCGGGTGATTTAGCTGATTATTTAAATGAAAAAACAACTCTTCCTGAAACAACCATTCAACATTTTCTTAGACATATGGCTTGCGCTATTGAAGCAATTTATAAGATGGGAATCGTTCATCGGTATTTTTTGTGGAATTCAGTTAATTTCGTCTAAATATTTCCGAGTAAACAAAGAATTTCTTCCGGCTAATATTGTTTAATTGCATTCATTAAAAAAACCTCTTAGGAGATTTTCGGTAAGATTCGATTACTTTATTTTGATTTTTCAGAGATCTTAAACCACAGAATATGTTATTATGCAACCCAACAGGGAAATCAGATCCTGATCCGCTTGATTTTATCGTTAAATTAGCAGATTTTGGTTTTGCGCGATTTTTGGAAGATGGTGTTATGGCTGCAACTTTGTGTGGTTCACCAATGTATATGGCTCCTGAAGTAAGTGTTGCGCAAAAGCGGATCTTTGGTCACTGGAAAGTAATTATCTATAATTATGAGTTGCAATTTTAACTATTTTAAATGTAAAGTGCAGAATAATACATAGCTAATCATTTTGTGGTTTTTTATTGTTCTTTATTTTTTGTTGCATTGTATTTTACAGGTTCTAATGTCCCATAAATATTGCGCAAAAGCGGATCTTTGGTCACTGGGAACAATAATATTTCAATGTTTAAGTAGTAAACCACCGTTTCATGCTGCAACACCGAATGAATTAAGAGATTTGTATGAAATGAATAGGAATTTAGAACCAAAGATTCCAGCGGGATGCAATCCTTTATTAAGAGATTTACTCTTCAGATTATTAAAGCGTGATGCTAAAGATCGAATTGAATTTGGTGCGTTTTAATTCATGTTAATACAGATATTTTTGGTGAAAAAATCACATTTAATTTTTGATCAAAAATTACTAATTATATTTCGGGAATTTCTAATTTTCAAATATTTTCAATGAAATTTTTTTTTATTTTCTTCAAAAAAAAGAACAATTTTTCGTTTAGCTGATTTTATCGACTAGATTAGAGTTAATCTAAACGCTTGAGAGTGACTTAGAGATAGAGGGAAAGCGAATCCAATTACCACATCAATTTCGCTGACTGTGGCAGTTTACTCCAGTCAGCTGCCAGTGAAATTATGAAGCTTTATAAATATCACAATTCTCTGCTTATTTCAGAAGATTTTTTCAACCATCCTTTTCTAACTGCAAAAATTACTCCATCGATAAACTTGCAACCTAAAATGATGGGAAAATCTATACCGTCGCGTAACAATCGCCACATAATTTTGCCATCTTCTCCTTTACCCGCACAGAAGGCGTCGACATTTTCAAATAATCCAGCGTTTCGGTTATTTTTCTTTTGAAATTCTCATTCCCATTTAATTTTTGATTTTTGGGAAACATTGAATTCAATAATTTGCTTCTAGAAGTAAGCCAATTTCTATTGGTCATCGACCTGCTTCCCCTGCGGAATCGAGTGGATTTGTTTTGTTGAATAAACCGGAACCATTTGAAATACAACGCCATACGGTATTACCTTCAAAGCGTGTTGCACAAAATATGTCAACTGGTGGGCATCAACCAAAACCGACTACAATATCGAAGCCTTATTGCATTGCTTCATCACCTCTAGCAAATCATTCGCCAATTTCATCTCATCGAAACGTATCTGATGTTACATCTCGAATCGATTTTTCTGGCTGTCCAGTAAAGCAAGTGCAGGTACGGAAATTTACGTAAAAACGTTTTTCCTATATTAGTTGTTTTTATGTTAGTCAGCAATCATTATATAAAAATTTTTTTGGATTGAATTTTTAAAGAATAATTTCAACTGTGAACAATTTTGTTGAAATCCTCTTGAAACTATTTACAGTTACAGAAAATATTAGATGACTGGGTTATTTTTCTATTATGAAATAAGCAGCAATTGGATCTTGGTTTAATTCTTGATATTTTTTAAAAAGCACTTAAAAAGCATATTTCCCATTAGAGTTGTTCCTCAGGCTTGTCGTTCTAGACCGTGAATTGAAATATTTAAAAGAAAATATAGTATAAAAAAATAGGTATTTAATAGGTTCGAAGTAAAATCGAATATATTCAACGCAAATAGTTAATAAAAAAAGGGTGAGCGAAGGCAATTCTTGATATTGTTGATCCATCACTGACCGATTCTCCTGGATGGTTCCTCCAAAACATTGGTAGATCAAAAATTACATAAAAATTAATTTATATTAAAAAGAAAATTTTCTCATGCTTTTTTTAAATATGCAAATAAGATAGCTTTACAAAGTAGCTAACAGGTGCGTGAACAAAGAAAAAAGAAAAACAGTTTTGTGCGATTTGCATATTTGTTGATTGCTTATGATGTGGAAAGCTTTGTTAAAATCTTTTTCCTTTTTGAATTTTAAAAGCTTTATGAATTTTACCGTATTACTGTTATTTTTATTTTTTTTCTTCGTTTGTTTCCGACATTCCCGACAGAGAGAAAGAAGTATCAGGTGGTGGAATATGGGGTTCATATTGTAAGGGAATTTGGTTTGTAATAATTAATTAGTAATAAATAATTAGTAATTATTTCTGTAAATTTATTTAATAATTCTGTTGGAATTGCTAAAAAATTTTTGTTGGAGTCTTATTGCTTGATAAGCACATTATGTATAAATCGAATTAATTTGAATTTTATCATAATGGCAATATGTGTTATTTTAATTAAGAATATAGTTGTACTAGCAATAATCAATTTCCAATGTATAGCAAGACTTGCTAATTCTTCCTCAATTAGTTCTGTTGCTTTATCAATTTGAATTTCCAACTGTTCGGCAAATTCTTCACCTTGTTGGCTTGTTTGTTCCCAGAAGGGATTTGATGCTGAATGTAATCCTTCGTGGTTTTGAGCTAATTCCAATGCTGCATTTATTCTTTCAAATTCAAGTTTACTTATTATTCCTTCTTTGAATTCGATAATTGTAGAATTGAATTTCCTTAATTTATATGGAATAATTAACAATTTTGCCTTGATTTCTTTAGTTATCACATCGTTCCTTTGTAATAATAATCTGACAGCTAATATAGAATTTTACGACGATAACCACCCAATTTGTGGCAATGAATTGTTACGATTTTGACAACTTCTTTGACGCACTATGCTTAAAATTATCAAAAAGGTATTGAAATTTCTCTGGATCGAATTTGTCTCCTTTATTCGTTTCCATTAATAATAATTTACCTAACTTTATAGCTGGTAACAAATTTTTAGTCCTTTGACCCATATCGATGATAATATCGTCATCCATGCGATAAGGTTTAGTAAAGTTACTACAATCTTTGCTTTTAATTATCTTAGTGTCATTAGTGAAAATAAGTGAAGTTTGAAGTTCACTTATAATTACATGGCTTCCATAAATGTGCGCCATCATATATACCAATCCTTTTGTATGGACAATTCTTTGATATTTCGGTTCCATTCCATAAGATTATACTATTGTTGGTAACACATTTTCCGCTTTGAGTAATGAAGTGTTCAGTACGACCGGATACCATACCTTTTCCATCATAAATTAGTAATTGTCCTTCAGTGAATGCAAAATTTGATGTAGTCTCACTCCTAACCATCCATAGGAGTATTGTATATTATTATTTGTTGTCCAAATGTCTGATGCTATCTGTTTCTTGATGACTGCATTGATTTCTTTATGTTTATATAAAAATTTACAAGTCTGCGATGATGTGGCTGAAGTGGTTGTTTGATCTGAGACTACAGATAAAGATAGCCTAAAAAAGGCTTCAGTACATACCACTCGAATAATATTATTGCATCGTATTGCTGGAATTCTCATTTGAGATCTAGTGTATACAACTGTCTTGGCCAACGTGAGATTTTGTTGCAGTATTTCTTCACAATTCCATCTATTAGGAAGATTGAAAGGAATACCAGTTGTACCAGGAATACCATTTCAATATTTCCCAGAATACATCCAAGGTCTTAAGGGTACTTAGCCAATATTTAGTAAGCTTGTCTCTAGTATTTAGTTTATATGGGAAAATTTCTTCATCCTTTATGTTATCGTCTTCAATAGGTAAGATTATAATGAAGCGTTAGGTGAAATAAAATCAATAGGTTGTAAGACTGGGTAGTCATCAAAGTTTATATAGGTTAATGGACGAGTGTTCAGTACATCTTCTATTTCCACTGTCAAAATTATTAGTTCTCTTTCCCATAGAAGTTTTCTACCTATGGTCCTTTTCATTGCTTGCTTCGTTAATCCAATCATTCTTTCATAAATGCCTCCTTCCCATGGTGTTCTAGGAGTTATATATTTCCAATTCATTCTCTTTGTTGCTAGAAAATTGGCATTCTATTCCATGAAAGTTTTAAAGACTAGTTGAAATTGAGTAGCATTATCACTTACAATCAATTTGGGACATCCTCGTCGAGAAAATGTAAGTAAGAAAGCTTCAGCAGAGATTTTCTACTATTTCTAGATGAACCACTCTAGTGGTAAAACATGTGAAAAGAGCTATACCTTTTTCCTGAACCATTTTTTAGTTTTATAGTGACAGGACCTAAGTAATCCAATCTAATTGATTCGAATGTTCTTGTACTCGTTAAACTCGTGATTGTGGCAGGTCTGCCATAATTTGAATGGCTTAGAACTCCAACGTTTATAGGCCATACATTGATTTAAAACGTTTGACTTATGTTCTATTCTTTGGAATCCAATACGTTTCAATTTCTCGTTGTTGATAATGTATGCGCAACACCAATATGATGTAAATTTCCATGATAGCACATTATAAGGAGTTCGGTTATTATATCGTGCCTTGGTAAATAAATTGGGTGCTTACTGTTTTCACTCAATTTTGAATTCTCCAATCGACTCATCGATTTCCATAGTTTTTCATATTATCATAATAAAGATTCCATTTAGTTATTTCATTGCCATTGATACCTTCTAATTGTGCTTGTCTGATTGTCGAGCTGTGTCTACTTCCTTCACTGTTATATATGAGAGGTCATCTGAGATCATGTGATGAGGGTTTAATCACTCGAATCTATTTTTAGTTATGAATCTGAATGCTAAAATGGTTATTCTTATTAGTTTGAACCATTTACTTGCGTCTATGAACGTAAATTGTTGATACTTGAGGCATTTGTTGTCATCAATTTTACATCAGCCCGTTGAGTTTTTTCCATTTTTTCATATTTTTCATGCTCTTGTGCTTGATACTCACATTGTGGCCACTCGTATTTTCTTTTTTAACCATGATGGTCCATACCACCAAGAACTAAAATTCTTGAGGTTTTTAGGAGAAAGTCCTCTTGTAGCCACGTCCACTGGGTTTTCATTCCCAGGTATGTAATTAAATTCCCAGGTACGGAAATTAAATTTTGCCTTTCGAATTTCTTCAACTCGATTCTGGATAAATTTTGGATGTAATTTAGAATAGTTCTTTATCCAATACAACACACACTTGGAATCAGACCATAATATCACCTTTGCGTCCTCTAAGCCAAATTAATTGAGTATAAATCGTCCTGCTTGTACTCCAATGAGAATAGCAAGCAGTTCCAATCGCGGTATGGTCATTCCTTTCATGGGTGCAATACGGGATTTGGCATAAACTAAATATGGTTCCCTTTTGCGCATTCCTTCTCGATATGTATATATTGCTGTTGTATACCTCATACTCGAAGCATCAGTAAATATGTTAAAGTTCATATGGCTTGTAAGATTAGTTATAAATCGAGGCAAATGTGTCCTACATGTGTCGCCTTGTCATTAATAAGAGACTTCCAGACTTGTTGATCTTCAAAACTTATAATTTGATCCCATGAATTATTTTTCTTCCATAAAATTTGAAGAAATAATTTAAATCTTACAATTACAGGAACTAGAAATCCCAGAGGATCATACTGTGAAGCAACAAATTGAAGAATATTTCTTTTAGTAAATTCATTGATTGTCCATTGTTTCAGAATTATATGTATGATGTCTAATTTAGTGGACCACATAATCACTAAAATCTTTCTGGCATTGAGGCTTGCTAGGTCGTGATCAGGTATAATTTCATTGAATCTGACATCAAGAAATTCTCTAATATTCATTGAGGCTTCCTCGAAGTTTCTAAAGTTTCCTCCGTGTTTTCTGCGGATATCAAAACGTTATCAACATAAAGATTCTTTCTTACCTCTAAAGCTATTTCACTACCATTAGATTCCAGATGTAGTTGATAATAAAAAGGGAGATGATATAATTTCAAATGGGACTCTTAAAACGATTTTCTTCAGTAACCCCTTTATTTATATCCTTCAACCAGAGTCTGGTGCATTATCTGTCTTCATGGTGTAATTGTATTTGCAAAAATGCCTTTTCTGTATCGGCCGTGCTTTCTTCATCATTTGGAAGCGAAGTAATATAACTACCATATCTGGAAGTATTATTGGACCACGATATAGTAAATCATTTAAACTTTTTGATCTCTTTACATGTGCTGATGCATCGTAGATAATTCTCAATTTAATTGTTTCTTTGTCAGGAGTCAGCACATTATGATGAGGTAAATAATGTATAGCACCAACTTGGTCCATATAAGGTTCAATCTTTTCAATTATATCAGAGCGCAATTGATCCTTAATTATTTCATGATATTGTTCGAATTCTTGTTGACGAGTCTGAAACCGTGCAATCAAATTTTTTAGTCGACCATAGCATTCCATAATTTTTATTCATATTCCATAATTTTTACTTAATTTAGATGTAGATTCCTTCCATGGCCATCGTACTTGATATTTTCCATTAATTTGGACAGTATTCTCTTTGAATTGTTCTAGCGCTCGTTCATCATCATAATCACAAGGTTGCTCATGTATTTCTAGGCATTCCAATTTCCAGAATTGATCTGTATCTGAGATACGATGAATACTAGAAAAGCATTTCGATTTATGGGTAATTTAATTAATTTCTTCGATATGTCCACTTTCGCAAATCATAGGACCCAATTTAGTTTGAAGTAGTGAAAATCCTGATTTCATCTATTGAACTTTCTCTAGTTGTATAAATTTGAAGAAATAGTCGGCTCCAATTAATATATTTGGTTTTTTCCGGTAGAAAGCTAGGCTTTCTAACGGATAATTCCCGTCCAGTGTAGATGGTTTATCTGCTACTTGAAGTTCACTCGTTAAATAATCCACCATATTCAATTCACATCTATTACCTCCTTGTCTTTATTTCTTATTCCAATTAATATCTTCATTGTGGGAAGTACCGTGTGATGTCTAATTCCAAAAGTGGATATATTTAATTCCCTTAGTTCCGTTTCTTCAAATTTCTAAACGGCTTACTAGTTCTCTGGATACAAAGTTTAATTGTGAACCAATATCAAATAACACTAGGACTTCCTCACAACATTCTGAATTTTCTAGGTTATAAACAATAACTTCTTTACATAAAAGTAAAATTTCTTTCTCCCTTTCGGTGATCGTGTTGATGATAGCCGTTTCATCATCTAATTTGACTTCCCTTTCTGATATATAGGATTATATCCTGCTTGCTTAAATTGTCGTCTGTTGTGACAGAGCTCGCTGTTATGTGATTTTTTACAAACATTTCAGAGATTTTCTACTATCGCTCTCTATGTGTCCACCTTTGAGGCATTTTCGACAGGCTTTAATTTTAATTAAACGTTTTAATCTTTGCTTTAAGGTAGGATAAGTTTCACAATTACTATCCCAATGATCTTTGTTACATAACGAACATGGTCTTCTCTTATAATTACTATCTAGTCCTTTTTTTATTGACAAATTTAGAATAACTTTAAACTTATCTGAACTAGGTTGATTGATTGTTACCAATGCGGAGGTTACTCCTTGATTTTTTTGTTGCCAACGTTTGGATTTGAATTTGGTTAATTGTCGTTAGCTTGACTTCTAATTACTTTTCGTTTTTCTTTACTAATTTTCCGAGAAACTGTCGAAGTTTTGTTACTGGCCAGGTCAACCCACTGTCACGTGTTTCATCGACTTTGCGGCTGCCTTTGATTCAATTGATAGAGCGGCCTTTGGACGGTGATGGAACGTGACGGCGTTCCAGAGAAAATCATTAGACTCATAAAGGTTTTTTATACACGTCAGCGCTGGTCTGTGTATATGGGGAGCTAACATATTCCTTCGAAATAAGAACAGTATTCAACTATGCGATAGACTGGATAATGGACATTGCTTATCGGTACTCAAGAGGTGTCCGAATTAGTCCAGAGCATCGTATCACAGATCTTGAATACGCTGATGATATATTTCTTTTTGCTGACAGTTATAACGAAATCCAAGTAATACTAAATAACGTGTCAGGCACTGCAGCAAGAATCGGACTCAGGATCAATGTAAATAAAACGAAAGCCTTTTCGTCTTATGTTCAAAAAGCTGATAAAATGCCTCTTTTTGTAAATTCATTGCCGGTTGAGGAAGTGCCTGATTTCAAATACCTTGGGTCCACTCTAATACCCTCGGATCACGGCAGCTAAAAATGCGTTCTTCCGGTTAACGAAACCTTTATGTAATCGTCATGAAATCATCATAAAAACGAAAGTCCGCATCTATATTGCCGTGATCCGTTCGATCTTATTATATGGTTCTGAGACATGGCTAATGAGAGTGGAGGATATCAAGAAGTTATGTTTTTGACCACTCTTGTCTCAGGTACATATTACGGATCGAGCCTATAAAATATCACAAAATTACATCTATCTTCGTTCAAATACCACTTGCATAAATAATGTTATCACAGAGTGCGGCCTTAGCTGGTTAGGGCACATTCTCCGTCTTCCACCACAGGAGTTGATACATATTTCGTTATTTGCTAAACCGTGTGATGGTTGGCGTCAAAACCGAGGCCCAATCAAGATTTTGACTGATACGGTGTTTTGAACGTATAGGTGGACCAGCAATATATGGACTTAGACGATTGAAAAAAGAATGGCTTTTATTACTGTCGACAATGGCATCAGACCGTACCGCTTAGAAGCGTCTTACCCATGTAGCCGTTGGAGCCAGCCTAACCAGTAATGGTGAGAGATATTAGAAGAAGACTGACCAGGTTACATTATTATCCTTTTGTTGAAATACTTTGTCTAGAATTTATCCTGGTAGCTTGCTTTCAATGATTATTTCAATACTTGAGTGTTCAAGATTTTCACCGATAGCTTCTAGTTGACGAAGAATTCTTTCGATTGATTCGACTATCATTTTCCAGACTGGATCATACCTTTTGATAGTATGTAATTCGTTATAGAGAAATTTTTTAATAATGGAAATCTCAAATTTTTCAATCAAAACTTTTCGTATGTGTTTGTAGTTTTCCAGTACAATATCATAACCTCTCGCAACTCTTAATGCTTCTCCCCTTAAGCAGGAGACTAAATAATTTAATTTTTGTATATCTGGAATTGTTTGCGAATGTATAGCATCAGAACTGCTCCAGAATTTTCTCCATAATTTAGGGTCTCTGCTAAATATTGATATCGGTAATTGCGGCAAATTTATTGTCGATAAAGAAGCTGATTTAGTCTTATTATGTCTATTTAGTTAGTTATATCTTGTTGCTTAGATTCTTTATTTAAATGTGATTTCTTAATTTGTTCGATTATTGATTCGAAATCCCTTTTATACATTCTAGTATAACAACAGCTTCTTTATTGATAGTTATTAAGTTTAAAATACCCTTTTCATTGTCGACCATTTTGGCATATTTTTCTTCTTCTTCCTTCTTCTTTTGTGGAGTGACTGTTGTATTAATATAGTTCAGCCATCTTGCATTGACTGATTCCAAATAGCCAATGTGTATTTCGAAGCGTCTTAGATTTTCTTCGATTATTCTTTTTTTGGTCTCATATTGTTGACATAATTCTTCCAACGACAGCTTCTGATTCGGTGGCGATAAATCCAAATTTCGTATTTCGCTCAAGAATTTAGTTAGTTTTGTTATTGCAGGTTGCATGCTTTTCGTTAAGCTTATCGTTATATTCCCGGCTCGTGGCACCAAAAATTTTGTCAGAAAAAGGATTTAGTCTTGCGACCGTGAATTGAAATATTTAATAAAAAAAAATACATGCTATAATAAATGAAAAATAGTTATTTAATAGGTTCGAAGTAAAAGGGAATATATTCAAGGCGAATAGTTAATAATAAAGAATAATAGTTAATAATAAAGAAAGGTAATGAAGAAAAGCGAAGGCGATTCTTAATATTGCAATCCAACACCCGTTCTACTTTGCCAATCTGGATGGTTCTTCCAAAACATTAGTAGACCAAAAATTACATAAAAATTAATTTATTTTTATTAAAAGAATTTATTTTTATTAAATTAAAAAGAAAATTTTCTCATACTTTTCTTTTTTTTTGATATGCAAATAAGATAGCTTTACAAAGTAGCTAACAGGTGCGTGAACAAAGAAAAAAGAAAAACAGTTTTGTGCGATTTGCATATTTGTTGATTGCTTATGATATGGAAAGCTTTGTTAAAATCTTTTTCCTTTTTGAATTTTAAAAGCTTTATGAATTTTACCGTATTACTATTATTTTATTACTATTATTTTATTTTATTTTTTTTTTCGGTTGTTTCCGACATATTTGCCGGGGACTTTATTCATCATTACCTCTAGCATATCACTTACCGATTTCATCTCATCTAATATTCTATCTCAATTTGATTTTTCTGGCTTTCCCTTGGCGATAGAAGTGCAGAAGAGTCAGCATCACCGGTTTTTCGGACATGTTTATTCTTGCCGGAATCAGCATCAACGATCCGAAAAAAACCCATTCTACTCTTCTTTCAGTTTTTCTTCGTTAGGCGACATTCGACGAAAAGTGGTGGGTGGGCGAATTCGAATTCGGACCTTCGATTCTCGGTAGTAGTTATCTGCTGAGCCACCGATGCACTGCAACCCTGCTTATAATAATTCCGTTAGCCATAATTTATGGAGGATTTATCATCAGTCGACACCAAAAATTTGTTTGCAAATCCTCAGTAAATTTAATCATCTTAAATCTTAATAGCGATCATTTAAGTAGTCCACTTGAGTATGACTCTCACAATACCCTATTTATTTGTTACTATAGTTTGAGTATCAAATGTGTATATAAAAATTAAGCACCAACTGTTTAACGCCGGAATATTTGTGCTGAAATGAAAGATTTTATCGAAGAATTTTATTCAGGTCCTTGGTGGTTCGAGGATGTTGAATGCTAAAGCAGTGCCCGTTCCGAATCAAAAATTTGCATATGTTGAAATGGAGGAACGAAGAAACGCTTCATTAATCCCCAAAAGCTCTGAAAAAAATTTGAAAAATATAGATTTTCCAGCATCTTCTAGTGCAACAACGATCCATTTAGGAACAAGAAATATATCAGTGGAGAATATAAGTTTGCCATCAAGTATATTTATATTTATTTCATAAAATCACTTCGAAATAATGTATCAAAGTATTATTTTTTCTCTTTTTCTAGGTTATCGAGACTTTTATGATTAAAAAATAAACTTGCATTTTGAATTCAAATTTTATAAATTATAGCGCAATTCATTGTGCCAGAAGGCCGCTCAAATTTGCCACAAAGAGAACGCCGAAGTAATCTGTGCAATATACCACGTACTTCAATTGACCCAGCACCACCGGAAGCCATGCAAAATGCACCTTCGGAGTCGGTGAATGAATATAAAGCTGATTTTGCTTCTTCTGAAACCGCTGACAATGTTGACCCACATATCGATACAGTAGTAGAAGGAGATAAAATTTCTGCGCAATCGGCGAAGGTTACCACAATCAAACCGTGTGCAGATATACGAGATATTACATTTGCGGAATCTGCAGTGGATAATTTAAAATTTCTCTCGGTTTCGCCACCTCGTTCATGTACTTCTCTTACGGTGAAGGCTGTTTCGCAACCTCAGCCATCTTGCAGGTGAATTTTCCTTGCATTTGGAAAATAGTTGCCTGCTGTAGAAGTGTAACATTACTGACATAAGTTTGTAAAGAAACTCTCTTGTTTAGATAATGAAAATTTTTTTTAGTTTGATAATTCCAAACATTAAACTATTTTAAGTTTATTAGAGTTTTGTCTATTAACGTTCCATTTGAATCTGAAAGGCTATCTTTTAAAAATATTTTAGAAAATATATTTTATATGTACTTAAATGAATTTTTTACAATTTTTAGTGATAGTGTAAGCGAAGAAGAAGAAGAGGAAGAAGATATGAATCTCGAAGAACCAATAAGACTCCCTTTCGCATCTTGTAAACTCATCTCATGCCAAGGTTAATTTAATTCCTTAATATATGAGATTCACAAAGAAATTTCTCAATTTTTTTCATTTTCTGAGTTTATTCTTGCTTTAAGACGATTCTTCTCATCCTTTACCCAACAAAATTGCTTTTGATCGTGAGAGTTCACCGATGAATAATCAAAATTCAAGCAGTGTAGTCATGAAAGAAAATGATCCGAAATTAATGGAAAACTCTTCTTTAAAAAACGATTCAGTGGTTGATGTGAGTATAAAAATAATTTATTCATTTATATTACATATTTCACAATTTTATTTCTGTTTTGTATTTTTTGAATTTATAATTGGGTTTTTAAAATTCATTTTTATGCAAACGGGAAACTTATTAAATAAAAGCAGCGGTTCCAGTTTCATGGATTGATAAACTGCTTAGTTTGTTTTAAAAAATATTTAATAAATAATAAATTGTTCGGGAAAAATACGGAAACTTTATTATAAAAATAGATCTTAATATCACTGAAATCTTTTTTTAAATTTTTCTTTCATTTTTTTTTTCTTCCACTATATGTTATTATTATATATATAAATAATATTATTGTTACATTATAAAAATAAATAATATTGTGTTTGCCTTTGATAGGAGTAAACCTGTCATATTAAAAATCCGAGTGGCTACTGGAACCCTCCTGTAACTCCATCCCCAAGTATCTCTGTGGAAAGGGTCAGATGTTTTTGACAGGGCATCCGCGTTCTTCAACCCGAATGATACTTCCAGTCTGTTGATATATGCGATAAGTATGGGCGTAAAACGATCTCAAAGTTCATAAATAAGCTCGCATGCCTGGATAGTTGCTCGAAACCTGTCAAGAAGAACAGCTCTCTTCACACGTGATGAGGTGTTAGCCGTATTATTGTGGAACATCAGAATGCTTATGGACGTTGCAAGCCAAATGATCACAATTTTTCTACATTTTTTCTAAATATCTTATGGATATCGTCTGCTTGTCGGAGGTCCATCTTCCTCACTTCGAGTCTTAAATAATTATTAATCCTGGCTCAGAGCAGAGTTACTGGCTATATCACTAGTGCTTTGGATAACTCGGGACAAAATGGCATAGCGATTGTCATATCTGAAATGACCCATTCGGTTTTGATTGAGTGGAAACCAGTAACCTGTATGGCCTATGCCCGCTTTAAAGGTAAGTTTCGCAATATCTTGATCATCAGTATCTATGCTCCGACTTTGTTGGTGATAAGATGACCGTGATAAGATAAGTTCTGTGCCGAACTTCAGCTGTTAACAGAGTCTTTATCGAAATATAACATGGTCATAATCGAGGGAGTCTGGAATTTATGTGTAAGTCACGATGCCACCAAAATAAACTTAGTAATTGGCATCGGCGTTGATGCGCCATTGGAGAAAGCTTTCGCTTTTGCCGTATAGCTCTTTGTTACTAATACTTTCTTCCGGTATCGTAGAAAACATCTAGTTACATATAACTATAGCCATCACTTCAACCAAGTCAGTCTCCTATGGAACAGTTCTGTGCTAAATAGTCATATCGCGATGGTGAAATGTGCAATATTCATAGATCTGACCATGTTATGGTCCGAGCCAAGAAAATTGATTTGAAATAAAATTGAAAACTCGCAAAAAACAGCATCCCTCAAGGTCTTTCAACTATCTTAGGCTAAAAAAATTCGAGAACGCGCATTGTAAACTTATTTATTCTTTTCTGGAACGGCAAACAAATACTGGTACAAACTAAAGGAATGTCTCCGAAAGTCAATCGCTAGTGTATTAGTAAGTTATCGGAAGCAACTGTACAACTGTCAAACGCTGCCAGAGAATGACTGTCAGCACATCTCGATATTCGGACGCTTCTAAAGATTATAACGACAGCACCGCGGCGAGAGTATTGGAATCGACATGGCCTTGATAATGGAGACAGCGGCTCGATTAGGCGATAATAGAAAACTATTTCCCTTCTTCGTAAAGCAACTTTAACTTGGAGAATGATCATTAAATTAGTAAAGGTCTGCAATGGTGTGCTTATTAAGAAAATTAAGGATCGCCTTATAAGATAAAAGAAATTCTTTGAGGCAAATTATGCCATCTGTTCATCTTGATATAACTGTTTGTCGAACCACACGTCTTACTGCGCCAACCGCCAGAAGAAATAATCTGTTATCCATAACCAGTAAGATTCTGGAAGGAGAACTTTTCAAATGTTATCTATCGTCCTTCATAACGCCCTTCAATAAATTCACTTTCTGGTATGGAAGAAAGAAATATTATCAGATGACTGGAGCAAAGCAATTCTGCTGCCAATTTTCAAGAAAAGTAACATAATGCGACAGTTATCGAGGAATCAGCCTATTAGACGTCTCAGCGAAAATTTTTGCTTCCGTTTTACTCAATAGACTTATGGCAGGATACGCTCTAAGCTGGATTCAGGACGAGACGCGGTTGTGCTGACCACATATCCACGTTAAGAAGGTTGGAGCATCGCTTCAAATATCTGCAATCAACCGTTACGTTTTGGCTTTTGAGGTTGCCTTCGATTCAAGTGATTGAATGACGCTTCGAAAGGTAATGGAACGTGGCAGTGTTCCAGTTATAATCATTCGACTCATAAAGGTATTTTATCAGCGTACATTGGCGCATAGGTCTATATTTGAGAAACTGACAGACTCTTTCGAAGTAAGAACTGGTGTCCGTCAAGGTTGTGTCTTTTCCCCTACAATATTTAATTATACGATGGACTGGATAATGGACATCGCTTGCTACCATTTAAGAGATGTAAAAAATCAGTCCAAAGCATCGTTCACAATTCTTGAATACGCTGATGGTGTAATTCTTTTTGGGTTATGACGAAATGCAAATTATGCTAAAAGACGTGTCAGCAACTGTTGCGAGAAATCAGATTTAGGGTCATTATAAATAAAATAATAAATAGACTAATAAAAAGAGTGTCTTTTCGTCTTATATACAAGAAATTGATAAAATGCATCTTTTTATAAACTCATTGCCGATTAAGGAAGCATTCGATTTTAAATACCTTTGACTCTTATTCCACTCTAATACCGAATGGTCAGGCAAAAAACGCTATTACAACACGGATAATGGCAGCTAGAAATGCTTTCTTGCAGTTGACGAAATCTTTATGGAGTCATCGTAAAATCACATAAAAACGAAAATTCGCATGTATATATACATCTTACGGGTCCACCGAGTGGATGAAATCGCACATGATTGCATCCACTCTCGCTCATATGCCACTTTTATTATTAGTACCATCGTAGAACACCGTCTTTGCTGGTTAGGGCACGTTTATCGTCGCCCACCACAAGAATTGACATATATTTCGTTACTTCCTATTCCTAAACCCTGTGATGGGTGGCGTCAGAAGCGAGATAGGCCAATCAAGACCTGGGCTGATACAATCAGGAAATTTTAAGTATTGGTAGAGCAGCAATATATGGGCTTAGATGATGGAAAAAAAGAATGGCTTTTATTACTCTAGACGGTGGTAGATTACGCACCTTGGAAACGTCTTACCCTTGTCGTTGGAACCAGCCTAACCAGTAATGGTGAGAGCTGTTAGAAGAAAAAGAATCTTCTAATCGCCGAAGTGATGATGGCGAGCTGTACCAAGTTATCGCTAAAGGACTCCTTGACACATTTATCTAGTGTGCCAGAGAAACGAGTCCAAAATGGTTAAAAAATGAAAAAAATCACCAAAGTAGCAAAAATATTATAAATATCCATTTTCACAACCATTACATTTTTCTTAATAAGCCTGTTCTTCTTTTATATTTAAGGCCCAACAAATTCAAGTGCTGGCGAAATTACGATTTGTCCTTGAGTTAGTTGATATGCTAATAAATGTTGCAGAAAATAAAAATAACCCAATGGTTACAGCAATTCAGTCTAGTAAAGTGAGTGACAATTTAAATTTGCAGTGTTAATTATTTATATCATTATTAATTATTTATTTCAGCGAAGAGTTTATAATTACTTATTCAATAAAATTTTGATAGGAGGTATGTATTTTTCGAAAATTATTAAAAGCGATCAGGATATTTATTGTCTGGCTGTGTCACATTATTACATTTGGCTATACTTATTAAACTCACAGACACATTTATTAGGATTTCAGTATTTAATTTATTAATATTTATAAAACATATTAATTTTTGTAGAAAAAAGAATCAGATGTTTATCGCCGCGCAGAGCAACTTGTGATTTATGTTCGAGCGCTTCATATGTTATCATCAGCATTGCTTCTTGCACAGCGGCAAATCTCTGATGAATCTCTCCTACCGTCATCCAATGTCCAATACATTATTAACCAGCTCAATGAAAAATATCACAGTTGTTTGGTAACAATTGTTCATATATTTTGATATTCCTTGTTTAAGTATATTCAAGATTAATAAGGCGGTAATTTTGAGTTTTTCGCTTTGGAATACTTTCATTTCATGTCAGTTGCGATCGCAAGAATTGGTCTCATTGGGATTACCTGGTCATGATCCAGCTATGGCGGTTATTTCGGCTGAACGGATAATGTATAAACATGCGATTGAACTTTGCCAAAGTGCTGCATTAGATGAACTTTTCGGAAAATCACATTTGTGTTCGCAAAGGTATTTCCATTATTTTGAAAATTTGAAATTTTTTTAAAATTTAAAATTTGAAAATTCGAATGTAAGCATTCAAAATGCTTTTTCTTTGGTTTCGCTTGCTGTAGCGTTTCGGTGTCCCGTAAAGTTAAGCAAATTTTCGGAAATCCCTAGGTTCATGCCCTATTCTCTTTCAAAAGTGTTTTAGATACCAGACCGCTTATATGATGTTCCACACATTATCAGAACAAGTCTCGAGCGAAGCGGATAAATTAATCCTTTCGAAATACAAGAATGCAGTTGAAAAAAGACTCCGCATTCTCGAAAGGCAAGGTCATGTTCAAGCAATTCCAAGTATTTAATTCTCCCATTTTAGACATAACATTTTCAAATATTACATTTTGTATGGGTTGTTTTATGCCATAAGTTAATTTGATTTATGCTTCTTTCTGTTATATTTTTGAAAAATTTTTTCTTATTCATTCATCATTCCTAATACTTCCCATTCTACTTCAAACCTTTTAATTTTTAATAACTTTTTCTAAAATTCATTTGTAGTTTGTTTAGTATAATACCTATTATCTCGTCAACTTATCATTTAATTTATACAGATTAATATTTCTAAATATTTTGCCAACAGTCCAATTTATAATAAATTCTGAAATATTGAAGTCGATATTATGTTTTCAAAATGAGAATATTTGCATAAAATAATTTATTCTGCCAATCAGTACATAATCTATACATAATTATTTACATATATAATAAACACGTACATATATTTACCTTTCTGTCAATTGTATTTTGAAATTTTTTAGAAATTTTTAAAATATGGCAATTGTATGCACGTTCTTTTCCTTTTGATCATCTAATTAAAGTGTTGTATATGATATGATAAATTAGTTTGAATGTTATTTGAAATACTATACTATAAAACAACTGATGACACTGCTAAGATTTCTTGTAATATTCTGGAAGAGGTCTAATTGCACCATCGTTGTATGCTTTCAGGATGCATTCACATACAAATTTGTATTGTTCCTGCAACGATTATAGAATCCAAAATATGGAAAAAAATATACAATGTAGAAATAGAAATTTTATAGAATATAATACTGGAAGATTATCAGTAGAAAGAAAATATTCGAATTATTAAAAAGAAACCGCAGTTTGTATAAGCATAGCACGTTGATCTCGCATAACTCGAACAATTTCTAATGGATAAACTGGTTCATTGGCTTCAACGAGACATGCTGCAGTTTCCATTAATATCAAAACACCCGTTCTACCTATTCCGGCGCTACAGTGTACAACGATGGGATCCACAGACCCAACACGAATCTTCCTCACCTAATATCCATATGAATCTTTTATTATTTAATATATTTAATTTGAACTATAAAATTTTAAAATAATATTCAAGCAGTGGTTTATTTCTTAGAAATCTATATGAAACGTTACAAACCTCATCAACAAATTCGATAAAATATTTTTGATCACTAGGAACACCATGGTCAGGCCAGGCAGTGTATTGCATATGAGTAACTCGGCGTTCCTCTCTCGTCTATAAGCCATGTTTTATTTTTTTTGAAAAAAAACAGATGAATGTGGTGGATTCGTTTATTTATGGTTTTATCAAAAATCAAAAAGTCAAAGTCGAAACGAAACGTACAATCTTATCTTTGATGGATATTTCTCTAGAGACACAATTTGGCAGTTCTCGTTCCTGGATGTTTGAGATCGTCAGTTTCCCATAATCTTGTTTCTCATAAAGTGATGGCCAATACTGGTGACATTTTATTCGACCGCGTTCAACTGTCGTTGTTAGCATAATTATAGTTGTACAAAGGTGGTCCCAAATCATATACCAAAAATCATCGCTAGTATTTGCCAAAGGACCTTGGGCAGCAATGTACCGATTTACTATGCCGCTCGTTGGTATTTCCATCTGAAATTATACATATCACTCATTTTTCTTTTTTTTCCTGAAATATTCAAATAAATTATAAATATATTGAATAAAAAATAAATAAATAAATAAATAATAAATAAAAAGTAGGACATAGTAAAAAACATCCAAAAATTTCTTAAAACCAAAGAATTTGTATTCCATAAAAAATATTAAATATATATATATTATTTTATTAGTTTCAGAAATTAATGATTTTAAATATGTAGCGAGAGAATTGAGCAGTATAAATTCGAATTTATATTGAAATCCATTAAAAATTAAAATCCATCCGAATTTGAAATAAATGCAATAAATTTGGATTCAAGAAAATGCATGAATAAATAAAGTTTTAAATAATATTTAAAAGGATGAAAAATTTGGATAATATTTTAACAAATAAAAAATGATTTAATTGACTTATATAATATCTAAAAGGATGAAAAATAGTCATATAGACATATATTTAACGTTTAATATCATTTATTGAAAATCTGTGCGAAGCGGAAGAAACAAGTAGTACTACATGGTATCAATTTTTTCTTAAAGTAAAATACTAACATTAACAAATGAGGCATTTATATAATCGCCCGATGGTGCATTAATTCGTACTCGCGTTTCGTCGTATGGATATACATCGCGATATCGATTTTTGTTGACATAAAACGGTTGTTTGCAATCTTCCATAGACATTCCAGGTTTTTTTCGATATAATTTCTACAAAAATGATAAGCAGATAAGGACAAAACTTTAAATTATTGGAAAAAAAACTTCAATAAAAAAATTTATTTATTAACTTCAAATTGTGAAACAATCTGGCCAGATGCTAGTGCTTCTTTCAACAAAATCAACGACTGTTCTAAGATATCGGAACATGATACTGAATCTGCGACATGCTGACTCTCAGGAACATGCTGATCATATTCAGAAATATCTTCACCACAGCGATAGACTGAAAAATATGATAATTTAAGAAACAGTATAATATAATCGTGTATAACTTTATATAATAATTAATTTAATTTTTTTATAATAATTGATTTGAATAATAAACAATTTAACCGATAAATGAAAGATAAATAAAAACCATCTAAGCATTAATTTAAACAAAAACAATATAATTATTAAAATATAAACCATTTGGCCTAACTGTAAGAACAAGTTCACCATTGTTTGCCTCTTTTAGAGAACGAATAAAGCGTACAACATGATCATGACTTAAATGTGATACATCCAATCTGTTTATGAATAACACCTCAAATACCAAAAAAGTAAAAATTTCACAATTCAAAAAAATTCAAATCTCAATAAAAATTAGACAATATACCTCGTTTTTTATAAAATGTTTTTTTAATAATTCCACCCAATTAATAAAATAATAAACAACCTGATCGCCTTCATTTAATCGTGGATTGCATTTGTCTGCTGCGCCTCCAGGGGCAACTCTACTCACTATAACGGGATAATTTTGATCTGCGCCGCCTTTAACGTTAAAGCCATAACGGCCATGCTGATCAGGCTTCATACGCACGACAACAAGATTATCTTCGCCGACTGACTAAAATGTATCTTGAAATTTCGCAGGATATAAAAAAATATACGTTAAAGTTTAGATACCACTTATATTTTAAAAGAAAATTATCTCATTAACAGAATTATTGCAGATTAATTCGTTGAATTAATTCAGAAATAAACGACCTAATGGGTTTAATTAGATTTAAAACTAATAAAAAAATTAATAAAACTAATAAACACACTGAAATATCGATGATGCAATTTCCGACAATGTAAAAAAAAGAAACGAAAGGATTTTTCGTTATGCAAACAAACAACCAACCAAACATGGTGATTTTCTTCTATGCGTTGGACTTGTATTACTCACCAAATTTATTGAATTGATAGATGAATGACTTAAAAATTATTTTATTATTTGGCATCTTTCGATCTCGATTTTTAGATGAATATTAATAGAAAATATCCGACATGTCATTTAATAATAGACCTTGTTATAGAAGATCTCGGCGATTTAATCGTTGTTAATTTCATATTTCTTAAACGATAAGGTGAGCCACTGACATTCGCACCAGGGGCAAAACGATTGACAGCAGAACCGCTTGTAAATCCGCAACTATCAGTATTTGATAAAAAATCTTTAACCTGGCTTTTATTATAACCATTTATTGTGCCTTCTATTAGCGTTGAAGTTGACGCCTGAAGATTACGAAAATTCAAATCCACTATGTTAATTTATAAGAATAAATTCTATTCAACGATGTTAAATTATTTTTTGAAAGTCCATAAATCACAACGTAAAATGATCAATTTACTGAAACTTTCAATTTTTTACATATTATGTTTCAAAAAAAATACCTGAACGACATCTTCGATTGGTGTCCGATTATTTACTTTTGTTGATGCTGTCTCTCGACAAACTATGTCAGATTTAGTACATTTTAATAATTCACCTTTTGTTTTCGCACCGTTCTTATTAATTTGATTTAAATTCAGTGATAAGTGAGATAAATTCGAAACATTGTAATCATTTTCATTTGAATGTATATTTCCACTAAAAGAATTCTAGCAAAATTAAGTATTTTTTTGTAGTTTTTCAGCGTTTTTTTTTGATAAAACTTTACGACGATGATTAACCGAAATTAGACTCGAAAGTCGGAAAAGAAACTTATATAAAACAAAAAAATTTAAAAATTTGTTTAAAATTTTAAAAAGAAATTAGTATTTCAAAAAACATATTTTGAAATGATTTTCAAAATGATTAAAATAAAGATCGAATAAAAAAGAAAAAAAAGCTAAAGATGAGAAAAATAAAGTTGCATACATGCGAAAGTGCAGAAACTACGATGTCACGACAAAAAGAAAACCTGGGCAAAAAATAGAGAAAAAATCAAAAATATTAATTTAACTTAAACGATAGGGAAAATGTATTTTTAGAATCGGCACCACCAAAAATTTTACAACAAATCACCTCAGAACAGTATCAACTGATGTCACCTCTTTCCTTGAAGATTGTTTTTCGACTAATATAGGAATCAGATCTCGTTTTGACTTCGGCGAAATAGTTTCCATATCCATTTTATTCGGTGCTTCTAATGATAAAAGCAATAGTGTGTTTTGTTGTTTAGTTGTATTATAACTGTTTGCAAAAAAAATTCGCGATCTCCTTCGACGGAGAAATTTTCGAAACCATATTTGGCTACAGCATTAATGCTATTAGATATATTAAAATTAATCAATTATATAAAAAGCGCTAAGCATTGAAGCATCGGAAAAATAAAAGAAAGCTCATCAACATAGCAGAAAAAAATTTAACGATATTAACGATAGTCGAAAAATCTTCAAATCTTAGAAATTATAAATAAAATTAAAAATGGTCAGAATGGTCTTAAAAACAAATCAATTCAAATTCATGCACTAAATTCGAATAAAGAAATTCGAATTTTATGAAGAATTACAAAACATCAAATGGGCTTATGATTTGAGGATGTATAACAAGATATTATAAGAGAAAAAAACCTAGAAGAAATGGAATGAACATTTGATGAATTATCAGTGACAGCTGGCTGCGTATACTGTCCATTTCCATTGTTTGTTGCTGTTAATCGAGAAGGATTCCTAGAATATTCTTTTCAGTTATAAAAAAATTCTAATAAATAACGAGTATACCAAAAAAATATAAAGCAACATTATTTTTTATAACAAATCTAAGAATACTTTGAAAACCTTTGAAAACTTCTTTCAACTCGTGCTCTTCTTTTCATCTCCTCTATGCTTTGAAATTCAGTTTTGCCACTGAAAATAAAATTTTTTTTGATAAGCTAAAAACATATTTAGAACGTTGAAAAAAGAGGGAAATTTAATTAACTGATACTTGAAAAATTAAGGATAAAAATACGAAAATCGATAGTTTCAATCACATGCTAACAGTAAGTAGCACTGGTTAGATTTCTGTTTGGATCTTAACGACAGTAAGTTTCCCATTAAAAATTCACATAGCTAGCAGACCCATTCAATACTTCCATTCTCAAGTGGTTCTCCATTAATACCAACCAAACCAAAAACTTACTTACCTACTTACCTATGGAAAAAAATTGAAAAAATAACCTGTAGCGATAACGACTTCCAATATTAAAAAAAGATTTTTGGGGTAAAGCCGGTGGTGCAACAAGACGAAAAAAAGTATGATGTTCAATGCAATTTTTCCATAAAACCTTGCAGACCTCAGGATTTTGCATATTGAATACCCGAACAATTTCGTCGTCACTCTATAAATTTGTTACCATTTAATTAAATCATAAACATAAGGACAAATTAGCCAAGTAACAGTTACACAATGTTTAATCGGTTAGATACTGATTTTCACCATTATAAAAATCTTAATTTAAAAAATTACTTTTTCGTCTTTCATGTAAACACTAAATAGTTTTTTTTTAAAAGCCAATTTCATGATTGTTGTCCACTGAAAAATATTCTGCTGCTGATTAGACCGGAATATTATGATTCCTCGATTGCAGCAACCGATATTCACTGAATTTCCATCTTCATCCTAAATATATTTATTTTTGGCATCTACAAGTTTCATTTAAATTTGGATTTGTTAAAATTAATATTTATTAATACCATAATAAATTAATACCATTTATCATTGATAAAATAAGAAAATAAGATTAAATTTTAAAGAGATGAAATAAAGGTGAACATCAATCTAACTAAATTTTACGAGAATATGAAAAAAATTTTTTAAATTACCTTACCTTAGCATTAAATAACTCAATACCATACAGTTCAGTGGTCTTTGCGACTTCAAGAAAATTAAATTCAGCTTGCGCAGGTGTTTGTCCTTTTCTTATTTTATGTAGATCCACAACTTTTGACAAAAAATTGTTATCTTGATTTGGAATAAACTTGAAATCATTTAGGTAATGGTCACCATGTTCTTCTGGACAATAATCACCAAATTCAGCTAAAAAAATTGATAGAATGATCAAAATAACAACTAAAAATATACAAAAAAAATATTTTATGAGGACTATTCTGAAATCAAAAAACTCACACTGGACAGCATAACTTGCCAATATAGTACATATATTTTCCGGACAAACAAGTCGTCCTTCATATAAATCTTTTTTGATTTGAAGAAATATATGGTATCTAAAAATTTGAAAAAATAATTGCGAACAAGAAAATGAATAAAAAATTATTTGAAAAAAAATATTAGACAAATAGGTAAGAGGAAGATATCTAAAGATAAAAAGTTTTAGAAAATCATATAATATACCTTGTATATTCTTCAACCAGCTTCACAGGATCACTTACGTAAAATTTTACGCGAAAAAATAAGTTGAATGGTGGACCTGAAATTTTTCGCATTTGCTTCAATTTATAAATATTATACTCTTTATCCACAGTAATAAAAAGAGGACGATGAATATTGCGAATTGTTAATATTGTTATTCAAAAATAAATTCCTAAGAAATGATTGATTGATAATAATAAAAATCTTAGTATTACAATAAAAATTTAAGATAAAAAATATTCTTGCACAAATGTATGAATAGCGAACGGTTTCGACCATGATTTAAAAAAATGATGAAAACTGATTGGTCAATAAACTCATCATAAAAAACATACATAGCATTTGTTTTCGCACTGACTTTGTTGGATCAAGCCACTTCTGAAAATTCATTGTAGAACACCTCCACATTAAGTCAAATTAGTGCAATAAAATATCAAAAACGAAAAAAATTCAAATATTGGCCACTAGTCTTAGTCTTCTTTTAGGTAAACAAAGATGACTTTGAACTTCTTAGAGTGTCTTCAAAGTCCTCTAGATTCAATTAAAAAGAGCATAAAAGATTAGTAAAAATACCTACCCTAATTCCAGCATCAATCTGATTTGTCTCAACGAAAGACGTAAACTGTAATCCAAAATAATCCTTTTCGACAAGTTCAAGATAGTCAAAAACTTTATCCAACAATATCTGACCTTTTGAATGTCGCTGAAAAGCAATGTAGATGAGGTAAAACTTTTTTTTTGGAAACAATCATCAACAAATAAAAATATTAATAATTTCGAATAATTATAATTTTGCGAACCGTATAATTGCTAATTTGATATTACACTAATTAAATTATATTTTACTTATTATTTATTTTTTAGTTCATCAACTATAATAAAATAATTATAAAAGAATGAGACTATTGATGTTATTATCATTTATTATTGTTATTATTATCATATCATTATTATATTTATTATTATTAGTATTACTATCATTATTATTTATTATTGTTAATATATTATTGTTATCATTATTATTATCATTATTATTAATTATTGATTGTTACTATTAATTATTATTATTATATTATTATTATTTTTATTGCAATTATTTAATATCAATGCTACATTATCGATATTATTATTATTATTATTATTATTATTATTATTATTATTATTATTATTATTATTATTATTATCATTATTGTTAATATTCTTATAAATTCCGAAAATGTCAAAAGTATCAAAAATAAAAAAGCGGAAAAAGTAAAAACAAGAATATAAAAATATGTAAAAAAAATAATAAATAAAAAACCTCAATTTGAAATGAATGTTGCGTGTTATCGAGAAAAGTAATTTGACAAGTAATATAACGATTTAAATTATTTGACATTAAATTTAACGGATGGTCTGAACGTTCGCAGTTATAAACATTATAACAACCTGAACCAAACCTTATCATTTCCAATAATCATCTCCCTTTAAAATAATCTTAAATTAACTCTTTTTAAAATAAATTAATAAAAAAGATGACGTAAAAGGAATGGAGGACAAAAAAAGGGAAGGAGAGAAGAAATAGGGAAAGCGAACAATTATAGCTATAGGGCTTAAATACATTAAAACATCAAAGTTGAACATTTCTATGAGATTGCCAATTTTCTCCTCTTTTTTCCTCCTCCCTCCACTTATCTCTATCTTTAATTGTCCTCATGTCTCTCGTATTTCCCAACACGCACAAATATTTGTTTTCAATTCTCCTCCAATCTCCCACATCATCATGCTCTTTTAATTTTTTCTCAAATTCCAATTCTCTGCAAAACATTGACTCATTTCATTAATATATTCGTCCATCCCTCGTAACTGACCGTCTTCCCCTTTGTTTCTCGCTTCAATTTATATTCATTTCTTACTGAACCCGGGCCATTTGTGTATTCTTTTCAGTACACTTGTAAAAATTATTATAAAAATTCTGAAAGGAACCTTAATAAATGACAATTTTCGTTATTCACATGTTATTTATAAGCATATTTACAAGCTAAGTTTACAATAATTAATCGCATTTTTGGATTTTTTGATTAAAACTTTTACCATAATCCGTTAGTAACGTCATTTTAAATTCTTTAGTTAGAATCATTCCACTTTTTCCTTTAATGCTCATCAAAAACTCACTTTTAGTACATGAAAGGAATGGGCAATGAACTTGCAGAGAGTAACGGAACGGTGGTTGGAGATGTTTTTTCGCTAAAATCAACTAAAACCTGCTGTTCTATGTGAACCCTCTATTCCACAAGCTTCTCATTTTCAAATCTTATCACATCCCTTTCTTATAATTTTTTTATAATCTTTTTGCTTCAAATTCCGTTAAGCTTCCATTAAAACTTGCCTTCCTTGATCCTTCCTTGATTTCCCCTATCCTTCCCAACTTCGCCATTAATACTTTAAAATCATAAATCCTATTTTTCAATTTCCACAGTATATTCTTTCAAACCCCTTTTAAACAAACGTACATAAGTGCAAAGTATATGCAAGTCTGTTGCGTTCTCTTTATCCTTCTGGAGTCTCACGCTCCATTAAACTGGTTTGTGCTCTCGTGATATATACTATAGACAACGTTAATTAAAAAAATAACCTCCTTGCTATACTCTCTTGCCATACGCCATTAATATCGTTATCAGAAATTCCTCACTACTTAAATCCTAAGACACTACTATAGTAATTTCCTCAGGATCTGTAAATGCTCCATAAAGATCTTCCTCCTATTTAATGCTCCACGAAAAACATCTTTTTTGCCAAAATTCATTCTTCGACTGCTTTTGCTATGTCCATTGCACTCTGTTATGGTCCACTTCGTTGTAATCCAATATTACTTTCTAACAAATCGTAGTAGTGCTCGCGAAATCTCAGACTGTAGAAGTTTCTTAATATCCTTCCATATCTATCAAATTTTTCGAAACAGCAACAAACATCTTACATTCCTAAAATTCCAGCGTACTCTTCCACGATAATAAAATTCTACTCGTCTACAGAACGAGTCTTTCTATGATTATAAGATAATCAACTTATAAATATCCACCCTCTCGCAATATTCTTCTTTTGCGCCATCACAACTAAGAAAGCATCCATGCTTGACATATTTTTAAATTTTATTGTATAAATAGAATAACCTTTGGAAATTGCCGTCCACAGGGCGAATACATTAGAAGATGAAAGCTTCAGTGGACCATGACATGACTACCTCATTTCATTTCATTAAATATGAGACGGTCTTTGTACTGAAATTAAACCTTATTTGCACGTCGACTGAACGCGAAGTGTTAATAAACTTCTCAAATATTATACCGTTTTGTTTCATCTGATAGGTACCATAACTCTCGTAAGAGAAGCTTAAAATTCTCATTTCTCTGCGTTAAATATTTTTTTTTCTACTTCATATTGTTCCTGAGTGATATTTTTTGTTTGCTTATGCTATTCTTCGTGCTTTTCCTAATAAGTTTTTGGGTGTTGTTATGTTAGTTTTTAGTATTTTTGTTTTTGTTATTTTTGTTTTTATTAATAGTTATGTTAGTGTTTTTGATGTTTTGGTTGATTTTTTTGTTTGTTGTTTTGTTGTTGAGTTGGTTGGGTCCAGTTGAGTGACCTTATGTTTTTTTTAAGAGTATTTTATAGTATAGTTTATTTTGTTTTGATGTCCCTACTACTCTTTCCTACTTTTTAAATATCTCTGATATATCTCCACACAGTGTGTTTTATCACTTTGATATCACTTGATAAAGATTCTGAGAATATGCGAAGAGGCAAAGCAAATTTATGAAGCAAATTTAAACTTTCACAAGTGATTTTCATATTTTAAACTTCATATTTCTAAATATTTATAACTTTTAATAAATCTTATTAATCTTAAACAAAGGAATTTTCAGGAATATTACGGAGAAATAAGAAAAAGAAAAAAAAGCAAAAAGGGAAAGAAATAAAGCGACAAGTGTCACCCATTTGTATTTCTACTTATTTGTACTGCGAGTAAAATAGTCAACGTTAACTAAATATCAGTAAGGAGAAGGGAGGGTCAGAGGGTCTCTGTTCGTATTTCGGTGCTTGGGATCCATCACAAGAAAAAACCTGTAGACCTAGCCGGGTGGTGCTGAGAACTCACCTAAACTTCATCCACTACTAGACTCATTGGCAAAAACTTTTCTGGTCCAATAAGCCAGTGGAACCAAAAATGAATCCTAAAAAATCCAAAAACCTAAAATCGATCTAAATAAGAAGGAACCACAAAAACGTATTACCAGCTTACTTTGCTAAGACTAAATTTTGATCTATCCGATTTTTATGGAACATTCGGCCATAAAAGTAAGATTCGTTAGGCCTGAGGAAAATTCGTTACCGCAATTGCGAACCTCGTCCAAGGTGGCTTGGACACTATTGTGTAAGTCTGGTGGATATAATTGCAAGATACATGATACATGCGCTGAGAAGCTCACAATTTCATGAGAGGTAATCTGGCCGGGCGTATGCTTAGATATCACATCAAGGATCATGGTGCGGTCCCTGAGACTCCTCTTAGAGGAGTAAGTCAGTCTATTATTAAAAATAATAAAAGAAAGTATTATGGTACTGGGCAGCCACTTATACTGGTCTAGGGAAATAAAATGTTATCATAAACCATTATAACAGTCTCATCTTATCACACGAATCCAGACGAATAGGCTGTTCTGCCCAACTGCACTTCATTTTTGCTAGCCCAACTGCAATTTTCTTTATATCATTTACATTTATATCAAATATTCCAATTTGGCGATCGTATATTTCGTTTTGGCCCTAAGACCGGGAAAGCCCCAACGAGTGTATGCATTTAGATGAGAGAACTGTTCATTTCCATTAACGACGAATCTTTCACTGGCCTTGCCTGAGAATGTAAATGAGAATGCACTAGGTATATGCGAATAAAAATCTAGTTTTAATGATATATGTGACTTTATCACAGATTAACAGAGACAACGCAAAATAGGGCCGTTTGTTTTTTCACTACAGTAGGAAGGAGCTCACCAACAGAAACGATAACCCAGTGAGCTATTTTGCAATAGCAATGAGCATGAGCGCCTTTACATGAACAATCTAAATTGCAGTTGGGCTAGCAAAAATGAAGTGGCAAGAATGGAAGGGAAAAATAAAAAATTGTAGGATTACTGGAAAAGAAGTGATAAGTGGTGACAGGTGAACAAAGAGTTTTTTGAAACCTCCCCTAATTGGGAAAATCCTTAACAACTATTATAGGCTTTGCCAAATAGCCATTCGCAGTCATTTGTTGCAGTCAGTTCATATTCGGTTACAGTGGTTTCAACTAATGGCCTAACACAGCGCTGCAACTGCAAAATTTGATACGATTTTTGGTAGAAATTTGGTAGAGCGATATTTTTCGCATCATTATATCGTATCATTTTGTCTTCTTATTTCTCCAATAACGCCAACCACTTTCTTCTAGTTGGTTCCATTTTTCGCCAGAGAATCGCCTTAGAATAGTAAAGTTATTATAAGTAAACCATTAGTGGCAACGTTTATAAAAGGGCTCATCAAAACTTTTCCTACTTGTAAGTTGTGCATTTTTATGTTTAATTCGATGAGCCTTGAGATTGGCAGACTAATAAATTATGTTTGAAAATTATGTTTGCCTCTTAGCTCGAATCTCCTTATTATTATTTAATATTTCATTCTTATTTAATATTCTTTTGACAATTTCCAAAGATTTTAAAGTGAAGTGAATTTCAAGTTTGTAAATTCAAATTTTATAATATAAGCGATGATATCTGCTTGGATTCTTATCATTTTGCTCATTATTCACAATGTTGCACAAAGTATTAGTTGTCGTGATACTGGTAAGTTACCATTATTTATCATCCACAAAACACCATTAGAAATTTGATTTTTTAGAGAATTATGCGATTGAGCTAGAGGACCTTATTGCTTATCTTCAGCCTTATTGACCTGATGCGACCTGACTTGACTCCCCGATTTTTCACTTGAAACGTGCAAGAAAGATATTTCGATAAATTTATGAAATATTTCAGTCGACAAAGAACTTTGCAATATTATTAAAGAGAAGAAACATTGCGAAAATGAAAAATTAAAAGCTGAATTAAAACGAGTTTGCGAGAAAACTTGCAATCTTTGTGATTATATACCTCCAAAGGTTTCTTGTGAAATTTAATAAAAATCCTATAAATTTTAAATTCTATTTTTAAAATGATTATTTTTATTATCAGCCATTTATCAGCCATCTGTCATAATTATAATCGAAATTAATCATTATATTAAAATTTGAATTTAAAAAGTTTAATTCATAATTTAATTCATAATTAATTCATAATTCAAAATCAAATAATTTCAGGCAGATTTATGACCAAATAAATATGGCAATGATTATTATCAATAAAACGCGCTGCACAATTTTTAGAAATTAATTATTAGAAATATTCATTTAGCTTAATTTTATGCCGGAAAAAAGCTCAAAATAGTAAATTGTTGAATGCCAAAGTTCACCGCACTTTGAAAATCAAAATTCGTTAAACTTGCTTAATATTGCCTCGAAAAGTTATCGTTCATCCGTTCTTTAACTCTTTCTCACATTTCGACTATTTCCTATCACAAATGATCAACCTAAATACCTGTAAAACCCTCTCAATTCTTTCTCTAATAATCCATAGCTCGCTCTACTGGCAATTAGGATAAGATTTTCCAAGCTACCCACTTCGATGCCAATTTTGAAAGTAACAGAGGCCACCCTTCCACCGGCTAAGACCGTGCATCGCTGGGCCGCATGGGTTCAAAATCTTCTCAACCGTATCTGTCCAGGTCTTGATTGGCCATGCACTCTTTTGTTGGCTTCTTGCTCATTAAAAAAGAATAATTCATACATATCTCAATTTATATTTATGAATCAAGATTAATTCATTTGTAATTTATTTTTATTACGTAAAATCTTCAACGAGCCACTTCTACACGGTAAAATCTCAATGGCACTGTACGGTAAAACCCTCGGTGAACAACTCTGCTACAATTGTATAATATCCTTAAGCAAAGAACTAAGCATTTAGTCACAAAATGCGAAAGATTTTACTACTATGCGCTAAATTTCCCAACTGAATTACATTGAATTGAAGTAAAATGATGAAAATTAAAAGAAAAAGGAGAAAATTTGAATGATTAGTAAAAATAACTGAATGTGAGGCTGATAGCAGGTGAACAAAGAATTTCCGAAAATTCCTGAAATAAATAACACAGAAAAGTTCACAATGCATATGATCGCTTAGAAAAATGTTCTTCCAATTATTGGTACCATAGCCATTGCTATGGCAAATCTTTAGTTTAATTTTAAGTGCCCCAGCTAACTGTGGTAACAATGTGGGTATTTTAGAGCAGACACCTACGGATTATAAATTAAAATAGGAGTGGTTCCACGTGCCGCAACCATTATTTTAGGAAACTTCTAAAAAGGGTTATGAAAACTTTCCAGCATTTCTACATAAATTTTACAACTATATTTATTTGCCGATATGCCAATGTCACTTTAGTAATCAAATCATTCTTATATACTTTTGCCTAATTCCACAAATAGTTTTTAAAAACTCTTAAGCCAGTTTTGTGGTCAAATTTTATTAGACGAGCTATGGCAACTGCTTGGACTTTCATCGTTTTACTCGTTGTCTGCAGCATTTCAGAAAGTATTACTTGTCGTGACATCCGTAAGTTATTCTCAACATTGTGCATCATTAAACGAACGAGATTCAATTTCCGTTTCTACAAAACTTTTGTGGTTATGCTAGCAGAATTTTAGATCAAATAAAGTTCCGAGAATTTTTGGAATCCGTGAATGAAATGAATTCTCGCGAATTTAATTAGCCTAAAGCAACTATTATAATTTGACTTCGGTGACAAGTTTACTACTGAATGGGAATTAGTGCTGTTTTTGCAGGTCCAGTTTTTCTATTTGCTTTCAATAATATTTTTACTCATTTCAGTAGAGAAAAAAGACTGCGAAATTATTAAAAAGCACAAATATTGCGAAGATGAAACTTTGAAACCTGATTTAAAGAAAATTTGTGAAGAAACTTGCAACCTTTGCAATTATAAACCACCAAAGGTTTTTCATTTTAAGATCTTAAGATTTTAGAAAACCGTTTTCCAAGTCCATTACCACATTAGTTGAATATTGCATGTCGCACTGGGAAAATTTTTGGGAAATCTTATCCTTATTCAGCATTCATTGAGAAAAAATCAAATATAATTTCAGGCTGAATTATGAGCAACTATTATGAATGATATGATTATGTTGTACAATCAGTTATAATCAGTTATGCGAAGTGTCACATTAAATTCAAATTTAATAAATTTTTTATTAGGAAGAGTAAATTGATAAAAATTGATTGATTGAAATCTTTATTTCATTATGCAATCCATGAAAACCATCAAATTTTCTTGGAATTGAAATTGGATCTCTTAATAAATGTACAATAGTAATTAATTACAATATCGGAGATCTTACTGTAACAAACAGAGATCTCAAACTATGGAAGTTTTCGTATCAACAACGATAGTCTCCATGTCATTCGATCAACTTTATTTCCTAGATTATTTAAAAAATAAATATATAATAGCCTAGCTGCAGCTCGAATCTGCAGCCTAATATTCCACACCTTGCTCACTGATCTTAAATAAAAGCTTAAAGACTAGTAAAATTTTCCAAATTTTCAAATAACTATTGCGTGGTCGAATAAAGGTAAAAAATTGAAATGGAAATATCCATCGAAAAATTTGAGGAAGCAGGTGAATAAACTATTTGATACCTTCATGAATATTTCACCGTTCACCGTTTCCGTCGACTAACATTTCTCATTTTGGTTACTATTTATGATTAGAAAGACAGGGAAGTGCATGCAAAAAAACTTTTAATAAATATTTTTGATATTATTTTGTTTTAGTGAGCAAAGGATAGTGGTAATAACTTTGCCCGAATCGAAACTCAAAAATCAAAATCACAAAATTGAAATTCGCTCATCGATGCATTGTAGGAACAGTATGAGCAGATTATCAGCAATTTCTCCACAGGATCAGTGGTTCACTAACAGAAGAGAGATTAGCCCCTTTGAAGGACAAATCGATGTTCCTTAAATCTAATATGAAAGACTATGTCAGTTGTCCCACTTCCTTATTTCTTGCTGCCATCAGACATCTTCAAATTGATTTATTGTGAAAATATCTGCTTTAATAGTTTATAGTTGGAAGCCGTCAGCCCGTTTCCTCGTTAATCATCGAACGTTCATTCCTTCTGCTATGTTCATTTCCTTCACAGGAATTAGCCCAAATCTCCTTAAGTGCCAAGCTTTGTGATGAAGAGCAGTAAGAGTACCAAGGCAATTAAAATGTAAATGGCCAGGCGAGATTTTAAACATAGGAGAATGGAAAAGTGCAACAGAGAGTGGAAAACTGATTGGCTTCATTCAGCTTGTGAAAGCGACCTAATCTGAAATGATACGCAACTGGAAGATACTGCGGCATCCACAATATTATTATTACAGATTACAGAAATTAACTAAATTAGGCTGATTTCTATATTTGTTTTAAATCCTGTTATGTGTACATAAAACTTCTATTTTGACCACTATTTGCTATATTCATTACTTACTTCTTATCCTTCTTATCAGTCCTTATCATTACCACAAATTCTAAGTTTTAGGTTATATTCCAGCAAAAAATGAGGATTATCATTAGGGAGTTTCTTCCTTGTTACTTCACTTTATAGTTATTAAATTTTTCACCAAAACTCTTGTACGGATTGTATGAATACGGTGGCAGAGCTAATACTTCACATGTTTTGATGAATATGAAGCACCGTTTTACGACAATCAAACTTTTAAAATCGGGTTTGGATAATAATAACAAATCTGCTAGAAGGGGTTTGGGTCCGAGTAAGCGGCAGCAGGTCGTTGTAGATTACTATTCGTCGTCATCAACAATGAATGGTTTGCGTCACCTTTCCCAGGTTTTTTATTATATTTATTTATTTTATTATTTTCTTCTTAATTCCGTATTGTTTAGGTTTAGTCTTCAAAAATTGGCCCTTTGTCTTTTTTATGTTAGTCCACTAAGTCGGTTTATTTGTTTAAATAGAAAGCTTGCTGGACTCGACAGCCCTTCGCTTGAATGAACGCTGCAATATTTCATGGAAACAATATGAAATGATAGTTTATAACAAAGAAAAAAATTTAAGCATTAAAAAGCAAGTGCGACAATATTAAGGCTAAAATAATGTTAGAAATAAGGTAATGATAGCAATATTCCTAACGAAGATAATATAATATTGATGTATTATTACTGTTATAAATTATTGCTTTTGATTAACACTAGTAAATGTTAAAGTTATCATTTTTGCTTTATTTATCACTATCATTTCTTATTAATTATCATTTTATTATTAACCATTACTATTACCAATTAGTGTTATTATAAAAATTGTTCAACTGATATCTATCTTCGTTAATTCTTTTACATTAATTTTTATCTAGAATCGGCTATTTAATATATTCTGTATGAATAAATATTTTTGATTATTTTTTTCAAAACGAATAGGAAGAAAGAAATATTGTGCTAGAAGAAAGGGAAAATTTTCGTAATCAAGTATCTAATAGAATGGGTGAAATGTTATTACGCGGTGATACAATGCTGGATGAATATTGCTCCGCGTGTGGTGTAAGTTCAAAATTTTCATTTTTCTCGATAACCGTTGGCACATAAACGAAAAATTGTGCTTAAATTGACCGAAATCGTTGAAATTAGGAGCTGATACTATTTTTATCCAATGGCACACGTTAATTTCACGTTCGATTACTCTAACAGATCACCAATGATAGTATTTATTGTTTTTAATCATCATTTAATATTAATGTATAGTTTTCTAAAGTTCTTATTAAATTCTCTTCATTTTACACAATCATATTAACACATATATTAAGGCACAGATTATCTTGGAAAAATTCTAATTAAAATTCAAATTATTTTTCAGAAATATTTTTATTTTTAAGAATGTTTTAATGGCGAATAGGGAAGGGACACGAAGTTGCGTTGCGTGTGAATTTCGAACGATTTTGTCGGATAATCGCAATGGTCTGTTTTTATATTTCGCGCTGACTTGCATCTGATTTGATTTTTTAATTAATAAGGATGAAATTCAGGTTCTCAACGATCAGTTAATGCAGCACATTCATTAAGTATGGCTGATATTAATGTTCAAGATTCTAATTTATATCAAATAAATGATACTAATGAATCGGTACAACAAACATTAAATTCTGATGATCGTCTTTCTAATGAAGTGAATCAAACGGAACATCGAAACGGCAATAGTGTTACACCTTCAGCTTCTGTCATTTTTTTATTTTATCCTCTAGTACTTATACTTATACTTTTATCCTCTAGTAAGTTTCTGGTAAACTATTCGCAAATAGAGACTGCTATGCCAGAAAAAATTTAAGTTAATAATTTAAAAAAGATTGGTTTTTTAGTTTATATTTGTATATTTGATGCAGGATAAAAATGAATTCCATTTAAATTCAGGTGAAATCAAGCACTAAAGCGATCATGCAAAAGGCAATCGAAGAAGTTGAAAGAAAGTTAGAATGGTGCACAGAACGATTGCACGTCACCGAGTCTGTTGAGGAAATTGCTTTACTGAATGAAGCAATTCTGGCAGGATTACGAATTCTGCAGCGAAAGGAGACTATGTTAGGTTGATATCTATTTATATATTATATATTTCTTATATTTCTTAGACACCACCTTAGTTTCATACCTTTATATTCGATTGTTTCAATTGTTCTCAGAAATTCCTTATTTTCCTTCTCAGGTTCATTATTTTTCTTATTTTCTTTGCATTCTTGTCTGCATTCTTTTCCAGCTTTCTTTTACTATTGTAATATTTCTTTGATCAGATTTTCTGGTTTTTACTATGTTTTAGAATCTGAGAATTTACATTTTCATTTCTAAATATACAGAAAAACGAAATATACCACATATATATATAATATACCACATATATCCAAGGAGGATGTATATCTAAGATTTTTTATAATTAAAAACTTTTTTTAGTATGCCTAAAAATTAAGAAATTTAGTTTTCAGGACCTTCCAGCAATAATTTTTCAAAATTATTTTCTTCGAAACGTAGTCAAAACCTCGCTTTGCCAAAAAAATATTACTTAATTTGAGAGTACAATAAATCATCCCATCGTTCTCCCATCATTCATTCAGTGAAGAATGAACAAAAAAAAAACAAATTTGAATTTTCAAAAATTTTATCACTTCATACAAAACCACATTTTTATACAGTGCGATGAAATATATATTGCTCGCTGAGCTTAGAAAAAAAAAAAAATACTTTGAAAAAGGCAGAAGCAAAAATACATATAACTGTGAAATAGATCTTATACCAAAGATAAAAATTTTATAAAATGAACTTGCCCAAATCTTTTCTAATTTTGCCCGTAATGATTATAAATTTTAGCCTGAACATTTAAAAGAAAAATCAATTCATTTTATCCGTTTATTTTATAAATGAGATCACAGTGAAAAATAAGATGAACATAATAATTAAGATGTAATCTGATTGGCAGTATTAACAGCAGTTGGTGCCAATGCTATGTTCACATCCATAGGACTTCTGAAAAAGTGGATTTAAGTAGTTCTTTTCAATTTTGAGTTAACCAAACAAACTAAAGTCAAAACAAGGGCCAAATAGTAATAATTTAATCAGAACATTAAAAAAATATTTACGATATACAAAATATTTAAGAAAATAAATTTCTAAACTCAGTTGACTCTTAAGCGGGATAATCTCATTATGGTGCATGCTGTCAGAAGAAAAAGAGATATTTCAAAACTATTTCAATTTCTGATAGAAAGGAAAAAAAGATGGCAAACAACGTACAGATCCATCCGTAGATCGAGAAACTCATTCGCCAATGGATTCATTTCACTTTTTTTACTTTTGGAAGCGCAAGTTTTCTTTCCGAGTAAGTCCATAAGTTCCTCATTCGCACTTTCCAAAATTTTCGTCGATAACTGTTCTATTTTAAATTTTCCATTCGCATTTTCTAATTCAGATTCCAACTAGAAAAAAGATGAAGATCAAAACCAACTTTATTTAAATATAATATAATAAAAATCCCTAATAAAAATCTCCAATAAAAATTTATAAAAATTCATAAATATGACTGAAAAAAAATATTGATAAAACTTTTACTTACTTTAATTATCCTAGCTTCAAGCATTTTAGCTCGATTTTTTGTTTCAATAAATTCATTTTTTACATCCATTAACTATAAAATTCATCGAAAGTTTATAATTATTAAAAATTAGCCATAGCCATAACAATAGACTCGAATATAGATAAAATAAAATTCAAAAGAGAACAGTAAATCATAAAACTGGGCAATTTAATTAAGTGCATCTAAAAACAACTGGTCTTCAAAAATAATTGAATAATTTTTGGCCCTCGAAATAAGAAATAAGAAAAATCGCTTACTGCATTATTTGCTTCTACCAAAGCCTCCGACATCGCACTGCATTTTGCCTTTTCTTGTTGCAATTCTGATTCTTTTTTTTGCAATCGTTCCTTGAAGACAAAGGTGTAATTCAGTTCATTTAATCAATTTTTTCATTTTATTATCGATTAAATAAATAGCTAAACTAACATTGATATACTTTAATTCATCCATTTTCTTGTCAGTTTCTTTCAAATCATCCATAAAAGCTACAAACTCAATAATAATCAATCAAACTCAATAATCAATAATCAATCAATGATAATAATTTTTTTATGACTATTGTTTCTTTATAATAATAATTATTATTAATATTCTTTATAATTTAATTCATCACAAAATTCAATTTTTTTTTTGCTTTGAGAAGCATAATTTTTTCTTTTCGAAAAAAATTTTAAATAATTGAATACGATTGTGAAAAATACCTGCACTGCTATACATTTGATCATCATAACAAAGTTGCTGAATGAAAGCAGTACGCTCAGCTTCCTATAAAAAGAAATTTATAGCGAACAGAAAATATTTTTTTGCAAAATATGATTCCATGTGGATTAAATAAAACATTAAAAATCGAAATAAATATTAAAAGGTTATTTTTTTTTAATTCATTAACTGACTAATACTGATATTTAAAACCTTCTCCTTTAGCAATTTCTGATATGTTTCAATTTGAGAAATATATTTCCTAGCACTTTCATTTTGCACTTCATTTGCATGAGACAATTTCAAACGAAGAGCCTACAAATTAAATATAGTTCAAAGTCAATTTCGTAATTAGGAACATGAATGTGGTTGTTTTATCTGGTTAATCTTAAGAAAATAATAATCCTATTATTAGTAGTAATCCTAATAGTAAATAATCATTATTTTACCAAAAGAAAATAGAATAAATACTTTTATAGCTTCCGACTGATCAAAATTTTGTTTTATTGCATTTTCATTAACTTTCTCCAATTCATCACAACGCATTCGAAACATGTCTTTCTCACCCAAAAGTTTCTCCAAATCTTTTTGAAGTTGATGCAGTGTCAATTCCTGATCAGAAAATTGCCGTTGAAAATTTCTAAAAATTAATCTATAAGGTAAAACCGAAAAAAATTTTCTTAATTTTCTTCAACGATTTAAAAAAAAAATGAAAAACCTCTTGCACTCTTCCAGCTCATCAATCTTTCGTTGAAGAAAATCGTTTTGATTGATTAAATCATTTCCACAATTTTCCTTCACATCTACTAATTTTAATTCGAGATCAGTTATCGTTTCATTGGCTTGACCTTTAAAAAATATTTGCTATTTATTTAGAATTATTTTACTTGGATATAAATAGATAAAAAGTGAAAATAAAAGAAAATGGAAATTTTTTTAAAAGGCAACTCTTACGTAAATCATCTTCCAATTGTGATATAATTCGTCTCGCTTCGAAAAGTGTTTTCGGTTGCATTCCATTTTCCATTCCATTTTTCCTAAAACTGAATGGTTTCTAAATGGAAAAATTGACAAAAATATTTGGAAAAGATTGGAAATTCGAGTGAAAATATTTTAAAAAATGACCAATTTCTGATTTGGTCTACCCCATTTTTTGATGAAACAGAATCATTTTCGAATTGGTTTTCTCTAATTATCTTGAAAAGACTTTCATATTTTTCAGTCATCTGAAAATTCATTTAAATCGTTATAGAATTACATCAAAGCTGCAAATTATTCATGATAATGCTTTTTTCATATTCTCGATTACCGAATGTCTATGAAAATTGAGAAAAAAATTCAAGGAATAATGAAACGATTACTTCTGCCAACTGCATTTTAAGCTGCTCTTCTCTTGCTTTAAGCAGTGCTCTTTCGTTGCCAAACAACTGCTTTAGATTCTGAAAAATATATAACATGTATGAAATATATATTAGAAAGATCTGCTGGATTTCAAATCAAATTAGACCTTGTATTTTAATGCTTCTCCACACAATTGTTGGTAATCATCTCTTCGTTTTGCTGAAGATCCATCAAATAATCTGTTGTTCGCATAGTTATGAGATCTTAAATTTATTGAAAAATATTAGCACTTGAAGATACAACTGGAAGGAAAAACGTCTTAAAAAAATACTAAGTAAAATAAAATTATATTATGGATGAATAGAAACTCCACATTTCGCTCCAACCACTGAACAAGCGACAACACGTTTTGCAATAAGGATTCACTGTCGAACGTGTGATGTCATCTCTTGCCTTCTTGTTTCTGAAATTTATCTAAATTGAATTAAGTGGGAGATCTCTTATTTGCAAACCAGAAAAGAATTAGAAAAGAATTAGCATTTTTATAAAATATTCTATAATATCATAATATCTCATATAATATCTCATAATTTCTTATTTCTTCGATTTATATACTTCCAAAAAAATACCTTTTTTTCCATTTCAAATAATTGCTGATCCACAATTCTTAAAAAATTTCTTATTCAAACTTCACTCGATTAAACAACTCTTTATAGCCTAATGAAATTGAATTAATGCTAATAATAATAAGTCCTAATTAATAAAAGTCTAATTAATGATAAATGAAAAAATAAAATATTTGAACTACTTTTCAACAGAATTTTGGCTAGCGCAAACTGCTTCAAGCTGACCCTCCAAACGGCGTATTTGGCTAAGAAATTGCATTCGCTCCTAAAAAAATATATTTTATTTTATTTGCTTATTTCATTTTCAATGGAATGTATAATCCAAAGTATTTGTTGAAACTGATATGAAATTAAAAATTTGCAAAAAGTGTCAAGCAATTTAGTATGGTTAATGCCTATGCCTATAATGCTTAATCAAGGACTTGCTATCTTATAAAAATTTCTGCAATCAATTTAAAAAATAATTTAAAAAAATTATTGACAGAAATCAAATGATATAATAATTCTCTTGACAATAGCTGTTCGCCACAGATCTATCAATAAATGGATTTTACAGATATCAGATAAACCATTAACCCATTTTCTCTAAACATTACTATCAATAACAAATAATCACAGTACAGAAAAGTACCATTTTATACAATCCTATTTTAAACAATTGCAATCAAGAAATCTTTTTGCTTTGTCGAATTTGTTAATCGTCAAGATCCATCAATCAGAACTAGAGCTATTGTACAGTTCTATAATAGAATCTCTCAAAAAAGTACCAAAAAATACTTGGCTGTTCGGATCCATAATTCATCTTCATCCAATAAAGATAATGCGAAAAACTAATCACCACGAAATTCATTTCAAAAATATTTCTCCGAAAATATCTAAAATAGATTGGCCATCCTTTCGGCACCTATATAATTACCCTATGGAAAGTAACGACACAACCAATTTCTATGTTGCGCTCGAGCCAATGATGTTATGCATGAATTAAAGGTTCCTCAACATTTCCAAGATCGAATAACTGATGGACGTTCAATCTCTAATAGTGCAAGACAACATAAGCAATTTTTTGAACATTGAATATTAATGAAAAAGAATTCTATGAAAATTACTGCAACGAAAATTCTCATCATCGTGGAGGTATAGCAAATCCCAGAAATCTTGGAAAAGTTCAAGGCAATGCGACAAAATTTCGCTGGCAAAAATGTCGCAGTCATGAATCCATTAGAAATTAAATAACCATTATAGACCAGATAAATCATTTTCTTTGCGAAATCTTTCCATCTAAGCTTAACCTTAGAAATCACCGATAAATGCTATGTCTATCTCGAATTCATTTTAAATTAATGACTCCTACCAGTTAGAGAAATCAAGCTCAATTTCAATTAATTTAACTTATTTTATCAAAGCATTTTTTAAATGAATGTTTCACAACTGATTTCCGAAAAAAAGTTGCCCTAAACTTCGACTTTTCCAGTTTGGTAAGGGCGCCTATCAAACAATTTATTTCCATCGTTTACATATCCGGGCTGCGATCCCTGGCAATTAACTTTAATATTTTCGTGATTTTTACACTTTTACACTTTATTTTTAGTTTTTTTTTATTATTCAATTTAATTTTTATTTTTAAATTTAATTTGAATATACGCCCAAGGTTTTATCTTATTTTTTGAGCAGTTTTTTTAATATTTTATTTTTTAATTTTCTGCGTTTTCTTTTTAACTGTTGATTTCGGTTGAAAGGTTTAATTCCCCAAGTTTGATGATAAAAAGTTCTAATAATGCGGCGTTTCACCTTTATTCACCTTAAACCTGTTTACAGTGACTTTAAAGACTAAAGTATTTTTGTATGGCAGGCAAACATTAATCTATTCTATTTATCTGTATTTTTTTATAAGCTATCGATTTGGAACCTCTGTAAAGACATTATTGCTGTTGTATTTCAGTGTTATAGATTTAAATATAGTTAATTTAAATATAGTTAAATATAGTTTGTGGCAATGTAGTTTTTTTTCTTTTTCAACAAATCAAAATCCAACATCAAAATCAATTTAACAATTATTCAGTTCAATCAAATAAACCTCGTTCTCTAACATTTTTCTGTATTTTATTAACTGGATTATATTATTAAATTGAACAAAACTGTATTTCGATTAGATCTCTAACAGAATAACAAGTTTTGATTATAAATTTCGTATTTTTGTTGAAAGATTTTTTTTTAAAATACATTCCTAATAATAGCATATGCATTAAAAAAATATGCATAAATTTCTAATCCTGTAATGAAAGGAAACTGCCGAAACCTCACTATGGCTAAATTTTGAAATCAAAATCATATATAAGAAAACGAATAATGACAATAAATGAAACTTACATCTTTATAATGTTGCACCATCGATTTGACATCATCTCGCTACAAAAAATCATATTATTAAAGCCTAAAGGTATGAATTTAACCTTTAAAGCATTTAATATCTAAACAAATACAAAGAAATAATATTACAATAAAATTTGGTTTCTGTGTAAGTCCGGGAAAAGAAAAAAAATAAAAAAGTGGTAGAGATAAAATAAAAAAATAAAATAAATAACGACGAGCCTCCTGAATGTTGAAACTCTTTGTTATTTCTTAAAATTTATGTCATACGAAAAATTCCTCAAATCGCTATAAAATCTAACACTTTTAAAGCCTCTAATAATGCTTTATAATTTTCAATCTATTTCTGCCATTTCTTCAGAGTAGACCGTCTGAAATTTAGTTATGCCACTCTCATCTCTTCAGATTAAGCGATCACTTAATATCTTTCCCTTTATGCCCAGTTAATGCAATATCAAATATCAAATCTAACAGCAAATTTTCGAGCCATAGCTGCAAATTAAGCGCAAAGGATGAAAACATGGATAACATGATTGAACTGCTGAGGGATAAGTCAAGAACTGGAAGGAGGGAAAGTAGAAAGACAATGGCGATTCGAAGAAATCGATGTTATAAAAAGAATATAACGAATTTTAGGGGATACCAGAAGTACATTCTGCTTTAAAGATGATTTCGCTTGTCCGCAAGATAGGTTTCACTAATATTATCGATAAAATATTGAAAACAAATCTTAAAATAAAAAGTCATAAAACCTAGCAAAAATTAGGTAGAACCAGCCTCTTTTGACAATGCAACTTTTTCTTTCTCGAGCTTTGCCACAGTTTTTGCATTTGTACTCTCCATTGATGCTATTTGCTCAGATTTCTCTTGCAGCTTTAATAGAAAAAATAGAAAGTAGAAATAACAGATAAGTGGGGAAATTACTAAATAATTTGTTATACCTTATAAAAGGAAAAATATTATTAATGGAGCAAAAAGACTTACATAAACTTACCAACTTCTGAAAGTCGTAAATAGATTGAGTTAAACTTTTATTCGCATAGCGTAATGACTGAAGCTCACGCACACGATCGTTACTTTCAGATGGTTCTGGATCACAAGGAGGAATTGTTGTCAAAGAGCTAGTTAATTTTGGGCTTGCACCAGAATAATGCTGCCTTAAAAGATTAGTTAGAGTGGCGCTCTTCTCTTGTCGTTTCACTGCAAATGGCTTTCAAATGGCTTCCAATTGTTCAAAATAAAAAAAATTTAATCAACGGAATCTGAACTGATTCGAATGACCACACCACAAAACCACGGTGACATACGAAGAGCAGGCAGTATGGTTTCGACTTTTCTCTCGGTCTGCTCCTACAATTTAAGCTCCGGATGGCTCTTAAGTACTCACTTGTATGTCTTTCCGTCCCTAAGTGACCCTAAAACACCTATCGACTTTTCCCCTCCTTGTAACCAATGGAACTATTGAGGAGGGAAAAAATGAGCGAAGCGGAATTTGGTGTGAAAATGCATTAAAAGGAACCTGAACAACGGCATGCTGCACATCTTTTCACACTTTTCAGTTCGTTTTCAAGAAAATTTTTTTCAATTAATAAATTATTTATTTGCGCTTTTAACTGCTTAATCATGAAATTTTTTTGCATTTTTCCATCATTCATAATTCGAAATTATTCTTTCAAACCTAAAATAAATCAGTTTTTTAAAAAAAGGGAAAAAACGAAAGACAACAGCTCGCCAACTCTGCATGCAAAATAAAAACGAACACGAATTCAAATATCTAAAAATTTAAATTTGACGTGAACAATTCGAATAAAATATTCGCAGCCGTGGCCCAGATTTTCCGCGGTAACGAGGTTCCAATAGAAATTTTAGAATTTTGTAATATTGATGCACAAGAATGGCAGTTGTGTGTTTTTATAAATTTCGAAGTCAAATTTAATCTTCCGATGCAATAGAACAGAAAGAAGGCGCGAAAAAATAAAAAAAGTGAGACGGCTGTGGAATCACATGAGGAAAAACTTGGATCCGTCTAGAACCCACTTCCATTAATTAAGGTTTGGAAATCGAATTGATCCAACCTGTGTCTCAGCTGTTTTTACCAGAAAACAACCATCAGATACGACCATAAATTTATTGCTCAACAAATTTCTTATTTGGTGGACGAAAATTTGGATAATAACGTTTCGATGAAATATTTCGGTTAAATATCCGAATCACTTATAATTACTATCAATAATTATCAATGTATGCAGCTAATATTTCTTATATTCTTTCCATAAATTTTCTGTATTTATTCAGCAATTGTTTCAAGTCGAAAAGCAATGTACTTTGACGTCTTATTTTGTCTCATCTTGGCTACGATAGCCATATAATGGTTGCTGCTCAGGTTACCGTCGCGAACACGGAGGTTGCCCCACACACCGCCATTATCCGGAAAAACGGAACGTGCCAGGAATCCAGCGGCATTCTACCTTTAAATAACTCCGCAAGCCCAGCCAGAATTTTTTATTAAAATAAATCTGCTTTTAGAAAAAATTCATTAAAGCAAAAGCGAAAAGAGAAATTTCTGATTTGCCATATTTTTTGGTGTTTTTTCCGAAATATTTCGAAATGAGTGAATAATAAAATCAGGAGTTGGTGCACATTTAAATGCTGCGACAAGCGAAGGAGAGCGATTCCGCTTCACAGTTTAAATTTGCAGGATTTATATTCGTGCTCGGACGGTGCCAACGAAGAACTACTTCTCGCATTTATTCATTATGCTGGGGCACCGAACGAAGAAATTCCAGTTTATAGGGCTCAGTCAGAAATCACAAATTTATAAGCAGCTAATATGACTCGGATCTAAAAATAAATGGCAAGCAGCAAAAATTGCCTTAAACACCTTCAGTACTATTACCAAATTATCTATCCTCTCCCCCCTCCCTGAATATGACCATTTAACTTACTGAATAAAAATTGAATTCACAAAGATTTGGCGGTGCTGTGGTACTCGCCTGCACTTCTCTCCACAAGATTCCCTTTAGTGAAGCGATATCGTCTTAATATCCAATGAAGTTCAGAATTTGCCAGCTAGAAAGCGGCGCTGGGACCGAACTGGCTCTAAAAATCGGCGCAGCCTACTTCAAATTTGCGAGTAGCATTGAATATGACTTAACGAGCGCAACTGCAACTGGCAGCGAATGTCTAAATGGATATTTTACGATCAGTTGAAAATCTACTCGTAAATCAACTATCATCCGCGACCCTCTCAGCAAATGACCTAACCACTCAGGTTTTTTTATTTTCAAGCTCGTGCCGCGGCAGTGTTGAGCAGCCCCAGCCTTCTTCACTGCGGCATAGTCGGAGGAGGAAGCCGCTGGGCACTTCGGGCTGCCACATTTCCGATTTGTTTAAAATTGCAATCTAAAATCGTTTATAATAAATAATGGATTGCTTGCGTTACAAGCTGCTTCCCAGCAAATTTTCATTTTTTTTTGCAGAGCAGAATTGATTTCCTTGAATGAATCTCTTTTTGATTAATTTAATTTAATTAATATTTCATTATGGAATTTTATAAGAAGTTTTTGGAGTAAAACTGAATGTATGAAAAGCGAATTTATAAATATTTCATGGGAATTATTCGTGGCAAACAGCTTATTTTTTGTTCAACTTTATTATTTATTTAATCAGTATTTAATTTAAAAGAATTTAGCAATGATAAGTTTTAGGTTTTGCCTTTGCTGCGAGGACTTAAGGACGATGAACTCTTATCACAAGCGTCGAGTGCAGTTTTCGGCGATAAGCAACAACGGATACTCAAAGTTATCATTGATTGCCTTAATACGGCGATCAAAGTTCTTCAGCTTGAATCGTCTTCAGCCGCGGTTCTGCTCTTTTTTCTATTATTTTTCATTATAATTTTAAATTCACTTAATTTTCATAAAATAAAATTGAATTTTTAGCAAATTTATTTTTTATTTTCTCAAATATATTTTCTTCTATTTTATCTTTTAGATAAAGAAGGATGACATGTTTGATTCGTTCGCTAATAGTCGAAGATTTGCAATTGAAGATACAATTATCAATGATAAGTCGCATTTGCCATCAATTGATGATATTATTGGCCACACACAAGTAACAATAATTCGTCTTCTAACACTAAAACCATTTCTAATTTGGCAAGTTTTACTGGCTATCAAGATGAGAGCTTGAGATTGAAATCTATATGGATGGGTCAGTATCAGCAGTGTCTTTAGCTTTCACTTTTCATGGTGTGTTTATTCTTATCAAAAGGTAGGAGTGTGGCCCGTAGTGATCGACCATAGTTAAAGTAATGTGCCAATGACATTCTCCCTTTTGGTCATAATATTACAGATTAAATTTTACATTTTGCATTTAAAACAAAATTTTTTCAAAAATCCTCACAAATCAATATTAAAATGTAAAACTACTGTTACAATAAACTTTTTTTCCCTATTTTTTGTCTTTATTTAATTGAGCATATCGTTTCTGGTTTGTCTGACTCGGATGAGGCTTTTTGTCAAAGAACTGTAATATTTATTTATTTATATTGTAATATTTATATGCGCTATATTATGGGGCTACAAGAAAAAGAAACAGAAAGAGAAAGTAATTGCATGAAAAATTAAAGTTTATTCTGGGGAAATAGCATTGACCATTAACGATTAAGTTATTTCGTGACAAATTAAATACAAGATTTTTCGATTTTGAAAAAACTTTTACAAGTTATTTCAAAAATAATCTGATAAAAGGTTTAAAATTTTTAAAATTTTCAAGGCAAAACAAGCATTGACGGAGGCACTGGTTGATCCCGTCATATATCCGGAGTGGTTCAGTTCCTCGAATTTAGTGCCTTGGAAATGTATATTATTATATGGACCGCCTGGAACAGGTATTAAAAGCCACTGTTTTTTTTCTGGCTTTTTGTTCAATTTTGTTCAATTTATTCATGTCTTGCTATTAAATTACCAATTTACCAATTTAGGTAAAACTCATCTTTCACAATCGATTGCTAAAGAGATCAGTTCTCGATTTTATCAGGTTTTTAATGAATAATTTATGGGAATATTTTAAACAAATGCTGAATAAATTCTGAGATTTTTTATAAAATATTCATTAAAGAAACTTTCATTAAAAAAACAAGGATTTTATACAATCCTTATTGCATTATTGATGGTAGATTTGCTCTAATCAAGAGAGAAGAAGCGAACCTATGTTGCTTGTCCTTAGAAAATTTTAATTTTTAGGTAACATCGTCTGATTTAATATCAACATGGAGCGGCCAAAGTGAGAAATTAATTCGTGATTTGTTTGATCATGCAATTGCATATGCGGGCTCAGCGGTCATTTTTATCGATGAAGTAGATAGCCTTTGCCGTGTGCGGACATCAATGGAGAGTAACAATAATCGAAGAGTTAAGGTTTGAAGTACATGAGATTTACGAAATCTCGAGAATTTTGTGCTCTAGTAAAGAATATTGGTCGATTTCTACAATAAAATATTCTATTTTCTCATATTCTTTTTACGTTTTCCTGTATTCTAAACTAAATTCTAGACGGAGCTGCTGATACAGATGCAGCGATTACATAATTCTATTAATACAGTTTTACTTATTTGTGCCACGAATTGCCCATGGGATCTAGATACAGCCTTTTTGCGAAGGTATTTCTTACAATTTTCAGAGATATAAGTTTTTTTATTCATTTTATTCATTTAAAATATTCGTAGAAAAATTTATTTTATGATTTTTATTGAGCTAGTCGTTAGTATTCACATAGATGCTTTTTTTATTATAAACAATTTTTCAATTTTTTTTATGTTCGAAAAGAAAATATTCATTGGACCACCAGATGCACCTACTAGAACTGCTTTATTGAAAAAATTCCTTTCGGTATGTTTTTTCTGAAGCATATTGTCGAATAGTTTTATCACATAATCTTTTTTTAAAATTATTTTATTAAATTTAGAAGTTTGATTTGTAGAAAACTTTGCATTCAAATCAAATTGATTGGTTATTGGTCGAGAAACTTACAGAAGGCTTCAGTGGTGACGATTTAAAACGTTTGGCTCGTGAACTTGCCTTTGCGCAGTTCCGTAAATTTAAGGTAATTATTTCCTCAATTTTCTTTCATTTTCTAACATTGTAAATTTTTTAATGTTATTCCGTTTATGCAGGAAGGGTTACAAAAAGACCATTTGATTCCATCTTCGACATTTCTTAAATCGGATCGGAAGAATGAATTCATGGTTATGAATCCACTTACAACTAACGATTTCGCTGAGATATTGCAATCTTTTTCGCCAGCAATAGATTTGAAATCATTATCAAACTTTGAACTATTCAACTGCTCATTTCATCAGTGATTTATGTATTGGTTTTCATTTTTGATTATTATAACTGCGAACCTTTTTTTTAGTGGATTTCATAAATATCTACGAGATGCTTTAAATTCTTCTAAAAATTTTTTTTTCCATTTGAGCTAGAGAACAGGTGTTTATTATTTATTATTTTAGTGTAGTATTTCAAATGGTGTATTTTTTTCATAAGGCCAGTAATGATCAAATTCTTTGGCTTATTGTTGAAATGAACTAATACAATCAAAAAAACTTTCTATAATTGCGGATGGAAGATATGTGGCTCCTTCAAATGATCGTTATAACTTTATTTCTCATTTATTGTTGTGATTTATTGTTTTTTATTTATTTTCTTTCTTTTTGATGTGGAGCTTTTTAAATTTTTTTTGAAATTAAATAATTATTATTTTAGAATTGGATGATTCATGGAATGAAAATGTTTAATTATTTTGATGAAAAAAGATATTTTTTTCGCTTTAAATAAATATTATAAATATTATAGTTGAAATATTATTAAAATTTTGAAAAAAATTTTGACAAGATATGTGATTGTTTTATGAAAAATATTTGCTTATATCCAAAAAAACACTTTAAATGAAAGAATTCGCTTTGTTTGCATTAATTAGGAAATAATAAAATTTTGATTATTCGATAAAGAATTAGAAAGCATGGAAGTAAGATTAGAAATTTTTCAATTTGCTTCTGCTTTTTTCTTCTTTTTTTTCGAAATTTTTGTTCGTTTTATGTAGGAAACGTTTAACGCTTAAGAACGATAATCGAGCGTTTATTTATTGTTGAAATGAACTTATTCAACGAAAATGTTTATAATTCGAGATTCAAACGAATTATGAAGAATTTCAAAGCTATTTACCATTTAATATTTCTTGTTTTTAGGATTAAAAACTTGGTTGATTCAGCAAACGTTGAGGTACCGAAAAAACAAGGACTTTTTTTGCACAAATATATCGCTTATCTGATCATTCATGCAAAATGAAATAACGCTAACAGAAATAATAAGACAAATTGCTTATCACATTTTCGAGGTGGGTTTTATAAGTTAATTTTTCATCATGAATTTCTTCATGCACTGCTTCTCGTTCCACTGGTAGACTAAAGCTCTTTCATTAAAGAACCACGCATAGGCCACAAACAACCACGCCTATTCCACTCTTAGTGTGTGATTGATCAAAGAACAATAATTCGGCTAATATTGCCAGCCGCAAATTAACTTGCCTTCAACAGCAGCTCAACAACTCCTAATGATAGTTTCGCTCGATAAATGAATATTATTTATCATTTTCAGAATGACGCTAAATGATGCAAAGGATTATCATTTGTTAATGAATCCACAATCCATATTGCAAACTATCGAATATTGCGGAAATTATGTTTTTGCATTTCGTTTTAGAAAAATAATCGGAATTTACCATGATTATAAGATAATGATAATTTTCTATTGCAACTTTATCGGTTTTTAGTTTTATCGAGAAGATTCGCTAAGAAAACCGATGAGATATATAAGGAAGGATAGAGGAGGAGGAATTTTTGATGCGACCCGCCCAGATCAATGCATTTATTTGCAGTTTCATATTTGATTTGGAAAAGACCAATTCATGTGCTACCTCAGTTTTTTCCTAGTTTTAATAACTTTTATGGATCACACAAAATGCAGGTAAATGAATTTTTACGCTTTTTTAAATGTCATTCTTATCATTAGATTACCATAAATATTTTGCGAATCAAATACAATTTTTTTATAGCAAAATTGTTTTTTCTTTATGAATAATGAAAATATGAAAAGGCTTTATGGCTTTAAAAAAACAAATGGATAGCGAAATTCCTTCTTTATTTCATATTTTATATGTCTCAAAAAATGAAATTCACTTCAGTGGGTCTTCATCTTCTTATTAGTTTCTTCTTATTAGTTTGCTAAGTAGGGTAAGGAATTTAGCTGATTTCGCCACTCTTCCACTTGAAGATAGAGATAGACTTGAGGTTAAGCGATTGGTTTATTAAGCTTTGATTTATCTTAGTTCGACAAATAATAATTGTTTAAAAATAATTCTTTTCTTCCCATACAATTTTTTGTCACATTCTAACCATATGGAATACCAAATAATAAGAGATTTGCTTAATTCAAATTCAACTCGGTTGATCTGAAATATTTTGAAACCAGTTAATTAATTATTCAAAGTTAATTAGTAAATCAATGGATTATTTTTATACACGATGTGATTAATTTTAAAAATTAAAATTAACACATATTAAAATTTTGGAAAATTTATAAATTATAAAAACATTTATTTATTATTATAAAATTATTATTACTTAATTTTCTTCCGATAATTTTTTTGTCTTTTTCGTTATTAGAAGATGAATTAAATTTAGTGAACTCTTCAAAAGATGAAATTTTATGGATGTTTCAAATACCAATGATGTTGTCTTTTTCACGATTTTTTTTTTTTCAGAGAAATTGTTTATTTATTGTTTATTCATTTTCCATTTAAATTTGAAACTTAAATTCAATTATTTATATTTATGAATAAAATCTCTTTAATCAACAAAATACATGTTTTTCTATGAAAATTGTGAACAATGGAGAGTAAAAACGAACAAATTTCCGATAAGTATTAAGATTTCAACTCAATTCTCGTCTATTCTCCTTTATCGATTTAACTAAGGAATCATAAAATCGAGTCTATTATTAGAAAATTTTTTTAAAATAAGGTTCTAGCTTCCTCTTTGATTTCTATAGAATTAGTGCTTTTACTTATCAAAAAAAGAGAGATACTGCTAGAAGAGAGATAAGGAAGTATCAGCTTCTGCAATTTGCAAACAAATATTCAACCCTATTTGATGAGCATTGCAGACAGAGCAATATATGCAGGCAAATTTATATTTCTTTGAATTCAGTTGAATTTCGTCAAAATATGGGAAAAGTGAAAAACAATCTTTGTTTGGCGTTAAAATGCAAGAGAATATTAAATTAAAAGTAAGGTTCAGGGGACTATTAAGTTGATTTTGCTTTTCTCGTTTCGCATTATTCTCGTCAGTTTTGCCAGCAATTGTTTGTATTTTTCAGTGTTTATCTCATCGCGTCATTAAAAATTAAATTGGGTTGATTAGCGGAGATTGGCCTTTATTTTCATCCACACTTGGCCCTCTGGTGAAGAAATCCTCCTCAGTAGTTTTGGTAGTTTTATTTTTTGGAGCGAAACCAGAAATAATGCGCTCTCTTAAGAGAGAAATGTTTGTTTTCCACAGACGGAAGACGAAAATTTTTTTCATTTTTTACTCTTTCTTCAAACATTGCATCGCATTTGGCACACTAATATATCGCATTCGAGATCGCATGGGAGATCGCAGTGGATATAATTTTATTTAATTCCAATTCCAAATTCCAAATGGAATGCTTTTCGAGAACATTCATTGCAATGTAAGCAAAGAGTGAAAAAATGAACCTAATTGCGGATCTATACGATTGTAGGCAACATTTTTTAAAAGACCAAGCAGACACAATTGTTGGTACCATAGCGACTCGGTATAAGGAAAATCTATGTAAATAAAGAGAAAATCAAAAAATATAAAAGAATTATAAAATGACAGCGACGGTCTACGATAGTATTTACAAATTTTTAGTATACTAGTTGTTTATTTTTTTCATTCCTTGTTTTTTAATGAAATATTTCACAAAAAATTTTTTTGCTATTTTTCCCATTGAAATCTCTCGAGAATAATTTTCGCCTAAGTAGCTTTTTTATCACTGAATTCGTTTGAAAAAATTTTACAATTTTTATTTTATTTAATTTTACAGTTTTACAATTTACCAAAAGAAGGTTTAAAAAACGAGAAAAATTTCGTCTCTCACGCGGATTTGAAAAAAATATTTAAGGAAAATAAGTGGGAAAAAAGTAATTTTTTAAGGAAATTTATTTAAAATCCCACTAAGAAAACTGCGATTTAATAACGTTTTTTTTCAAAAGAAAAATATTTATTTAAATTAATTTCTTTATTTTTTCGTGATTAATTCGCCTTTAAATTGTTTCCTTTCTTTCGCGATTAATTAGGCTAATTCAGCGAAAAAAAGCGATTTTCTAAATAACTAATTCAGAAGTTCGAAATTATTTCTCGCCGATAAGTAAAATGATTAGCGCGTATTGTATTTTTCAATGTGTCACATACAATAATAATTACAAATAAAAATGGATAAAATAAAGCGAAATGTTTTATATAACTGCGAATATTTTGAATCGAAATCACAAATTTCTATTTCGAAATGCGCCAAAAACTGAATTTGTTAAAATTCTTTATCGGACGACTTGGCGATTAGACGAGCAAAACTCTTCCAAGCACGATTCGTTAAAATTGACGAAATAAAGAAATCTTAAGCAATTATCAGTGTTTTATATTGTCCTACATTATCGCATTTAGTTGGTTCAAATTATTGCGGCCAAAATCCATTTTTCATGTCAAAATGCAAAAGTCAGTCGAATGGTGTGACAAAATTCAAAACTGCAAAGATGATTTTTACTTCGCTATAAAAAAAAAAAAGGAAAAATATAACAAATGAAAATGACAAACTCGAGCAATAGTGATGAATTTGTGTGGTGCTGAAGTGTAGGCGAAGTGGACCTCATCTGACGTGAATTCAACACGACAGCAAGTCATATTTGTTGTAAAAGAAATGTTTGGCTGTTCGAGATGAACAAGAACCTAGAGGAAATGGGATAGGCGAAATCGTATGCTATGACTATAAAATTCTTCACAGGTCATCTAGTGCAAACTTCAAGGAGAAGGGGACGCATCGCACTCAGCTCGGTAATCTCGAATTCATTGCTCAAGTCCAAACGAATTTTGAAGATTATTCGCTTTCCTCTACTTCAAATGCATCATGATTTAATTGAAATGCTTATTTTCCATTTTTCATAGGCTAATAAGCTTGCTAATTACTAAAGTAATTTGTATTTTAAGAGAAAAGCGATTTTAGGCGCATAAGTGAAATCCTGTGAAAATGAAAATACGTCGACGAATCTCTTTTTATAATTAATTTTCAGACAAGCAATATATAGGCGAAATTCGAGAGAATTACGAAGATTAAGCAGGTAAAACTGATTCCCATCTTTTTTCTATTCAACCTTAGGTAGACAGAATAGCCGAAGGACGGTGGTTCAAAATGTTATTTTGAGAGGCAGGAGTCCTGCTGCCGTTGCCGACAGGAGTAAACCAGCCATTAAAAAACTACTATGGTGCTGGCGAGCCATTTCTGTTGCCAGGCGACTTCCTGGCAAAAAATTTCCAACCGTACCAACGATCGACGAAACCAGGAATGGTGAATGCTAACTAGTATAAATTGACAAAATACTTTTTTGGAAAATTTTGGAAAAAAATTCTCTGCAAACCATAAATGATTTTTAAATATTTTAATAAATTTAAAATTCATTTCATATTTATTTGCATGAATTTTTTTAATTTAAGAAATTTAATACTAAAAGAAAAACGAATTTTAAGATGAAAAAAAAATTTTTCGTCACGATAATCATGAAATATTTCATTTCGGAAAAATGAAAATTTTTTCATTTTTTCGATTTGTAAAATATTTTATGATTTGCATAATTGGAACTTCTAAATTTTTTCATTTAAAATTACCATAAAATTTCTCGTTGCAATAAATTTTATTGGATTTTAATAATTTCATTTTCGAATTTTTCATCAAAAACTCGAAATTCGTGAAAATTCGGCAAAAAAATTTTTTTTCTCTATTTTTCTCATATTCAATAGCAAATTCATTAAATTATTCATGCATAAAACTCACTAAAACTTGTATATTTATTATAGAGTTTTTCTTGATTCTCATTTTAAATATTTCTTATTAATTAGCCAAATTAATAAAAAATTTTAGGTTATATGACTGGCAAATGGACGACGATGGCGGTTTACGACCGATTTTAGATTATAGTCAACAACCGCGTCAAAATTCCCCTCCGAAAACACAGTGCGCTAATGATTCGTATATTTTAGAGACTATTTTAAGGAAATATAATCGCCACAGAATTCCTGGCGATTCGGTTGGAGTCGTCGTTGAAGTATGGGTACAAGAAATAACAACTATTAGTGATATAACATCTGATTTTCAGGCAATTTTTTTCTATAAAATTGAAAAAAGTGGCCTTCCAAATTTTGTTTAGCAGAAAATTATGCCATTAAATTTCATATTTTGCAATGTCGTTATTGGATTTTCAAATACAAGGAATCTTAATTTTACTGGTTGTTTATAAGCCTTCAGCCTTTGTTCAAATGACAAGCGACCGAATAAAAATTAAAATCAATAGAAACTGGATGAAATAGAAGAAAATTATTTCGAAAAATGATGGAAATCAATGCTAAATTTAGAATTAGGAAGTTTGCAAAACGAAGGAATATCATTAGTGTTTTTCGGAAAAAAATTGAACAAATTATTGGATTTTTAACGAAATTCTGAATTCTGAAAATGAGAGCAAAATCATTTGTTTGAAATCGTTTTAGCTGAAAAAAAGAAAAAAGTTAACTTAAGAATCTTCAAATAATGAAATTTAATGAGTAAATTCGCTATAATAAATTTTAAAATCTATAATAATTAGACAATTTTATTATGATCGTATGCTATGGCTGCGTTGAGTACCAGCAGCTCGATTCACTGATCGTACAACGAATAGAATAACTTTTATTCGGTCGGTTGCCATAAAAGAAATCCAGGCGGCTGTGGCAATACTTCTGTCGCCAAGTGACTCTCTGGCAGATCTCTAATCTCTAATCGTACTACAACCAGCTAGCTAGCCTGATCAGGAACGATGCCATAAACATTCGCTTATTTCCATTTCATCCCCGGTAAGGAAAGTTACTAGATTTTTAATTTGCTTCTAATAACATTCACTCCTGGTTTTTCAACTCCACTGGCTATTAAAGTGAACCATAGAGTCACTTGGAATAGAAGCATATACATCAACAGCACCTGAAATATTAATGATATCCAATTTTCTCCTTTTTATTTTATTTTAGTTGGACATTTATATTAGTGAAATGTGGTTGGATCCAGCTTTGGATTATTCATGGATGTATCCTTGTAAATATAATTTATCGCTTAATAGCGTCCTTCTTGAAAAACTTTGGACTCCAAACTCATGTTTTATAAATTCAAAAACCGCAGATATTCATAGGAGTCCTTTTCCGAATATTTTTCTTATGATTTATGCGAACGGATCGGTTTGGACAAATTATCGCCTTAAGCTTCAGGGTTCTATTTTCTTGTTTCTACTTTCAATTTTTAGTGAAATTATTTTCTATAAATATTCTGCATTTGTTGATTATTAATGAAGGAAATAACATTAAAAATAGTGGCATGAATTAATGATAAATTTCATTTCGTACGCGATTTCCATATTTTCACTGAATTATCGATATGTCTTATAATTTGAATGAACGACGTAAATAAATTAAATATGCTTTCTTATTTTCACGGATTAAAATATTCAATTAGTGGAAAAAAATAAGAATCATTAGCCAAACAAGCGGAATATTTACTATGGCAGTCGAAATAATTCCACGAGAAATAAGAAAACCGAGTGGAAGATGATTTTTGCTCGATTTAAGCAATTATAGGGAACTGAATTTGCAAAAAAAAAATTGTTACAGAATATAGGAAAACAGCTATAGGGAATTATCTTAAAATATTTACCTATGGGAATAAAATTTGGGGAAAAAAGCAATATTCTATTATTTGTAAGAAAAAATGATTTTATTTTTTTCTTTTTTACCAAATATAATTTTTGATAAAGATTTCATTTTAAAGTAAAATTGGCAAACATTTTTTTCTTTTCAGGCCCATGCGAAATGGATTTAACCAGATTCCCATTTGATAATGTGACATGCTCTTTAACTTTCGAGAGCTTTAAGTAAGTAAGTTAAGAATGTTGGCAGAGTTAAAGTTATCTGTCCAATCAATTTTGTAACATCGCGGCCATAACAAAATTGAAGAAAACTGAACGACAGGAAGGGAAATTAAATTCAATTCGTCATTTCCATTATTTAATAATCAGATAATCAGTACTTTAACTGAAACATATTTCTGAGTTCAGTTTTACAGTAGCTCAATCTCAACCATTCCTTTTTTTTGCATTTTCTGGATGGTCCTAAGGAATTTGATTAGAAGGAATATTATAATGGGCGAGAAAATCGATTTTTTTTTTTAAATGAGGTTCGAAACTATCTGAGGGGTTCTTTTTTTTGATAGCGCATATCATTTCTGCTTCGGTTGTCTTTACAAATTATTAGAGTTAACCCCTCTCGCAAAAGAATTAATTAATAAGGTTAAAGACAGAGGTTAGTCTCTAGCAGACCTTTTTCTTGTTGAAGAAAGCTGTGGAACTCTGCCGTCGATAGCAGGAATATACAATTCAATCAGCAGATGTTTAAATTAGAATTAAGGGAAAAAATTTAATATTCTTTGAAAATGCTTTCGCTAAATCCTAATTTAGCTACAATACCGATGAAGTACAAATGTCTTGGTCACCACTGGGTGTTGCAAAAATGCGGGAGAAAATGGAATTAGCTGATTATGAACTAACTGGCATCGAGAATCTTAAAACGACCGAGGTTTTCATTTTTTTCCTTTTTCCAGTTATTTTTTGTCCTTTAGGCGTTTTTTCTTATTCCTCAGCTATTGATATTTATCTGATTTATCACTAAATAAATTTTTTTTATTGAATTTGAAAAAAATTTGAATGATTTACTTAAATGTAAACTGAAACGCTGTTATAGATTTTTAAATTTTTCGACTGTTGGACAATTGAGTGTTTTAAAAGATGGCAGATGACAATATATTTTGATTCTCCCTTGATGGATCTGTTTCATGGCCGCTTTCTAAATTTCCTATTTACTTCTTCCCTCTTCCTCCTAGCGAACATTTATCATTATTCTCTCGTTGAGCATTTACTTAATATTCTCTCAGCGAATAATATTATTATATTTTTTATTTTATTCTTAAAAAATTAGATTTAAAGAAATCTTCCTAAAGAATTAAATAAAACAGTTAAGTAATAAAAATAATGATGTTATTGTTATTCAATTATTCTAGCCTTACCCTGCCGGATTTTGGCACGAGTTGACCATGAAGTTCCATTTTAAAAGACGAGCTGGTTGGTATATTTTGCAGGCATATTTGCCAACTTACCTTACGATATGTATATGTAAGTCTTAATTTTTTTTCCATATTTGCATATGTAATAGTTTCAGATTCATAGATTCACATGAAACTTATTCATTCTCGACTTATTTTTAACATATTTCCTGGCACTAGAATTTGCAATAATATCGTCATGTTAAAATAGAGGAAAGCAGATAGAAAATTTTGAAGAAGGACAGATAATTTGACAGATAATTTTTTGAAAGATTCGTGTTCTTTAGCTTGGATCTCTTTTGCACTTGGATCGAAAGCAATACCAGCCCGAACAATGCTCGGCGTTAATTCTCTTTTAGCGATGACTTTTCAGTTTGGAAATATTATTAGAAATTTGCCAAGGGTCAGCTATGTGAAGGTATTTTTTTTATGTTCTATAAACTGAATTGAATATTTAATCTTTAATTATTTTTACCAGTTTGCGATGCAATAAAACAGCAAGAAATCTGCAAAAATAAACAAGTAACATTCTTGTCAAGTTTCTTTGCCGCACCCAGTTACTGGCCTGGCACTCACCATTCCTTATCTCATTGTTATTTTCGCCGGAAAATTTTTCATATGCATGAAGTATCTCAGCACCAAATTTGGCTTTAACTTCGGCGGGTAGCGAGCCATAATGCTTGGAATCATATTGACCATTCTATCTCGTCCTGTTACCTGGTATAATTTACTTGATTTGCTAATGAAAATATTGTTAATGTTAATAATTTCAGAATCATTTATTTATTTGTTTTGTACTTTTTAGTAAATAATTTCGTAACAATAATTTTAGGCAATAGATGTGTGGATGTTAAGCTGTATGACGTTTGTTTTTTGCTCATTGCTCGAACTTGCCTGGGTTGGCTATTTAAGTAGGGAAGAGGATAGCTTTCCTAAACAAACAGCTGATAAAGCAAATAATACTGCTACTTCTAATAATTTCGTCGACCTGAAAACAACCACCGTTTATGAAAACAATTCTATATTTCACAGGTAAAAGCCGACTAAATTTATTATCCTATGCGTTTACCGTTTTTTTTTGCTTTTCTATTTCTGTGTCCATTCCATCTTTTTTTTGGTCTCACGACATTTGTTCTACTGTTTTTCTGGTTTTTTTTAGAGACATATAGAAATTATAAATCTTTTTCTCCAGGAGAGGACATACATCTGAAGAAGAGAACGCACTGATATGTTTGGCACGTGACAATGATTATGGCTATATTCCGCCGGGTTATGGCTTGAATGACCATTTGAAATCAACCATGGCCTCTATAGCAGGCCCATGTGCTTGTGCAGAGCAAGAAAAAATTGTTCCTTTACCCACAGCGCCATCACCTACAGACGCAGCAAATTTGATAAGACAGAAGGTTAATCAGTTTCCACTTGTTTTGGCCCTTTTTTGCCTATGGTAAAGATTTCTTCAATCACATATTTACTTTGCATTTCAATGAAAATGGTCGTATTTTGTAAAATATAAATAAAATCTGTAAACATAACTCACTGATGCCGACTCAAGCGTTGAAAATTTTGGCGAAAAAGTTAAATAACCATAACCATCATATCCTCGGGTTTTTCTAAAATACGATGCACATATTTTAAGAATTTTTGGTATGGCAGGTGGAAAATAAAAAAGGCCTTTCATTTTCAGAATTCTCATCCACGATTTACCACATTTGCCATGTACTGCCAAAGGTCGTGCTTCCAAATATTTTCTGCCAAATTCCATTCGCGCATTATAGAAAATCATTATAAATAATTTTAGGAGCAATTTGCTTTACGAATCGACAAATTATCAGCAATATTCTTTCCATCTCTATTCAGCATATTCAATATCGCTTACTGGTACCACTACCTCAAGGATTAAATCTTTTCTTTATACTCAAAATTATTATTTCTTAATAAAAGTACATTAAACCGACGGCACAGATTTTAAATTTAGGATTAATTTTTCTATTGACAAGTTTTTTATATGAAATCTCTTTGAAGATTTTTTTTCTTTTGCAAAATTTATGCAAAATTAGTTTAATAATTGTTGCATTTCTCTTCGTCACGTCCTTTTAAATGAGAATACTATTACTTATTATTGCTCAATTGTTTTGCTATGAATTCACTTAAATCTTGTATGATGCTGCAGATATTGAATAAATTTGATTTCCAAAACGCAATGCAGAAATCAGGAAATTGTCCCACCGCCGAGCGTCTCACACCCGCTTCCAACCTCCAAGACGACCGTCCAGATCCGCAACCAGTTCAACAGCGATGTCGACGTGGGTCAGGACTCTTTCCAAATCACGTAAAATCATAGAGATTCCCACTTGATATTTATTAGATTTTCATCATCCCCACGACTTGGCTGGGACCATGGTCGCTACATGGTTTCCTAAATAATAAACGAAGTGCTCGACGGTTCGTTTTAGAGAAGAATACAAACATTTTCTCATACTAACTATTTTCAAAAACTGATAAATCTTTTAAATAAATTTCTTAAAAAAAAAAGTAAATGAATTCGCAAATTTTCAAATTTTATTTAGTTCTAAATTTGTATTTAACGTTTTAATATTTATAATATATTTTATATTCGTTTTATTTTCTTTTTAATTTTTTTTCTAAGAATCTTTTTTAATGAAATGAAATTTAATGAAATTTAAAAATAAATTGAAATTAATTTTTATTTGTTATCAATAAAAATAATAAATCTATAAATTTGATATTTAATATTCATAAGAAATTTTAAATTATTAATATTTAACTATTTTTATTATATCGATTAAAGAGAAGTTGCAAAACCATGAAATTACTTTTTTCTAAGTGTGTGCATAATTTCTCGTTTGAAATGCTCAATTGCAAAGAAAAAGAGCTCCGCTAAAGTCACTTGGGAATAGATAATAATCGTTATCAGCAATATCAAATTATCCAAAGATTATCACAACTCGAACAATGTGAAGCAGATGACGAAGCACCGCCAATTACGCTCGTCTTTTGCATGCTGCAGATGCACTCGCGCTCAGATAATGTAGGTACACCAATCATAGCACCAGTGCTCTATGAGAGAGTTCAACATCACCGCGCTACAACGAACGTCGCATCCAAATGCAAACCCATCTCCACTGCGGCATAGATGAGCCCCAAAGTTTCACCAATTTATGTCTTTTTAATATTTTGCTTAGCTTCAGTTTCTTTTGAATTTGCATCTTTTATTTATAATTAATTATTCGGCACAAGAAAACAAGAAAACCGATGGACCATCGAACATTCAAAATTCTCACAGAAAGCACAAATAGCCAATTTTGATTTCCTCAAAAGGATAATTTCACGAATTTTTCTGGCTGAAACGAATTAATAGAAGAATATTCTGAATGCAGTATTGCTTAACTTATTTTACAATATTTTACAATATTTAAAAACAAGATGCTATTATTACTCTCGCACCCTATAATTTGAGCGTCACGCAATTTAACAAGCAAATTTGCTGCATATGTGAACATCTTTATGCCGAAATTTTGATAATGTCAAACAAAATACCAAACATAATTTCTCCATATTAAAAGAAAGATGTATTTCGGGTGGTTTTAGCAATTCACACAAGTGGCCACCAAAAGTGGTTCCCTGGCAAACTGCTAACCATATATTATTTCACAGCCAGGGGAATTTGCATTACTGGAAGTAAAAGATTCACTTGTTTTAATATGAAAATCAGCATCCAATTTTCTTGAATCTTGAACTTTCTTGAATCAAATTGTTCAAACATGGTTTCACCAATTTCACCACTCTTTTTTTCCTCTTCACTGAATCATTTGAAGAATTCGTCGAGAAACAACACATTTTTTAAAGAACTTTTTCAAAAACTTTGCCTATGTAGCATTGTAAGTTGACTGTTTAGAAAACAGCGAATCACAAATAAGAAAGTTAAGGAACTTCATTAAGGAACTTCTCATTTAAAAATTTTTAAATTTAGTAGAGTGAAATCAAGAAAAATTCTGCTTTTTCATCAGCGAATTGAGGATAATGCTCCAATGCTCTTTAATGCTCTAATCTTCTGGCTTCGGAGGGTGGAAATTTTTAATTTTTTGCTATTTAGAATATAATTTACTCGAATCTCTCGGACCTTAAAACAGATTTAAGGATTTCCAATCATTTTTTGGTTCCGACAATGTTTTGGAAGTTCGTTCCTATTTCTGTGCGCTAATGGCTCCCTGGTGATGGGTTATGGTCCATAACAATGAGTGAATCCCAGAAAACAAATGCTGCTAGGGGGTAAAGAGTAGAAATTAACGATTCTAACAATCAAATGATTATTATTTCTCGCTTTTCACTAAACAAAAAAAGATTCATCCTTTCCTTTCACAAAAATTTTTTAAGTATCGCCAAATAGATCGATGATATGATTGTCAATCAGTGATTTACAATCCAGTTTTCGTCGAATATATTCTATAAAATTGTGTCACAAATTCTATCAAATATCACCTTATGGCGCAAATCGTTGTCTTTGCATTTCTATTTTTTAACTTCTTTCTCACAGTCGTTCTTTCCAAGGTTAGTTTGATTATTTTAGTACTAACAATTGACAATTTCAACAATTTGCATGGTATTTTCACGTTTCTTTTTTTTGTTAAAGGCTTTAGTATGGTACTATGAGGTAAGATTTATGAAAGTGTCAAATAAGTGGTGATATTGGTTGACCAGTGGGGTCATATCGGACATTATTGCAAAGTGATGCATAACTTAATGAAGCGTTTATTACGATTAGACATGGGCGATGGTGAGGGATTTCTTTTAAAAATAAATGTGGCTTCATTGGATTTGTTGGCCTATGACTACAATCATTAGATTTTTAATAGTCTTTTAAAAACAGTGCCATCCTCGAGTACGAGTCGAGATGAACTGGTTTCATCTTCTAAGACTTATAAAGATAAATCAACTAAATGACTGATCTAAATGAAAAAATGACTGATCTAAATGACTGATCTAATTTTTTGTTTATTATCAAAAAAGATTTGTTTTTCAAGTTCAAAGGGTTTTAAATAAATTAAATAAAACAAATTTTTAAGAAAAATGCAAATAGTAAAAGGCCTAGAAAAATGAATTTTCGATGTTTGCAAAAAATCCTTCTTGTAATTGATTTATTTTTGCATGCAAAAATACGAAGCAAAAGCTGCTCAATGATATTGCTGTTCGTGCTATTTTTATAAATGAAAATATGCTTCTTCTCGGACCATGCAACGTCTTAATAAAAAACTCGTCCTCCTAGGGTCGCACAAAATTTTAGTATTGGTTAGAATTTACCTTTTGATCAGCCTAAAATTTTCTGGACGAACTGGCGTATTTTATATGCAATTTTGCTGCAAAATTGGAATCGTATTAGCTTTCCGATTTTCAACTGATTCCCGTTCCAACTCATAAAAATGAAGAGTGGAGTAGGGAAATCTTTTAAGAGGTATTTTTGACGAACAGTTAAACCGATTTGCTAGCACGTACAGACAATAATCCAACCAATTTTTTATGACTTATATCGTATAATTTGAGTAAAATTATAATATTCAAGAATACAAAGTTGGTAACAGAATTTGTAAAAAAAAGTGGATCAAACATATTTGGTAAAGATTTCAATTATTTCAATGTTTTAATCGAATCAAAAAAGTCGGATGATTACGATGATCATATCGATGAGTTCAACAAAGCTGCTAAATCGTTCAAGAAAGAGGTGAAGGAATTAATTATTTTATTCACCTAGAAATTTAAACATTTTGTCAACAAAATATTTTCATAACAAAACTATACTGATCCAAATGCTTTTAGTAGCTTGTGAAATTATTATCACTTCTTTTTGTGATAATTTTTTCGAGTGTTTTTTGAGTATTTTGAGTAAATGAAATTCATTTCTAGGTAAAATTTGTATTTATCGACACAGATATTGAAGAAAATTGGCAAGTAATTGAATATTTGGGAATCATCGCTGAAGAAATTCCAACTATATTATTTATTAAAATCCAGAATGGACTGATAAAATATAAATTCAGTTGGAATGAGGTAGAGCAGATTTATAAAGATTCTTAAAATAATTTGAAATTGCAAAACCAAACTTTATTCTTATTCCCACTGGAAACTGGAAGTTAATATTTCACCAAACATATAAAACACCCTTCACTTCTTATCTAATCTTTAGTAATCAGTTAATTCAAAGATTTTTAATTGTTTTTATTATTCTCGCATAATTTTTTTAGATTACAAAAGCCAATATTGTTTCATTTACTGAAAGTTGCCTTAATGGAAATGAAATAGCATTTTTGAAAACTGAAGAGATAGCAGATGATTGGGATCGAAAGCCATTAAAAATTTTAGTTGGCAAAAATTTTGAAAATGTCGTTTTCGATAAAATGAAGACATCATTCGTCTTCTTTTGTAAGTTTTTTAAACTATGTCCCCGTATGAAAATTTGCTAAAAAAATTTAATTATAAAATGCATGAGAAACAACTGGAAATTATAAGATTTTTGAGCTATATTGAAGCTTCAACTTATAGATGCACCGTGGTGCTCGGCATGTCAAGCTGTAATGGCAGAAATTGAAAAACTTGCTGAATTCTACCACAGTAACGATGAAATAATGATTGCTAAAATCGATTCAACAGAGAATGAAGTACATGGGCTGCCAATTTTCGACGTGCCTACGATTGCACTTTTTGTTCGAGGAAGTCGAAAGGTTAATATCGGAATTCCAAATCAGTTGCTAAAATAGAAAAGTCAAGCAATGGTTCAAATGATGTGGCATATTAGATATAGAATTTTCCTGCCAAAATTTTTTTTTTATACATAAGAATTTTAAATTAATGGAAAATTTTCAGCCAATTTACTACACAGAAGATGAAAGGACCGCTAAAAAATTTTCTGAATTCATTATCTCAAATACCAAAGCAAATAATAAGAAAAAGATTGAGGAGAAATCGAACAAAGAAAAACTAATTTTTAGCGAAGATAAAATTACAAAAGATGATGCTAAAACTAAGTTATCTACGGACAATGACAAAACGAAAACAACAAGTAAGAAGAAATCGAACGAAGAAATGGATAGAAAAAAATCGGAAGAAAAGAGAGAAGATGAAGAAAAAATGAAAGATACCAGCAAAACGACAAAGGATTCCGGTAAATCCTCAAAGAAGCCTGGCAAAAGCAAGAAGCTTTCCAGCTGCTCGAAAAGCAAAAAAGATGAATTATAATCACCCATCGGTGACATCTGCATAAATTTAATTTAATTCTAAGGCCCATTTGTTTCATAATTTTAATTTTATTATTTTAATTTCGATTTTGTTTAATATCTTTATTCTTTATTTATCAAGTTTTTTATCGGTAAATCGGTGAAATTTTGGTTATAGAAAAAAACGAGCAAAATTTATCGGGAAAGAATACCTTACATGAAATACTTTATGAACCCGATTCAGTGAAATAAGGAAGATACAAAAACAATATCAAATAAGAAAATTTAATACAAACATGAATTTATATGATAAATAATGGTAAGGGAATGGTTTTGAAAAGATTTTAGATCCGCTATTTCGATGAATTCGGTCTAATTTTATTATTTATAATTTTGGCTGGCAGTTATTATTGAAATTATCTGGAATAAATTTATTCAGTTGGATCCTAACTTTCATTCATAACTCGCAATTCCGTTACGAAAAAAGTATTGCAAAGAATCAAACCGGAACATAAATGGCGATATTTCTACCGTAAGAAATCCCAACTTCTAACTACCAAAAGTGATATTTAATAATTTATCCGTAACATGGAAGATTATTGCAAAAGGTTTCTGGATTGTTTCTCCTTTAACTCTCAAGACTATCCTTGAATCCCTCTTATCCCAAATTTTCAAGTGTTATACAATGTAATACAATGTAATATGTAATTTTAAAAATTGCAAAAAATAAAATATTTTTTAAAAAATTTTAAATGGTGGTAAACGATCATTGCAGCAAGTTCCCATAATAACAAAAACGCATAATATGCCTAATAAAAACGCTGACAAGCAACAGATTCCAATAAATACGAGAGATCCTTAAAATCAAAATAAACTGATATTTATTCATTTAATTTTAATTTCCATTTTTTTAAACATTCGATTACTATCATATTAATAAATAATATTTAAAATATTTCAGTAAAAAAGAAGTTAGAGAAAAAAAATTAGGAAAAAGAATACTTGAATGGCCATAAATTTGCCCATAAAGTTCTAAAATTGAAAGGAAATAAAAAGGAAAATAATTTATCTTTTACCTAATTTTAAGGGAATCCTGCCTGCTTCATAATTCTCATTAGCAAGCAAATCAAAACACGTTTGATATTCAGAACATTTTAACATGCGCCATCGTGAACCTCTCATATCTGTCCATTCTACGAGTTTCTCTAAAATTTTAAAACAAATAAGGCAAAGAGTTGTCGAATCAGAATGGATTGTTAGATTTATAAATGGATTGTTAGATTATATATATTGGCATAAAATATCGAGCATATGTTGAAACCTGCATCACAAGGTGGCACTGAGCATACTTGAGATTCATGCGACAAAGTGCCATTTGTTGGATATAAATTCGCCACTCTCCGCCATCTAGTTCTTATTCCGTAGCCACAAGTAGAACTGCAGCTAGACCAATCTTCCCAGTTTAACCATTCTTGTATTTTATTTTTAGATTTTCGCAAACTTGCTTTAAGAAAACTGCCATTCGGCACATTTGCTTCACATCTTGCTTGATAGCGCGCAGTTAAACCAGCTTCTGTAGTGAGCCAGTTTGTCCAATCGCCGTAAATTCGGATTTCTATTCAGAAAATTTTCTCAGTCAATTCTATCAATTTATTTAGTGCCAAATTATTTTCTATGACAAATTTTTATTAATTCTTTTTTTGAAAATTTTTTGCAAAACTTTGAATCATCTCAATCTCAACCTCTGCAAGGATTGACATTGCACATTTGATACTGACGAACGTGCGTTGTTTGATTGAAACAATGGGATGAAAAACACCGCCGACTACGACTCGTAAATCCTCCATTACATGGGCTTGAACACTGATTCCATTCCGTCCATTGTGTGTGTTGGAACAGAGTGAATTTCCTAAGTGAATTTGGCTAAATGGTAAATTAGGCGAGGATTTGCGAGTTAAAAAGATTCCAAACAAAAAAAATTCGAAATAATATATAATATATTGATTGTAATTTGACCTATTAGAAATTTAGATCTACTTTCATAAACGTATAATCAAATGGAACTATTGATATAGTATTCTATAGGGTCATAAAATATTCGTTACAAACTTTTTCGCAAGAGCAAGCCTTTTAACCATATGGTTTGGGCCAATCAGTATGCGTTTTGATTCCCTTTTCGAATAAACTGAAAATTCTGAAAATTTTCGAGCATCTTTAGAGTAACTAATGGATTTTTGGAATTTCAATTTTTGACGAAAGTTTTTTTAATGGAAAATATGATTTTTCATAGTTTGAGGTTTTGGTTGATATTTTATCCAACCAATTATAACAGAGTTAGAGGGAGATAGAATGGTTCAGTGGGTTGTTGCTCAGTTCGAAGTGCCGGTGCTGAGGTTCTATTCCCCGCAGGAGTAAACCTGTCCAAAAGTCCTGGTGATGCGGGTGACACACCTGTACTTTTATCGCCAAGAGATACCTCCTTGGCATATTTGTCTAGTGCGACAAACCAGTGGAGTTTAACCAGTAATGGTGAGCAATCTTGAAAAAAAAATAATCATAATAAAGTATTGAAAAGTTTCTCTATGGGACAAAATGGGCGAATGGACAATGGTTCAGAATATTCCTAAGAGATTATAGTTTGCTGCTCCTTCAGGAGTAAAGCGTTTATTTTTCGTTAAGTTCAAACCTTCAGAAATTCGTTGAATTCCTTCGAGATTCTCTTTGCTTCTTTCGATTATAAATGCCATTTCAGTGAATAACAGTAAACTCTCAAATTATTCTAGTTTTTTTTTTTAAAATCCTTTCTCATTTTGATTAAAATTCATTTCATTTCATTTTGATTTCATTTTGATTTTGCTATATTTTTAAAAATGGCAAATGTCGCCTTTTATTAAAAAATAATTATTGATGAAAGAGAAGGTGACAAAAAATATTATGCAAAGGAGGAATAAGTAAAAGGTTATGAGAAGAGGAGAGGTAAAAAAGAAATAGGAAAAAAAGAAAGAGATAGAAAAAAACATAATACTTCTGAACAAGTACCAAATGCTGACCAAATAACCACCTACTCCTTCCTTTCCCAAGTTTTTGCATTTTTAAATTTTATATGACTCTTAAAATTTTAAATTTTAGAATTTTTGCAATGATTCTGAATTTATATTTTTGCTATTCTGTCATGTTAAATGCGAAATTTCTTTGCCTTTTTTGCGAATCGAACTTGTCTAACTGATCGCAGTTTGAAGGGAATCGCTGCTCCCGTTAGCTTTATTGTCACATTTTTAACCGTTGCAGAAAACTGAAATAACTGTCCATCAGATGAAGTCGCCAAAATATTAAGCTGTTCGCCACTGTTTTCCTCTATATCCACGCATATGATCCTAAATTTATGGATAGAACTAGATTATCCAAGCAAAATATTAGTTTCATCACCAAATTGTTCAAAAACCATCAGAGAGAAATACCCAAATCTCCAGCATAATATCGATTGGACTTAAAGTAGCTAAATTACTCTCTTGTGGAGTGAGGGGACAAATTATGGTGTTGAATTGATAATTTAAGCAATATATTTAAAGTTGCGCTAAATAAAATCGAGCAATCTGTAATATGTTCAAACAAGCCTTGAAGGTGAATCAAGAACGATGGATTGTTTCGATTCAATTATTTGCTGTGTAGCCGTAATAGATGCCTTCGTATCAACCAATTTTTTTATGATTCGTGTTTCGCCAAGGATTTCATCAATTTCGCTCAATTCATTTGCCGAAGATTGTTCAATGCGTGCCATATCGTAAATGCATAAAGCTGAAGAATTGTTGTCTTGAAATGCTGCAACTAAAATTCCATTAAAAGTAACCGCAGCTGTCATTAATGGGAATTTCTTTCCATCTTCATTTGTGCATCGGATAGACATTTTCATAAAATTAAAATTTTCATAAGGTTGCCAACATTTAAGATTTTCTATACAAATTCGACCGATCCTCGCCTGAAACGGTTGCAATTAGTGTGGCAGTATAAGAAATTTCTATTAACCAATGGAAAAATAGTCACTTAAAAGACAAATCCAATTTGTTTGATAAGAAAAGAAAGGAAATATGTATATCTAATCTATTTGGGTAATAGTTGGGCAACATACATCTTTCTGGCCATTTTGAACATCTTCATTAAAAAGGATATAAACGGAATTTTTCCAAGAAAACATCGCTACAAAAGTTGGTGCTGAAATCGCAAAAATCCGGTCAGTTTATATTTTTCATGAAATAGATGGATAAAATGAATGAGGAATTCTGGAAAAATAAGAAAAAACTTGAATAAAATGCAAAATGACGAGAAATGAATTTTCCGAAATGTCTTGAATAATTTTAAAGAAGAATAATTTCAACTTTGCCTATTTTCACTGAAATGGTTTTGGTCCTTGGAGCATGCTACCATTCTGTCTAATATATTACAAGGTTTCTCTGAACCTGTACAAATTAATACAAAATAATAAATATAAACCGTCCGAGGAAAGAATACAGAGGAAGAAGAAGTTGTATTAAATGACTTATCAGATTTTAATGAGCTTACTGTTAAAATTAATCTTAATCTTTTCCATTGGTATCGATATTCTACACTGATTAGACAATGTGGCGATGATCAAATTCTTTTTGCAGTGTATGTCGACAGATGTAGCGGCAATAATAGTCTCATTAAGGCGAAAATTTATTGCCGTACAATTACGATTCATTGATATTATACCGAAACCGTTAATTGTCTTTGAGCAATCCACATTAATGTTAGCTTTCTTTAAATTTCAGGGTTATAAATGGTTTGGAACTAAAAATAAGATGAAAAAAGATTCACTGAAAGATTGCAATGAGTTTCGTGTTCAACAGATTAAATTCATCTTTATCTTGTGAATTATTTTTGATGACAGAAATCTGTTAAAATTGATCATTATGAGCGAAAGATAAGAAGGATTATTATTTTAAATAATCTTATAAGTTTTCTAGAGATTTTACATCCGTAATTTGACAATTTAATAATTTGGACACTTTGCTGCGTTCATTCTTGAAAAGCTTTTCAAGAATTTTAAATTTATAAAATCACAAAAAATTTTAAAATAAATTACGATTAAAGTTCACTACTGAAAAGTGAATTTTAGCACACGCAATAAATAAAAGTAAAATAAAAGTAAAATTTAAAAGTAAAAAGTAAAGTAAAATTTTAAAATACCGCAGATATTCTGGCTTAAATTTGTTACCAAAATGGTTATTAAAATCGTTAAATAATAAAATACGAATTTAATTTTTATCACATAAGATACTTCTCTGATCCAACACATTGGCGTCAATGCATTTGTACCACAGACCATAATGCAATTTTCATTGTAATTAGTTATGCTCGTGATGTAATTCTGACATTCAGACTAAAATAAATAATTGTGCAGAGGGCGAATAAATGAAGCATAAAGCCGGAACAACAGTTCATACAATATTTAACTATTTTAAACTGTAACCGTAGCCCTGGTTGAACGATAATGCCAAGACGCTCCATTTACGATTTTATAATAATAGCAGAGGCAATTGCAAGATTTTGAAACAATTTTTGAAAATAATATACTAGTTTCTTAGAAAGAATCCTCGAAGTATATTTTTTCCTAATTTTGCTTACAAACAACCTCAGTAAATCCTTTATGATTGCAGTTGGTGATTGCTGCCGAGGTGCTTCTTATTACACTTGTCGAGGTTTCCAGAAGCGTCGCCGAAGAGAACGCAGTTATACGATTTCTTAATCGCAATTAATTGATCAAATTGCTAGTTTAATCAATCAATTAAATTATTCAGTTAAAATTGATAATTAATTAATTAATTATAGCCATTTTTAGTTGATGTTAATCAAATGTTTTCCCTCCATTTATTAAATTTTTATCTTCAAAAAATTAATCAAATTAATGCAATGAAATTTTGCTATCTATCAAAAAATAAATAGAGATTTGTAAGAAAACAACAAACATTGAACCAACAAAAAAGACGCCATTTTGCTGATAAAATGATTGAAATCGATCTCCATGCTGAGGAAATATGAAATGTATTGCTGAAGCCAAATTGAAGCAATAGCGATGTATAATCACTATTAATAGAAAATATAAACGATAAGCATATTTGCAGATCATTTTAAAGACCTTTTTGCAATGAATTCGTAAGCAATCGTAATTTTGATACCATCTTTTATAACAGATGGTTGATGCGACAAATGGCATAGTTATTTTAGGAAAGATTGTTTCAGTATTATTGAAAATTTTATTCCACTTTTTGAATTTTTCTTAGCAATCATTGCCAATTTTCCAATTAACATCTCTTAGAGACGAATATTCTAAGGTGCAGTTGGTCTCTGGCTGCCATTAGCTGTTCGATTCCACATCAACAAGTGAAAGGACTCAGTAGATGGCGGAGGTGGCCACACCACAGCTGGTGTGTGCCATTACGAGAAAGCGCAAAATCAATTATTTCAAATATTATTCAAAAGAAATAAACTTGGGAAGTTTATCGATTCTGAGATTTCTCTTGAAAAATGAAGTCATGAAATTTAAGACAAAAGGAAAATTATGCATGATAGTGGCTTAATCTGCCATAAATATTGGAAAAAAGTCGAATATAAATAAGCTACTTTTCAAATTTTATGAAATGCTTCAGCTTTAATATTTTTTCCCCACTGAAAGTTGTTGAAAATTTAAGAATTTCGAAAATTTTTCTTTCATGACGAACCCGTCCGTAAAAAAAAAAATCGCCAAAAAAATCACATTAGTCTATATTTTACTGTCACTGTACTCGATATTCATCTTTTTTGCAAATCTTATCTTAAGAATAGAGGTGAACTTTATTGCGTGATATAGCTAGAAGTTACCTAATACCTAACTGTTTAGGTACAATAGTTTTGGTAGAAATTTATCAAATTCAACCTATGTCTTCTGTCTTTACTAGTTTAAGCTTTTTTCACTCTTCAGTTATAAAATTTTCGCATAATTTGCGAATATTTCTGTATTTTCAGCTATTTAAAATAAATTCCCCAAATTTCCGATGAATAACCTCGTTTTTTTCGCTAAAAAAACTCCAAAAATTTTTCTTTGCGCAAGTAGAATATTTATTTATTTAAATTTACATATTAATACAAATATGGTAAATATAAATTTTTTCCACCATTCGCAGGGCTCTTCTCTTCACTTTATCCTAAAATTTAAAAGAATAAAATAATAAGGAATAAAATCATTTGGATTTTCAGTCTAATTATTTGAGAAAGTTTTGAAGACAACTTAGACGAATTATGATTCGCAGCTGTGTTGGTGATGAAAGTCGAATTATTTGTTGCCTTCGAGGAGATACACTTCTTTCATGAAATGCCTTTCCGGAACGACCAGCTGATCGTTTCGTTGATTTTTGCGCAATATGTCCATAATCCTTTGTATCTCTATAAACCGAATCACAGAAATAAAAATTTCATTAATTTGATAAATTACCTCTTTCAGTATTATAAAATAATTAAATTGAAAACGAACACGAAATCCAGTGGAAGAAATCGTCCTTGACTATCTCGCGGTCTTGTTTGAGCAAATAGTGATAGCGACCTAGATCGGTTGGAACTTCGAGATCTTAAGCGCCGTGGCTGTTTACGTGCTTGCCCTCGTGAAGATCTCATCGATGCCAGCGAGGACCTCGAACGACTAGCTCTAGCTCTCCTTGCAAATGCGAAGCGACGGTGACAAGGCATTATTAACAAGCTGGTTAAAACGGTTAAGATTAATAATGCAAAAAATTGAAAATAAAATTTTTCAATGCACTTATATATTGTCCATTCAATTTACATATTACAAATTTGCATGAACAAAATGAAAAATTAATCAATTTCTTTAAAAAACGACCGACAGGTTCGCATAAAACAAAATAATAAAATTTTGAGGATTTCAAATGAATAATTTAAGTTGAAAATATAATCAACCGATGCGCAGAGATTCAAAAATAAAAATGCTAAATAAGGTACCACAAAAATTAATAATGAGTGGATCTATACAATGAATACCCAGTGAATGAATGAAAAGGGAAGGATGGCCGAGTAGTGACCACCATGTTGTACGACAAAAGATGCCATTTATGTGTCGACAGGCATGATCCAGTCTTAAAAAAAACAAGATGAAACAAGATGACTGGCGAACCTATACTGCTAGTGCAATGCAGCTCGTTGGCAAAAATTTCTGATGGCCACTTAACAGCTAGCAAAACCAGAAATAGCCGACGCTAACCTTTTTTTTTAATTTTTCTAATTTTTTTAATTTTTATTATTTTTTAATTATTTTAATTGGACAAATGATAACGATTTTGCAAAAATAATTTCGAAATATTTTCTTTGAATTATTAAATAACCATTTCAAAGCCTAAGATTTGGTGGAAATTTTTTTATTAGATTTCTTTTTTTCGTTTTTCGATTTTTAAGTTATTTCATTGTAATTTTACAAGTTATTTTACATTTGGTGGTACTGCTGTGATACTGTGATAAGGTTTGCAAAATTTTATTCGTTCACAAGGAAAATTACATAAATATTTTTTGTGATGTGATAGAAAATTAAATGTTTATTGTGCTAAATCAGTTGCAGTGAATTACTGTCGCATTATTCTGAAATTAAAGGAAAATTTTCTGAACATCTGAAAATATTTTAATATTTTAGTAGGTTAGTTGCTAGAATTTCTTTTTTTTTCTATTTTAAAACTTTACTATAGATTTTTAAAGAACACATCTGTGAATATTGACTTTAATAGTTCTGTTTTGTCAACATCTAACTAAATGCATTCTTCAAGCATTAATGCTTCTCATACCTTCAGAATGATTTTGATTTCCTCGTACGACTCGATCTTTTCGATTTCCGTTCCCTGAGTCCGGAATCCCTTATATTTCTAAAAAATTACGAGTTTATAATGACAATTGACCATTTAGGCTATTCAATGGGGTTTTTCTCTCTCTAGAAAAAGTGAAAAATAATCGAATATTTGGAACCATATAATAGTGAATTATAGGACATATAAGTTGTTTGAAGCAGACCCAAGACCCAGTGGAAGAAATCGACCACGACTATCTCGCGGTCTTGTCTTGGCAAACATTGATTTAGATCGACTGAATCCGCCAGGTGATTTTCTTGTGCGCCGTTTACATGGTTGACTCAGAGAAGATGCTGAAGAAAACGTTGATGAAGACCTTAAATAAAGATGTTGGACATCTAATCCTCCTTGTATTTGCGGAACGTCGGCGACCAGCCATTTATTATTATTCAACTATTAAAGGAAAAGGATGAATTATTTCGCGCAAAATTATAACTGAAATTCTTGAAACTTTTTGACGCTTTTATACTTTCTAAAAAATTTGTATATTATAAAATGGCATTAAGTTAATTTTGATTGAAAATGAACCGACAGGCAGCCGCTAAATAAAATTGCTAAAAAAATTTTATGAAAATCATGCAACCAATAATTTAATTTGAAACGGAATAAACCAGAAGATACAATAAGGAAACAAAAAACAAATGCAGTAGAAATGAGAATGCTCGTTGATGCTAGGTATTTCCTGCAGTTTTATTTTCTTTCTCCTATTGCTTTCATTTCTCGCTTCTTCGTTCTTCCTCACTCTTATAAGGCTTTCTGCTAATCGTGCTATTAAAAATAAATAAAATTCTACATAAAATATTATATCACACAAGACCAGCCTCGATAGAGTGATGGCTCAGTGAATTGGATTTTGCTCATTTTGGAATGGCAATGCAGCGGTTATACTCCTAGCCGGTGCAAACCTGTCTGTTCAAAAATACGAGTGAGAATCTCTGTCTACAATCACATCGCTTTTCTGATCATATGAAGCTAATATGATCGAAGAGACCAGTTTGGCCTCTGTTTAAACAGTAAAATGTTATCACAAAGAGTTTTGGCAAATATAATGTCCATTATAATGCTTGGCCTTATAAATTTTATTTCGTCTTCAGATACAATTTATTACACTGGTTAGTAAAGTGATTATCAATTGTCTTATTTTCTTTCGTCTTCATTGTACTTTATTTCTTCCTTTTTATCCTGAAAATAATATTAATAAAATAATACAAAATAATATTGGAATTTTTGAAAGGATTTTTATAAGATTTAATGACGTAGGAGAATAACCCTTTTTTTTCTCCTAAAAGATATGAATCGCCTATATAATAAATTCTATAAATTCCTTTTAATGATTTTTCAGAAGATTAGCAAAAATCTTAAATTTGGTAAAATTACAGAGATCTATCGTGATTTCGAGTCGTTTTGTTGATGAACGCGGCATTTCTCTTCCGCGCATTCGTCGAGAAGACATGTCTGTCACACGAAGTGATCCTCTAGAACGACTTTTCGATCTGCCTGACCTTCTTGATCGACCTGGTTCACTTAGTATTTGTGCTCTATCTTTGGGTTCTTTTATCCCTCTGAAAATTTTCCTCGCTTAATCTCGCTGCAATTTAAGAAAATATAGAATAAAGAAAAATATTTTATAGACTATAGTATGGTGTGATTTGTTAGAGCAAAACGAACGCAGAATCCAGTGGAAGAAATCGACCGAGACTATCGCGTGGCCTTGTCCGGGCAAACAGCGATCTGGATCGGCTGAATCTCCGAGTAGATTTTCTTCGTCGCTGTTGGCGCCGAGATAATGTTGATTCCGAAGGTGATCTCGACCTTGATCTTGAACTTCTTCCATTTAAGGAATATCGACGGCGAGCCATTATTATAAAAGAAATAAAAGAATTAACGCAAAGACTATTAATTTATAAAATTTCAACTAAAATTCTTGAAATTTTTCGGCCTTTTTATACTTTTTAAAAAATTTGCATATTGCGAAATGGCTTGAAATTAATTTAGCGTAAAAATAAACCGACAACCACAAAATAAATTTAATTTAATAAAAATCGAAATGGAATGAAATATTTAAATTTTAGATGAAATCAGACCAATTAGAGCATTTAAAAATGAAAAAAATGAAATTTTATAAAAATCTATAATTGCTAAATTTTGGCAATTAACTAACAGTTGCGAATGGTTGTTAGATTTCAAAAGTTAAAAAATTCAATAAAAAATCAATTAAAAAAGGATTGTCGGACCAACACCAAATTATAATTATCGTACTACAGTGTAAGAGAATTCAGCTTTTCAGTGAAACATTGTTAGCATTAGAGCTTCTTCAGGAAATACTGAAATTTTGAAGTGCAGAGATTTCCAAATGTAAAATGGTACTGCCTATGGTACTCCTAGAATTTTTATAAATGCTTTTTTCCAATTCTTTTTTATTGGTTCGCTCCACTGATCATTTGGATAAGAACATTTTGACAGATAGTTATCACTCGCGAACAGAAGTCATAGCCTCATGCGACTTGTTTTCTAATGAAAAATTTACCATATTTTAATGTGAATTGCAATCAAAGAATAAAAGTCTGGATTTAAGTGCATTAAAACAAAACTTAGTAAATTTAAGCTTAATAAATTAGCTTAAGCTTGAAATCGATCTCCATGCTAACGAAATATTAAATATATTATTGATGGAGCCAAATTGAAAAAATAGCAATTTATGATTATTATTATTAGAAAATTAACCATATTTGTGGATCATTTTAAGGAATCCAATCGTCTTTTTGATCGCATCATCAGATGTTTGATACCACACTGTTTGAATTTTTCATAGCAACCAGTGTTAATTTCTGGATAAACATTAGTAGAACAGTCAGTCTCTTGGTCTTTTTGTGTGGCCGTGTGTTGAGTGACTCTTTGCCGAAGTGGAACTGAGAAAGGATTCTAACTCTAATAGTTAATGGAGACAAAGTGCTTTTGTGGGCTTTCATGGGAAGATCATTCAAAAGCTGAACAAATACTTTTAAAATGTCTTTAATTAGAAGTATGCAAATTAGCAAATTAGCTTTACCACATTTTCCTTAGTGTTGAAAATTTTTTATCCATAAATTGCCTAAAGTAAAAGAACGATTATATATATGCATAAAATTAGCCAAAATATATAATATTAAAATATTAATTTTCGGTTTATTCATCGAATAATATATGAAGGAATTCAGAAAAATTTGCAACCTACTGTTACGTGTTTCATTGACTTTGCGGTCTTTGATTGAGGTGTCCATTAAGGATGCGTCCTTTCCCCTACAATATTCATCTATGAAATAGACTGGGTAATGGACACCGCTTGTCGGCATTCAAGGGATGTACAAATTAATCCAGAGCATCGTATCACAGATCTTGAATACGCTGATGATGTAGTCTTTTTTGCTGACCGTTATAACGAAATACAAGTAATATTAAATAACGTGTCAGAAACTGCAGCAAGAACAGGACTCAGAGTCAATGTATACAAAACGAAAATCTTTTCGTCTTATGTACAAAAAAAAAAGCTGATAAAATGCCTCTTTTTGTAAATTCATTGCCGGTTGAGGAAGTGCCTGATTTCAAATACCTTGGGTCCACTCTAATACCAAATGGCCAGGCAAAAGACGATATTATAGTTCGGATCATGACAGCTAGAAATGCGTTTTTCCGGTTGACGAAACCTTTCTAGAGTCATCATGAAATTACCATTAAAACAAAAGTCCGCATCTATATAGCCGTGACTCATTCGATCTTGTTATATGGCAGCCAATGAGAGTGGAAGATATTAAGAAGCTATTTACCTTTGACCACTCTTGTCTAAGGTACATTTTACGGGTTCCTCGAGCGGATAAAATATCATAGGATCGCATCCATCTTCCACTCTCATATTACTTCAAATATCACTTGCATTAATAATGCTATCACACCTTCGCCTTCGGTGGCTAAGGCACGTATTCTCCGTCGTCCACCACAGAAGTTGTCGCATATTTCGTTACTTGTTAAACCATGTGATGGATGGTGCCAAAAGCGAGATGGGCCAATCAGAACCTGGATTTATACCGTCAGGAAAGATTTTGAACGTATAGGTGGACCAGCAATATATGGACTTAGTCGATGGAAAAATGAATGGCTTCTATTACTGTCGACGATGGCATTAAACAGCGCAGGAGCGCAGCGCCTAGAAGCGTCTTATCCTTGTAGCCGTGGAGCCAGTCTAACCAGTTATGGTGAGAGCTGTTAAAAGAAGAAAAAATTCAGAAAAAAATGATATTGATTGGATTTTTGTTGATTTTAGAAACCAAAATGAATGCAATAAAATAAAAATAAATTAGAAATTCTAAATAAAATAAGACTATTATGTAATAGATTTCCCCATCATCTTTATCCACTATTCGTTCATTTATTTTTAAAAAGCAAAAAAATAAAACTCATTCCAAAATTTTGTTCCATCTTATCTGATACTTCTTTTTTGCATTTCTCATTCCTTCTTCAAGATTTATTTCTGAAAAACTTTCTCTTTCTTTTCTATGTCTCCTCGTTCATTTCTGCACTATTTCTTCGTCTTTTTTTTGCTTTAGCATAATTGTCGCCTTCTTCTGCATGCTGTTTCTGCAAAAACGTTTTGATTTTCAGAGTACAATTATATGAAATTTATGATACGCCTAAATATATTATAAAAGCCTAGGAAGGAGGCAGTTAGCAATTTTCTATGCTTCGGGTTTTTAAAACCGATTTAATCATGGCCCATCTATAAGATATTGGCTCGCAAATCTTGTTTCTAATCTATTTTTCGGCCTTTGAGTGGAACGCATTCAAATGGAGATTTCGAAAAGTCGACAATAAATCTTTAAAAAAAGGAAACTGCCTGGAAAACTTCCTCAGGAAGCAGAAATTCGCTAAAATTATATCAATAAAATTTCGTCCATTCTGCGTTTATTTTAGCTCTCTTGGATGTATAATTAATATCAATCAGATAAGATTTTACTCGAATCTTTATTTTTGCCTTTCTTTACCGTACGCCATGCTAATTTACTCTCAAAAGCCGTAAAGCCGTTATCAAACAAGACGAAGCCAATTTCTCACTTTTTCGCTGTGTTAATCTACCAGCGGTGCATTTCCAAATCGATTCGATACTGTTGTAAAATAATTTCTTTTCGAGAAAAAATCGCTATTTTTCTTTTATGTTTTCTCAGTGTGATGCCTAAAACAATTAAGAAATATGTTTGTGCCAAGTCCTTTTCCATTGTTGGCACTAAAGCCTTTTAACGTTTACGAAATGTGGCCGATTTTTGATTCTGAATCATTATTTTCGTAGAAAATGGTCTATTTTACGAATTTTTTTCAGTGATTTGCTGAATTAGCGATAGGTGCCATCGAAAGTTCCAAATTTCCAGCCTGTAAGCTCCCCTATAAGCCTATTTTTGTTAAATTTACATATTCAATTTGTGATTTGCCAAATATGCGCAAAAAAGGTCACATGGTTAGGATTTTTTGTGATTTAGCTGTAAAAGCGGTACATTTCTTAGTTATCTAAGTTTTTGCATAAAATTTTAGATTAAATTTTAAATTTTTTCTCAGAAATTCATCGAAATTCATCTCCTTCAAATCGTCAAAGAAACGAATGTTTATAATTAAAGGCATCGATATCGTAAGTAAATCCACGACAGCAATCTTTTTTGTACAACTAAAGGGTATTTTATCCGTAAATTTCAAGCCAGTGAAAATATGCAGTAATTCTTATTCCTTGATAAATGCACTGAGGTCAACTTCTATCAGCCTCTAAGAATATTTTGATTTATCTCGGAAAAAGAGATTTTGCTCCAAAATAGCGAGAATGGAAAGATTAGTTGAAAAAATCAAATCTTTTTCGTGAGTTTTTCCCTTACCTTTTGCCATGTGGAAGTTTTTCCCCATCATAACTGAATTTTTTCCAGTTTAGAAACTGGTTTTTGGAAAAATGAACAACTCAATCAGTTTTCTTACTATTAATTTTTATGGGCAGATAGGCCTATATTTTATATATAAAATCATCTAGAAACAAGGAAATGCTTACACAAAAAGGCAACTTTTTGCGAGCATGCTGGAAGATAAGTGGTGCTTTTCGTATGCTATGTATATTCAAACAGATAATTATTTCTATTTCGTGATTATAAGAACTGTTGAGAAATTCGATCACTTATAGCATCCACGCGAGACGGCGAAGTGAAATCGAGAAGCTCTTTCTTTTTTCTCTTCGATTTTCACGAAGCAAAGTTATTTTTGCAAGAGCGATGGGAGTTACAAAATGCAATTGCACCAAGCAAAACTGCTGAATTTAGCCTTAATCATTGATTTTTGGACGTTTTATTTTTCACCGCGTATCTGTTTAATTCTCTTTTTCACCGTTTAAATCAAAATTCGAAGAAAGAATTATCACAATTTATTGTGAAATCTGCTTACTCATGAAGAGAGATGCTGGGATTAATGAATTGCTGCAAAATATTGAGAGGGTACCTCTTGGTGATTTTATTGGTAATTCGGTATTAAAAAAAGCATTCATAAAGAATTTTCATGGTTATTAAAGGTATCAGTCATGTTTATAAGACATATCAGCTTGAAATTAACAAGAATTAAACCTAAAATCTAAAATTCCTCTGTTAAATCAATTGAGAACTTTTAGAAACACCTTTTGCGCCATTCGAATTCGGTTCCTAAGATTGACAGTATCGAATTATATAATTTGGATTCACTAAGGATTAAATGAATTAAACAAGTTCTAATTTGCACTTACAAGATGATAATTGATTTCGTCGTTCTTAACTGCATGAAATTCTCTGATCCCTCGTTAAATTAAATTTAAATATAAATGCTGCTAGAAGCAACTGAGTGAGGATCCGGAAACCTACTTGAAGGCTTAAGATGATAATTTTTCAATTGTTGTATTAACTAGTGGAATAAACTGCGAGATAGTTTTTATCCCATTAGTACAATTTTTAACAAAAAATTGAACAAAATTATCCATAATATTATTCGGCTCAAACGTATCCTCCATTCGTTGGTTGATAATTCAATGGTTACACTTTCTTTTGCTCTTTTTTTTCATTAATATCGTTTGCTATTTGTATTAATAATTGTTTAACATTTATTTTTCTATTGGTATTTATTTTTAATGTTTGTTGCTAACATAAAGCGCACGGCTATTCCATCTTTTTTTTAAATAAATAAATCTGTTTTTTCATAAAATATTTTATGAATTTACATTATTTCCCTTTTCAGATTTCTTAATTTTTTTTTGAAAATTGCTATAGAAGTTTAAATAAGTAAATTTTATATGTAAAGAAATATCTTAAATAAATGAGAAATATTCTAAATAATAAAAATAAATAAGAAAAAAATGAAAATTCTGCAACCGAATTCGAGGGTTCACAAGAAATGTTGTTTTTATTGTAATAAAACGCTTCATTCTCGCTAAAAAATATTTGTTGTAGAATGGCATATTGGAGTGCAGACAATCACCTTAAAGCTTGTAACTACGACAAAACGGAAAAAAAAACGGAAAATGTAAGAATTAGAAATGTTGTAAGAGTTGGTACCAAATTTTTTGAGTACATTTCTTGTATTTGCGAAGGAAATTTCGAATAAAAAATACATTGGCCTAACTTTTGTGCCAAAGTTTCACGAAAAACCTTTGATTTTCGATTTAATTTCAATTGCCTTTAAAAAAATTATCAAATGATAAGGGGTACTGTGGTAAAAAATACGTGAAAACAAAAGATAAAGTCTGCTGCGAGGCACAAATTGCAGCGAAAATGGAGCTACTGTGGCTACTGAAAACAAGCATTGCCATTTGTATCAGAATCGATGCTACTTCTCTTTCAAGTATAATATCTTCAAATAGCGATAGTAGTTGAAAAACTTGCATGTGGGCTTATTTGCCGAATAAAATTATCATTGCCAACAAATAATTGCCCAGCTAAATAACTTTAATAATTTTACATACTTCTGAAATTTGTTTATAGAGAAAATCGAGAAAAATCAGTGATGCGTGGAATTTGCGGAAGCAGCGAAGTGATTTGCACGAAAAACCTCGAGTTATTCGTATGCCTTCTCAGTTTCAATGCATACTTCGTAACTTATTCTATAAATCTAATAAAATTTGGCTATTATCATAAATCTCAATCAAATTATTCTCAATCAAATTTTTCAATGAAAAATAGCTTACATAAATTGTTCTCAAAATATTTAATTGGTGGAAATTTTCAAATTTTATTAAAGAAAACGATGGAGATGTTTGTTTTAATGTTTCTTTCTGACTCTATTTTTTGATAATATTGCATTAAAGCTATTTATGTCGAAAGAATTTGGCTGTTGACTTGTCAGAAACAGTCTTCTATTCCCAAATAAACCTCTGGCGAAGAGGGCCCAGTAAATATAGCCAACCAAATCAGAAATGATGAGTGGTGTTAAAAGAGGAATAACTGAATGCATATTTGATCGCTCCATAGTGGATGGATTTAATGATAGGCTTCTGATAAGAAGAAGGAATCGGGTCCCTTTTGGTTCCTTATTTCCCTAAAAGAATTTCTTTTCCGCAGATTTAATTCCACCATAATCCCACTATAAAATCACATCTTGTTGCGATAATTACTCCGCTATGCCATTTCAGCCATTTAAATTTTACCCAGATATTCCCAAAAACTGCGAATAAATCTTTTAGATGGGCTATTGCCTCTAGATAATTCCATTTAAGATTACGATTATGTAGTTTCTCGTAGGGTTTTTTTTGAATCCAATTTACGGAAAACCCAATTTTCCTTCTATTTCATGAAAATATATCATTAAATAACACAATGGGGAAAGGTCTAATAGTCAGTTAAAGTTAATAAACCAGAAATGTTGAACTATTAGATTATTACTTAGCCCACAACTGCATAATGACTAATCATTCGCTTAAAGTACCCTCTATCATTTATATTAATACAATGTCAAATATCAGTTAAAATATGAACTAACTATGTTTATTTATTGGTTTTAAAGATTATTTAATCCTCCATCAGCGTCGTCAGACAAGTTAAAAAATATTAAAAAAGAAAAAAATATTTATGGATTATAAACAAATCGCTTCATTAAAACAACCTAATTTCTCCCGAATCGTTATAAAGTAAATGTAAATTTAAATCACTCTTAAACGATTTATGATCAGTGAAGAAGTTTGCAGAAAAGGAAGCGGAAAAGTCAAACCGTTTTTGGAAAAAAATGTTCGGTAAGTTATTTCGTCGGCGAATTAATCGAATTGCACCAATCGCCAGTCGGTAAATTTTTATTTTTTTAATATTTCAATATTCGACACAATCCGTCAAAACTATTATTTATAAAATCAATCAGAGGAAAATTAGAAAAAATTTACTTTGGTAAGCTAATAAGTTATTTGCACTTCTCGATAGGCATAAGTGGAAGAGCTATGTTGGACAATAAATGAAGCGATTTCGGTCTTTGTAGAGTTCACGAGCGTCATCTCGAGCTGGAGCCACTCTGTTGCTTATCGTCATGTCTTGTAAGGGAAGCTTCCACAGCTATCGCAGTTCTCGAAATTGCGTATGCGATCATCACAGTCACTCTCAGCTTCATTCAAATATATCGTGGTGGCGATTTTATGTAAGCATAGCAAAGTTTAGCCTGAAATTAAGGAAAATAAAAAATATAAACACTTGAATCTCCTTAATTTCCCCAAAAAATATACGAAAAATATAACAAATTTTTATTTTTATTATTATTTTTATTTTTTATTATTTATAATTTTTATTTTATTCATTTGGATCGTTTTAAAATATTTTATTTAAATTATTTTCATTATTTTCACTCTCTTTAAATCATTTAAATTATAAATTTTTGAAAATCAATTAGAATTAAAATCAGCTTTTTTCAACATTTTTCTTATAGTTTTATAAGGAAATTAAGGAGAAATTAAGGAGAAAGAAATTAGTTTTGAAATTAGTTTACTAAAAATAATATTAGCATTTTATTCACTTAAAAACGCCATCAAATTGAACCACAATAATTGCTTATTTTCCAGATTTTGGGCACCAATTAGCGGCAATCTTGATGCAATTATCAGCCATCAAATTTTTTTATACCCTCTACTGACATTCGACCTGGTAAGTAATAATATTTTCTTGTCGCCTAACATCCCTAAATCCATTTTATTCACTTTTATGCATTTTATGCAAACTTTTGCGATTGGCTTTTTTTGTTATGGTATCTAGCTTCCCATTTTTCAAATTTCCTGAAACTTTACTGAAGCGATATCCTCAAAAAAATACACTTTTCGGTTTAGTTGACTCCATCGCCTATTAGAATCTCTCTGAAAGTAAATTCACTTAGAATTGAACGACGATCTTACTTACTTTTAATGGCAGATTTATGAGACGGCAGCCGATTCCATAGTGAGCTATTCTCGGCCGAAGTACCAGTAATCCTACGCTCAAGATCCTTGGACGATTTAAGATTTAAGATCCGAATTACATAAAAATTCGTACCAAACACCGCTTTTTAAGATTTCGGTAACAATGGCAATTCTCCTTCTACGAGCATTGTCAACATACAACAAGAAACATATCCGAATTCATTACTATTTCGATTTCTTTGCGTTAGCATTTAATATTATCGGATTTCTAATCTATTTAGGCATTTTATTTCGAACAAAATCTCAGAGTTCGAAGGCCATTAATTTCTTTCTTTTTATTATATTTGCAACGCAAATCCCTTTCCAAATTTGGGCGATAACCGTCGTAAAAACTTGCTACGAATTTTTCATTCTCATTCATGTTCTCATTGAAATTGCTAAATAAATGGCCTACTGTCGCCACCATTATTGCGAGAGACAGTTCACCTCAACTATGATTCAACTTTCGACGCTGAATTTAAATTGATTGTTTCATTATCTCATGCAAAACCAATGCGATCAATTTTATTTTCTGAAAGATGAGACAAGAGAACTCTACTTAAAATAGCCTATGTGAACAATTAAAAACGACAGCCCTTTTGGATGCGTACTAAAACCACAGATGAAAATAACTACCACATCGTAGTGTAAAAATTTCCAAAATAATAATTTACAGACTCGACAATATTTATAATAAACATATCGTTATGCAATATAATATAATATACAATATAAATCGGAGAGAAAGAAAAAAAACAAGTAAAAATTTTTCCCATAATTTGATATAAATAATATAGCGAAATTACAATTATATAAATAATTATATATATATAATATAATATAAATTAGCGAGTATGCACCGACTGACTCGATTTAACTGTTACGTAAATGAATTCGTTAAATCAAAAGAGATCCGCATTTTACAAAATGATGAAAATTCAAAAACATTATAAGAAGAAACCTTTCGTAATAAAAAAAAAAAAACAATATAAAACTAAAATATAAACTTGAAAAAGAAACTTAAACTTATCAATTTAAGCACAAATTGTAAAATGCATACATATTTCAAATAAAATTTAAAAAAAACCAGGAAAAAAATAGAAACTTTAAGAAAACTGGGAAAATCATAAATGCACCGGGATTTTAAATAGATTTTCATAACCAGTACATAGAACTAAATAGAAAACTAAAAATAATAATAATAAAAGCAAAAATAATGAGGTCATAGATCCAACAAATAACATTATCCATTCAACATGACTAGAAGTATTACAAAAAACCAGAATTTTTTAAAATAAAAAAAAGGAAGAAAATAGATCTCATTACTGTTAACTGTCTTTATACAACTTTATGTTCATCAGCAGGCACATGTTCAAATTCATAATCACAATGTACGAATGCTCGCTCAACTTCAATAAGACTTTCAATATTTATTTGTAATGATTCGCTAATATCGTGTGCAACTTGTAATGTCATATTTCGATCCATCACGATATGTACTTCAACCAAAAAACGTGTTCCATAATGATAAACATAAACGGTGTCAATGTATTCAATACGTTTATCATGCTCCATACATATCTGTAAAAGCCCTTTATCATTTATCACTGTCGTATCAAAGAAACGAAAGAATAAAGATTATGAACGATGTGACAAATAAATATGAAAAAATAACCTTTACTATTCGGTTAATAAATTCAGGTTTTGCTGATTTACCAGAAAGCATCGCAAGATGTTCTTTCCCAGTTAAGAACCAAGTTGTAGCAATATAAATTGAGACAACTATTGCACCTATAGGATCGAGATATATCCAATAACGATCAGCAATCCATGCACAAAACTAAAAAAAAAAGCTAAAAATAACTGACAAATTAAAGAGATGTTAATAACTGTCATTGATCCCCAATTTTTTTCTCCAAAACGCATTATATTTCTTTAAAACCTCCATAATTCACCTTATCATCTAAATCATTTTTCCTAATTTGTGGCAACCAAGAACTGCTGCAGGATTTAATTAAGAGAAAATTAGAGGTGAGCGATATTAGTTATTTAAGTTATAAATGGATTATTGTAAGAGTGAAAGTGTAGTATGATTTTGGAGGGAACATTACGAAACATTTGTCGAACAGTTTCAACACAATAGCCTAAACCTGAAAGTAACCATTTTCTTTTTTAAGAACACACATATGCCTACACACTTACGCACATATATCAAGTAAATATTATACATATTTGATTTGATTATATATATTTGAAATTAAATTTTGAAATTTAGAAAAAATGAATTTCGATGAAATCAAATGGCCTCTGAACATACAATTGCAACAAAATTCGAAATGCAATCATTACGATGATCAAGACCCAAAACATTAATCGATGGATTATTATACCTGTAAGAGTAATTAATTAAAAGTTAAATGCAAAAAAATAATTTAAAAAAGAGAAATGAATAAACAAAATTCTTACCTCCTACAAAGCATCATCAAAGTAAATTTCATCAAAATAGTCATAATCATAATCGAGAGTGATATGATATCAACATGAGGATTAACAGAATTGCGCAATATCGATTCTACCGATTGAACAATCATTTGAATAGAAGCGACACCCATTATGACACTTACTATTATCTTTAAGAAATTTATATTCATTTACATTTAAATTGAAGCAAAAAAGTTAAATTTTTGTAGGAAGAAAAAAAATAAAAATGATGATAAGCAATAACAATTAAAAAATCACAATAAAATATCGAAAATAAATCGAATAAAGAACCAATTATGTTAAGAAAACAAAGAAAAGCAAAATACCAAAGCGATAGGTTCGAGTCGTGTACGACCTCTTGGATACATATATGGATCTCTTTTCTTGATCGCTCGTGCTGTTAACCATATTACTAAGCCAGATGTTATATCGACAGCCGAATCTAAGAGCGATGAAATAATCGACAATGATCCAGACAAATAAGCAGCAATCGCCTAAATTAGAGGAACAATTAGAATTAGAAAATTAGAAAATTAGAAAGATAAATTAGAAAATTAGAGGAACTAATAATTTTCAAAAAAAAATTAATAACATTCACCAGTAATTCTTATAGAAGTTATACTGATTTATAATAAAACTTAGAGGTGTTCAAAAGACTTATTACAACAATGATAAAATTCTTCTTTTTCTCTCTGCTCTTATTTCGAAATTTTGAAATTGCTCTATTTTTTGCTTAAAAAAATTAAATATAAAATAACGAAACAGAATGAAAAAATAATGCTATCAGTCATCAAAATTTATACAAATAGACCTTCACGACAACCAGTGATAAATTCACAATAAACGTAGCCAATGCCAACCATCGAGAACTCTTAGTTTTTTCCACTTCCTTAGAAATAGCACTGAAAGATTTGAATTAATTTGAATAAATATGAATTTTTAAAATATGACTAAAAACTTTTTTTAGTTGATGACCTGAAATTTTGAACTTAGAGATAAAAAAACAGGAGAAATGAACAATTCACAGAAATAAAAAAATCTTTGAACCTTTGATGACCACAGTCAACTATGTGATTATTACCATTGACAGAACTATTATTATCAGTGGTACTTTTAGTCCTTTCCGACGAAGAATCCATTAAAAATTGTCCCGAATCAAAGTCTTTTTCCGAAGAAATTGAATGTTGCTTTTGTCGACGTCGTTGTGACTCCTGGCTTAGAAATTTTATTTATTTATATAAAACAGAACTGGAAAATCAGTATTTGTGAAACTGCCTCCCTATAAAAAAATTTAAAAAAATTTAATTGTCAGAAAAGAAATATTTCGGAAAATATTGTTCAAAATGAAAAAGATAATTTGATGAATCAATCGGTTTTATAAGGCAAAAATTGTTTTATTTATAAGAAAAAAAACAAAAAACCTCAATAATTGTGCTGTCTTTTTTAAAATTTTCCATTAAATCCGATTGTTTCCTATAGAATTTGCTAATTTTTTTTTTCTTGCAAAATGCAGGTGAATTCATCGCAACCATCGATGAATTACTAACTTCTCGAATGAACTGTTCATTTTTTGTTTGATTTCTGCATTTCATCCTAAAAAAAGCTCATATAAACAAATTTGAAAAAAAAATTTTTAAGGATATTTTATTCAATATTAAATACCATTTTCATACATTTATTTGAACTGTTTAATAATTAAAACAATATTCAATAAATAAAATTAAACTGATAAAAAAGAAACATGATTTGATAAATTTCAGCTAAAAAAAAACCAATCCTTAATAATTAGCGTTATTTGGTAATTGTTGCTGAGTTCATCTTTGTTATTTGTTTTTTACAAAATATGTGAATTTTCGATTTACATGAAACGCTATTCAATCATTTGTGAAAAAACGACTAAAAATATCAAAAATGTATTGGAAATTGTCGAAAATATTTTTTAAAATTTTATTTAAAATTAAGTGATTAAACATTATTTTTAAAATTTAAAATTTAAATTATTTTATTTTCTTCTAAATATGATAATAGGTAATTTAATAGGTATTTTATAGGCTTTCTTTTCGCAAGAATCCTAACAAATTTTTTGAAAAAAAACTTAATGGTAATATTAATAATGATAATTAAAAGATAATCTGAATGACAAAGAGAAAAAAAAATTAATTAAACAAATAATAATAATGATATATTAAAAGCAAAAAACCATTATAATATGATATTTAATGGAAAAAATAATTCGCATATTTTAAATAAACAATAACAAAGAAAAAAACCCAATTTATATTACTGCATGCAAATGAATATCAAATAAAAAATAAATATATTAATCTATTTTCCTTAACGAATATCCTTATCTCTATAGCTCTTGCCATTGATAATCAGATAATTTTTACTTATTCTATTTATTCTATTTAACTAAGATAATGCAAAACTTAGCTAACAAAACAAATTTTTCAAATGAATTTAACAAAATCTCGATTTATCGATGATTAAACATTAAACATTTAAAGATAAAAACGAGAAAGCAAAATTTTTCTGATAAAAATTAATACTTTTATCAAACAACAAGTCGATGATTCCTTATCAAAAATCAACGAATTTTCCTTCCTTCTGGCTAGATATACTTATTTTAAAAATTTTATAATTTTATATATTTTTTATTAGATCTTTCAAAAAGCTCCGTCGATTTTTGTTGTGTCTAGCTTCGAAAGGATCGCACACTGCTCCGCACTGCTCGCTATGATCTCTCATTCCTTTCCATTCCATTGTAGGAATGATAGTTATGTTTTTTTTTGACTGATTTACATCAGAATTCACATGAAATACGTGATTTTTAATTTCTAGCACTTCATAAATTTAAACGGGAACAGTAAGAAGGAGACTAGCTCGTAATATGCAAAGAAGTTTTGGCAATATTCCTAACGAAAGGAAAATAGTTTGATAGAAAAAATGGTTCATCTGGAAATATGGATCTCATTTTGCCTCCAAGTTAAATAAATGAAATGGCAAATGCAAGTTCAAAAAGTTGGATAAGGCGGACTGAGATGCAAAGTCTTGGAAATGGGTATCTCTCGAATCTACTGAGAATCAGATGAGGACAAATTTATTGCCAATTCGACATTCATCTAGAACAAATTTTTATTTGTGACGAAAATGGATTGCATGCAGTAGGAAAAGATCGGCGCAAAAGTTGAATCTGCTCGATCCATGCCAAAACCCTCTAAATCCGACTAGAAAAAAACCATAGTCACTGTATGGCGATCTATTGAATAAAGCAGTGATTAGTGTGTAAAAGATTAGTGAGCAGATTTCGTACAGTATTTTTCGAAAGAAAGATGAAAATAGTCCACAAGAAATAACACAAAAGATCATTCTATATGATAACTTTAGACTGCACAATGCAAAGATTATTTTACAAAAATTTGCAGAACTGAATATCGAAATCCATCCTCATCCACCATATTTCCCCAGACTCCAACAGAATATTACTTTTTTTTTCCTTTCCTTCCCCAAATTTTTTAAGAATATTTTCGAAAAGAAAATCCTGAAATCACCTTCCAGAAGTTGAATGATTCGAGAAGTTCTGACTTCTAAGTAAATGGATTAGATATATTTCTATATTGTTATTTCTATGTTGTTAGCAAGAATTTGTTCATTTGTAAAAAAAAGTTTAATTTGAATAAAAATATTGAATTTAAAAAAAAAATATGGCTTACAAAATGAATGGAACAAAAACAATCGACGGAACTTATTGAAAAATCCATTATCTCTTATTTCTTAAAGGAAACAAGACAGCCGAGTGGCCATTCCTCAAGATTATCGTTCCAACGCCAAGTTAGACTTTACTTACAGCAGAAAATCCATTCAAAAAGCACTCAAGTGCTCAAATGCATTTTTATCGCAGTGATTCCTTGAGAAATATTTTTCATTCTAACAACTAATGGATCAAAAAGTAAACCTGACTATGAATGGTTGGCGCCAATTACTTATTCAATATTCTTCAATAAAATAAATAAAAATATCAAAAGAGGCATACTCTAAATCATGATAACCATCATCTGATTCACTTTCATTTTCATCTTTTCCTTCTTCGAGTAATGGTAGCATAAACTGCACTTGCAAATCGTCATAATCGTCAGTATTATCAATATTTTTATTCGCATCAGCAACTGAATCAAGCTTCGCACCTTCTTCAACTGATTTCATAAATGTTGGAGAAACATTTCTCATAACTAAAATAAAAACAAACTTTAAATAAATAATTTTTGACAATGATTGCTGATCTTAAAATGATAATGATTTTTTAAAAATTTTGTTTTTCTAAGTAATTTTTTTTTAAATTAAAGTTTAACCGAAAGCACAAAGCCATCTGCAAAAACATTTTTCCCTTTTTATTTAATAAGTAATTAATCAGCAAATTAACGCTTTTTAAATCAACTATAAATCAAATAAATAAATTAAAGTTTGTGATAAAAATGAGAGCTAATAAGGCAATGTAATGATATAAAAAGATAAGTAACAAGAGACTCTATTTGCTTAATAAGCGTTAAAAAATCAGTGCTAACGACTGATAAAATCATAGATATGGAATAAAATCTGCATCAGCAAAAAGAGAGAAAAAAAGACTTGGAAACTTTCAACCTACTCATCACACTCGAACGAGAAATGCTGCTGCCAGGAGAAAGATTTCTCTTAAAAATGAGGGTTGCAACTTTTCAAATCTTTGCCATTTCCTCTTCAGTTGTCTTTCGTTCTAACAATCAGAATTAACAAATAATAAAGGCTATCACGAATGATGAAAAAGTGTTTTGTGAAGCAAAAATTACGAAAAACTGCAAAATAAATAGTCCACAAAAAACAAAAAAACCTTGATTAATAAACTTATTTATCCATAAGAAGACCGAGCCTGGCAACAGCCCTGCGTTTGCGTGTTAATGATAATTCGCAGAGACAATAAACAACAATTTATTTGTTCTAAGAGCCATCACCTTTGGTTAGGCGCGGTCCGCTGGCTTTGCCCGACCGGGCAAATTTGCCACTCGACCGTGGAATTCCGGAAGGTAGCCGCAGAATTGCAGCATTTGTGCTTCGAAGTGAAAGCCCATTCCTCTGTTAAACAATAAGTAATAAAAATAGGTAGTGATAAATAATAAGTGATAACAAATAGTGATAAATGCAATAATAATGAAAATAATTAGTAATCAATTAATAACCAACAAAAACAATAATAAAAAACCACAATAACATTGACAATGGAAGTAAACAAATAACGACAAAAACGCTAATAGAATATACAATTAAGAAACAATTAATAAAGTTATTCTCCAAATTATTCACAAACCTTTCAAATCGCTGCACAATCTATTTCGCAATTTGTGGCTGCAGCCGCGTTTTTTACGGGCACGCACGGGACACACATACGCAACGCGCACACATACACCACATGTGCACTTTTAAATGAATAATTAAAAAAGCATTTTTATCGGCAAATTTATAAAGCGAAGCAAATACAGAATAAATAAAAAAGCACTAAAAAATTTTCATCGATCAGACAAAAAAAGAAATGAGATGTTTTGTGCAAACGATTTGCACCGAGGAACGAATTTCGAACATTTGAAGAGCCGAACTTTCTAAGTTTTGTAAAATTCTTCTAATAGCTCTCACCACTACTAGTTAGGCTGGCTCCAACGGCTACAAGGGTAAGACGCTTTCAAGCTGCGCGGTCTGATGCCATCGTCGACAGTAATGGAAGTCCATTCCTTTTTCCATTGTCTAAGTTCACATATTGCTAGTCCATCTATACGTTCAAAATCTTTTCTCACCGTATCAGTCCAGGTCTTGATTGGCCCACCTCGCTTTTGACGCCAACCATCACACTGTTTAGCAAATAACGAAATATGCGTCAACTCCTGTGGTGGATAACGGGGAATGTGCCCTAACCAGCGAAGGCGGCGCTTTGTGATAACATTATTTATGCAAGTGGTATTTGAACGAAGGTGGATGCGATCTTGTGAGATTTTGTCCACTCGAGCCCGAGCCCGTAAAATATACCGTAGACAAGAGTGGTCAAAGGCAGATAACTTCTTAATAACCTCCACTCTTTGTAAAATTCGCAGAAAATTAGACAATAAAAATGAAATTATCTTTTGTAAAAATCCAACGTTGTTTATTGCAAGAATTTGCAGTTTTTTAAAACAAATTTAAGGAAAATTGCGAATTTTAAAAATTTAATAATAACTGCGCATTTAGAAATTAAATTCGAATGCTATAATTTAAATATTAAATTAAATTATTAAAAAATTAAAAACAGTGGAAAATGTAAATTGGAAAACCTAAATTTATAAGATTTTTTAAGAATTACAAGAAATATAATATTTTTATTTATTATAATAGTAATCCATAGTATTTTAAATAAACTCGCGGTGGATGGCATGAAAAGTGAGGAGGTTTCGTCTTGTCTCGTTTGTCGGGGATCTGAGCCGACAGCAGCAGCAGTCAGGTGAGTTGAGTGGTGGCTGGGCGCTCTATGAGCTCAAGCGACACTATTTTTGTCTTGTGCTGTTTTCATTCCACCAATTGAATTGCCGTTTAATAAGTGGCTAATTCACAGATGCCACAAATGCGTTTGTATAAAATAAAGACATGTTGGGGTGCTAAGGGGCAATAACACAATTGGGCAGGTATTATGGTGCAATTCTTTTGCCTTTTTCTATGTCTTCCTGAAATTAATCAAAAAGATTTTGCGAAGAACATTGCTTTAAACAAATTTTAGTTTGCAGTCGAAATCTGCAAATTGATTTTTCCAGGTTAAAATTTAAAAAATTTTATCGAAAAAAATCTTTTCTCTGATAAAATAAAAACACGAAATTCAGAAAAATTTCTCTGTGTTAAAACGTAAATTTTAAGAAATTAACTGAATAAAAATTGGCTGCTTGCAGTTTATTTATTTATTTTCAGAGTTATTTATTAACGGCCAACTTAACCGAAAATTTATTTGCGTCCTTTCATTTCATTCAGACTTATTTAAATTCGTTTTAATATTTAAAAATTTAAAATTTCTAACATTTTGAAAAAATCTTTCGAAAGTATTTTCACAAATTTCAAATTTCAAATTGAAAATGTGTTTTGTGTTTTAAATAAAAAACATACAAACATAAATAAAATAAAATGAAATTAAATGAATATAAATATTTTTGAATGAAATGGGCGATTTTCTCGTTCATTTGCACAACGTATTCAGAAGACGATGAAAGTCATTGCTCTATTCACAGAAAATATTTTCCACACCCATAAATCCATCTGAAATAACATTACTGAAACGTTGTTTGCATAGTCTAATAGTTTATTATTTATTGCTGCATCATTTCATTTATGGCTTTTATTAAGAGCCTTATTCGAATAAAATCTCTGACAACGATATGCACTCGCAAATCGTGGAAAAAAATCCGGAATTCTCAAAACTTATCGTTGTACGGTCAGATATTGTATAACATAGGTATAGATAAAATTTTTCTCTGCCAGGAAAGGCTCATTATTAGTGGCTAAATCCAGATAAGTATTGGTTTTGGTCCTTATGCTTCAATAGTTTGGAAACTGAGGGTTTTTTAAATAAAATGTTTCAACAAAATCGTGCAATCGTTAGTAAATATAAATAACAAAATTGTAGGACGAAAAATTTGAATATCGCAAACATATTTAATAGGGAATAGGACGATATTGCTGTTGAGATTTTAGATGTTTTGCTTTTAGTAGGAGTGAGCCTATCTTTCGAAAATCCAGTTATTACCAAAAATCCAGTCAAATTTTTTCTGGAATTTTCAAATTCTTATGTTGTGATAAGGCAATGGAGCGAGTGTCATGAAAAATGGCGATTATAAAGAAAAATTGTGCTGAAAAAATTCCTTTCCATCGTTAAGATTCTCGCATCATTGCAGGTAGAGAAAGCAGACAAATCTTTCCATTAAAATTATCCTTTATTTATTCCTTAGATTTAAAACAATTTTTAGGCGAAATTCGCGTAAAAATTTCAGAAGAAATGAATAAAGTAAATTTTCAAAATAATTTTCACTTGTTAAAATTTTGATTTTTGCATTTGCGATTGTATTTAATTGATATTTTAAAAGATTTTGACAGTGAAAAATATAACCAATTATTTCAGAAATTTATACGAATTGAAAGTGGCATTTTTATTAAATCCATTATTATCACTTTATCCGCTTAGGCTGGCATGGCTTCCAGCAAAGAACAAATTGATAGCATAAATGTAGATTGATCCATAGCATCACTCGGATCTTTAATGATAGATTTGCACCGAGAATCGCACAGCAATAAACCACTTGGCAAAAAACCAAGCAAGCCAAGAAATGGTAGGTTTACTCGCATTAAGGAGCAATCCTAATATAACCTAGCTTTACTCGGATATAATAACCGATATAAACGACTGTTGTCTACTCTAAAAAGAGGCCTGAAGTTGCATCTTATCGTCATATCACTTGAAAAAAGATATTAACTCCAGCTAACATGATTGTTGCAACTTCACAAAATTTAGGAACATCCAATTCCCGATTTAGGAACATCCACATGGAACCAAGGGTTTTTCTGCTGGATTCTTCTACTGAAAGTGAAATGACAACAGCCAAAATATCCATTATATAATTACGATCAATTGAGATTTTATTTCAAAATCGATATTTCCCATTTTCCATGTAATACCAGTTTTTTCATTTTATTTTGGCATGTTTATTGCAGATCATAATTGTAATGTGTCGTCTACTTGCCAGTTTCATCTATCATTACATTACCACTGATTCCTTTTTATATGTTTTTTTTTGCTGAATCGCCCATTGCAATCGCTTTCTGTTATGACAATATATAGAAAATATGGTGTCACTAAATATGATGTTTCTATTACTTCAAATTTATTATTTCGAACCGGGACCCAGACACTCCAATGAAAACTTTCTTAATCGATTCTTTGGTTATTGCACTGTATACATCAATAAAACAACATAAAGGACAATTTACAATATATGTTGTATACTTATGGCAATGCTCTTCTGTTCTTTCTTCTGCACTTTAAAGAGCAAAATCGTAAATAGGTATTATCGTTTTTATCGTTAGAAAGAAAGATTGCCATATCGTTTTTATGCCATTTTTTGGCGCTATTAAGGGACTCAAATATTAATATTAATATTTAATGACCCTTTATTCTTTTCCTTTGTTTTGCCTTTTAATTCATTTGGTTTAATTGCGCAAATTTGAGATAACGAATAAACATTTTTTATTAATACGTGCGGTGATCAGTTTATTCTACTATCCTGAGAAATCGGATTATGGTTATCTATTATAATTAACACGTGACATGCGAGCATCATCCCATTGCTTCCAGTCAATAATTTTATTAATCTATTTTTTACAATAGGGGTTAAAGAACGGAAACACAGTCCAGAACATATTAATATTAAAATATTAATATTGGTATCACAGATCTAGAATGCGCTGATGATGTAGTCCTTTTTGCTGATAGTTATGAAGAAATGCAAATATATGAACAACTTCAGCGAGATTTGTACTTAAAATCAGTGTAAATAAATAAAACGAAAGTATTTTCGTCTTATATAGGATATATACTGATTAAAATACCTATTTTTATCAATTCATTACCGGTTGAGAAAGTACTGGATTTTAAATACCTTGGATCCACTCTAATTTCAAATGGCCAGGCAATGGATGAAATCCTAATCCGGATAACGACAGCTAGATTTATGTTTTCCGGTTGATATAATTTTTATGGAACCGTCGCGATATCACAATCCGCGTCCATGTAGCTGCAAATCGCTCGATCTTGCTATATGGCTACGAAACATGGCCAATGAGAGTGGAAGATATTAAAAAGCTATCAACTTTGGCTAAACATGTTTAAGATACATTTTGCGAGTCAGTCAAGCTGATAAAATATCATATGATCGCACCATCTTCGTTCAAATACTACTTATATTAATAATCTTATCACAGAGCGTCACCTTCGTTGGTTAGGGCACATTCTCCGTCGTCCACCACAGGAGTTGACGCATATTTCGTTATTTGGTAAACTGTGTGATGGTTGGCGTCAAAAGCGTGAAGGGCCAGTCAAGACCTGAACTGATACGGTGAGAAAAGATTTTGAACGTATAGGGGGACCAGCGATATATAGACAGACGAAGGGAGAAGGAATGGCTAGAGATGGCGTCGGAACGAACAGCTTGGAGAAATCTTGCTCTTGTAGCCAGTGGAGCCAGCCTAATCAGTAATGGTGAGAGCTGTTAGAAGAAAAAGGATAAGAAATAAGGATCTATTTTTTCGCTAAATATAAATTATAGCGCCTTCTTCTGTATGTAAGCCGCCAGCATCATCCGGATTTTTGTGCAGGGAATCGAACGTTTTCCCAATTGAGCAACAACCCACTGGTTTAAAATATTTTTCATAGCAAAACTATATCTCAATTTTTTTTTCTCCACGGATTCAAAAAACTTTTTTTATTCGATGATAATGTTTTGCAGCTTTTTTGCTGCCCTTCATTGACTACTCCTTTTCCATTTGCAAATGTTCTTCCTCTCCTGTCCCTCTCCCCATCTTTATCATCGTCTGGTACAGCATCTTAGTTTCGAGCTTAAGAAAACCATTAGTTTTGTTTAATTTTTTAATCGTCCGTCGCCGTAAAGGAATCACTTGAAACACTACTATTGTACCGCTGCATTAATAAATTTTATCAATATAAAGTGCGAAAGTATTAAAATTAACGAAAAAATTAATTAATCTTCTTAAATTAATCTTGCAATTTTGATTAAATACTTTTAAATATTTTAAATTAAATATTTTAAATATTTTTTTAAAAATATTTAATTACGTTGTACGTTGCTATTTTATACGTTGAAATTTATCGAAAGAAATTAATTACTTTTAATATTTATGTATAAATATTTATTAATTATTCGTTTATATTTTTTAAACATTATTATATTATTAAATTTAATATTGCTTTTTGATAGAAATTAAAATATTGGGATATACAAAATAAACGAATGAAGTGAGTTGCAAATATTCGAGTAGACATGGCATCTCCCGTGGAAACAGAAAACGAACAGCAAATCAGACAGCGGTTTCCTATAAGTTGTAACAAATAGTAGTGAGAAGCGAACTACATTGGAAACAAATTGTTAATATTAATAATATTAATAATATTAATAAATAAATAATAATTTGTACTGTGATGAAACCTATTTTTAATGGCCTATTTATATAATAAATATAAATTTAATATAAATTTACAAATCATTTCCTTACTTCCTGTGGGCGATATAGGTTATCCTCAATTTCAGATTTTCTACCAAAAGGCTGAGAGGTCTCCGCATTATCTTAGTTCATAGTAGTGCGCTGTTCTAGACAAAGGTCTCTAATTGTTCATATTTATGGAACACTTTTCCAGTTTAGGGGTCGCAGTCCTTAATGTTCACAACTCAGATTTCCCACATCTCTCCCAGATCATTTTTAAACTTGATATTTCTCTAGAACCTCCTTCGTAAAATATTCTTATGAAAAAATTTCAAAAATTTGGAAAGTTTTAAAAAATTGCGAAAAATCAAAATACAACAAAGTGATTTCAAATCAATAAAAATATGAAATTCTCATTGGAAAATAAAATTCATTGGAAAAACTTTTATAAATTTAAATGGTGGGTGGCATTTAATCTGGAAAAAAATAAATAAAATTGGAATAAGAAAGTGTAAAGAATTCAGTGGCAATAGAAAATTTAATATTATTTTCATCGGCAACGCCACTGATATATTTTGCTGCTAATGATGGACAGTTGAATTCTCCATCCGAATTCTCCACAAAAATTATTATATAGCAATAAAAAATTTACGCTATTATTACGCTATTATTTATAATTACGCTAGGACTGCTAGGATTTCCCAGGGAGACGCAAAAAAATACAGAGGAAGGAGGAACAATATTTGTCATCTGCCACACAAATATACTTTATTCACCTTCATTTTCTTTGGGCAGTACGATAATAGATATGAGACACCGCATAATTGAAATTTTATCCTCAAACATGGGTAATTAAGTTAATAATATACAATAAGAAGAGGAAGGAATAAAAACGGACAAAAAATATATATTCGTAAATATATATCCCAGATATTCGTAAACAAGTATGGATAACCCGAATTTAAACTGGATTCGCAAATTTTCGCGAGAGTATTGTTTTGGTTTAATTACCCAAGTTTAAAGGTAAAATTTTGGACAATGTTGACTCGAGCTTGACCGCCCATCATTAGCAGCAAAATATATCAATAGCGTGGCAGACATCTTATTTTTGCAACCAGTGGAGTCAGCCTATATGTTAACTATACCCTAACTATACCAGGCTAAGATCAGATTGGCCCAACTCGCTTTTGACGTCATCGATCACAGAGTTTTATAAGAAACGAAATATGTGTCAATTCCTGAGGAGTGCGACGAATATGTCCTAATCAGCAATGATGACAAAGACACGGATGGTTAAAGGTCTTATATCCTCCACTCTCATTGGCATTGTCTTGCAGCCACATGGCAAGGTCGAGCGAATTGCAGCTATTAGACGTTAATTTTTTTCTTTATATTATTTTTGTTATAGATTTCCATAGATTTCATCAATCGGAAGCTGTCGTTATCCCGATTCTAATTTCATATTTGCCCGACCATTTGGGAATAGAGTGGATTGACGATATTTAAACTCTCGTATTTCCTCAACCTGCGATGAATTGATAAAAATAGGGATTTTACCAGAATTTTGTGTATAAGGCAAAAAGATTTTTGTTTATTGACATTCATCCTGAGATTCTCGTTGCACATATTGTTTAGCATTGTTTCGTCTTAGCATAACTTCAGCAAAAAGGACTACACCATCAGCGCGTTCAAGATATTCTGGACTGATTTTCCTTAAGTACCAACAAGCGATACCCATTATTCATCGCATAGTTGAATATTGCAGGAGAAAGGACGCAACCTTGATGGACATTGTTTTTATTTCGAAAGTTTTTATGAGCCGAATGATCTTCTCTGAAATACCGTCATATTCTAACACTTTCCAGTGCGCTGCTGCATCAGTTGAATCGAAGGAAGCTGCAAAATCAATAAAACAAATGATGATGGAGATAGCTATTTGAAGAAATCTTCCAGCATGAATATCGTGAATATCTGGTCAGCGTATCTGCATGAATATCTGGTCATCGTATCTGAATCCAGCTTAATTAGGGCATATCTTGCTCTCTTCTACTGCCATGAGTCTATTTAGCAAGAGAGAATCGAAAACTTTTCCGGAGATATCTATAAGGCTAATTCCTCGACATTCACACAGTACGTCCTGTCATTTTTTTTAAGAATTGGAAAAAGAATGTTTTTGCTCCAGTCATCTGGTAATATTTCTTTCTTCCCTACCAGTGAATACATTTGTTAAAGATGTTGTACAGAAAATTTAGCCGGAGCAGTGTCGGAAAAAGAATGTGATTGAATGGGAAAATGTAATCTTGCGAATTGAAAGGAATGTAATCCCGTGAATTGAAATAAAATTTTATTAAAAAAATATTGTTTATAATAAATGAAAAATAGTTATTTAATAGGTTCAAAGTAAAAGCGAATATATTCAAGGCGAATAGTTAATAATAAAGAAGGGTGATGAAGAAAGGCGAAGGCGATTCTTAATATTGCAATCCAACACCCGTTCTACTTTGCCAATCTGGATGGTTCTTCCAAAACATTAGTAGACCAAAAATTACATAAAAATTAATTTATTTTTATTAAAAAGAAAATTTTCTCACACTTTTCTTTTTTTTGATAAGCAAATAAGATAGCTTTACAAAGTAGCTAATAGATGCGTGAACAAAGAAAGAAGAAAACAATTTTGTGCGATTTGCATATTGTTCATTGCTTATGATGTGGAAAGCTTTGTTAAAATCTTGTTTTTTTCTTTTTTTTGAATTTTAAAAAGATTCATGAATTTTATAGTATTACTATTAGTTTCATTTTATTTCTTCCCTTCGGTTGTTTCCGATTTTCTTTAAAGCTTCATCGAAAATCCGCTCCATGACCGTATAGAATCGAAGCACTTCATACCACGCGGTATTTTTTTGACTAATAAAATTTCTGCATATTCTCCTTATACATGTACATATATATATATATATATATATAGTGTTGCTCAATTTGGAGCGGCCGAAGCTGCTGTTCGATTTCTCGCAGGAGCAAACCTGTTAAAAAATCCGAGTGATGCTGGCGACTCACCCATATATATATATATATCCCATTGTGAAAGGTTGGACTCTCAAATGTGAATAATTAAACCATTTAATATACTTAATATATAAATAGAAATATAAAGACAGAAGAAATCATAAAATATTAATATTAATGCACTAAGAACGACAGCGATAACGATCCTATGCAACCCTTTCAGATCCCTAATCCATTTCTCACATTTTTTCTTTCTCACTCCCACTTTCCCTCTCCCCAAAATATACCCAAAATTACCAAATGGTCTCTTGGAGGCTTATATATTAAGATGGAAGATGTGAAAATTCATACATTTATCTTCCATTTTCTTAAAACGGAAGATTCTTTTTTCTTCCTCTCACTCATGAGGTACTCTACTATTATTCTATGATATAATATCCTTCTCAACTCCTGTCTGTTTTATTTTTTCAATACTCTCGCTACTAATTTCAGCGTTCAGATAGATATATCTATATTTATATAGATATATTTATCTAAAGTCTTCCAAAGGCGACTGACTAAAATATAAACAATCTGGTTGGAATGTTGGTTACCCAGAGAGTTCCAGATGATAGATATTTTCTCGATGGCATATATTAATAATGAAGAGCTCATGCTATTTGGCAAAGCGAAGAAGATGGACATTGGTACCGGACATTGGAGCATAGGAGCTCGATGTCATATTTGCCAATTAACGAGTTTATCGTGGCACCATCGTGACTTACGCATACAACCCAGTCTCCTCCGATTAAGACCATGTCGCTTTCCAGTTAAAATGTTATTAGAAGTTGAAGTTCCACAACTTATCCCTATCGAGGTGATCTGCGTTTAAAGATGGAAAGTTGGAAACATTACGCTGATATCCGAAATATTGCACAAGCTTTCCTTTGAAGTGAGCATAGGTCGTTCGCCACCTCCTACACAATTAGAGTAGACCGAGCTTTTTCAGACATGACAATCGCTATGCCATTTCGCCTTGAGTTATCCGAAATACCACAATGATACAGCCAGTACTCTGCTCTGCTCTGCTCTGCTCAAAGGTTTGGTAACTTGAATTGCGGAAAACGGACCTCCTACAAGCAGGTGACATCCACAAGATATTTAGAAAAAGTGGTGACAGCGATCGCTTGGACTGGTTCTGATGTTCTAAGCTGTGCGGTTAACATCTCGCTGTAAGTGGAGAAAGCAGTTTCTCTTGATAGGCTTCGATCAGTTATCCTCACTCACGAGCATATTCTATTTTCAAGCATTGTTTTACTACGCCCTAATTGTATATTCATTGCATGTATCATCGAGCTGGAAATACTAAGTGCACAGGAGGACGCGGGGGACGCGGTGGACGCGGGCGCCGAGTCAAAGAGATCTGACCCTTTAACCATTCAGTCACTTGAGAATAGGGTTACCGGTGAGTTCAGTAGCCATCTGGATTTTTGATATACCAATGACAGGTTTACTGCTATCACAGGCAAATAAATATTTTTAAAAAAATTGAGAAAAAAATGAAACTTTGTAAAAAAAAAGATTTATTTGACCCGAAGGAAACTTTTAGAAGTTTCGAGGAAACAAATAATAAGTATAATAAATGTAATAGTAAGTATAATAGCTGCACATGTATAATGTATAATGAATTAATGATTGAAATAATAATAGCAATAATTACAATAATTTCGATTAAGATTAAGATAGATTAATATGAGTAGAGCACCTTTTCGGCTCACATATCGCTCACAGAACAAATTTTTATTCACTGTTCAGAAACGGATCCTTGATCGATTGGGAATGAAAGATTAGCCGTTGATGAGGAATGGTTTTAGCAGCTTCTAACTTTGAGTTTAAAATGTCTTATTGAGTGTCTAATAAACAATACTGATAATCTTTGAGAATATGCTGTGAGTATTTATCCTCAGATTTTATTTTATGTTCTTTCGATTTCATTGGTGAGCGATCAATTTGGGAACTCTTCACCTTGGTCAACAATGCTCTGAAAAATGCCGATCAGAGTAAGGAAATTAGCTTTCTCGCAAATCTTTGGTAGATAATCGAGACTTAGGATTATACTGGGAGAGATTTTGAGTGCTTTGGCCATGTTTTGTGAGATTAGCAAGTTCCTCTTTATAATGGTCCGCGGCATTTCTAATTACAATGCCACTTTTGCGAGGATCAATTTCGAAAATATGCCACGAATACGGAAAAAAAAGAAAGAAATTAATAAGTGGAAATATAAAAAATTTGATTTGGCAAAGAAATGGGAAACGGTGGACTTCTCCCTTAAAAGACTGGAATTGAATAACTGGACTGGCCGTTAACGGTAATGGTTTGAAAAATTTCCAAATATACCCTTGAAAGACGGCGGAAATAAATTAATTTCGATCACTGATTCGCCTAAGTAAATATCAATTTTATTTTACAGTATTAAAGACTGTTTTTTCTGAACACTCCAATTCCACTCGATTCCAAAATACCAGTTGCCACAATGGTTCTGACAGCTCGAAGCATCATGTAAAAAATTGGAGAGCAGAAGGTTCGCCCGCCACGCTGCTGAAATATTTGCTGATGATGGGCAATCAACCTCGCGCATCCGACATAGAAACTATATCCTTAAATATGGTTTAATTAATTAACAACCACAACGACAACAAAGAGGCCCAGAAACCGATTAATGACGACTAAAAATTTAAAAGTTCGAAAATAAATATGTTTAATATTATTATTAATATGATAAAAATAAACAATACACAAAATCTACGCTGTTGGAATGCGAGATGGTTGTGTAAATCATTCGTCATTAAGCCAAATCTTAGATAATATGGTAGGAGTAAATCGTGATTCATCCGACCTTAGCTTATTTGGAAATAACTGTGGAAAATCCGGATCCAGATAGGATTCGCGAACCACAAACACGGATCCAGATGGGATTCACAAAGTATAAAAATTTGCTAAAGGAATCTTTTAAGGAATCTTATACTGTCCATAGAGCAGAAGAGAAGTACCAAGAAGAGAAGAGAGTGTTCTAAATGTACAAAGAAAGACACCTAGTTGTAAGCCTTAGCACCCGGGTGGAACAGCTCAAGGCCGACTTTCCTCGGTGCGTGAAATCCCCTTACTTTTCGCGGACCTTTCTACGTGCCATCTCCTCTAAATAACTATGTAGCGCTGCACGCCGCGACCTTCGTGACCCGCTCTGCAACCTACTTGCACTCCAAAATACGAATGGAGGACCAACTGGATTTAAACGAATCTAAGCATAAAGTTATAAAATTACAGCACAATATTTGGCCTTACAACGATTTCTCTTTTCGTTTCATTTTTTGGAAATTTCAGTTTTTTATTTTTTCAATGTTTATTTTGTCGTTTGTTTTAATAAATTATCGATTGTTTTTAAGGAAATGTAAAAATTGAAAGAAATTGTCCAAATTTTTTATATTTATTTAGCATAGAAGTTCGTTCTGATTTTTTTTCAAATAAATTTTCAATAAATAATAATTTAATTGAATAATTTTTTAATAATTTCATTGCCAATTCACAAGAAAAACCTTAATTTTAATTATAATTATAATTTTTAAATTGATGGAAAATTCTAAATTTCTTTCGAATTTTTAAATTTTTTATTTTTTAATTTTTTAAAAAACTTTTATTTCACATTTATATTTATATAATTTTCTCAAATTACGTAAATTTCTATTTTTAATATTTTCTGTTAAAAATCATATTTAATTATCGTTTTTAAGACTAATTTTTAATTTTTTAGTGGTTTTTTTATTTTCATACTAAAATATTTTGGAAATATTTCGTTTTTTCGATGAATAATTCATTTTTCACTGGTAAAAAAAAATGTAGAAAATGGATTGTAAAAATTTAAATGAATCTGCAGAAAATAATTTTCTTATTTGAATAGCTGGAAAGATTAGAAGAATTATGGAAGACGATAATGCGATTGATATATTTAAATGGATGTTTAATACGGAAATGGAGAATGATTTATTCGACGAAATGTTTCTTCAGAATGTAGATTCTACCATCCAAAAAATTCAAGTTTCTTGCTTCTTAATCTTGTTTTTTGAAGCATTTTTTTAAAATTCTTATAATTTAAAAATTTAAGGGTAAATTGAAGGGTTTTGCGGAAAAAATATATCTTATTTAGTTATTTTTTTTCATTCTAAAAATTCACTTTTCTTCCATTTTTTTTAAAGTAAATGGGAATAAATAAATTTGCAGTTTTCATTTTTTATCGATTAGCAGGGGAAAGAAGCTAGAAACTAGAACTTATAAATTCCATGAGTTCGTAATCTGATATTTTACAATTATATATTTTATTTTACAATTTATTCCTTAATTAAGGCAAAAATACGTGCTAATATATTAGCGATAGAATCCCGTGATGCACCTATCGAACCAATTATTATCATATTGGAACGCGTTCACGTCGAAACAGCTGAAGTCGCTGAGGAAAAATATGCTTTCATACTTTCGTATAAAACTGGTTCCATAAAAATGTTTGCGAGAAACGCAAAACAGAGGGAAAAATGGATGATTAGAGTTAATTCTTAACTTTTTTTAATTCTTAATTTTAGAATTTTTGGATAAGGAAAGAATTTCGGATGGGAATTTGGAAAATTTTTGTTATTGGTGAGGAATTTTGAGATGTCAGTTACCGTTTTTTAGTTGTCCACAAGTTCTCATCGCATTGCACAAGCAGAACTTGATGAAATAATCGATAATTTCAATTCCACTGTTCCATCTTCATTAATGCCTTCACCTTCATCGACGGATTGCTTTCGTTTATTTTATTTGACAGAACCAATAAAAAAACTTCATAATTTCTCTATATCTCAGGTTATCATTTATCTTCTTTTGATGCACTGGTTAGAATGGTTTTATAAATTATGAAAATATGACTCTTTGGCTCGAAATTCACTTAAGAATAGAATTACAAAAGGTGAATTCGGCACCACTCGAGCTTTTAATATGTTTATTTCTATCAAGAGAAAGAAACCAAATGTTTGTCGCTTTCCGAAGTAGCTAACAACATCATCTTTTATAGAAGTGATTTAATATTTCACTAGAAATTTCTCCTTCAACCGGCACACCGGCGTATTGATGATTAAATTGTATAAAAAACTGAAATATTTTCATCTCACACGGCCAATTGTCGCATCTGAATTTCATTATTCCTTAAATCACGTAGAGCAATAACGCTGGTGTTAAAGTTAAAAAAAGAAAACCATTTTATGAATTGATTGCCTCTTTAGCTAGTGCCTTGACATTAATGTCTTTCTCTTTATTAAATTCCTTCTTAAAACTTAAGACTAAGTTGAGATTAATGAATATTCGCCCTTTATTTATTTGCTTGCAAATTTTAGCCCATGAGTCTTCATTCAAGAAAAATCAGATGTGAAGAAATAATGTGGGAAAGTAAGCTGAGTCTTATCCTTCCTCAACAGTTGTTAAAACTATTTTTGAAGTGGTCAAATGAATTAAAAGAATTTATTGAAAATCGTTTGTGGGTTGTACCCAATGGATATTTGGAAGCTGCTCACAATTGCTTACGGTTAGCGATATATTTATGAAACTTTGCGTGCTTTTTTTGCTGATTTGATTATTAACGTTTTACTGGGAATATGTAATATTATCAATTTATTATTCTCGTTTATCAGCCTAGTAATATGGTTTTGGTGATGTTATGCAGTTATAACAGAGAAGGAATATTGTGGATTACAACTTGAAATTCCTTAGAGACTAGAGTTTTTCTTGGGAGAGTGCCTAAAGAATAACGAGATTTAGATTTTAAGGGAATATAGCAAATTTCAAAGGGCTTAAAAGAATTTTTGGGTTGAAAATTTTTGAATTTTGTTGTAATAACTTAAGCGAGAGAAGAGATTGTGATAAAGCATGAGGAGAATATAATGAGGTTTTTATAAGGAGACACTTGGTGATAGAAGCATAGGTCGCCAGGTCACCCGGATTTTTTAAAAACAGGTTTATTCCTTTCAAAAACTAACAGGTAGAATAGTCAAGTTTGGTAATATATTAGAAGATAACGGATTAATAAAAAGGTCTCTTCTACTGGCGAATAGAATCGTCCTGATAACCACGCATGCCTCTTGAGATTATCTCAAAGGACTTCAGACTTCTGCGGCCTATTCAGTGCTTTCACCCTTTGTTCTTTCGATTCCTGTTGTACTTCTTCAATCTCCATTCAGCCTCCATCATGCGATTTCTGATTTGTTGATGCTCTTAAAATAAGAGAGTTTGATGAAATTTTAATAGAGTATAAAGGCCAAGTTCTTAAGAGACCTCAGCTGGTCGGAGGAGGTTGATAATATAAACAATTTCAAGAAGTCGATAGTTGCTGATGGATTATGAGAAAATAATGGTATTTGGCAGGGCGTTGAGAAAATGCGAAGTTTTAACGTTTTTAAGGAAGCACTTATGAATTTTGATGAAGTTTATGAGTAAATGTAAGAGAATATCAAAAAATTTCAATTTTAAAAAAGTTTGAAATAAAATCATACCAAAAACCCATTTATAGCCATTAAATTTTTATTTAAATTATTGCGCAAAATTTTATCATTAAGGCATATCTCTGCAAATCAAGAGACATATATCAATTCGCTGGAATTTATCGAATCTTATAGTGGTCCATCATTTCGTTCATCATCTGAAAAATTTCGTGTTGCTTTTGCTAGTGTTCCAACTAATCTCCATCTGCAGCAATTTGTGGTTGAAAAAATAACGCATGATTATTTGACTTGTGGAGCAGTTTGTGCTATTCCACTGCGTTTTATGGTTAATTTTTTTTTTCGCTATAAATTTGGGCATTTCACTTTCTGCTGCATAAATTTCTATTTTCAGCATGGTGGTTTGTCACGCTTGCGGGTAGATCTGCATTCTTCAATTAATGATCCGGTATGCATTGATCATATGCTTGATTCTCGCTTTTTTCATAGAAGAAATTCTTTGCAAGCTGCGAAAAGTGTGATAGGCGAATTAAGTCAACAAGCTGAAATGGACTGGAATTTTACGGAACTTAAGAGTACAGAAAAAGTAGGCTTATGCCTACTTGCCGAAATAAAACAGGTATTTCCCTAGATATTAAAAATATTCTTGGATATCTAAAAATCCTGCTTCGTTTGTTTACCTATATTTACGACACAATTTTTTAAAACCTTATTTAAAAGTATAGTTATAAAAGCGTTGCAGCTAAAAGAGAATCTAGTTGATCTGATAGAATCCTTTCCAAATGTTGTGCGGCTTATTGACTTTTTTCGTGAATGGAATCAACTTTCCGACCATCACTGCGGAAAAATAAATCGGACTATGGTAGATGGCCTAGATAGCCAGTTGGATAATTTGGAAGCAACTATTATTAGCTTAAATACAAAAATGGCCGTTCTTTGTTCAGCTCGAGATAATGAGGTAATTTTACAATTCGATATACTGCTTCACTCCCAATGTTATCTTTATTAATCTGTAATAAGTTCCAAAAATCCACTTTCTTGTTGAATATATTGTTCATGTTTAGAAAAGTGAAATATTTTAGTATAAATTAGTTCATGAAAAAAACGAATGGAGCTTTAAGGATACATGGAAGGATTATGAGAAGAATACGAAACAAACTCTGAATTCATGTCTCGACATATTATTGCAGATAATTGATAATATTCAGAATGCTCAATTCTTAGGTTTTATTTCAAAATGATTTTTAAAAATTTCTTGTCAATTTTATTAAATTTGAATTTAATGAAATTGAATTTATAAATCAAGGCTTAATTCGTGGGTTCGAATTCTGTGAGTGGCACCAACATGTTTATCTTTTCAATTTTGATATATCAGAATATCAAAAAATTTTTTTAGGTCTTATTCTGGCACTTAAACGATCCTCAGATTGTCAGTTTTTTTTTAATATTCAGCTTAGAAGTGATCTGGTTTTATCTCAAGCGATTACCATTGTTTCTACAGCTTTGTTGTCGGCCATTGAAAATAATATTGCAGAATGGAATGTTAATCCTCCATTAATTACTGTAAGTTTTGATTTTGCAGTGGGAAAAGCATGAATGAGTTTAATGAAAATCCATGAAATAGTGTATACATTTTCTCAAATTAGTCTTATAAAAATAAATTTAAAATTAAAAAAAAATAAAAAAACAAATGTAATGAAGCATGGCAAGATTAATAAAATTAATAATTAGTTAATAATCGCTTTATGTACTTATATAGTATATTGTTATATATATAATATCTTCATAAAATCCAGAAATCTTAAAATTTTAGATATTTTCCTTTTTGTCATGTTACGGTGACGAGCGTGGCATGATGGAGGATGCTCGTGAATGTTGGGCATCCTTCCAGGATCGAGTTAGATTTAAGCTGGTTTTAAGTAGTTCTTCAATAAATTCAACATGTATTCCTACTGTGAGTGGCGATCGATCGAAAATAATTGTTCATCTACCTCTTCCTCAGAATATTTTTCAGGTTTCGTCCTCTTTTATGTTGTTTAAAAGATTTAATATGCAATAATTCAATGAAATTCTCTATTATATCGGCACTTTGGTTTCTTTTGAAATCAGGTAGAAAGTTTATTACTTGAATGCTAATTACTTAAAAATTAATAAAGCCAATAATTAATGGCAAAAATTTTTAAATTTTTATCTCATAAATTTATTTATTTTCAGTCATTACCGGAAGATTTGAAATCAGGACAGCTTTTCACAGTTTGTAGTATTTTTTGGAATTTGGGAATTAACCATGAAGCAACATTTGCTCAGTCTATAGCTGGAGATTGTTCGTTAGAAGAAACTATTAATATAATTGCTGGTAGAGCATTGCAAGCATACGCCGATTGTAATTCTTCTTCATCTCAGTCGGTTAAGAATCTTATTGCTGAACTTAATTTAGCGGTGAATTTTGGTATAATTTAAATAATTTTTTTTACTTAAAAAATAATTTAAAAAATTAAATTTTGACACAATTGAGCTTGATTTTATTTTTTCCTGTCAAGCACAAAAAATCGAACCTTACTTGTTGTTAGGCGAAATAGCACAGAGTTGATCCATCATACTCTGTATCTTCATTTTTTTTTCTTTTTAAGAGTCCTCACCATTACTAGTTAAACTCGCTCCACTGGCTTGTCGCATTGGGCAGTATGTCGGGAAGTCTCTTGGCGATAGAAATACAGGTGAATCACCAGCATCACCCTAATTTTTGTACAGGTTTACTACAGGGAATCGAACCTCAGCATCGGCGCTCCCAATTGAGCAATAACCCAATAAGTTATTCTATCCTATATCTTCATTAAATAACTGTGATTTAAATTATGGTTAAAACAATTGCACAAAAAATATTCAGAGATAAAAATTAAGAAGAGTATAGTTTGTAGTTATTAAAAAGTTATGAGAGTATTAGTATTCAACATATTTTTTTATATTATTTACCTATTTATCTATTTTCCAGATATCTGTGTCACCATCAAACAAAAACATGGTTATATTTCGTTTAGCGATGATCGCCAATTTTGCATTAAATGGGATACCAATTTTATGTTGTAAAAGCGGAAAGGATCGAACGTCAATGGCATTAACTCTCGAAGAAGGACGTATAATACGTGAAAATTGTGGTGTTAGTGGAGATCAGGTTCATTTATTCTTTCTAAAATGAACCGAATGCATTTCATTATATGCTATAAATTTATGGTTTGAAGAGATTCGTCATTTATTCGACACAGAAATTTAGAGAAAGTACATGGAATATAAAATTTCTAATTTTGGTGCAAATAATAGAGATAATTTATGCAGATGGGAGAAATGATAGTTTGCCTCAGACGGGATGGAGTTCGACGCGAAAACTGCCGTAAAAACATCGGTAAACCCTTATATTCCTTCTCGCCATTTCAAATGCATTTCATTCCGAAAGAATTTCGTCCACCTTCTGGAACATATGCGCAAGGGATCGATAGTTAAATCCGTTTATATAATCATATAGTTCTCTTATTTTTTTCGCCTAATTTTAGCATCTGAATATTTCATTTAGTATATTTTAGTATATTAAATATTTTGTTTACTATATTTATTTAATACAGGCATTAATTTTTTTTAATTTTTATTTAATTTTTAAATTTCTGGCTCATTTTTTTCAACCAGATTATCCCCCATCCCAATTAATTTATTTATCATGAATTCGAGTTATTTTTTGCCGATTTGGCCAATTTTAGCGGAATTCGCTGCATATATTACCACTTTTTCATCATTTTTGGCTGGCTTCGTTGATCACTTGAGACGTTTAGATGGCAAAAAAATTATATCAGGGCGATGCAGAAGTGAGTTCAAAGAAATCGTGTTGATTGCATCCGTTGAAAATAATTGCGATTCTAACACCAATACTCCAATTTTATTTGTTTAATTCATTCTATGTTTTATCAGTTATATTTTGAATATTGGGATATTAGTAAAAGATTAAAGAGAAATTTCCCATGAGTAAAAAATTCATTCTTTTAATTTTTTTAATTTTGGTTTCTTACAATCATTCCATTTTCATTCCGCTTTAATTCATTCTATGTTATTCGCTTAAAATTGTGCCTTTAAGTGGAATTTTTATTTCTCTTAATAAGAGAAATTCTTGTTTTATTTTATTCATCAATCTTTGTATAATTTTTCATCTAATTCATCAAATTTAATTTATTTTATATTATATAAAATGTTTTCTTTTTCTGGGAATATTCATATATTTCTGTTTGGGCTACGGCTTGTCGGACTAAACGAATTTTCGGACTAAACGAATTTTGCAGTGAATCACTTACATAGAATGCGAGAGAAGCATATATGAGTCGCCAGCATCATTCAGATTCTTGGAAGACTACTCTTCGGGAGTAGCACCCACCTTCCTACAATGCATTTTGGATATTAATTTTAATGTATATTTGCATCTTAATTTTTGAATGCTAAATTGAATAATTCTTTTCTAAAATCATTTTTCGGTGATATGATATGCTTTTTTTTAATACTTCTGCTTTGGTTGGCTCAACTAAAAATTTAAAATGAGGCATTTATTTTGCTTATTTGTCAGAAAGCCACTCATAAATGGAGATAAAAGCGGGTCGATAGTGGTACCGAGATTTCACTTTGTTGGTAGATTTTCCTTCTGTTTAGGGGCTTAGATCAAATTTTCTTACCGTCCACCAAAGCAATCAGTACTACTAAAATCTTTTATTTACATTGGGATATTTTAAAGGATTCATCTGTTTTGAATAAACTGTTTTTTGGAGTATATATGGGACGTCTTTCATGTACTTGTATTTAATTTATTTCATTTTATTGCTTAATTTAAGTATTTTTTATTTATTAAACGTATCGATAAAAATTCTTAAAATTCTTTGTGTTATCACCATAGCAACTTAATAAAACGTTGATACTTTGCAATTTATATATAAGGGAATATGGCACGAAGGCTCACAAGAAAGTTCGTTCAAGTTTAGTTATAAATTAGGACTTGTCTTTTGCGAATGGTGAAGTATTTTTTGGAATATTTTTTTTTTGGTTGCTTTATTCTAATTAACAGCTTTCACCATTAGTATTTAGGCTGGCTCACACGCTACAAGGGTAAGGCTTTTTCAAGTGGCGCAGTTTGGCACCATCGTCGGCAATAATGGAAGCCATTCCTTTTTTGCATCGTCTAAGTCCATATATCGTTGGTCTGCCTATACGTTCAAAATTTTTTCTGATTATGTCAGGTCGGTCCAGGTCCTGGTTGGACCACCTCGCTTTTGGCACCATCTATCACGAGATTTAGCAAGAAACAAATAAATGTCAACTCTTATGATGAACAACGAAAAATGTGCCCTAACCAGCGAAGACGGTGTTCTGTGATGATACTGGATGCAATCATGTGCGATTTTATCCGCTTGGCAGATCCGTAAGATGTGTTTTAGACGGGTGGTTAAAGGTTTTTTTAATATCCTCCACTCTCATTGGTTATGCTTTGCAGGCATATAGCAAGATCGAACGAACTTCTACTACATAGACGCGGGCTTTCGTTTTTATAGTGATTTCGCGAGAAGTCCATAAAAATTTCATCAATCGGAAGAAAGCATTTCTAAGTGCCATTATCCGGACTGTAATTTGGTCTTTCTGTTGGCTATTTGGGATTAGAGTGGATCCAAGATGTTTAAAATCGAGTATTTCCTTAACCGGCAGTGAAAAATAAAAATAGGTATTTTATTAGCATCTTGTATATAAGACGAAATACTTTCGTTTTATTTACATTGAACCTGAGTCTGATTCTCGCTGCAGCTGCTGACACGTTATTTAGCGTTACTTATATTTCGTCATAGTCATAACTGTCAGTAAAAAGGACTACATCATCAGCGTATTCAAGATCTGTGATACGACGCTCTGGACTGATTTGGGCATCTCTTGAGGGTCGACAAGTGGTGTCTGTCGTCCAGTCTATCGCATAATGAATTTTGTAAGGGAAAGGACGCTACCTTGACGGACTCTAGCTTTTATTTCGAAGGAGTCTGTCAATTCCCTATATACACAGACATACGCCAATAAAAGCCTTTATGAGTTGAATGATCTCTAGGACACCATCGAGTTCCACCATTCTTCGAAGCCAAAGCCTTCAATTGATTCTATCAATTGAATCGAAGGCAGCTGCAAAATCGATAGAATATGTGACGTTGAGTTGCGGTGTTTAAAGCGGTGTTCCAGTGCCCTTTTTAGTTTTAGCATGAATATTCTGGTCAGCACAATCACGTCCAGGTCTGAACCCAGCTTGGTTAGGGCGTACTTTATTCTCTCTTACTACCATAAATCTATGCTGAAAGAGAGAAGCAAAAATTTAATTTTGTAATTGATAGTTGATTAGAAAAATACTTAAGGTGATATTAGGCATCCATTTCATCCAGTGGTATGCATCATTTTTGATTTAGCAAGTTGCATTATTTAAGGTTTTAAGTCTCTTTTTAAGTATACGTAAAATATTTGTAATGTCAACATTTAGCAGGATGTCCAGACTAGATGTCCAGTTCTTTTATTGAAGTGATAAGGCAAAGAAAATGATAAGCAGTAACAAATCTAACATATATTGCCTATTTGGTTGGTCTCGGGCTAATCGTGAATATTATTGTATTTTTTAATTTTTCGCATTGTAAAATCAGAAATCTGGGAATTTTGATTACATTAACCATTATTTTCCAGATTACAACAGAAAAAAATGAATTCAAGAAGACGAGAAGCAATAGCTGATATCATTTGGCAACACCGTGAAATTCGGTTTGATCTCGATCCACGGTATGATTTTTGGCTTTTTTTTGGATTTTTATCATTTTCATATTTCAGCCATCTAAGATTAATTCATGGTGAACATATAATTGATCGAATCGATGGCGTTGAGGATACAAAAGGAAATAGTGGTGATAAAGGTATTTTTCGTATAACAAATCTACGAATCATTTGGCACGCTGTACAAATGCCTCGTATCAATTTGAGCATTGGGTTTGTATTGTTATACTTATATTACATAAATTCGAGTATGTTGAATCTAAAACTGATATGAACAAGAATTAACCGTTTAAGATATAAAGTCTTGTAGGTACAATTGTATAAATGGTGTTACAACGAGAATAGCTGAGTCAAAAATTCGTGGACGTGCTGAATCATTATATATAATGGCACGAAATGCTAATACTCGTTTCGAATTTATTTTTACTAGTATTAGTCCGTCACAGGTTATTAGTATTTATTTCTCGCGATTGACCAGGGTTTATTCTGCCTGTCAAAGTTTTATCATTCTTTACAATGCACTCTACTGTTGTACGATGATTTTAGACCAAATTATTTACATCTGTCATCTCTGTACATCGAGCTTATGAGACATCGAAAATGTTCCGTGAGTTAAGGATGCGTGGAGCTTTGATCAACGAAGATGGTCAGCTGCGTATTTTGCCTCAAGAACAGCAGTGCGATCGCTTTGAGGGAATATGGAATCTTAGTGGAGATCAAGTAAATTGATACACACATTCAATTCTTTTTTTGGCATTTTTAGATAATGAAATTATGTGGTCCGATTATTTGTTAAATTCTTATTCTATCTGGATTTTCAATTTTTTCTTTTCATAACTTTATGGTTGAAGGGCACTCTTGGTGTGTTAATTCTGACAAACATTCGAATTGTGTGGTTCTCCTTGGTCAATCCTATGTACAATGTCAGCATACCTTATCTCCATTTGCAGTGTTGTCGAATTCGTGATTCAAAATTTGGAGTCGCTCTTGTATTTGAAACTTCAGTTACAGTAAGTATTGTCCTTTCATAAATGCATGAAACTTCTTTTAATGGTAAACACAGGTAGGCCTATGGCAGCCTCCATTCTATCTTTCCTAAATAGAATTCCTGTCAACCGACAGGAATTCAATGTATACTTGTCAGCAGAAACAGCATTTACCCCCATTACCGTCCCTCGAAGTAAGAAATGTACTAAGTGGCGTCTTAATTTATAGCGATCAAATTTCAACTATAGGTCGAGATTACAATTTGCCCTGAGTGTTAAGTAATTAATTAATTAATTTGTTAATTCTTATCACCTCTGTCGACATTGGCTATTGATTCGATGAGGAATTTTGCTAGAGAGTTAATTCGAGTCGAGTTTTCAGCATCACCTGAATTTTTTTGCTTTTGCGAAAAGCAAGGAGTAGTTAAGGGACTCGTGGCGATGGCAATTTGGCATTAGATTTTTTAAATCAAAACAAATTTAAGATTATTGTTGCTTTCTATTTATATGCATTATTGTAGAGTGGCGAGTATGTTCTGGGTTTCCGTGTTGACCCTAAAGATAAATTACAACAGATATGCAAATCAATTCAAGTTTTGCAAAATGCATTCATCTCAAAACCAATATTTGGCGTACAATACGGTCGAGAACGTCCAGTAATCGCTTTTTCACCCTTATTATTAATATTGGATATCAATCAGCAAACGGTCGCCTGGATGACTTTCCGTTACTTCTTCTGGAATATCTTAGGTTGAAATATAAATGAAGGTCAATAATGTTATTTAAGTCAAACAGTCGCTTTTCCAAATAGAAGCTTTTTCTTTTAAATAAAATTTTGCAAAAAGCATTTTCAAATATTTGCGAATTTCAAGGGGACACCCAAAGCTATTGGAGAAACACTAAAATTAATCGACGAAGATATTGAACTCGACGAACGACCTCTTCGCTCGGACGCATTTGCTGTGAGATGCTTTTCGATTGTTTTAGCGTAGATATTCGGCTTCACATTCGTAGGAAAGTTTTAAATATCAATTTACCACCATCATTTTATTTTTATTTTTACAGGCATATTTTTCGGATGGATTGATCAGCGAAGGAGTGCGGCCACCTGTTTATTCCGAGGAACTTGGAATAGCCATTGAACAATTAAAACCAGGTTTCACTATTTCTGATTTATGGAATATTCATGTCGAATAATCTAAGATCGAATTTGTATTAAACAAATGCTTCTTTCGCCTCTAAAATCAAGTACCACTTCCGAATCCATTGATTTACCGATTAACGAAGTCTCTATGTTAGAGAGTAAAGTTAGAAGCATAGGGGTACAGATTAAGTTCTATGGCCGACCATACTTAATTTCAATTTTTGTGAAAAGAATTGAAGAATTAGAAAGAATAAGGCCTATAAAAATAGAATTTTGGGGTAATATTATTGCGAATTTTAATTTCATTTCGAACCATTTATAGTAATGCTCCAACAGCCAACCGATTCAACCCATTTCCAGTGTTTTCTTGGCACTGGCGCCCTAGAGTACTTTAGATGAAATAGATAAATCTTTCTAATATGGGAAAAAATGATGCGTTCTTCACATAAATGATTATAATTATTTTTAATTTTCTTTTTTGATGATACGGTCGGTTCTCAAACCGGTTTTATAGAATTATAAACATAGGGCTGTTTGGCTACGAAATTACACGGTTAAATTATAATAAAAATATGACGATATTCAAAGGACGAACTAGATTATATACTAGAATCAAAAAGCACCTAATATACCAGATCAAATATTAAGATCATCATTGCTATGTACTTGAATTTTAAACAATAGATACAAAATCTTGGATGAGTTTACACATGCGTTCATTTGCAGTCTTTGCAGACTCAAGAACCTCTTCGTGTGAGGGGTTTGCATCTCCGTGATTTCTGCAATTTTTTAATCTTAAAATACCAATGTGGTTTGAATAGATATAAGTATTAAATAGATTATTGTACCGCAAACAATTACCAGTTATAATTCAAAATTATTCCATAATTATTTTGATTTGTTTTGTTGTAGCCTTCGACTAAATTCTAAATTTACTCTACAAACAATCTTTAAGCAAATTCATTTATCTGAATCATTTCGGGGAGAGGTAGAATCTCCCTCATCCATTCCCGATTTCATTTCTTAATGAAAGATTTACTTCCTCTCATGGGGCAGTAAGAATCGAATAGATGCTGCTTTTAATTTATCAGTCGTCTTTTCCTTTTTTCAGTAAAAATATGGTACTAACATATTCGTTATAAGTGACACTCCAAGTATTTTTATGCCACATTGTTTCGCCACGACAGCTTCATGACAAGTTGACATGCCTTAAAATATGATTTTGATATGGAAAAATATTTCGTTTACAAAAAAAATGAAAGGTTAACGAACCCATTGCATCCACTCCGCATGTCTTGAGGAATTTTATTTCAGCACCTGATTCATACTGAGGACCAGCACACATTGCATATGTTCCTTCATGCATTCTTATTCCCATTTTCTTAGCAATATCCAGTGCGAGTTTTCTAGAAAAAAAATCCAAATTTGTCTGGAGGAAACCCTTTAAACAAATGGTTATTCGCTACTTATAAAAGAAAAAAGCTTGTTCATAATGAGCAGAAAAAGAAGACAAGAATAAAATACGATCAGAGTCAGTCAGGAATCAGTTATTTGGAAAATTAAATTCTGAAATTAATTCTTGGACACAGCCATAAACAAATTCTATGGAAGCACAGCTCAGATTAACTGACGATCTTTGCAAATGACGAAAAAACTATGAGTTTAAGAAAGTTCCGATGCAAGTGCCTCAACTATCCTTAAGACGATTTCAATAGAATTTAGCTGGGTTTATGAAGACTTTAACGGATATTTAAGGGAGCAATGATAGGAGAATACAACTGAAGCAACGATTCTCAATTTTTTTTCGACCTGCGATCTTTGATTTCCTAAACTGCACATTTCAAAAAAATCTGTTTTTTACTGAAAAAATCGAATTATGATTGCATTACATTGCAAAGAATTCGATAAAATAAAACGGAAAGTCTGGAAGATTCCAAAAGTAAAAAAATTAGTGTTCTAACACTTTATCTATTGCAGTCAAATTCTCCGATGATGGGATATGTTACGATTTTATTGATGTGTTGTTGGACACCTATGAGATACCTTTACTATGAGAATTTTGAAAAGTGCACCGGGGAATCAAGCGAGGTGAGAGGAATGAATAAAGGAAGATGTATTTGTAAAAATTTTTGGAAGAAAAAAGAACCATACCTGAGGTCTTTATTATACATATCATGAAGAGATACAAATTTAGGCCCCCATTCAGGTCCGTTAAGTCCAACTAGTGGAGAAAAACCAGCCAATCCAGGAAGAAATAGTTGATCCTTGATCAGCATAAGATCACCCCGTTCGAAGTTTTCATTTATTCCACCAGCAGCATTTGAGATAATGAGAATTTTGATGCCAAGTTCATGCATTATTCTTACTGGTAATGCACACTAAAACATTTAAGTTTTATTAATTTATTAATGTGTTCAAAAAATTGATAAGTGGTTTGTGCAAAATTCATGATGATAATGGTGAGTGGTGCAGACAGTGAACAATGAAATTCACGTTTATTATTATATTTCGCAGATGTTTTTTAAAATTTTTCTGGGAAAGAAAAATGTCCGATATTCAAACATCATCATAGAGTTCTTCTCCGGTTCTGTAATTCATTTATTTCAGCAACCGGAAGCGAAAGAAAATACCATTTAAAACAAAAAAAACCAAGAGAAAACCTAAACCTAAGGATTCCTCACATAATTTGTAAAGGATTAATATACCAAAGCCAAATTCATGTTGTGTTCATATGGATGAAATCTTCCTTGAAGGCAAACCACTTCTTTTCCAGAAAGAGTGCCGAAAATTAAGTTGTTCTTATGTCCAGCCACTGCAATGTAAATTCTTTTAAGTCAGTATTAAACTAGATTTTATTATATTAAAACCAACTACTGCTTTTAAATTCACCTGTAGTATTAGGAAATCCGGGGATTTTGGAATAAGGCACAGTTTCAGTGTCTTCAAATACTGATGGAATATCTCCAAGACCCGAACCACAGATAATGCCAATTTCTGGATTTTTCTTGCGTTTTACCATGTTGAATATATGATGGGCAACATGTACGATTTCCTCATAGGATCGTGGACTGAAACATCCACTTGATAATTTAAGTAATTTTATCATCTAATTTCCTTTTTTGAGACAACTAATTCCAAATTCTATTATATTTTATGAAGAGTGATACTTTTTCACCAAGGAGTATGTATATTTTGTACATAAATGGAACCAATGGCTCGCTTAGATCAAAAAAAATATATGAAACAAGTGACCAGAACTAATCGTTAACTATAAGTTTAAACGATAAGTTTAAACGCTACTTATTATAAAAATAAAAAAGAAATTTGGATGAAAAAATATAATTTAAATAACTCACAAATAATTCATGAACTAAAAATAAATAATTTACTTTATAGTAATCTTTTCCTCATCCATTTACAATTTTATCAGTTGAATGCTGCAAAATATAAGTAAATAAATAAAATTTCAATACAAATTCAAACGTTAATAAACAAATTTTGATAAAGTGAATAACAATAAACACAATTTAATTTTAAAAAACAAAAATAGTTTTTGAAAAATTCCAGTAGAAAAAATTAAACTGTTTTGAACAAAAATTCGAAAAAAAAATCAAAAATACCAATCTGAATTTCTCAATAAATTCTATCGATAATCAAACTGATTAGAAATGAATTAGATGATATCTGCCGACTCATTTATATTTTTATCACTAAATGACTTCTTGATAGTTGGCAAAGCAACCTGACCAGAAATGTGGAAATTATTTTTTTTTAATAATCAAACAGAATGCACTTTACAAAAATAGGCATTTTAAATTTAAAAAAACCAAAATACAAAAGGCCACTTGAAACCAGTTTATTTAGGTATTTATTCTTGGTCATGCTCGCTCCGCTTAGCTAAGACGTCTCCAAGCTGTTCGCTTCGATGCCATCGCTAACAGTAATAGAAGCCATTCCTTTTTCCACAGTCCAAGTCCCTATATCACTGGTCTATATGTATGTTCAAAATTTTTCTTAACTTTGTCAGTCCAGGTCTTGACTGGCCTTGTATGAATAATCTATGGAAATGAATTTTCAAATGAATCTATGGAAATGAAAAAAAAAATTAAATATCTTCTCCTGTGGCAAGCATTATAAGTTGTCTTCCAATAACTAAAATCAATATTATTTTACAGTAGATTTGGCTTCTGTTACTACTAGCGATGGCGGGGCGGCTTGGAGACGTCTTGTGCTTATAGCCAGTGGAGCCAGTCTAACCAGTAATGGTGAGAGCTATTAGAAGAAGAAGAAGAAATTTTACAGTAGGTTGGAATATAGATAGGCCTCCAGCATCCATCCAAATTTCATTTTCAAATTCTATGGCAGTTAAATTTCGATTATCGACGCATGCCGACCTTTACCTCCAATTAACTATTTGAATACGGTGCCCTTATTTTTTTTTCTGGGTACACCATTTTTAATTTGGTTCCTCTGCCTTGTATCACCAGACCAGACAAATTTTTTCGACACAGTATCACCTCAATTAATTTGATTAAATATAAATGCAAAATGAATGAAGAAAAAAACTGTCGAAAAAGTATGTTGAGAAGAGAAGAGCAGTAGCACACCAAGTTTCATATTTATTTTTTAAAAAAAGGACATACGAAATTAAAACCGAGGAGAATTCAGAAAAATATTCACCGCCTAAATTCTGAGTCCAACCATATCTAATATATCTCTGTGCAAATATGGCGTATCTCTGTGCAACCTATTGTAGTGAGGTCGTACTTGTGTTTCTTATGATTTACTGGGGACAAATGGTTTGCGTGCTTATTTACACTGTCGGGTACCAATTTATTACTTACGTCTTTTTATTATTTTATGTGACTGCTCATAACTGCTCATAAATTATTGCTCTCTATTTTATGCCGTTATTCATTATTACGTACTGATTGATAGCCACTGCTTTTACTTTCATTAGGCACTTATCGGAATAAACTACTATTTTATGGTGTGCGATGCCTGCGGCATATTCTAAGCACTAACGTCAAGTTCCTAATATCAATCTTAACGTAAGTTCGTGACGCTTGCGATTCTTCGCAACCAGCCAATTTAGAAATTTCGCTAGTAATTAACAAACTCAAAAAAAAGAACGGCAAAATTTCGCAAACAATATTTATTCGAAAAAAAGCAACCAAGCACGGCAACAAGCGTCATTTGCTTACATTAACAACAATAAATGAGGATAAATGGAAATAAACGACGTAAAATACAAAAGAAGTGCTACTCACACTTTATTCCGATTCTTGATTGATTAAAGAAAACTAAAAAATCAAACTTTAAAAAAAAATAAATTTATAAATATACCAAGAAAGCACAGTTATTAACAACTGAAAAACTGCAATTAATTTTCATAGTTAAAAAATTTATTCCGTAAAAATTTAGTTAAAACTATAGGAAAAAATCGAAAAGCAAATAATCGAAATTACCGGAGAACATGGAAAGCGGCGCTGAAAAATTAGTGTGCGGCGGCTGAGAAACCTAACATATAATTTTTTTCGATTTTATGATTTTAGAAATTTTAATCATAATTCATGAAACTGTTTGTAAATTATTTTTAAATTTAAATAACTGAAAGATCAGATTTTTTTTCGAAAGAAATTATTTAATGATCATAAAAGGACAATGGCCAAGTCGTGCATGCTTCACTAAGATTAGCACTCAGACACGGCTCGGACGTAAGTGCGAATAAATTAGTCATTAAAAAATTCGAGTGGTGTTGTGGTGCAACTCATTTTTCATATAACTACTTTTTGGTGACTCTCAGGTGATAATATTATCAACCGAAACGAACAAACCTGAAACCAGAAATCAATGCTTACCACTCAAATTTAATATTTTACAGTGTTCAAAAAAAAGTGAATCGAAACCACTAAAACAAAATTTCGAAAAGAAAGAAACGAGTATCGCTTTCAACAATGCAAAGTTCCAAAAAATTTAATTTCTTGTTTATGAGAAAAATGCAAAATGCAGTAAATGCAAAAAAAAGGAATTCTTCAATTAGACAAAGGAGACAAGTGATTTAATGGTAAAATAAAAAATCTCTTAAATTCATTTAATAGATCGTTGCTGATAATGCACGAGAAGCAACAACGAAATCTAATAACCTGAAACGATTCATAGTTGGAAATCCAGAAAATGCCCGGATTACAATGTCGAAAGAAGAAAGATTTGCGAGCAAAATTGCAAAAATAAAATAACAAGTTAGAACGCGAGAAAATGCGAAATTTTTTGTTTTTGTTTATTCCAAACCACTGTTTGATAAAAATATTGTAAAACAAATTGCTGATAAAAATTTATGGAGAAAATTTTAAAGCGTTCACTGCGCACTGACCAACGACAATACTTTTGTTTTATGAGAAAATAAAAAAAGTGGTGATAAGCAAAATTAATTTTTTCTTTCTGCTTTATATTGTTCGAAGTTTTATTAAAATCTGTGATAAAATCTATATATATATATATATATATACATAGGTGACCACTGAATGAGGCAGAGATAATAAACCATAGATGCGAAATGAACCAAGAATGCATGGGTGCTAATGACTGACGCTTAGGTAACAAACGAAGCTCGCACAGGCTATTGTCGACCTATGTGATTGCATTGAAGATCAATCTTAAAATTATCAAAAATTTTTGTCAAAGAATCCAAGCCAGTTCCACTCGTCCATTCATTTCATTAAACCATTAAAATGTCGACAGGTAGACTCATTTTTCATATATCTCTCAATATCTTTGGACATTAGAATACTGTTCACATTTCGGATGTTCTTTGCCATGAAGGAGTGAACCTGTCTTGCAAAAATATTGGTGCTGGCAATTTACCTATATTTCTATCGCCAAATAAATCCCTAGCAAAGTTTGCATGGTCCATTAGAGTAAAACGAACCTAAACAGCAATGGTGAACATTTTAGAAGTTGCTACATCGTAGCTTGTCGTGACGATCCAATAATCCAGTTCTTTACAGAAAAAGATTGCAGTTTTTTGCAAAAAGTCTTTTAGATAACGGTAGATGCCTAAATTATCCAGTATTTGTGGTATTTGACTTTCCCTTTTATATCAAATACTGCAGTGTTAATTATAATAATTAAAGGCAATATGTTTGGTCAACAATTCACTATTTCCTTTATCTAGTTCCATTCCTGGTGTGTTTCTCGCTTCCAGAAAGTGGTTCCAGAATAAAAGGAGCCCAATAATTTTCCTGCTGGGCCAGAAATTTTATTAAGAAATACAAATCGGACCTGTAATGTTTAATTTCAAATTTCGAAGCATCTACGCAGCTATTCTATTATCAATTGATGCTGACCAATCGAAAAGATTCGCTAATATTTGTTAAGAAGTAGATTTTTTCGCACAAAAGCCATGCTGATAAGTGGATATGAAATTATTGGCAAGATAAGTAAATAATTTGTTGCAAATCAACCTTTCCAGTACCTTGCTAACAACGCATGTTAGGCTAATTGGCCTATAATTAGAAGAATCACAGGCGCTTATTATTTATGAATGGGAATTATATGAAACAATTTCCAAATTTTGGGATTAAGGCCAGATTTCATAATATCCTTATAAATTAGAAATAGAAATTAGAAATAGAGGAAGACTCGGAGAGTCTGCACATTTTTTATAAATTATTTGTGGAATATTATCGCGACCAGCTGAAATGGACGGCTTGAGTCTATTTTTAGGCATCATAAACATTTAATAACGTTATTTCAACCTCACAGAGAGAAATGCAACAACTTCGATTTATATTGAAAGAAATACTATAAGTATTATCGTCAACACTAGAAAAATATTGATTAAATACATTGCAATATCAATATTAGAGGTGATCACATTATATTATGTTGCAAAATTATTTTTTTACGTGGATTTGCAAATTTTATTTTAATGTAAGTCTAGAAGGAATCAATCTCTATTGATATTTGAGAAGTAATTATGAATGCCGCTACGGAAACTTTTCATTCTTCATACGTAGAAAGGTCATTTGGCAATTTGGTTAATTTGTATTGATTATAAAGTTTGGTGGTTTTGATAGTCTAGTTTTTTAGAGACATTTTAGAAAAATGGGAATCGACCTAATGCTTTTTTTCCTTAAAGGGATGTATTGCTCTATAAGATAAAATGATGCTATGATGCGAGGATAGAATTAATAATTTCATAATCATAATAACGGTAATTTCTAGAAAATCTCGAAGGAGGCGCATAATGGTCTAATTTTAATGAAGCATGAATGATATTCTTCTTTTTTTCTTCTTCTTTTTGCTGACAGTTATGAGTAAATGCAAATAATGTTAAACAATGTGTCAACAACTGCAGCGAGAATTGGACTCAAAATCAATGTAAATAAAAATAAAACGAAAGTATTTTCGTCTTATATACAAGATGCTAAACACCTAAACATCTACTTTTATCAATGCCGGTTAAAGTAAGAAAATACTGGACTTTAAATACCTTGGATCAACTCTAATCCCAAATGGCCAGGCAATGCATGAAATCCTAACTCGGATAACGACTAGAATTATGTTTTTTCGGTTAATGAAACCTTTATGGAACAATCACGAAATCACCATAAAGTCTAAAAACCGTGTCCATATAGCTGCAATTCGTTCGATCTTGCTATATGGCTGCGAAACATGGCCAATGAGATTGGAAAATATTAAGAAGCTATTAGCCTTTGACCCCTCATGTCTAAGGTATATTTTACGGGCAGATAAAATCGCACATGACTACATCCACCTTCATTCAAATATCACCTGTATTAATAATGTTATCACAGAGCGTCACCTTCGCTGGTTAGGGCACGTTCTCCGTCGTCCACCACGGGAACTGACTCATATTTCGTTTTTTGTTAAATCCGTCCATCCCCGTGATGATTGGCTTCAAAAGCGAGGAGGGCCAGTCAAGACCTGGACTGATACAGTCAGGAAAGATTTTGAATTAGAGGGACCAGCGATATATGGATTTAGACGATGGAAAAAGGAATAGCTCCTATTATTATTAGCGATGCCGGACCGAGCAGCTTGGAGACATCTTGCTCTTGTAGCCAGCAGAGCCAGCCTAACCAGTAATGGTGAGAATAATGGTTATGAGAATAATGGTCTGAATTTGCTTCCATAGCTAGGTAGGCGGTATAAATTTAAAAGGGAAATATTTCTATTATTAAGATAAATTTTAATTATCAGAGATTCAAAAGAGGAACAAATATAATCATCAAAAGTTATAATTTTTAATAATCAGAAATAAGCGTGAGTAAGCCTACCTCCATGAGTATTTAAACTATTTATTGTTCCGATCTTGCGTGATAATATAAAGCCGTAGAATTTTAATTCTCGATTATTTAGAATCATCCAACCATGTTTCACTGATACAGAAAATACTATTGGATTATCAATTAGTAAGAGCTGGAGCTGGTTTATATTTATATTTTAAAGTTTATGTTTTAAACTTCTTGCATTAAATATGACAAAAATAAATTACTTCCTATGTTATTATTAACCAGGGTCTTAATCTAAAGAAATATATCCTTACTTGGCAAATTTTCCTAGGCTTCTGTAGACTAAGGAGGAAAAGTTAGAATCGAAAAATTATTTGCCGTTACAAACCGTTGGCCAGGCTGCCTGAGTTCCACTATTTGAAGGATATATTTCTTTAGATTAAGACCCTGGTTTCATATATGACATTCTTTTCGCAACTGTTTATCTAGCAATACTCTTTTCGTTAAATTTTTCCGCAAAAAGCTTCTATGGGGAATGATCGAGTGAGGAAATGTGAGTCTATTCTTAGTTCGCAAAAAAGTTCGACATGGCCATATACTTATCTTCGAGTTGAATTTTAAGTGCTCGTGGCTTGCCTGACCTTTCTTTCCATGTCGAACTTCCTTAATGTAATCAGTCTTGATCCCAGCGGCAGATACAATATATTCTCTGCCAAGAGCCTATCAGCAATAATAGCTTTATCTTCCGTAGGTTTTTCCGAGATGTTTATATCAGCAAGATATGACTCTTTCTTCTTTTTTTCGAAATATTCGTCAATAGTTTCCAATAGTTGTTCAGTTGTGATTTTTGGAGATGCCATCCAAAGACGAAGCTTTCAAATTATTGATATCATTCTTAAGTTCTTCATTAACCTTTGTAGGTATTTCCACAGATTTGGCAAAGTTGGGTCTTGCTGCTTTTTACATTTCTCAATAATGGAAGATAATCATAATCTCAGATCCTCGATAGTTTTATTTAAGCAACTGACATCATTATTGGACCACATTATTTCCTATGCCATTTGGAATTTCCTTTTATCTTACAAGTGCCCGTTATAAAACGATAAGAACAATATTTTAAGGTCGCCAATAGGTACAACACTATATTAGATGTTGTGTTAGATGCTACTCCTACCTCTCTTGTTGATAATATTAGAGTCTTGGAACCTTTTTGTAACAGTAATCACAATATCATTCATGCTTCATTAAAATTAGACCCTCTCTCGAGATTTTCTAGAAATTACCGTCACTGTAATTATGAAATCTTTAACTCTTCGCAGAAATAAATTGGGATTTCTTATTCTATTTAATTCCCTCTATCGATGAAAAAGTTAATTTTCTTAATAGCATCATTTTATATCTAATAGACCAATATAACCCTTTAAGAAAAACGAACATTAGGTCGATTCCACTTTTCTAAAACCCCTTAAGAAAAGTGTCAAGAAGCTTTATAATTAATTAAGCTTTATGATTAATATCAATTAACCAAATTGCCAAATGACCTCTCTGCATATAAAAGTTTTCGTAAGTTTTCCATTCAAAATTACTTTTCAAATAAAGAAGAACAACTTTTAAATATTGATAGAAATTCTTTCTGGACCTATATCAAAAGAAAATTTGCAAATCCACGTAAACAATTAATTCTGCAACATAATGATAATGTGATCACCTCTGATATTGATATTGCAAATGTATTTAATAAGTATTTTTCTAGTGTGTTTATTGAGGATAATACTCATACTTCCTGTTTTAACGTAAATCGAATTTGTTGCACTTCTCTCTGCGAGATTGAAATAACACTACTGGATGTTTATGATGCCTTAAATAGACTTAAGCCGTCCATTTCAGCTGGTCCCGATAACATTCCACAAATAATTTATAAAAAATGCGCAGTCTCTCTGAGTCTTCCCCTATTTTTAATTTATAAAGATATTATGAAGTCTGGCCTTAATCCCAAAATTTGGAAATTGTCCCATATAGTTCCCATTCATAAAAAAGGAAGCACCTATGACGCTTCTAATTACAGACCTATTAGCTTAACATGTGTTGGTAGCAAGGTACTTGAAAGGTTGATTTGCAACAAATTGCTTACTTATCTTGATGCCAATAATTTTATATCTTCTTATCAGCATGGCTTTTGTACAAAAAAATCTACTTCTTCACAAATATTGGCAAATTTCTCTGATTGGTCAGCATCAATTAACAATGGAAAAATAGTATCAGTTGTGTACCTAGATTTGGCTAAGGCTTTTGATACTGTTTCCCATAGCAAATTATTGGTCACTCTTAATAGTTATGGCATAACAGGGGACCTCTATAACTGGGTGTCAGATTACATAAAAGATCGTTACCAGGCTGTATATGCTAACAACACTCTTTCTGACATGACACCTGTTAAATCAGGCGTACCCCAAGGCAGTTGTATTGCGCCATTGCTATTTCTATTATATATAAATGATATTACCACAGTGATAATAAATTCTACTATCTATCTTTATGCTGATGATTGTAAAATTTATTATTCTCATGGTAGAGCAGATAGCCTATCTCCACTGCAGGAGGACCTCAACAGAATAGCTGACTGGCTATATGACAGGCAAATTACCCTTTCCTTTCAAAAATGTAGTGTTCTTCACATCAACTCTAAAGGATTCGATCTTCCTAACCTTTTTATAAATGGTAATTTAATCAATAGAGTCTCACACATCTCCGATCTTGGAATAATCATGGATGAAAATCTCGATTTCGATCTTCACTGCAGAACCATAGTAAAGAAATCCTCAAGGATACTAAATTTTATTTTTCGTTCATTTAAGAACAAAACTGAAAGTTTTCTTATCAAATTATACAAAGCATTCGTTCGGCCTCTTCTTGACTACAATACTATATGTTACTCCCCTAGACATCGCAAAACAGGTAAAATAATTGAAGGGCTCCAAAAATATTTTCTGCGACGCCTCTCTCCTAATAAAAATTATAATTTTAATTATAAAAGAACACTTCTACAACATAACATGGATTCTCTCTCAGTTCGTAGAATTGAAGATTTAATTTACACATATAAGATTCTGTATGGCTATGTTAAACTAGATTGCTCGAAATATTATAACTTTAGACTAAATTTGAATCCAACAAGAACTAATGGCTTAAAATTATTAAAACCTATATGCAAACTAAGGACTCATGACTTCTTTATTCGTACTATTAACTACTGGAACAAATTACCGAACGATGTAGCTTGTGCGTCATCCTTAGCTGTTTTTAAAAAAAGACTAGATAATATCATTTACGATATTATTTAAAAAAAAAGAGAGAAGAGTTTACACCAGGCAAGAACTGCAGGAAGTGAGAAATCTCGATTTTATCTTCAGGTTATATATTTACTTCGAATTGTACTATATTATATTAATCTATAATTTCCTCTTTAAATTGTTAATTTTTATCATATTGTTTTATAATTAATTTTGTTTATGTTTTTTTTTTATGTTTTTTTTCTATTATTTATTATTGATACTGTTATTATTAATACAAGCACATGGCGTTGTCCCCTGCTTGGCTGGTTATCAATAAAGATAAAGATAAGAATATCTTTTGAAAAGAAAATCTTTTAGACAATGCAATAAGAATAATTTATTCTTTCCATTCCACTCTTTTAGCGAAGCACAATGCAATATAATAAAAATAATGAATTATTGACAGAGAGAATGACCGACACAGTCGCTCACGAGAATAGCAAATTATATGGCAAGTAGTACTATCTTTACAGCCTACAAATTTAAGACAGCCAAAATTAAGAAATGCTAATGCCACATAGAAATAAAAAAAAATTCTTTGAATTCTGCGAGGAATTACTGCAATCGTTTCAGTAATTCATTAAATTCATTAAATAGGTTTTTTTGGATTTTTTCATTAAATAAATAAATTATTCCAGTGAAAAACATGTACTATACTGGAATTACTGAAATGGGCGTAGGAAAGATCCCAGTTTCGAATAGAATAAAGTGAAATATTTGATGAATTCAACTGAAAAGTGATCATGAATGATATTAAATGGTTAAATGAGTCGAATTTGCATTGCTCAGATTACCATCCAACAACTAACAACATGTTCGGCTGCTCTCTTTGCAAAGGGGTGATCTGTCATTAAAAAATCCGCGTGAACTTGAAAAGCTAACTTTACTTTACTTTCAGCACCATCTGACTAGTCACTTGACGAGTATCGAAACTACTAATAGCCACTGACAAAACAATGATCTCGTAATTAATCATAATTATATAATTTTTATGAAAATTAGTAATAACTCTTTTCCTTCCTTTCACTCCATTTTTTTTTCCATTATTTAATTATTTGAAAAAAGAGGGAAAAAGAAAAAAGCACATTTTGTTGGTTTGTTCGGCGGTTGAATAGAGTCGGCGAAATATTTTTCACTACAGTAGCTGAATAAAATGCGGTCGCCATTTCCCTGGCAGATTTAACTCGTTAGCGGAGTTTAGCGACGAAGTAGTCTAACCAGAAATGGAGAGCACCTTTAAAAAAAAGTGAAAGTATATGGGATTGCAGCAAGTGCAGTGCTAAACAAGGCAATATTACTGTCGGCCAATTTTACTTAATGGCGTTGATGGGGAAATTACGTCGGTAGAGAACCAAAATTTTACTCATCTTACTATCTGATCGTCGTTTCGTTCGCTCTCAGAGGGTATATACAATTAGCGAAATAACAAATAGGCAAATTGTAATTTTTTTACTGGACCAAATTGTTTATATTTTAAAGTATTGTTTTACAACCAAAATCAGGTGACTAAATATGACTATGAAATATAAAACATGGTGTTGCCGCTGTTCCTTACGCATTTGCGTGTGCGCGTCTTTGTTCGGACCTCCGTGTATGTCCAGGGAAAAATCCGAAATTTCCTAAGTCTCATGGAACTCTTCTCAATCTCCGTTAAGTACCTTCTCCATAGCATCTATTTGTAATGCAGCTACTATACTTTGAAACCCTCCCACCCCAAATGTCCGCTCTGAGTCCAGTACAGGCAATATCCTCCTAGATCTCAATATTCAAAATCTTGCTGACCATGTTACGATCCTAACAGCTTTTAATACCCTATAAAAATGCGTTGTTTTTCCGAAGGACTAATTCAACTATTACTTTAGGCTTGGTCCACCTTTCTTTTTCGTTTATGACTCCTGTCTCGCAAGTCATTCATCAATCCTTGTTAAGCCCTCAAGGGTCGATATTTATAGATACTTCAATGGTACTTTTGACTTTGTCCAGTTCACTTTAATCGTATTTTTAAGCTGATTAATTATGGTTCGAATCCTTTTGATTTTTGCTTTAAATAGCTTTTGAACTTCGCCATCTGACGATACCTTATATTCATCTTCACTACTCTTTGCTACTCTTCTATAACTCATTAGTACACATATTACCACAAACTTCCTTATATTTTATTTGATTTTGACTCCTTATAGTGCCTTAACAATTCCTCTGCCCACCACCCTAAAATCAAGTTAATTCTCTTTAGCACTCTGCCACATCCCGACATATTTCGCGTTATTAACACCTCTTTAAGTACTCTTATATTATATTAGGTCCATCAGACTTCACAGTGGCAATGTAGCATATTGACATACCATCCAAATGCTGCTGCGATAATTTGCCACAACTGAACTGCCTGCAAAATCTCGGTACGCTGGATTGAAATCCTTTAATATTCAACCTTAGAGGGACAGCCTAAGCTGTTAAGCAAAAAAAGAAATAAGATCAAAAATTAGAACCGCTACAATGGAATTGTTCTATTTCTTTTTCTAACGGCACCACATGGTTTCTGGATTGTGAGATCCAGAGAGTCAAACTTGGGAGCAGAAATATAAGTGGACTACTTTTGGATTTTAATGATAAAAATTTCGACGGGTAAGCACCGAACGTTAGATGCTTGAACTCAGTCAGCAACACATCACTCTACCATTCTGCTTGATTAGAATTAGAATTTGATTAGAATTAAAATTAGAAAATTAGAATTATTCACTTCTTGTATGGTTATTATAATTTTTAAATGCACGTATCGTGTTTGCCATAAACGTCGTAGCATCATGCATGAGAGAAAAAAAACTTGATAGATTTTAAGTTACTTTATAGATTTTAAAAAACTTTAGATTAATATTACTGATAATATTATTGTGCCTAGCTAGTGATAAACCATTGTTGCTTATCATCGGTATCGACGTTCCGGCCTTGCCTTCAGATGGAAAAGACCTGCATTAAAAGATCCGAGAGGTGCTCTGGACTCTATTTCCATTCCCAAACTTAAGAACGGAGAGTTCTCCACCAAGTAACAACCAATAATGTGAACAGCCACAAATAATGCGTGCTAACTATCTTATGCCGAATTTTTTCAAGACCGAATTATAGCAATGAGGAAGACTATTACCAATAACATTTTTTTTACTGATGTTTAGGCGATGTTTTGGCAATGTCGGCCTTTTCGGGGGGGGGGGGAAGCACTCTTTGTTTGATTGCGGGGTTCTTAATGTTCCTCGAGTTCCGAGGTTTGCTAAGGCTGGCAGTTTTTGGTCCTGAGGTTTGCAAAAAATTTCGTGGAATACGACGGTTTCTGTAAAAATTTCCAAAACTCTAAGATTTTAAATGATAAATAATCTGAACAAATAAATAAATATGAATATTTAAAGATAATTTGTTATCATTTATTCGTTCGACGATTATAAGTAACGAAAATATGGTGAGAACCTCATTAAAAATGCATTTTTTTAAGTCGTTTTCATCATGCGAATTATTTTTCCAAGGGAAGCTCGCCGTTTTTAATTTGGCTTATCAAAAGCCAGGGATTTGCTTGGAGAGGTACAAGTGAGTCGACGAGTGAGTGGCACTCGGAAAAACCTCTGAAAAAAAGGTCTGTTCTGGGAATAGAACTCCACAGTTTGATCCCACTATTACGATAGAAATTTAAATTCGAGTGGTGCTGGCTTCATTCCTACAGATTTTGGCATATGTCAGTAGAACCAGCCCAGTCGATAATAGTGAATGCATATCGTATTAATTTTGTAATGGATCATTTTCTCATTTTTTTTCCTCTTATTGTTTAGTAGAATTTTTAGAGAAGATGGTAAAAGCAAAGGGGAAGCGCGTTCCACGTTTGCGGCGCAACTATCAGTTAGCTCCTGGAGTCATGCGATTTTCATCTTCAAGAATGTATTCGAAAAGAGGTCTTTTTATCCGCAAACGATATCCTGTTGTTGTTAAAACTATTGAAAAAAAGAAAAAATTTGTGGTAAAGCCGATTGGTGGGGAGAAGAATGGAGGTGAACGTAAAGTACCCATAAAAAAGAAAGTAAGTTCTTATTATTCTTATTTCTTTGTTGATTATTTTCGGATAATAGCATTGTTAAAAATTACTGGACGTATTTGTGTAATTCAACGTAAAATGGCATAAGTTGCTTCATTTCGAAGTGCTGACTTTCGAAGTGGGCTTCCATTCGCAAAGTGAAATTGCCTTTAAAATATCGGTTGACACCGATGGTTCATCTCTTTCCTGACAAGACAGAATTTAACTGATCCAGTGAACTGAGTTTAATTAGGAATGGTAAACGCATAGAAAAAAAATTCGTCTATAAATTTTTTTATAATTTTTTTCGTCTATAACTCATTCTTGAAAATTATTTCCCATTTACACTTATCATTTACAGAATTTGTTACCTTGCTATTTTTTACCTTTTTGCTCTGGTGGTTCGATTTATTAAATTGTTATTCTTATATTTTATTATATTATAGTCTGAACTCATTATCGTAATCAGCGGAGATAAATAAGCATAAAAAAATGGTACTTGCTAGTAGAAGAATGAATATTTAAAGCTAATTTGCTATTTGGAATATTTTTGATTAAGCATTTTGGATTTTATCTCTCGCTTGCAGATATAATGCATATCAGTACTTTGTTTCATTCTTTGTTTAATTTTAGCCCAGATTTTTACCCGAACGCGAATATGTTAGAAAGACTCGCCACAACAGAACGAAGAAAGTACCTCTTCGATCTTCGATTAAGCCGGGCACTATTCTTATTATATTAGTTGGCCGCCATAAGGGCAAACGTGTTATTTTTCTTAAGCAGCTCCCTAAATCAGGGTTGTTGCTTGTTACTGGTGAATATTAAATTATTTCAAAAAAGCAAAATTATAAGATCAATTTGGGAGCCAGGTTTTAAGAACGACTTTTAAATTTAACTTTTTAAATTTAAAAAGGGATTTGCAAGGTTAAAATTATGGATATTTTTACTGAAGGTCCTCTTAAAATCAATTCAATGCCACTTCGTCGAATCGCTCAAGCCTTTGTAATTGCAACAAAAACAAGTTTGGACATAACGGGCTTACAAATTCCGGAGCATATTAATGATGATTATTTCCGGAGAATCAATAGGAAGAAAGAGGCGAAGAAAGGTGATACGAATATTTTCGCACAAGGAACTGAGGTATTAATACATCGGCTTATTTTTCCTTGCATATTTGGTCTTTCCTATTTGTTTTTCTGCATAAAAGATTTCAGGAATATAAAGTGTCAGAAATTCGGAAGGCTGATCAAAAACAAGTTGATAAACAAATATTAGAAATAATCCGCAAACATCCTGAACATAAATTTATGTTTGGTTACTTAGGTTCCAAATTTTCATTGGCAAAGAACCAGTATCCTCACCAAATGATATTTTAAATAATGGTCATTAATTGTTATAAAAATAAAAAAATTGATTATAAAAATGGATGAATTTATTGACATATTTGTATCGTTGAATTTATTTCATTAAAAATATGACTGAATATATTTATAATTTTTTTTTTTTTTGCAACGGCGAATTTTTGAAAAAATTTACAGTGCAATTTTCTGACAATAGAAATTATACGAAAAGGGAAAAGGTAATGGTTCCCATGATACGCATTCATTTCTATTGTATCTCCCACTGCTACGAAGATTCTTGGTCACGGAATCACTTGGATATAGAGATGACCTTCATGACCTTCACCTTCATCGAAATTTTAATGATTTAATTCTTCCAAGGGATTGGTGTCATATCTATGTTGCTGTTGCTTTATTTTGGCTGTAGTGCATCAATCATCGTATCGGCAGAGTTTAAGCCATATGAAAGATGTTTTATTGGGTAATAAAGTGGGAGAGCGATTAAATTTGTGTTTTCCCTGGTAGGAACAAGCAAATAATGAAAAATTCCTGTTGGTGTTGGCAATCGACTTCTTTGGACAAAAATCGCAGGAAACACTTCTAGCCAAAAGTGAATCCTTACCGCTTGATTTCACATTATTTCAGTAAAGTAACCAGGTAAATAAGTTCTATGAGGCATTAAAAGGGAAAAGATTTTTGGTAAAATTTTGTGTCAATGGATAATTTCTTCGTGAAATTAGTAGAAAGAATGGGTTATAAACGATTATATGGTTTCAATCGGTATTTTTTGGCAATCTTATAGCGAAATTTCTTTGTGTAAAGTGAACAAGTGTGATGCGGGTGGGTGGCTGGCTTAAGTGATTTGGTTATCATTCTGATTTGAATTAGTTACTGACGGCTGATTAATAATAGAATATTATTTGATTTTAAGTTAGTATTATAAATGGATTGGCTTTTTATTGATGTAAATCACCAAAAAAGTTAATCAATTTCTCTGGAATGAATTAGGTTTTGAAAAATTTGTGTAAAATAATAGATTGGTGGGTTGTGCCATCATTTCAGAGTGCCATCATTGTGCTTCTTTTCTCGGCAATAGAAAAACTATCTTTCAAAAATCCAGATGGTGGTAGTGATCCATTTATACTTCTATCGCCAAGTGATTCCACTCCATGGCGAAATTCGTCTGGTCTGACAAGCCAGCGGAGCCAGCTTATGTGGAAATGCGCTCTTTAAAAAAAGATTTATTTACTTCTACTGATTCCATGCATTATGAATAATATTCTGAATTATCTTTATGTTATGTTTCTTTTGGTTTACGCATCATCTGGCGAATTCTATAAATTTCTTCAAATATTCGGCTAACTTAACGGAAATCACAGATTCGTGAAACCCAAGTAAGCGAAGCTCGACCCAACTCAAAGTTAAAAGCACAAAAGATTCTTTTCGTGCAAAATTAGTTTCTAAGCATTTATTCTGGCTCACTGCTTTATAAATAATATTTAGAAATATCCATGCCAGCAGTTAGTAAAGGTGATAAGCATCGCGATGAGATAAGTACTGAAGTGGAATATGTCGATCGAGGCCTTCATTCATTTCAAGAAATATCGCATATCTGTACGTTGCACTTTTATTGTCGAATTCTATTCGTGTTTTGGTACTTCTATGAAAGGCCAGAATGTTCGAGTGTTTGATATTGATTATCATTGATTAGTTGATTGATCGATCTATTCCTCGATAAAAATACCTTAACTGCCATAAAAATGAAATCATATTGAGTGGAGGAAGCCAAAAGAGCAGTCAATTGAGCCAGCCAAAAACTGAATGGTTGAATATTGTTTGAACAGATAATTTTTTCAGTTCACAGTGACATATTAACTCGTCTTACATTGAGCCACAACAAAATAACTTCTGTGCCAGCCAACATCGCTGATTTATCTAATTTACAAGTTTGTTGTTGTTGTTTTTGTTTAAACTTTGTCTTTCTCGGCGATTTTAATAATGATTAATAATGAGAAAAAAAATTTTTAAATTTATAGATACTTAATTTGTGGAATAACCAAGTCGAAGAATTGCCAACTTCCATTTCATCTCTCCATAAGCTTCGAATTTTAAATCTCGGGTTATTTTTTTGGAGTCTTTCATGTCTTTTCGTTTATTTATTTTGTTGCTTTTTTTCTCTCTTTTAAAAATTATGGCGAATTTATCACTTTTTTTAAAGAGCCATTAGTTAGACTCGCTACTCTGGCTTGTCGTACAGATTTGCCAGAGAGTCCATCGACGATAGAAATACGGGTAAGGCGCCAGCACCACCCGACGTTTATCATTATTATCATTATCAAGTTTATTTTTCGTATTATCAGTGTCCTTTAATATTCTTTATCCTTTATGGGTTATTTATGGGTTATGGCATGAATATAAATTCTTATATAATTGAAAATTTATAATTCGGAATCGTTAAAAATAGGTTCAATGATTTAAAATATTGAAAATATTTAAAAATATCAAAAATATTTGCCAAAAGTATATTTGAAAATTTTGATTTTTAATTTTTATCATTGATTTTTATTCATTCTAATAAGTAGTTTTTATTCAAAAATAATAATAATTCGTCCATCGTTTAACAGTTTTTTATAATTTTAGAATGAATCGCCTTAGCATTTTACCTCGCGGTTTTGGTTCTTTTCAGTCGTTGGAAATACTCGATCTCACTTATAATAATTTATCTGAAAGAAGTTTACCGGGAAATTTCTTTTTCATTAGTGAGCTTTACTTTACTCATTAGTTTAATTGATTTGGAAACTAATAATTTAATAAAATCATATATTCTAGCAACCTTGCGAGCACTTTATTTGGGCGACAACGATTTCGAATATTTACCGTCTGATGTAGAAAATCTTTCGAGTTTACAGATACTCGTACTGAGAGAGAATGATTTACTTGCACTGCCAAAGGAAATTGCGAAACTGTATCGCTTAAAAGAATTGCACATTCAGGTAAATTTTCTTTCTTATATGTTTTTTTTATTAGAATTTTCTGAATTTTTTACTTATTCCTGTTTGTTACTTTACTTATTTACTTTACTTATCTTGGATCTGATGAGGATTCTTTACGACTCTCAATTTAGGGAAATCGTATGACTGTTTTACCACCAGAGATTGCTTCACTTGATCTCGTTGGACCTAAAAAAGTTCTTCGTTTGGAAAACAATCCATGGGTGCAACCAATAGCAGAACAGCTTCATAAAGGTTGGTGGCACTGAAATAATTTAAGAATGTCTAATATTCAGAAATATTTCAGGTAATTTCTAATTCTCTCTGTTGAAGGTCACCTTGCACTCATGGAATATCTGCGATCGGATTCCTATAAATATTTATACGGTCGACAAGAATCCGGTGCCAATCCAGTGCCTCCTAAATCTCGGAATAAAGAAAAGAAGATTTGCAGACAACAAACCAAACAAGGTTGCTAACCATACTGAACTGATCGGTTTTATTTGCCTAAATAATGAATAATCATGAAGAATCATTGTACTTTTAAAAACTCCTAGATGACTAATTTTTTAATTGTAATTTTAGAGTTTCTATATTTATGTGTGATACAATAAATTTTGGTGCAATGAGCCTAATCCATAATCCTTATTATTTCCAAAAATTTGTTTACTTCGCCGAATTCCCCAACCGAAGTTACGCCAAAGTCACTAATTGATAAAATTGGTAATAAATAAATTAACCAGTTACGTTTAAAAAATTTTAAACGTCGAAAGACTTATTCCTTTCGTTTTCTCGTCGGAAAAATTGTAATATTTAATGATGGATTTAAATTCTTATTTTATTTATTCGCAAATGCCACATTTCAATGATAATTTTACAATTTGAAACAAAATGAACAGAAATCATAGTAGTTGTTGCAATACAATTTTTAATAATTTTTAAATTTTACAAAGTTTAAAAATAAAATATTTGAAAAATAAACGAAATATTTATTCTTTGTTTATTGCGGATGAGATAGGGATAAATGAACCAATTTTCATTTTCTGTTTTTTAGAAACGAATTCGTTTTTTATTTCCGCAAATATTAATAAATTGTAAACGTGGACAGCCGCAACTGAAACTGGCAGCCGTTCTCAATTGCACTATTGCTCTGTGCCAGATTTGCGATGAGTCGACAAGTCCAACCCGTCTGAATCTCTGAACCAAACGGGCTTCCCACCCCACCCCCCACCTATTAGAAACCCAAATAACCTTCGCTAATGTCTTTCTGAAATGATACCTATAGCTTATAAATACTTACAGCACAAACGAAAGTAGTGTTGTACTATCTATCGGATTATTATTTGTCGTACTTGAAGGTTTTCGCGCCATACAACTTTTGGGAATACAGTTTTTGCTGGAAATAAAGGTTCAAGGTTCAGTCCAAGTGGTCAGCAGCGACGGGTGATGGGGACTGGTGAGGGGTGGGTTAGGTCAGCCATTTGAGGCCATTTGCTTTGGTAGTGGACGATTGCAGCCGGTTTAGTTTCACATTACTCTCACATATGTTCACGTCGTCTTTTAAGTTTCATTCGTCTATCCTCACGTGATGCCATAATTATAATTTCAGATGTTGTCGATGTCAGCTAAACCGCATTCACTTGTCGTTCCTGCCGTGTCCACTGTGCAGTTTATTCGCACGTTACGCAATAGAAGTGGAGTACCACGCGTCGTAGCAGATCCGGATTCAAAAATGTATTTCACTGGTGATATAGGTTATTTTTATCGATATCACCGTAAAGGTGTCGACACATTGCCTCGAATTCCTAACTGTCGTGTCCCAATCACTCGACCTGATTATAAAGTTCGTAATGCGTGGTGTGATGATCAAGCACGTTTCGGTGAGAATGATTATATAGATCTGTTAGGTGACGGTCAACTTCATCCAGCACAGTTACAATATCATACACCGACATGGTTACGCGGTTTTCCTGGACAACATCGAGCGAATGAATTGATAAAACTAATTCATTATCGAAATTTGTATAAGAATAAGTTGGAAAAAAATTCACCTCGACGATGGTTGGAATTAAATAAACGTTTAAAATATTTATTGAAACGTCATAATTATGAGAAACAAGATGAATTAAAAGGTGAACGTGATTTAGGTTTATGGGAGGAAAAACCCGATTATTTTTATAAAGATAAGTCACGTCGTAGTTATGAAGACCTTGTTTGATTTATTCATGGCACAGGGCGTCAAACTGGCCTCTATGAGGTCTATCGGAGTCCATGATGATGCTCAGGTTCCACTTGGATTTTTTCTGTTTGAATGGTGATACTTAAATGATTATTTTTTGCACTTTATTATGTTTATTGAAAACTCTTAGTTAAAAAATTTAATAAATTTTGGAACTCGAAAATGTTGCACAGTGGGTCCATGGATTTCTATCCTACCATTTAGCGGATCCGTGGCAGAAAAGTTTCTCTGCCATTGGTATATGGATTAGTCCATTTCACGCAGTTATCTATTTCAGCTATGATTATCTCGTTTATCTAGAAAAAGAATTGATTTCCATCTTTCTTATAATTTGGAAATAGTCAAATAGTATTCAACTGATTCAAATTCAGTCGTATGCGCGTAGTTGCTGGTCATAGTAAATGACTCAATTTGTTTTTTTTCTCTTAAATTTCTGAATTTTCCATAATTTTTGCATAATTTGTTTATTGAATTGAAAATTGATTATAAGATTTTCCTTCATTTCATTTATTAATCGTTTTACATGAAATCATTCTTGTATTTTGCATTTTATTTTTTGTTTTATTGCTTTTATTTTTTATTGCTTGCTTTTTCTCCCTATTAATTGCTGATTTTATAAAAATTTATGCTTACTTTTTTCGACGTGTTAGTGTTTTAGTGCAAATTTTCATCAATAAAATAAATTTTCTCTTTTTTCTGTTTCTTTTTTTGGGAAAGAAAAGTTTAAATTTCCTTTTATTTCTTTCAGTAATTTTGAATAAATAATGTTTTAAATAAATTTTTTTTGGATTCGGAATGGAAATAGTTATCTTTTGTTATTTGAAGATTTCTGTAGTCGACATTTAAAACATTGAATTATGGATGGTAATACGAAGGTTTTAGGTGAAGAAACGCGAAATGCCGCCAAGAAATGAATACGACAGAAATTTTTTCACTCCAGGAGATTTCCAGGTGCCATTTTTTGGAATTTTTTCAATTTAAAATTATGAGATTCAGAATTTTAAAGAAATTTTGAAGAGGCTTCCGATTTTGCATCAGAATTATTGTCCAGATTAGAGTTATTTTATAGGTTTTTGAAAAATTAGGAGAAAAATTTCATTCCTTTGGGCCTGTGGAATTATTATTATTGTTGCGGAATCAATTTAATTTAATTTAAATTCTATTTCTGTTTAAATTTACTTTAAATTTAATTTTTTTAAAATATTTATCTCTTGCTTATGAAGGTTGAATTATTGGTAAAAGCATGCAGCGGCAATATAATTGTATCACTTGAAACGGAATGTGGAAAGGCGTTCATCGCGACACTTCTTATAAGGGAATTCACTAATAAATTAGTTAATGGAGATGGCAAGAAAGCAATTTTCGTTGTTGATAAAGGTTTATCATTAACAATATTCCTATCGTAAATTATTTAATCTTCTTCTACCTATTTCGGATATTGAGTGATTCCATTTACTACTGATCTGAGCCGTACAATATATTCATATTTTTAGTACTTAATTTATTCAAATTTGTTGATGTTTATAATTTTTGCTTCGAATATTGCTGAACAACTATATATTTACAGTTTCTTTGGTTGAACAGCAAGCGTCACGTATCGAATGTCATACAACACTTCGGATTGGACGAATGCATCGTCCTTTGAAAGTTATTCTGTCGAAATTCGTGTCATACCTCGATGAGCATGAAGTTAATTATTTTTGGATGTTAGAATACAAGATACTAATGAAGTAATGTAGCAACTTAAATTTTGAAATATTTAATTCATTTTTTTCTATTTCCATTATTAATCAGAAAAATTTCTAGATTCTTGTTATTACATCGCAGGTTTTATTTGATCTAATAAACCAAGGCTTTTTTCATTTGGAGAAGGCTGCATTATTAATTTTTGATGAATGCCATTATGCATTAAGCAAAAAACATCCTTATGCGCAAATTCTTCAAAATTACCGCAAACTTCCCGTCAGTATGTTTTTATTTCTATTAAAAAATACCAAATTTTATATTTCAATAATAAAATCTATTCGTTCTTGTTTTTTAATCGTATTTGGATTAGATAAATTTTTATTCTAGATAATCGACCTCGAATTCTTGGATTAACCGCATCACTTATAAATAATAAAATAGAGCCAGAAATGTTAGAAAAATTATTGGGAAAATTGGAAAATATTATGTGCTGTCGTATTTATACCGCTAGCGATCTTGTATCAGTAAGCTATTAATTTATCATGTATATGTATATATAGTACAAGTCCAAGAATTTCCTATTTTAAGAAAAAAAAGGAAAATTCGTAGTCGTTTTTTATAAATCATCTTTACGTTATTTTTACGTTGTTTTTTCGTGGATATCTAGATTTTGTTTGGAATATCTTCTTTTTTATATAAAGAGATTGCTAGTTTTGCTTGGTAAATTGTTTCCATAACTGCTAATCCTATTGGAATGTATAGGTTTTTTTTCATTTTTGCAGGTTTCTAAATATGGCAGTAAACCACAAGAGTACCTTATCATCTGTCAAGATTATATGCTTGAGGCTTGTGAAGATAATCAATTAATCTGCAAAATAATGGTGTTTTTTACACTTCGAAGTTTTATATTTTTATTTTTTTGCTTTCATATCTGAAATTTCTCCATATCTAAGACGTTTCTGTCATAAAAATTTAATAAATTTAATTTTAAATAGCTCCGACATTTTAGAATAATTTACGATTATTTTGTGTCAAATGCAATGAATTTAATCCTGATTTCGATATTGACCCAAGAAAACCTGTTGTAGAAGCTCTTTGTCGTACACTTTCGGTTTTTAAACAGATGGGTCCATGGTGTGTTTGGAAAGTCATGCAGGTTGATTGGCATACTTTATGCAGTTCATATTTTATTAAAACTAAGAATGAGATATCGGCATACTTTATCATAGGAAAGAGAAAATTAGAGAAGGAAATTGCAAGGAATTTCAAAAAAGTATGATTTTATTGAATATGATTATAATAATGGATGGAGATTATAATATAATTGCCATTATTATGATCATTTCACCTTTAGTTATTTCAACGTCAGTTGAAGAAACACTGTAAGCAACGGTTGCTTCCCAACAAACAAGTATTGTTTTTGAAAATGGGCGAAACAGTCATGCGTTTATCTAAGAAAATATTAAGTAGCAAGGTTCTTATTAATTTTTTTCATCTTTTCGTTTCACCCTTTTTTGCGACAGCTGCTTGATTATTCAATTTTTAATTTTTTTATATTAAGATGAGTGAAGTGAAGAGTGTTGGTCATCTCAAGCCATTTTTAACACCAAGAATTATCCGTTTATTGGAAGTTTTGCAATTTTTTTGTCCAAAAAATATTGAGAAAATGCAATCTGATTTTTTCTTTTCTGGAATTATTTTTGTTGAACAGCGTTATGTGGCATATGTTATCAATGTTGGTTTAATATTTTTTTCTTTTTTTATTTCTATTTATTTTATTTTTTTAAAGGGGTTTGATGAAATTTTTAAATTTATTCATGCCAATAATTATAAAAGGCACTGGCTTATTCTTTCTATTTCCACAATTATTTCGTTAAATATTCATTTTCCAGATTCTAATTAAAGCCATAGCAAAATTGGATCACGAAACTTTTGGTTATTTATCATCTGATTTTATAATTGGTTATAACAATGCCAGTGCTGGTTCTGACGAAGCTTTAGCACTTCATCGAAGACAAGAAGAGGTAAAGAGTAAGAAAAAATTCAAAAAGAAAAGAGAAAAATTTTGGAAATTTCCACAAATTCCACATTATCTTTCTTATTTATATTATATTATATCATACCATTATTTGTATTTATATCATTTTCAGGTTTTGCGCAAATTTCGATCAAAAACTTTGAATTTGCTGATTACAACAAGCGTTTTAGAAGAAGGCATTGATGTTAGACAATGCAATGTTGTTATTCGTTTTGATAAACCAAATAATTACCGGTCATACATACGAGTATTTTTTACATTCTTTTTTTGTGTATAGGTTAATGATTTCCAACAACGATTTATTTTCATGTGAAATTTTATTTAAGTCAAAAGGACGGGCACAGATGGAAGGCTCTTATTATTTTATCCTTGTTGACGAAAATGACAGCGATAGTTTTAAGGACGATTTATGGAACTTCAACAAAATCGAAGAAGTCAATGGTTTTTTAATAATTAAAAAAGTTTGCCTAAGTTTCTTATGTTATTTTAGGAGATTTCAAAATTTTTTAAATGAAATTCTATGAATCTCTTTCTGGAAATAAAAAGGAAATTATATTATGACAGAAATTAATTCATTTCTTATAAAATTACATTAGTTAATAAATTAATTGACTGAGAATTTCTTAGAAAATTTGTATCAATTGAATTTGAAATATCAAATAGAGAAATCAAAAAAAAAGATTCATTTTTTGTAGATTTTATTGAAAAGATGTCAAAATATACATAATCCTCCTGAGCCACATAGCCAGGATATTGATGAAATCGTTGAACCTTATGTTGTAAATTCGACGGGCGCTAAAGTAACATTATCATCGGCAATTGGTTTAATTAATCGGTAATTTGGTTTCAGATTTTTGAGGATTATAAATTGCATTTTTGGTTATAGGTTGTCTTCAAAAATTATTTTTTAATTTTTAGATATTGTGCAAAGCTTCCTAGTGATATTTTCACTCGCCTTGTGCCGAAAAATCGGATTGTTTCAGTGTTGGTATGTTGGTATCTTTGAATAAATTGAATTTTTTTGGTAAATTAATATTCATTTTATTTTTATTTTGCTATAAATATGGAAATCAAATAAAAAGATTTTTTAAAATTTAAGGTGGATGATAAACAAATGTATAAGGCGGAATTGTTTTTACCGATAAATTCCCCAATAAAAGAAGCTGTTTCGATTAAGGAACCTATGGCCTCAAAAAAATTAGCTCAGATGGCGGTTGCATTAGAGGTGAACTTGTTGTTCATAAGCTAAATAAATTTTATTTTAATTTAGCTTTTAAGGAACTATGAATTCTTTTGATTTTCTAATTATTCTCTTGGTTTCACTGTTTTTTGATGTATCTTTTATAATTGCGAAAAATGATTTTTTTTGGAATTTTTTTCGTAGAATTCGAAGGATTATTAAGAGAGAGGGTTTTGAGGAAATGTTTTTCGTTGCACTGGTTTTTTTGCTACTTAATTTACATAATTTAGGCATGCAAACTCTTACACGAGCGGAAAGAATTAAATGATAATTTATTGCCTGTTAGTAAAGATGTATTGACTTTAACCGCTCTGGATGATGATCCTGATGAATATATTCCAAATTTAGATGGAAAAGTGGGATCTGCTAGACGCAGACAGTTATATGATAAAAGAGTTAGTTTTTACTTTTAAAAAAATTGAAAAACTAATGAAAAAATTTTATAAAAAATTTATATAAAATTTTATAAAATTGTTTATCGAGAAAAAAATTGAAATTTAATTTAAGATGGCAAAAGCGCTGAATGGCTCTATGCCGAATGCTGATTCCGAATGCTACGTTTATGTGATGGAGATAGACTTGCGAAAGGCAGCTACTTCAGCTACAAATCCTAAAAAAAGGAAGATAACTAATCCTATTGATGCTGATTTTTGTTTTGGATTTCTTACAAAAAAGCGCATACCAAATGTAAATTCGTTTTAAAAATATATTTTGGATGTTTATTTATAAATTTTAGCTAAAAACATAATCAAATTTACGGACTGCTTGATAAATTTATCTGTTAAACTGTTAAACTGTTAACAAAATTTATTAAAAATTTTCTGTTTATCACTGATATGGTCATTCCTACGTTCCATCGCTCTTATTATCTTGATGAAGGTATAAATTCTTTGATGTGCTTCAGTTACTAAATAATTAAGAATTTATTGATATTTATTGATACTTGACATTTATTTTGTAAATTTCGTTTGCAGATTCCGCCTTTCCCGATGTTTCTACGCCAAGGAAGAGTTCAAACCAATATTTTCTTATATGAGTCGCGGCGCTTTGTTACATATGAAAATCTTATGTTACTTAAAGAATTTCATCACTATATATTCGACAGCATTCTTAGATTGGTTAAAGGAGGATTCGCATTTGTTCCTGATAAAGCGCCTGTTAATATTCTAATAGTTCCATTGAGGCGAGGTCTTATTTTATCTATTATCTTACTTTTTGCCTATTTTGTATTTATATTTGAAATGGAGTTTTCTATTAATTTTCTATTAATTAGGAAAAGGCTTTTATCGTTAAAAGTTGGAATTAAATTACTTTGTTCCTTAGTAATAATATATAATAAATTAATTTTAAAATTCGGCAGCTAAATCTGAATTTTAAGGATCAAATCTCAAGAAAATAAAATTTTGCATAGAAATTTATTTCAAAATCTTTTTTATAGAACGAGATTTATCGCAAGGTAATGTGATCTTTGTGCTAGATTATGCATATATTAGAAATATAATGTCCTTAGCATGCAATCTACCACGAGTTCCTTCTGAAATTGAACGTCAAGCATTCAAATTTGAAGCATCTGATTTTAAAGATTCGGTTGTAACTCCTTGGTATCGCGATAAAGATCAACCGTCTTTTTATTACGTCGCTGAGGTAATTTTATTTTTGATTCAAACAATAAATTTGGTGAATAAACAAATAACATTGATTGATTATTTATCTCGCTGAAAATTTTTTCTATCATAGATTCTGAACGCAACTCCTGCATCAAATTTTCCTGACAGTAAATTCCAAAGTTTTAATGAATATTTCATACAAAAGTACAATATCGTTATTTTTGATCAAACGCAACAACTATTGGATGTGGATTATGTATCCAAGTAAATATAAAGCATATTATATATTTTTCTAAATTGTTGCAAGTTTTCAGTTTAATTTGTTTCTCATTTCTAGATTAATTCGTTTTCATTGTTCATTTAATTATTTTTTTACAATTTTTATATAATAAATAATTTTTATATAGTTTAAATACTATTTTCATTTATTTAAAATATTCTTAGATATCTTTTTCTTTCTTCTAACACTCTCACCATTACTGGTTAGGCTGGCTATAAGGGTAGGATGTTTTCAAGCGGAGCGGTCTGATGCTATCATCGACAGTAATGGAAGCCATTCCATTTTCCATCGTCTAAGTCCATATATTGCTGGTCCATCTATACGTTCAAAATCTTTCCTGACTGTGTCAAACCAGGTCTTGATCGGCCCATCTCTTTTGACGCCATCCATCACACGGTTTAGCAAGTAACGAAATATGCGACAACTTCTGTGGTGGACGACTGAAAATACGTGCCTTAGCCACCGAAGGCGAGGGTGTGATAGCATTATTAATGCAAGTGATATTTGAAGTAATATGAGAGTGGAAGATGGATGCGATCATATGATATTTTATCCGCTCGAGGGACCCCTAAAATGTACCTTAGACAAGAGTGGTCAAAGGTAAATAGCTTCTTATATCTTCCACTCTCATTGGCCTTGTCTCGCAGCCATATAACAAGATCGAATGAATCACGACTATATAGATGCGGACTTTCATCTTAATGGTAATTTCACGACGGCTCTATAAAGGTTTCATCAACCGGAAGAACGCATTTCTAGCTTCCGTGATCCGAGTTATAATATTATCTTTGCCTGTCCATTTGGTATTAGAGTGGACTCAAGATATTTGAAATCGAGTACTTCCTTAACCGGCAATGAATTTACAAGAAGAGGCATTTTATCAGCTTTTTGCACATAAGACCTTTCGTTTTATTTACATTGATCCTGAGTCCGATTCTCGCTGCAGTTATTGACACGTTATTTAGCACTTTTTGCATTTGCATTTCATAACAGCAAAAAGGACTACATCATCAGCGTATTCAAGATCTGTGATACGATGCTCTGGACTAATTTGGACACCTCTTGAGTGCCGACGTGTCCATTATCCAGTCTATCGCATAGTTGAATACTGTAGGAGAAAAATGCAGCCCTGACGGACACCAGTTCTTATTTGTCAGCTCACCAAATACACAGACCTGCCCCCGATGTGCGCTCATAAAATGCCTTTATGAATCGAATGATATTCTCTGGAACACCGTGGCCTTCCATCACGCTCCAGAGCGCCTTTCCATCAATTGAATCAAAGGCAACGGCAAAGTCGATGAAATACGTGACAGTGGGTTACAAATATTTGAAGGGATGTTCCAACACTCTTCTTAACGTGAATATCTGGTCAGCACAACCGCACCCTGGTCTGAAACCAGCTTGATTAGGGCACATCATGCTGTCCCGTACTTCTATTAATCTATTCAATAGCAGGAAAGCAAAAATTTTTGCTGAGACGTCTAATAGGCTGATTCCTCGATAATTGTCGCAACATGTCCTATCACCTTTCTTGAGAATTGGGAGAATTGCTTTGCTTCAATCATCTGGTAATATTCCTTTTTTCCATACTAAAGAGTACATTTGTTGAAGATGCGTTATGAAGGACGATGGACAATATTTGAAAAGGTCAGCACGAAGACCATCTTCTCCTGCAGTTTTATTGGCCTTAAGCTTATGAATAACGAAAATTATTTCTTCTTGTGTTGGAGGCTCGCAATTGCAAGCGTATGCTTCCGCAAGCGTATCAGCTATATCAGGGGCAACATATGGCGCTTCATGGTTAAGTTTGGCCTCAAAGAGTTCTTTCCATCTTATGAGGCGGTCCTTAATACTTTTGATCAGTACGCCTTTTCTATCTCTTAAAATTTCTCGATCGTTCCCCGAATCAGTTGCTTTATGAAGAAGGGAGAATAGTTCCATATTGTCGCTTAATCGAGCCGCCGCATCCATTCTTGAGGCTAAGTCACTTCAATAGTGATTTCTGTCCCTTCTTGCTGCTTTCACTGCAAATCTTCGAAGCGCCCGGTAGACAGGATCACCTGACATTCGTGCTTTGGCAGCTTTTTCAGATAATTGGACGGTTGCTTCCGATACTCAACTAGCGCACTTCTTACTAGTATGCCTTAGCGTGGAAGTGGTAGAAACTTTTGTAGAATTCCTTTAGTTCGGACCAATATTCGTTTACTATTCTAGGAAATCATTAATAGTTATACCATCGAGATGCTTCAATAATTCCCCGTTGAAATGCGCTCACTGTCCCCGAATTTTTTAGTTTGAGATAGTTGAAGGATCTTGGGGGATGCTGTTTTCTTCGAGTTGTCAGTTTTATGTGGATCTTGGCTCGAACCATAACATGGTAAGATCCATGAAGATTGCCCGTTTCCACGTTTCCGCGATAGGAACGACTATCTAATGCGGAACTCTTCTAACGGCGACTGACTAAAATATAATCGATCTGGTTGAAGTGTTGGTTGTCCGGGGTGTTCCACGTGACTAGATGTTTTCTATGATGCCGGAAGTATTAATAACAAAAAGTTCATGCTCTTCGGCATAACGAAGAGGACGTTCCTCATTGTCGCACCGATCTCCTATGCCATATTTGCCAATTGATGAAGTTATCGCAGCGGCATTATAACCTACGCAAGCATCCCAGTCTCCCCCGATTATGACCATGTCATGTTTCGGTTAGCAGTTAGTTAGCATTTGAAGTTCCGCATAGAACTTATTTTTATCTCGGTTATCTGCGGACAGAGTTGGAGCATAGACATTCTTATTCATAGTCGGAGCAGAGATACTGATTACCGGGGTATTGCAGAACTTACGGGCATTAGCCATACGTTCGCTTACCGGTTTTCAAAGCAGAATGGGCCTTGTCAAACAATCGCTACGCCAATTCGTCCCGAGTTATTCGAAGCATCACAGTGATATAGCCAGTATTTCTGCTCCGAACCAGGATTAATAATTACTCGAGATCCAAAGTGAGAAAGATGGACCTCCGACAAGCAAGCAATATTCACACGATATATAGACAGGGTGTGGACACCGATCGCTTGGTTTGCAACGTCCATAAGCATTCTAACGTTCCACGCTAATACCTCGCCGCGCGTGCAGAGGGCTGTTCCCCTTGATAGGTTTCGAGCAATTACCCTGGTTTGAGAGCCCATTTTATTTACCAGCCTTGGGATCACTTTAAGACCGAATTGTATGCTTATCGCATGTACCACCGGCTCGGAGTATCATGCGCATCGGAAGACGCGGACGCCATATCAAGTTTATCTGACCCATTCAGCATAGAGTTACTTGGGGTAGAGCCACAGATGGGTCCCCAGCAACCATCCAGATTTTTAATATAACAGGTTTACTCCTGTCAAAGACATACAATTATTTTATATTATTTTATATTATTATAGATTTTGTATATACATATATATATATATATATATATACATATATTCTTAGATATACATAGAGTTGAATGCGAAATGAATCATAAATTGCATTTAATTGTATGCGAAATTCGTTTATTTATTGAGTTATTGAATTTTAAGTCGTTTGAATTTATTGATGCCTCGACTTGTTCCGCGATCTAAAATTCGTCAACTTGAAGAGAGACCTGAAACAAGTCGACAAATCCTTGTGCCGGAATTATTAAATGTGCATCCGATACCAGCATCATTATGGAATCTTTCGGCAGCTTTACCAACCATTCTCCATCGGTAATCTTTTCAATAATTCAATAATTTTTATAGTTTTATAGTTTATAGTTTATATTTTTATAGTTTTTATTTCAGTATGAATACTTTGCTGCTAGCTGAAGAATTACGAGCCACAATTATGCGAGACGCTTTAGGATTAAGCGAACAAATCCTTGAGGATTATACGTGGGAACCATTGGATTATACTACTATTTTAGATGAACCAGATGTAAAACCTGTCACAAAAATCGATGAACTGAATAAAGAACAGTTATTTTTTACTTTTGCTGCAAAAATTTTTCTCAAATTAAATATATCAATTTGATTTTTAATATTTCATTATTTTTTATGTCCAAAAATTTAGCGAAATAAGCTCTCGTGAAAAAGAATTCGTTGCTAGAACTGAAGCAGGCAACCCCGAAATGGTATAATTTCTTATTCAAATTCTGAATTTTTTCGATTCGTTGTTTTATTTCTCTCCAAATGTCTTCAAGAAAGTGGATTATGTATTATTGCTTAAATTATTACTTTTAGCTGGATTTTGAAATTGGTGTTTGGGATCCAGAATTAGCTTCTAATTTGGAATCGCCTGGCAGCAGTATTCCTATTACCGCTGATGCAAAACCATTTCATAATGAGGCAGAAGTTATTTTTTTTACTATGGTTCAGAATGTGCTTAGAAAATATTTAGAAAATTTTTTTCTTTTTTTTCTTCCAGGTCATATTTGGAAATATAGAAATTGTTGCCGCTGAAGAGTTCTATTATTCTTGTATTTTTTTTTTTTTGAAGCATACTCATTTCTAGTTAGATTGCTTGGTTCGCTTGTCTGATTAAGCAGGAGGTCATTTAGAGCTAGAAGTAGAGAATCTGGATTTTCGAAAGATAGATTTATCATTTTTGCTGAGCATTATAAAATGAGAGCATGAACCATGCACTTTTTTTTATATTTAAAACGTATTTTTTTACTTTTTGAATTCCAAAGCAAAATACTTATAATTTACTTTATTCTTTTTGGATTTGTAATAATTTAATTATGTTTAATTTAATTTAATTTAATATTTAATTTAATATGTAATTTGTAATTGAAAATTTTCGTTTAGCCAGATACGGTTGGATTGCTGTCTGCTGAATCAGTTTTAAGACAGCATGGTGATATGTCAGATGATGAAGGCGAAGCTGCAATTGTATTGTTTGATTTCATGAATAGCGTTCACGAACGACTTGGACGTTTGTTTTATTTCTGTATATTCACTTTTTTGTAGAATTTTTCGAATAGATTTTCGAAAAAATGAATTTTCGACCAGTTTCTAATTACTTAATGTTAAACTATCGCACTTTATTTTTTGCTCGGTTTTTAGAGGAAAATATACATAGCATATTTGCACCAAGAGAAAATATACAATCTGGTGGCTGGGATGATCACATAATTTTCGAAGAACCAACTAAGAGCGGAATTGTACCTCTGGTATATCCAATCTTTTACTATGAACATAGATCATAGATATAATTAAATTAAGATTAAAATAATTAAATTAAGATCAAATTCACAAGTATTTTTTGCTTGCAAATTGTTTCTTTTGCAGTCAGTGACCAGTGGTGGTTCATTAATTGATAGTCGTGCATTAATGGATGATTTATCAAAAATGAGTTGGGGAATGGAGTCTTGCTTTCAAGCAAGTAATGTTTCCAATGCAATGAATATTGCTTCTCATACAACTGATGCAGCAGAGCAAATGCAGGAGATGACGAAAACAAAAATGGCAGACAAAACATGCGGAAATTGGAATCGTCAAAACTTGTTCCTCACAAAAGGCAAAAAGCAGGTATGAAACTAAACGAAATATTTCATAATATATCTTTATCTTGAGTCATTCTCATCTATTTAAATTTTTTTTTATCGATGAAGCTATTTCCTTACTACTGATCTTATCATTTTAAAGCTTTAAAGAATTCATTTAGTTTTCGTTATCTTTATTTCCATTTTTACAAGCTAAAAAGTTCATTTTAGCAACCTGCAAAGTTATATTTGGATACTATGGAGCAGTTAGAGAGTAATGATTATGCATCATCAAATAATAGAAAGCAAGAAGAAAGTGTTAATCTTTTGGAATTCCTCGATGACGATTCTGATTTGATTGCTGGTGATTTTTGATATATAAGCTTTTGATATTAATTTTTATTAGATCAGAATTAGAATCAGCTAATCTGTGAATGATCATATTTGATTGGTTCTCATACGAAGTAATTTTTAGAAGAGTCAAATTTTAATATTCTGAATAATGCATTCGATGAAACCTATACTCTAATTCCTGTTGGTTTTTCCGTTAACTCTGTGCTTGTTGAGTGTATGGCTAAAACTGCTGCGAAGGTTTTTGATTATCTGCAAAATTTTATCATTATTAGTGATTTTCGACTGTTTAATTTTTTTCTCTTCTTCCTCTTATACCTATATTTAGAATGAAATGTTTCATCTTGAAGTGAATGACAATGAAAATCTCGAAGAATTTCTTTTATATGATTGCAAACGAACAGAAAATCAGTTTAATTTCTTGTCTGAGAAGGTCATGTAATATTTTCTACCGTTTTTTAATATTTTGATATTTTGTTTCTTCGAAACGTCTTTTTCTTCTTAAATATAGTTTTTCGACTTATATCTCTTACTTTATCAAGTATTACCAATTCATTTGGAGTATGGAATTAAATAAATCAGCGGTTAGCGCTCATAGTTTCTGGTTACATTTGCTCTATTGGCTTTTAATAGGAAAAATTTTTGCTGAGGATAGAAGTTACTGATAGATAGTAAAGATAGATCTCCAGCATAAAATTTTTAAATAGTAGTTTCACTGTTAGATACGAAAGAAAAATCTTGCCACTCGAGAGTGCTCAAGCACCCGCCATGTGGAATGGTAATTTAAAAATTAAGAAATTTTTGTGGCCTTTAAGAATTTCTTGATATTGTCTCAGTTTTCTTTTTTATTTTTAGGTTGAAGTTATTTCACCAGAACTTAAATGGATGACTTTTTCATTTCAAGAAGATACCTTGGATAAACGGCCTTATGGTGTTTCACCTTGCATTCTACTTCAAGTATTTTTACTATTTCATGATTCAAAGTTTAATTGCGAGTGATTTACCGAAAAGTTTGTACTCTGCGGTAGGTCGTAGAGTTTTATTTTTCCATTTACAAAATCTTATAAAGATTGAATGTTATTTTAAAATTATCTTTGTAAATATTATTTGTTCGTGGTTTTAATTTTATTATTTATGAATTAGTATTGATTATCTCAATTTAAATGAAATTAAATGAAATAAAGTATTTTGTTATCTTTTGGCTACTTTTTTATTTACCTGTTTATATTTATCTAGTTCATAAATATGTTTAGGCTCTCACTTTATCGAGTGCAGCAGATGGAATTAATTTAGAACGATTGGAAACAGTAGGCGATTCATTTCTAAAATTTGCAGTTACTGACTATCTATATCATGCAAACAAAGATCAACATGAAGGAAAATTAAGCTTCGCAAGGAGCAAAGAGGTATCGCAATTGATATTTCATCCTTAATTTAATTTTTAGGGGCTGCAGAGTTATAATCGAGTTATATGAGAACATTTAGGGTAATTTATCCTTATTTTTCATTTGTAGTTCGTAGAAAAAGGGTTTTTTAGCAAGGTTTTTTACAGCCATTATTTATTTGCAGTTTAATTTTCATTTTTAATGGATTTCACTAATTATTATTTGAATCCCGATTTTTGAGTCATATAAATTTTGTTGATAAAATCGTCCAATTGAATTTCAAAAAAATTTGTTTTAAAATTTAATATAATGAAAATTAATAAGATTTCTGGTACAATATGCGATTCTTTTCATCATTTTCTTCCTCTGTGACTTGAAAATATTTTTTAAAAATTTGTTTGAAGGAAAAAGCTAAAGAAATTGAATTATTTCGTTAGTTTTATCGTGATATTGGTTTACTTTAGGTCTCTAACTGTAACCTTTATCGATTAGGCAAAAAACGAAATCTTCCTTCCTTGATAATTGGAACGAAATTTGATCCATCTGATGGTTGGTTGCCTCCATGGTTTGTCTTTTTTATTCAATGTTTGATTGTTTCGACTATTTTCTTTAGAATAGAATTGCTGTTTTGTTGCCGATGTTTTAATTTTTAGGCCCAAAGATCTAAGATAATAGAATGATTAACAAAATAAAATTAATAATGATTTATGGTAAAGTTAATAATAAAGTTTTTATTAGGAATAGGTGGTCTTTTAGGAAGTTTGCATGATTAAGTTCAGTAATCATGAAACGGTAATATGCCTCGTTATTTAAAAGAGAAAATTGAAAATGAAATCTCAACGGCCTCATGTGCCTTCTTCCCCGACTGACTATTTGCTTAGAAGTCTTTGTAATCTTAGTAAATAATGGACTAATGCCATGAATGGCTATATTTATTTATTAAAGAAAAAAGAATAGATTTTCAATTATAGTTATGCACCAATAACCGATTTTAAAACGCCCAATCAGGAGGATGCTGAAGAAAGGGATTTGTTGATGGAAAAAGTTCTTGAAGGGAATATCCCATATGAGCAGACTGTAAATTTTTTTCATTTGCACATTTTCTTATATTTTGTTATTTATTTCATTAATAATAAATTATCATTAATAAATTTTTCAAAAAATGCAATTTTAATGATATTGCAGATCAAAGCTAGGACTGGCTGGGATGAAGATGATTCTAATAGTGAAATTCGGAAAGTTGTTCATGGGGTTGAAACAATTCATATTCCTAAGGTGGGTTTGCTAAATATTCGATATTTAAATGTTAGAAATGAAAAAATTTTTATTGCAGTCGAAACATATAAATTGGGATGGAACAGATGATGTATGCCCATTAGCATATAATACACTAACTCAACAAAGTCTCTGTGATAAATCTATAGCCGATAGTGTCGAAGCATTAATTGGTGCTCATTTGCTACAGTTAGGGCCTACATGCGCGTTGAAATTTATGAAATGGCTTGGATTAAAAGTTCTTACTAGTCCAGTTGAAATCGAATCTCCATTGTTGAAGTTCTTAGATACTTCTGAACAGGTATATTTATTTGTTTCAATGTTATCTTCTATTTATGTTTTATTATGCAAATTTTTTATCATGATTCCTTTCAGCCAGATTTGTCCACTCAGATTTTGAAAGGATTTTGGGTAAAATTTCAGTTCAACAAATTGGAAAATTCTATAGGGTATAAATTCAAAGATCGAGCTTATTTATTACAAGCATTTACGCACGCTTCATATTACAGAAATCGTATTACGGGTTGTTATCAGGTGAGATATTTTTTAATCGATAAAATCGTTTTGTAAAGTGATATGGAGAAGTCTTCTTCTTTTAACAGCTCTCACCGTTACTGATTAGGCTGGCTCCAATGGCTACAAGGGTAAGACGCTTCCAAGCGGCGCAGTCTAATGCCATCGTCGACAGTAATAGAAGCTATTCCTTTTTCTATCGACTAAGTCCATGTACTGCTAGTCCACCTATACGTTCAAAATCTTTCCTGACCGTATCAATTCAGGTCTTGATTGGCCCATTTCGCTATGAAGAAGCCTAACTTTATGTTTTCAGCGACTAGAGTTTCTCGGCGATGCAGTTCTTGATTACGTAATTACTCGTTTTCTTTATCAGCATCCACGTCAGTATAGTCCTGGTGTTTTGACTGATCTTCGTTCTGCACTCGTCAACAATACAATATTCGCTTCACTTGCAGTGAAGTATAATTTTCATAAGGTGCTTTGTATTTTATTTTGTATTGTATTTTGTATTTTATTTTAAAAATTTTTGATTTTCCCTTGAAATTTTTAATTTAATCGCTTACAGTTTGCTCCTTTTTATTATATTATGAGTGTTCTCATCGAAATATAATCAAAATTATTTCGAGATTTTAATTCTATATAGTGATAATGATAATAAGCTTTTTATTAACACGACAGGTTTTTAAAGATTTATCATTTTTTCATTCATTGCATGAAATCGCATTAAATGACTTTTTTCATTCAATAAGCTCCAATTTCAGCATTTTGTTGCAATGTGCCCTGGGCTTCATTTCATGATTGAAAAATTCGTTGAACTTTGTAAAGAAAAGAATTTTTCTCAAACAAATTTCAATGCAGAGGTATAAACCAAATTTGAAATATTTTCTTAGAAATTCACAATTATTTATTAATATATGTCGCACCGTCAATTCCAAATTTTCCAAAAATTTTTATCAATATTTTCCCAAAATGGTTTAATTCCATTTATTTATATTTTTTTCGAATTTTTTCTTTTCAGATGTATATGGTCACGACTGAGGATGAAATTGATGAAGGAGAAGAGGAAGATATCGAAGTTCCTAAAGCTATGGGAGATATATTTGAATCGGTCGCCGGTGCTATTTATTTGGTATATGCATTATATTTTAAAATGTTAAAATGTTATAATATAATAGAGTGAATAAAAATCTCGGAAACTTTAAACTCTCATATAGGACAGTGGAAGAAACCTCGATACCATATGGCGCATTTTTTATAACCTAATGAAGGAAACGATCGAAGAATGTTGTAATAATCCACCGAAATCACCTATTCGTGAACTACTTGAATTAGAACCAGATAGCGCCAGATTCTCGTAAGAAATTTCGATAGTTTATTTTAAACCTGCAAGGATTCAATTTTTTCTTCTAAAACTTATCACCACTACCAGTTAGGCTGGCTTACAAGGGTTTCCGGTCTGATGGCATCGTTGACAGTAATGGAAGCCATTCCTTTTTTCACTGTCTATATCGTTGATCCACCTACACTTTCAAAATCTTTCTTGATTGTTCCAGATCTTGATTGGTCTTCCTCTAATTTGACCCCCATCCATCAGAGTGGTTTGCAAGGAAGATATGTGGTGAATTATATCATCTGTTGTTGGGGGAGGAAGAACGTTCCTTAACCAGCGAAGACGACGCATTATGATAGTAGTATTAATGTAAGTAGCATTTAAGATGGATGTAGTCATGTGAGATTTTATCCGCTCGATGAACATATAAAATGTATCTTAGATATGAGTGGTGATATTATCTTGCCTTCTTATCGGTCATGGTCACAGCCATGTAGTAAGATATAGGCATGTAGTAAGATATATCGACGTAGATATAGGCATTCGTTTTTACAATGATACAGCGACGATTCCATAAAGATTTCGTCAAACTCATTTGGAATTAGAGTGGATCTAAGATATTTAAAAGTTTTTTTGGTACTTCCTCAATTGACAATGAATTGATAAAAATAAGTGTATTGTCAGCTTCTTGTGTTCAAGACGAGAAGGTTCGTTTTTTTTTTCAGTGAATCAGTCCCATTCTCTACAGTTGTTGACAATTGTTTAACATTATTTTTATTTCATTGTAACTGTCGACAAAAAGAACTGTTTCATAAGCAAAGGATAATATTCAAGAATAATGTTCAAGGATAATATTTACTCTGGGTTGATTTGGACATCTCTTGACTGTCGAAAAGCGGTGTCCATTATCCAGTCTATCGCATAATTGAATATTTGAAAGAACGCAACCTTGACGGATATCATTTCTTATTTCGAAAGAGTCTGTCAGTTCCCAATACAAACATGCATCGATTTAAAATAGAATAGAATAATCTTCTCCGTTATCCAAAGTGCTGTTCTATCAATTAAATCGAGAGTATTGCAAAATGAAACAAAATCAGAATCAACGAGAGTGGGTTGCTGGTATTTGAAGTGATGTTCCAACACCCTTATTGTGAATTCTGCACAGGACAACTGTGTCCCGGTCTAAATTCAGCTTGTTTAGGACCTATTCTGCTACCATATTATCTAGTAGGCTAATTCCTCAATAATTACCGCATTATATGGCCTATCATCTTTTTTAAGAAATAGGAATTGTTCCATTTATTATTTTTTTCCATACCAGAAAATACATTTGTTTGAAGGTGTGATATGAAGGACTGTGGACAAAATTTAAAAAATTCAACTCAAAGACCATCTTTTCCAGGAGTTTTTTTAGCTTTAAGTTTATGGATGGCAGAGGTTATTTCCTCTTCTGTTGGCGGTTTGCAGTTGCAAACATATGGCTCAACGGGCGAAGTAATTATATCCGATGCAACAGATGGTTAAATTTGACGTCAAAGAATTCTTTGCATCTTATGAGGTGTTCCTTAGCATTCCTCTCTTAGCAGGTACCACTGCTATACCTTACCATTTCATTACCATTTTCCGAGCTGTACTTGCCTAGTGAAGAAAGCGGAACAGTTTCCGATTATCGCCTAATTGACTCGCCGACTCCATTCTCAAGGCCATAAGCAATGAGCTTACTCCCAGTATCTTTGTTTGAGAAATTGCCTAAAACTCGAAACTTTTTTGCCTGAAACTGTCAATTTATTTATAAAAGCCAAGAGGAGAATATGCTGGTGTGGTGTTAGTAATAAAGAATTTATTTATATTATACAATTCAAAATGGAACATAAATATTCATTTTTCTTCTAACGATATAAGAATTTTTACCAGAATCTCACTCGAGCTAAACATTATTTATCAATATGTGATTCGAAGCAGCGCCGGAGCTCTACTTCTGATGGGAATTATTTTTTAGAGTCAAATGGTGCTTGCGACTTACTGTATCGTACTCTGTCGTAAATTTTCTGGCAAAATATTTCTGGTTCCTTAAAAAATATTTGCAGAAAATTGGAACGTAATTTGGCCACTGGTAAAATTCGAGTAACGGTTGATATACATGGGAAGTGCCGATTCACCGGTATGGGTCGGAGTTATCGTATCGCTAAATGTACTGCCGCTAAAAGGGCTTTACGATATTTAAAAAGTTTAAGGATAGAAAAGGAGAAAGCTGCTCAAAAAGTATGTATTCTCTCTATTAATTTTTATCTTTTTTTTCTATTCTGTTTCTGTTATCTTCTATCGTGCTATTTTTTATTGTATTTTTTTATTCCTTCAGTTCAGCTTTAATTTTTTTCAGATGGATCAATTATAGCTCGATTATTATAAAAATTGCTGTTGTACATTGTAGGCTTAGGCATTATATTTATAAACAAAGACATGAATGATTCTAAATATTTTAGAATTATTTTTATGTAATTTTTGGATTCCTTTGTATCCATTATAATAATTTGACTATTTGCTCACCATTTTTGATTAGGCTTTCTGCGTTATCTTGCAGTTAGGAATTTTATCGAGAAAATTCCTTAGTGTATATAGAAATATATTTGGGTCCCCAGAACCTTGACTACTTTAGTATCTATATAAAACGCGCGGCTATCCTAACATCTTTTTTTAAAGCATAGATCTCTTTGATTCATTTCACTATTTTGTTCTTTATTAAAGCTACATAAATTTCATAGATTTCGATTCTTTTGAGATTCTTAATAGATGATTTTTGGGAAAATTTCAATTATTTTGTTAAATTAATAATTATCATTTTTACTTATTTTTGTCAGCCTTGTGTCAGAAAAACTATCTCACTGGATCGTTGAATTTTTCGGTGATATGTGATCTAAACTTGAATTGCCCTGTTCTATTAGATACATTGCGTATGTAGTAAATGTTAACTCTCGTTCGATAACATATTCTGGCACCATTAGCACCAATTGTTTTCCTTAATCTACTGCCAGTACAAATATTAAATATTTACTATCGTACAAACATTCCTACAATTGATTTTGCTGGATGCTATTGTTTATATTGTGAATTTGTAGACAAATATATAAATAATATAGAATTTAAAATCCATCGTCGTCAAACTTTTCCTAGATGATGGTGCCATAAAATTCCACAGATCCCCAATTAACTTGAATTTTTTAATTAACTGACCATGGCTGACAAGGGATATAAAAGATAGAACATAATTGAAGAATTTTATTACATTTATTTTCCTTAACCTTATCTATCTGCCTTAGATGCAAAAATGTAGATCCCTAGGTCTCTACATATCTCTTGGAAATTGTCATGAACCCTCGGAAATCCGTGGAGGATTGGATAGTTTGACGACCATTGCCTTAAAAATTAGGAATTTAAACCAAAAACTATCAGGATTTTTTATTGCCGAAATTTTTTTTACTTTCGCTTATTTCTTTTTGCTGAAATAATTTTTTTGATTTTAAAAATTCAAATTCTCCAATTTAATTCGCTAATTTTTATGTAAATATTATGTTATATATAGATTAATTGAAGTTGAAAGATTTCGCAAAAATTCGGTTCAATTAGTTTGAATTAAAATTTCATTCTCCAATATCGTAAATTTCGATTTCGAAGCCAAGAAATCCATTGATTTAAATGAATGGATCAAATGCCTAAGACTTTGAATTCGAATTGGATTAAACAACGAGCAGATTTTATTGAAATTCATCTTCCACAAATTGGTGGTCCCTGTTTCACCGAATAATAAGCCACTTTCGTCTTAGCATTAATAGCTGGTGAAAGTGAATGTACATTGGTCCTCAGTAATATCATAGATAATCATTAATTCTTTTTATTTTTCCTTTATACTAAAGAAATTCAATTTATGCTTAGAGAATTGGGGTAAAATTAATCAACCACGTTTCATAAAAATGCAAAATAGATTTCTCTGTGCGGTTTTACAATTATGTAAATGCTTTAAAACTTGATTTCATTGAAGCAGAGCCAAAAGGCCAAGGACTTTATCGGGCCATCAGGATGTTTATCGGTTTTTTTTTCATCATACGAATCGCATATTACTTTATTCAGTAACATGTTCACTATTTCGTAAATGTTTTATTCTGCATTATTGTATGTCAAATTTTTGATAAACCAACCAGTAATTGAAATAACCAGTAATTTCTATGAGATTGCGTTTCATTGCATTAACATCATATCGATTATTTACAAAATTTTAAACTAAATTTACTGTTTAAATTTATTAAAAGGAGGTTGAGAGAGAAACCGTGGCCCTGAACTTCATGAATAGAGAATGAGAAGAGATTACGGAATGGATTCAAATGAAGTAGTTAAGGACAAATTTTAGGAATGAGGTTGCAGAAAATTAAGGAAGTGGGGAAAACAAATGGATGAAAACTATGAAAATTACAAAAAATATCAATTTAAAAAATAGACAATCTTTTAAAAGATGGAGATATATTTTAAATGCCTTGAATTGTAAAGAAATCAAAGGAAAATACTAAAATGCTATATAAAGATCAGCATCAAGATTAAGAAGGTATTTCTTACTAATAAGAACCTCTAATACTAAAAGATGAAGTCAGATCAGTCACTACCAAGTCGAGAAAGTGTAGGGGTAGCATATTCATTGAAATTAAGCAAGAAAAACCAATTAGGATTCTTAAGGCTTCGTCCAAAGTATGGCAAATCTGAAGGACAAACACAACCGATGGGGAGAACTGCATTTCAATACCAAAAAAGACAGAGAAAGAAGTATGAACTATGGTACTATTAGTAAGGAAAAGATTAGGATTATCCAACGTAGATTAGACTCTGTGGGGGAAAGCGACGCCAGATGCTGAAACCATAGGCTATTGTTGATATACGCTGATGCGATATACGCTTCGAATGTGGGAACGTTTAATTGTATCGGCACAAAGCGAAACATATTGGCGAAGTTGGCGCAGAAATACGGCAGAGATGGCAATTTTCACTTATTCATTCGACCTATTTGGGGAAGTTGGATAGGAGGAACATAGGCATTTTAAAATCGGACATCAGCCAGCTATGCTGACGATGCTAGTCTCAGAGCCGAAGATGTAAGCGTTGGCACACAGAATTCAAAGAGAAAACGAGACACGAATTAATGATAACAAGTAGAACAACCAGCCTGAACACTGCAATGGCAACACTGCTATATATCGAAATGCCGGATAACCACCAACCACCAACTGAAGGGAAATGTAGGTCCACAGACTGGCATTTGATGAAGCAGCCAGCAGGCACGAACGCTCATAAAAGGCATCCAAGTGCTGTGATGCGAGAATCGTGCAAATCATGGTTTTTCTCACACTCTCTATGGATGTTCTCTAAATTGTGTTCTTGTTTTGAGAAAGAGGAGAAAGAGAACTGCTTTTAGTGCAGCATTTTGGTGCAGCATAAGACTCCCGAAAATTCAGTGGACTGCCGAGAAAATAAACCGCATCAATCCAGAGTTCTCCTTCGAGGCCGAAATTACTCTCCTACTTCGCGAGATTCAGCTCTTTCGAAAATGCTCCACTTCGTGGAAAGCTAGAAGAAGAGAACGACCGGCTGGAAAGTCTCATTTGCAGAGATAAAATTAATGTACGCCTGACAGAGTTGGAAAATTAAATTGTACACCTCAGAGATTTATACAAATGGCCGCTAGCAAATTTGCTCGGAAATAACTTGACGGCACATAGTCGGCTAACTCAATCCACTTTACCGACCTCTGACGCAAACAGGTACACATAATGTATGCACCATCGAGCAGAGGTGCTTCGATTAAATGGAACAGTGCCAAGCCGTAATTTTTTGTCCAGGGCCATAATTCTAGCTTTGGCTATAAATGCGTTCATCTTTTTATGGCTTCTTAATTACTTGGTGGCTGGTTGACCTTTTTTCCAGTTCAGCAAAAATTTTGAGTGTGTCTTTCTTCCATGTGCGCCGTTTCTAATTTGGCTCGCTGATTTGCATATGGAGCAAACAGATTTGGCGAGGGAGCCATTCGGCTTTGGAAGCACAGGTCGACCACCAGCACCACCTGGATTTTTGTAAAAAGAAGTTTAGCTGCCGAAAATAGATCGCCAGCATCGACAATGAGAATATCAACTCACTAAGCCATTCTACCAGAAAGGAAAAAAAATTTGCGTAAAATCATATTTTATCAAAGTATTTCACGACAATTAGGAGTTAGTACACGGGGTTCTTTATAAAATTTAAAATTTTTCGAGAAATTAGAGCAGAATTTACTAAAAGCGGAATTTCAAATGGTTGCATCTAATTAATTGCATTTTTATATTTTTAGGATTAATTCTGTTCCTTTTGGAAATTACAGGAATGTCGAGTGCGATACAAGTTGGCGTTAGTCCGTTCCCTCAGCCGCCCGAATATGCCAAGCAGTACACGAATGAGAATATCGCAAAGAAAAATGTTTTGCCACCGCCGCCGATTCCATGCGAATTCACCGTTTTTGGCGAGGATTATAATTTCGAAGAGGTTCTCGCAGTTCTTTTCTTCATTTTATCCAGTTATTTTTCTGCTTTTTTCTCAACAACGAATTATATCGACAGCTGCGACTTCCGTGCGATAAAATTTTATCAGCAAATTGCAAAATGATATGTTAGCATGTAAATGGATTCTTTAGTGTGTATGAGCTTTAATGGTTTCGGCGAATTCTGTTTCAGGTTATTTTTCAAACTCTGTTAGTCCCATCCCATCCTATCTTATTTCTTCTTCCACTTCCGCTTCAGTATAGCGGCCTTCAGGGCAGCTCAGATTTTTTAGTACGATCCTCTTCGAACATCCGCAACCATCGCGCTAGTATTGCCTTTTCCAGCTTTTTACTTAGCATCTCAAATATTATAATTGGGAGCGGGTTCGAGGCCTTTTGTGTTTTTTCAGTTGTGTGAGAAATCTTATTTTAAGGATATGATAAGGTCACTTCAATCACAGAAAATGCAGCAATTATTCTCGAGTTCTGGTGATTGGAGAAGTGAATTGAAGAAACTCAATCGAAGTACTATTGCAGCATTTCTCGATTTGCTTGATATTCTTGTCAGGTTATTATAATATATATATTATAATATATATTATAATAAGATTCAAAGAAATTTCATTATTAATATTATTGCTTTTATTTAGATGGCGAGGAAAAATTAGTTCATTTTTTAACTATTTGACCAAAAATTTTAGGTGTCCAAATCATCCAGAAAGGCTGGAAAAAATTAATAATCTCCGATTGCTTTTCATCAATATGCATCATCTAATCAACGAGTATCGACCTCTTCAAGCTCGCGATACTTTGCAGTTGATGTTAAAACAACAAATTAAGTCAATTGAGGTTAGAATATAAATTTCATAGCAATTATCTTTAATTTTAATTTGCAATTTTGTTATCTTTTACTATATTTTTCACTTGTTTCACTCGAAAGTAAGTTGGTAATATTCTAACCTCAATATTCATTTCGTAATTACATTTATTTGGTGGATTGGTGGCTTATTGGCAATGTGATTGTCATCAAAAATCGAGAATGGCTCGGGTTGGAATCCAGTCGAGTGGCAATGTCGCTGAATGGCAAGAATAAGAGCGTAAAACCTGTGGCAGAAATAAATCTATCTTTTAAATCTGGATGGCGCTGGCGACTTACTTATAGTTCTTTCGCCAGACGTCGCTCTGGCAAAATTTTTCCTTTCCGATAAGGCAGCAGAGCGAGGCTAACCAAGATTGACGCTTATAGTATAAAAATTTGTATTCAATCAGAAAAATGAAAAGCCATTTGTTTAGAATAGAGTGGTATATTATTAAGCATTAAAGGATATTGCCAAGATCTTTTTTAATTAATCACATCATTCAGTTATTTCTTTTTACGTTCAAGAATTTTTTCAAAATAATGAGATGCGATATTTTCTTAAAGAATAAAAGGAAGATTTTCCGCAAAAAATTAATTCCTTTTCATGCAAATATTTATGCTATTATCATTCGGATCTTTGTGGATATGATTCTGATAAAAAATTATATCATCGCATTTATCTTTTTATTTCCAGTCTGAATGGTATTTTCCATTAACCATTTATAATTAATATAATTAGGATTTTTTTATTGGGAGATACAGTAATTTCTTTAGGATTTTAGGATGTTACCAAGCGATTTCGGCTTCATTTGGATGCTGGGCGTGAAGCATTACAGTGTTATTTTGATGAAATCCCATTCGTTTCTCAATTAGAACTCAAAACGGATAAAGTAAGCTTTAAATTTTTCTTATAGATTTCTGAAATTAATTTTTATTTTTTAAAAGATTTGCTGGTTTTATTCGAATACACCTTATATTTTAGTCCCTTGGTGCTGATATAACGTCAATTATGAAAATGGATGCAGATCATGATGAAAAATTAGATTATACACAGTTCGAAGAAAGTTTGGATGCCCGAGAAAGTAACGAGGAAAAAAAAGAAACATACTTAAGAGATCTTTCCTTTTTAAAGCTATTGGAAAGTGATGGATTTTCAACAAATTCTGATTCGAAAGCAGGAGTATTTTAATTAATTTATTATTTTATTATTGTCATTTTTATAGAGCGGTGGTTCCTAATATTTTCCTCAGCGGCAATTCTCGCATCTTTATGAAAAATTATTTTTTTTTTTTCTTTAATGATACTACATTCGTCTGAATTATTCACTTTTTAGATATGTCTATGTCATTAAGTTCTTAAAATGTCCTTATGGGAAATAAAGTTTTGGCGTTTTCTGGCATTTCATCATCTGAGGTCGATGAGAAGAAAAACAGTTTTTCCACTCAATTGGGCACATTTTTCGTCAGACTTGAATGCAAAAGGTCTATTTTTTAGGTCGACTACTTTATTTTTTTTATTTTTAATTCGTGCGAGTGGACTTCCATCAATTCCTCGAGATATTTATGTGAAATCGTTTTTAGGATATTTGTAGCTAATTTCATCTCATTTCTTTCTAGTCTTGTCCAGCTATCATTTATCACACTTTTCTTTTTTCGATATCTTCAGCTTATCTTGTATATATCTGTTGATTTCTTTTCTATTTTCAAGTGAATCCATGGATTTATTTTCCACTAAACCACCAATCCATTTTATATAAGAATCAAAAATTGTTTTGTTTTTTCAAGTAATTCTCGTAGAATTTTCCAATGTCTGCAGCGTGGATTGTAATTCTACAAAAATCGTTCGGCGACAGTACCCTCCCATGCCACAAAAGTCCATAAAAGCGGTAATTAATTACCTTTGAATTTTCATTTTTTCATTTCTCAGTACATGTGAAAAATAAATGATTCGAGTTAATATAACTTTCTTTCAACAAATTTATGTTTTCTATGCATTGCTTTTAACACTTTTAACTTTGTTTGTGCCAGGCTTCTGTGCTATCTGTTATATTCTTTGAATGGTATGAGCAGCTCAATTCTGCTCTATTCTGCATGAATGCTTGAGGGCGGCATAGAATCGAGCCATCGATTGGAGCTTTGGGCGCAAACAATGATTTGCAACATCTTTTATGAGACATTTACCCAAATTTATTTATTTACAGTGATATTATTTATTAATTGATATTCATTAAAGTTTTCATATTTTAATATCCAAAATTTTATTTCGTATGTCCATGTTTTGTAATGGAAATGGTAAATATCGGTGTAAAACTGTTGAAAAAGTTGGAAAATTGATATAATAAAAAAAGCTTTTGAGAATTATTTTTAAATATCATGAATTTTATTGTTTCACAAAACGGTATTTGCCGTAGTTATTTGAATTTTCAGATCCATAATTCTAGTTTGTTCTCTTCAAAAATATTTTTTTATTATTCCAAACAAAATTGCTTCAAAAATTTGAAAAAAAATCCGAATTTCTTGTCATCAGTCAGCACTCGATTTTTGAAAAAAGTGGTTGCGAAATTTTTTTATTGGGAATTTTTTTATTGAGTTAATTTAGAGTTATTTTTTCTTTTGGGATTTTTGCATGGTGTTTTCAGAACTCCATGAAATCTATATAAATGCCTGATATACATATGGCTGCTTCATCAAATGTTGTGTCTTCGACTAATGGTTATAATAAATCTTGGCGATTTCCAACGGCAAATCGCAAACCTTTCATGTGCACTGAATGTCATAAAAATTTTCGAAGAGCAGAAGAGCTATATGAGCATACCGAATATTGCGTTCTAGAGGCTTTTGAAAATGAAGTTGATAGCGCTTTCGCTGATATGCCATTTCTAAGAGATGCAAGGCCGACATTATTAACACAATCAGGAATTTCAATCAAAGTACAGTTTCATTTTATTTGCTTTATATTTGTTAATCTTATGAAATAGTTCTAGAAAAATGAAGGTTTGTCTGAACTGGATTATTTTTCTTGAGGCTGAATCTCTTCCAAAGCTGTGTTCAGAAGTGATTAAAACAACAGTAGATAATGGTACAGCCATTCGTGATGCTTATAAACAAAATATTCAGTCGCTTAATTGTCTCGCAGTGGATACGGACTGTACTCATTATGAAAGTTCATCATCTCCTTGTATGTATGAAACACAAAAGTCTGATGCTTGCAACAGGTGATTTATTCCCTCTAGTTTCTTCATTATTTAAAAATCAAAAGTCATTTAGCGGATTGCTTGGAAAAAAATTAACCAAAATTAAATTAAATTTTTAACCAAAATTAAATGAGGAATTATATCATTATTTGTTGTTATTTAGGCCTTTAAGCACAATCGTAGAAGTTGGAAACTCAAGAACAGTTGAAAATTCGGATGGTTTGAAATTGGTAATATCGGTTGAAAAATCTGTTAATCACAGCAATGAGTTGCTGAATGATGGTAATGTAGAGACGACATCGGATTATATTGAAGAGGATGTTGCTTTACCTGATTCGCGTATCTTTGTTATTCAATTTTTTTATATTGTGTTTATATTTTTGATGATGTTAGAAAGGTAGCAAATATATAATAAATGTAAAAATGATTGTTTCATTAAAAATGTTCTATATTCTATATTTAATTTAAGGCGTTTGATTTAGACTTACCAGGCCAATTCATAAAAATATTCATAATTTATCGTTTTTTTTTATTTTACAGTTATATTCTCGACTATAGAGCCGAATTCCAATGGTAAAGTGATTGGAGCGTTAGCAAACGCTGATGATGATTTATATCGTCCCAAAATGGAATGTCCTACATGTGGTCTTGTTCTTTATCGTCATAATTTTAGTACGCATTATCGTATACACACTGGCGAATTGCCTTTTGAGTGTAATTATTGTACAAAGCGATTTAGAACTACATCTGCTCTTAAAGTTCATTTGAGGTTATTTCTTATTTTTTTGATTTGATTTTTTATAACTAATTTTTATTTCATTTGTTTTTCATTTGCATTAAATAGAGTTTAATGTCAGGGCGCATACTGGTGAAAAACCTTATATATGTCCAAAATGCAACTATTCATGTACCACTAAACGCAATCTCGATCGGCATATAATAAATAATCACATTCGAGAAGGCGAAAGGCGTGGTATATTTTAATTTTTAATTTCTGTAAAAACTTAAAATTTTATAAATTTTTTTATAAAAGAGCTTAAAAGTATGCTGTATTGAATTTTTGAATATTGAATTTTTTTTATTTTTAGGACCACGTCAGCGAAAATCTCGTTATCGTAATGATAGTGATGAAGAATATTTTTTGGCTAATGGAACAACAGTTGAGGAATGTGAGAATATTGATCACCGTTATATCATCTTACCTAATCATGAAGTAATTTTTCAATTTTAACTTCAATATTTACAGAATGTTTATAGGAATATGAGTAGTTTATTTCCGTAGGATTTTGAACACAGTTTATATTAGTTTACATGTTTACAAATGGTTTTGTTTCGATTAGAGCTCAGATATTGATTTGCAAGTTTTTGCTCGATAAGACCAATGATCTTTTATAAAATCATTGTTTTGTAGTTTTATTTAAAGTTTTATTTATTCATTACCAATTCTTATAAATCGCATGTTTTCTTAAAAAATTATTTTCGAAATTAAATTCCTGTGCTTCTGTGCTTTTTCCTAAAATCAACAAGTTTTTCCAATGTAGTAATAAACGATTATTTTCGAATAGAATTTTAAGTTTATCATCCTTTATGAAGAATATTTCGTCGCATTAACTAATTAAACTGTACGTTACATAATTACATAGTAAATATGGTGGTTCTAATTCCAGTTGATTAATATATATCACATACTATGATGATAGCATTTTTTCTCCATTCATGTTCCTTTTTGATTAAAGCGATTTTGATGAAATTTCTTTTGGACGTATGTATTCAAAATATAATGAAGCAAAATTAGAGCATTTTATTTTACTATTAAATTGCTACTAATTTTTATTAATTTTATATTAAAGGTTGTTTCAAATGAATCGTCGTCATTCGATTGAAAGATTCGATATATTTGAATATATAAATATTGAATGTTAAATGGTTTGGTGTATATGTATCATAAGTATGGAAGATTCCCCAAAATATTAAATATTTATTTTTTTTCGAAATTTTACATTTATTTTTTGTTTTGTATAAACACTTTTTTATTGATCCTTATTGATCTTTTTTTTCCTTTATATTAAGTTGACAAATATAAATAAATGTGAAAAGTGAACTTGATTTATTCTTGATTTCCTAATCTGCTTTTAGATTCAGATAACTATTTCTCTTGGTTATTGATTTTTAGAAAATTTTAATAAAGTTTTTTAACCGTTTTCTTAGCTAAAATTCTTTGAGTTTTCTTTCGCAAATTGGCATCAAGATAGGTATCAAAGTGCTCGTATTTAGCTCATACAATGGAAGCGGCAATATTCTCTTTCATTCTCTTTAGTGCAGTTCTTTAATCCAATGATCTATAAAAGGTTAAATGTATATCTATTTTCAAGTTGATAATTGTTGGGAATCTTCCCTTCCCTCGGGTTGCATTTTATGATTCTATATTATGGATTATAAAAATTTGAAACACTATTTTCTGAAATATATTAAAAAGAAAAATGTAGAAAATATATTGAGAAGGAAATTGTAGAAATTTATTTTGAAAACTCGTTTTAGATGATTGATAAAGATTTTAATAGAAGAAATCGTCTTTTATTATCTCAAAACATCAATGCAGCATTGGCTGAAATAGGTAGCCGAATTAGTGAAGCTGCTGTGAATCGTGATGATAGTGGTGAAAGTCGAAATAAATTTGTTCAGCGTTTTGTGCCGTTAGTTTTATTAAACTTTTTATTATATTAAAGTTCATATTTTTAGAGTTCATAAAATTCATATAAGTTTGTATTTTTTAGCTGAACCATTTAAATCATCTATTTTTCATAGTATTTATCACAGTATTTTTTTGCGAGTTATTTAGTATTTTCTTGTACTTTCACAAGCTTTTTTTGGCTGAAGTAAAATATTTCCAAGCTTGGCCAGTTTGCTGGAAGAAATGAATTGGTTATCATTGGCTGTGATGATATAATTCATTATTATATTATTTAAAACCTTAAATGTATTTAGAATTTGGTTTTTTTTCGGTTATTTTTCAAAATGCGCTTATTTCATGTTGTGCCATTTGCTTGGAGATTATGTGCTGGATGCTCTTTCACTTGCTGATAATGGTAACGTTCATGTTTTATACGATGAGCAAACTGGGCGATTCATTTATGAGGTGAGGGTGTTGAAGTAAATTATTTCAGGATAAAATATTTAAAATATTTCAATAAAATAGTTTTATGGAAGTTTTTAGGTACTATCAAGTTCCAGTCAGTTTTCATATCATTGTCTTCCATTTGTCAATTATTGTTCTTGTTCATTTTTTCAATCACACGGTAATAATTTTGCTTAAAGTTAGTGAGTTATTAAAAAGGCTATTTGAATGGTAACTTGTTGTACTTATTATTGTATTATTGTATTAATATTTTTTTGTTATAATTGACAAATTTAATTTATTTTTCAGTTTTGAGGAATCAGTCTTCTTATACGGTTAGTTCTTTGCTTTTAAACATTCCAAAAAATAAAATTTGCTCTTTTTTAAGCCACTTAATTTCGAATCAGTTGCATATTCATCAAAAAAAAAAAAAATAAAGAATTCAAGAATAAAAGTTGGAATTTAATTTTTCTTTTCTATGATAGGATCTTTGGAAAATATAAATTTGTATCGAAAGTATATTTTCTGTTACTTCCAGTCTTTTCAGGGTTTAATTGTCCAAATTTTAAGTTAAATTCTTTTCGCAACGATATAAATTATAATCATATGAATTTTGTGCATGCGCTATTCGAATTATTTATAATTATTGTAATATGTAATGTTATACTAATTAATTAGTTATTTATTTCATTGATAATAGGTTAAATTTATTAATAAAAATATTTTGTCGATAAATAAATTTTTTTAATTTAATTGCTTCTACGCATAAAATATTTTTCAATTATTCCCTTATCATATGTTTTTTAAGAGTTTTTTAATTTCATTTTGTAAAAAATATTAATATATTCAATATGCATATTTAGATGATACTATGATGTTTCTATTAATTATGTATAGTTTTAACTGTTTTTAAATTTTATTAATTAAATTATTATTACTATTGTTTTTCTTAAATGCTATGAAAGCTATGCGGGCTTTATTTGTTGCGGAAAAAAATGATGCAGCGAAGAATATTGCTTCTATATTATCTCATGGAAAATTAAGTCGGCGTGATTCAAGAAGTAAATGGAATAAAATTTACCAATTTCAAGCTGATGTATTAAGTGAGTTTTAATTAATATTGTTATTATCATTATTTATTATTATTGCATATAATTTAATATGGTTTATATTCTTTGTGAGTGAATGTTAAACATTCGCATTTTTAGACACTCCAAATTGTTTTGTAATAATGACATCTGTGTCCGGGCATCTTTTGCAATATAGATTTCCTGATTCGCACCGTTCTTGGCAGGAAACGCCTATACATTCTCTTTTCGATGCACCTCTATATAAGGATGTTATACCTGGAATGGAAGATATTAAGCGAACTCTTATCGAAGAAGTTCGCGATTCAGATGTAACTTTTTTTTGCTATCAATCTTCTGTCGAAGTTAGTGATCTTTTAATTTTTCATTGAAGGTTCTTGTGATTTGGACGGATTGTGATCGTGAAGGTGAAGATATTGGTGCGGAAATAGTTAATATATGCAATGTTGTAAAACCAAAGTTGGATGTCTTTCGTGCGAAATTTTCTGAGATAACGCAGATTGCAATTTGGCATGCAGTCAAGAATTTAACCAAATTAGACCAACATGTTATTGATGCCGTTGAATGCAGGTAAAGCTTTAATCTTATATAATAATAAATACTCATGTGTCACTTATCGATACTGGTATTAAAAAAGTGAGGGTAAAAAGGCAATGATAATATGATAAAATGGCATTACAATATAGCAAATTGTTCCAAAGAAAATCAGAGCATAAGATTTATACTTATAAAGTGGCAGAGGGAACGAAGGAATGAGGGTAATTAATATAATTAAGGGAAGTGATGGAACCAGAGGCAATGTTTAGGTAGTCAACGAGAGTTGAGAATGAATATAACTTGGAAATAAGATGGGGTTAAGAAGATTTTAATAGGATGTCAAAAAGGCTCGATCGGATATTGAGTTTGTGTAATTGGAATACAAGAGTTGCTACAATAGGGTTCGAAGAGAGCAGAATATAATTTTAAGGATTGTTGAAGGAATATAAAAGGGAAAGATGGTATCTGTCCCAGTTTTTGACTTTAATGCGGTGGTTATATTAATATCGGCAAATTATTGTAAAAGATTTTGTTACATCTTCGTTTTTTTAATGTTAATATATTTTTATCTTAAGATCAGAGCTAGATTTACGGATTGGTGCGGCATTTACTCGTCTTCAGACTCTCCATCTAAGGTAATTAATATTTTTTATCCATATTTTATGCTTTTGTTAATTGTTAGAGGCGTGTTTTAATGTAAAATAAAATATTTGATGCGAAAAAAGTAAAAAGAAAAGTTTTTTGACTATGTTCACCGCCTTGAATAAGGCTTTTATATTTCTTTTTTTTTATTTTAGAAATGTATTTGCGAATATCTTTCATGATCATAAAGATGTGATTAGTTATGGTTCTTGCCAATTTCCGACGTTGGGCTTCGTTGTGGAAAGATATAAAACTATTCAGGAATTTATCTCTGAAAAATTTTGGAGATTGGTTGTCAAACATGTACGGAACGGTGTTGATGTAGAATTCAACTGGGAAAGACAAAGGGTATTTGATCACGATGTTGTACAGGTATTGTTCCTATGGAAATTTGGATAAAGTTTGTCGATAATTGCACTGGATACTTCTTAACTTAAATTTTTTTACTTTTTCTATATAAATAAGTCCTCAGGTGGTTCAGTTATTTCAGGCTTTACTTGATGATTGTACAGATGCAGGTCGAGCTTCTGTTGTTTCAGTTATATGCAAACCAAAAAGTAAATGGCGGCCTGTTGCATTGGATACTATTGAATTAGAAAAAATTGCCGTTCGGAAATTGAAACTGAATGCGAAAAACGCAATGTCTATTGCAGAGAAGTTGTATAGTCAAGGTAAATTTGGTACATGTTGTCTTTTATCTTATTCTAGGTATTCTTTTATGGTTTTTTGTAGGGTAATAGGTTTATCTTGGTCTTTGGTGATTTTTTTTGAAATATGGTGTTGTTTTTAGAATGTTTTTTTAGTGTTTTTTGTTTGTTTTGTGTTATTATAGTTTGGTGTAAGGATATTTTTATAGAGGGTTTAAGAGGGTTATTATATGTTTTATTAGTTTAGAGTTAGTAGTAAGTGTAGCTTTATTTTTTTTTATTTTAAGAACTTTTACTAAGAGAGCTCAGTATCCTTTTAGTAGTTGGTTGCCTAAGGCTATAAGTGCTCCTACTCCTGTTAGTGCTTTGGTTCATAGGAGTACTCTTGTTACTGCTGGATTGTTTTTAGGAATGTGTTTTTCTGAAGTGATGTTTTTGGATTTTGTTTTGGATTTTATGTTTTTTGTTGGTCTTTTTACTATATTTTCTTCTGGTTTAATGGCTTATTTTGAATTTGATATTAAAAAGTTGGTTGCATTAAGTACTTTGTCTCAGATTGGTTTTTGTTTTTTTGGGTTAGGTTTAGGTTTAGTTTATTTTTCTTTTATTCATATGTTGAGTCATGCTGTTTTTAAAAGATGTTTATTTATGCAGATAGGTTATATTATTCATTTGTGTGGTGGTCAGCAAGATTCTCGTGGTTATGTTGGTGTTGGTGGTTTAAGGAGGGTTGTTTATATTCAGACTTTTGTAAGCTTAATGTGTTTGTGTGGGTTGTTTTTTTTAGGTGGTTCTGTTAGTAAGGAAATTTTGTTAGAGCATTATTTTTTTTGTAATTGGAGTTTGTTTTTAGTGTTTTTGTTCTTTTTTTCAATTCTTTTAACTTATTTATATTGTTATCGTTTGATAAAGGGATTTTATTATTATTGTAGTAGTTCTTTATTTTATTCTGGTGGTAGTTTAGTTTTTAGTTTTGTTAGTTTGGTTTTAGTTGTTTTTTCTATTGTTTTTTTATGATGGTTGAATTATAATTCTTTTGTTATTTCTTCTAGATTATTGTATTCTGATTATTATTCTTTGTTTTATTTGTTTATTTTGGGTTTGGTTTTGTGTGTTGTTTTTTTTAAGTTTGGTTCTTTTGATGTTAAGTATAAGTTTTATGGTGATTTGTTGCCTAAAGTGATTATTCGTGGTAATTATGTTGTTAAGTGATCTGACTGTATAGTGGACTATAGTATTATGAAATTTGGTGATTTTTCTTTTTATGTAAGTAAAATTTTTGTTATGGGTTTTTCAGGTAAGGAAATTAATTTTTTATTTTTATGTTTATTTTTATTACTTATGATTTGGAGATTTATTTTATTTAAAATATAAATTTTGCGTATTTAAGAATTTGTTTCCACGATCTTGAGTTTTTTAGAATATTGAGTTTGGGTCTTAAAGGTTTTTGATCGATGGATCAATAGTTTTTGGAATATTCTATTTACAATAGAGAGGTGATTTTGGTTCTTTGTTATTTTTTTTTGTTTTAGTGTCTATGTTGTTTGCTTCTATAAGATATTTTAGTTTTGATCCAATAAAAAGGGCATTATTTTTAGTATTTTCCTTATTAGGTTTATTGCCAGTTATTTCTTGTAATTTGTATGTGTGGTATAGTTATTATGTCTGTTTACTGTTTTTGAGTGGTATTTTTGTTATTATTGTTTATTTTTCTAGAATTGGTTTTTGTGAAGTTTTTAGTTTAGATTTTTTTAGTTTTTTATTATGTGTTTATTTTAGGTTTTTTTGTATGAGTTTTGATTTATATGATTATGGAGGGATGGGTTTAGGTTTAGTTGTTAGTGATATATATTTATTATTTTTGACTGGTAGGAGTTGGTAGGAGTTTTGTTGTTTTACTTAAATTTTGTTAGTAGTTTTTTAACTTTTATAGGTGCTTTGCGTAGTTTTTAAGTATTTGTATTTTTTATTGGTTGTTTAACTCTTCTTTTTAAATGGCGTCATTTGTTTTATGTTTTGTTTTCTTTGGAATTTATAATAATAGATTTATTTTATTTTGTTTTAAGATGGTGTTAAGTGGTAGATTGTTTTTTTATTTTTTGTGTTTTTGTGTTATTGTTAGTATTTTGGGTTCATTGGTTTTGGTATCAGTTTTGAAGAATTATGGAGTGGATCATAGTTTTTATTATGAGTTTTTTGTAGGGATGTGATGATGGGATTTAATGATGGCTTGGGATTTTTTAAATTAATATTTATGTTTAGATTATTACTATAGGCAATGTAATATTACCTTGTTATTTTATAATTGTATAAGACCAGTTCCAGAAATTATTTTTTATTATTACTGATTTTCAGGATTTATTTCTTATCCACGAACGGAAACGAATAAATATCCAGCAAACTTCGATTTGCGTCCACTTGTTCAGTCGCAAGTAGCAAATAGTGATTGGGGTGATTTTGCCCAAGCAGTAATAATTTTTATGGTTTTTGAAATTTTCGAATTTAAATTATTATATTATTGTTTTTATTTCTAATGTCATTTCAAATTGAAGTAAAGCTTATTGCTTTTTATTGTTTTCTAGATTTTAGTATTATTTTTTAAATGGTATTTTTCTGTGGGAGCACAACTGCATATATAAAATGGAAATTGAATAATTGAATAAATATGTGTGATTAATTTTTTAGATTTTGGCGAAAGGTCCTAATCCAAAAAATGGCACAAAATCAGATGATGCTCATCCGCCTATCCATCCTTTGAAATTTGCTTCTACTGACAATCTTGTCGGTCTGGACTGGGCGCTTTATGAGTTAATTGTTAGGCATTTTCTCGCTTGCGTTTCTTGGGATGCAACAGGCAACGAAACCAAAGTTCAAGTATGATTACTTTTCTTAGTTATTCTTAGTTATTCATGCAAAGAATTTTAATTAATTAGCAATATGATGAGAGGGAATTGTATCATTAAAGCAATTAGATTACCAAACCATTAAACCGTCTTACGAATAGCACATTATAAAACACGTCCTTTAAAACTGTGTTAGCAGTTTTTATTCATTAAAATCCATATTTTTAAAATCCAACTATATTCATAATTTTATTCCATTAATGATTTGTGCGGATAAAAGATTATGATTATTCAACTAGGTCATACTGGACTTTCATAATTTCAGTCCCTTAGATCTCCTGAATTTTAAATTTGGGCATTGGGTTTTAAATCTATTAAGCAATTAATATCGCAATAATATAAGTGATGAAATAATCTGATTTAAACTATTTAAAAACTATTTCTGTATTTCTTCAATTAATTTATCACAATTTATTAATTTATTAATCACTTTTCTGAATCTCAGTAAATATTAAAGTTACATTCCATTATAAGTCGAACAAATTTCTGACAAAAAGCACTAAAAAACTTTTTCGTCTCTATTTTAAATAAGCTTTATAAGTATTAGATTTAAGTGAATGATCATAATTTTTTTGCTATTCTGCTGTGAAAATCGAAATCTAAAGTTTCTTTTCCTTCTTTTCTAATTTTACAATTTTGATTATTTTAGATACGAATTGGTGATGAAAATTTTGTTGCAACTGGTTTAATAGTTGACGATCTTGGTTATCTGAAAATTTATAAATATGAAAATTGGGGCGATAAATTATTACCCCAGTATCAGCAAAATGAAATATTGAATGATTATCAGATCTCTATTAATGAAGGGCAAACTCAGCCTCCTTCATTATTAACTGAAGGTCTTTATAATTTTTTGTTTTGGTTTAATTTTTATGTAATTTTATTTTTCCTTTGTTGTGATTGTTTTATTTTTTGATCATATATTTTTTTTATTGTCTGTGTATTATACAGTCTTATATATTCTTCTCTACACTCATTTCTAATTTTAGCCGATCTCATCGCATTGATGTATAAATATGGTATCGGAACTGATGCAACTCACGCGGAACATATTGAGACGATAAAATCACGGCAGTATGTTATTATAGATAAAAATGGTCGCTTTTTGCCGGGTTATTTAGGTTTATCGCTTGTTGATGGCTACGACAGAATGGGTTACGCAATGAGTAAACCGCATATGCGCGCAGATCTTGAATCAAATTTGAAGCTCATATGTGAAGGGAAAAAGTATCTTTTGTCATTTTATATTCTAATAATACTAGTCTCAGAATTTGCTTAAATTTTAAAATCAGATGCTAAAATCCATTTCTTATTTGGTAAATTTTAGAAGTAAAGACGAAGTATTACGTGAACAACTAGCGAAATATAAACGTATATTTGAACAGTCAGAGATAAAAGTAAAATTACTATCAGATACTTTTCGAGAATATTTGAATAAACAGCAAGAAAATCAAAATAATGAATTAAATGATGAACAGAAGCGCTCCACTCCCAACACAGAACGACGAAAAAAGAAAGGAGCAGGTGATGCAATGTCAACTACTGGGAGAAAAAATCGAGGAACTGGACGACAAATTCGAAATCATCGTGAACGATCTTCCGAAGTAGCTACAACCAATTTAAATGATGTAGAACTTCTTGAAAGTAATTTTCATTTTTTTTTCTTTTGCTTTTTACCACTGTGGCTCATTTTAAATATTCATTGAATAATTAATTATATGTTGATATGTTAAATCTACAATAAAGTTTTTTTTTCATTGAAATATATTCGGATACTTAAAAATATCAATTTTATTCAAATAATGTAATTGGAATTCGTTTTATTTTATCACTTTTCACTTTTCCTAACTCTTAAACCATATTTTTAATGTAATAAGATGTTAAAATGTTTGAAGTACATTTGCTTTCGACCACCACTTTGAGCACTCTGCATTCTATTAAAGAATGTATAATCTTTAGGTCTTTCGATTCTCAATATGAACCGTCCTACTAGGCGAATGACTGGTGCCAAAAGAATTAATGAATCTGCAAACAATGAAAACTATAGAAATGATGATTTTAACAATGAAAATATTATCGAAAAAAAGTGCCGCTGTGGTAACCTCGCTATTCGTTTGTTGGTTAAAAAAGAGGTAGAGTGATTTATTTTTCTTGCAATTAAGCCAGTTTGATAATTCTTTGCTTCTAATATACTCGGCATAATTGCCTTGCGAAAAGATTTTGCATGTAAATTTTTCGGAACTAAGTGGTATCGTGCATATCTGCAAAACTGAAAAAATATATATTCCGATTTCCGATTTTAAATACTTTTAGCTTTTAACTACTACTTTTACAATTTTAGCTTTCTGTGCTCTTTGTTTCAGGGTCCAAATCATGGTCGTTATTTTTGGACTTGTCGAAAGAACAGGAATGATCCCGCAAAATGCAACTTTTTCGAATGGGAACCACGATAATTGAAGATATATGTTTTACGCTTTGTGTTGACGTTACGATATTCATTGTCTTTAACATATAGGGTGAATGTTAGGATGGTATGTTTAGATAATTCTTTGGCCAAAAAATCATGGGAGTAATGATGTTCTCTAGCTTCTGTCACATTTAATAACAGGCTTCCTTCTGAAAAAATTGATATAAAATCAATAGAATTAATTAATAGAATGAATGTTGTTATTTGATTTATTGTATATCAGATTTTATTTTATGATTGCATTTATCGCTGAATATTTTTTTTGGTTAAAATTTCTTTTTTTGTTATGTTTTGTTTTCTATTAATCGATTAATTTATGTAACAGTTTTCTAGTGAAATTCTCTGCATTTGAAACTTTGAGTAAAATTTCCTTTTTTATTTGGTCAATATTTTGCGAAAATATCAGTTTAACATTCAATAATTTTAGTGTGAACATGTGTTAGCAGTGTGGTTCGCTGAGCTTATGAATCGAAAAAATATGCGGAATGTTACAACAGAAACGATACATCTCGCTTTGAAAAGTATTTCTTCTCATATCTACGATTTGCATTAGGTTGTGTAAAGGCCTTCTTCTAAACAATGTGCTTGACTTGGCTTGGCTTTCTGTGTTCCTTACAAATTGAGTAATGTTTCCCGGTCCAATGCTCTGCATATAATTTCTTGAGAGTCCTCTTTATTCTTTACAATTAGGCCTTGGACATCTCCATTTATTTTACTTCTATCCTTCTTTGTTTTGTCGCATTTCTTGTTTGTTCATCTTGTTATGTTGTTTTAGTTTTTTCTCTTTTTTTCTTATGGATTCTGGACTTTGAATGAAATTAATCGTCGTTTTTTAGAATTTTTTAAATTTTCGGATGTTTCTGACTACCTTTCTGTATTAAATCTGTAATAATTTTCGAAATCGAAGCAATCATTTTATTGTCCGATTTAGTATTCCTCAGAGCATTTCGCATAGCTGGCCGTGTTGTGTTATGTGTCGGGCCGTATTAACGTCGGCTGAGGTTCTGTTTGGATTGATCTCGGTAATGGCAGTTTGTGTTTTATTTTCAGTGCGTATTTTTTCAGCATATTCGATTTGTTGTCGTTATTTTTCAAGGATTTAATTTTTCTAAGTTTTCCTCGAATTTCCTTTTTTTCTCTCGAAATTTTCCAGAATTTTCCTTTTTTTCTTTGGAAATTTTTAGCTTTCAGTTTTCCATTTTGATTCGTTTTGATTTTTATTTTCAAAAATTTTGTGAAAATATTTGGAAATTCCAATAAAAAATAATTGAAAGACAAGTGAAGTAAATAATTTAATTATGAGTAATTCATTTACTTATTCATTTACTTTTTTTTTTATAATTCGATCGCTTAATTCAATTTTAGCAAAATTTCTTTTGCATTTTTTTTTGCTTTCCGTTTTATTTTCATTATTTTTGTTATTAATGATAGAAAAGCGAAAAAAAACTAAATAAATGGAATCGAAGAACGATTTGACGGGAATGCATTCCGACGGAAATTCAACCGAATTATTAAATCCATTAAGAATTGATTCTTTTGATATGAGCGATGATTTGGTTCGTTGATTCCTTTTCATCTTTTAATGCACCGTTTGCACCACTTCTCCGCTTTTATTAATTTCATTGGCTATAGGAGTGAAATTATTTTGGTATTTAGAGGAGTAGAAAGAGGATGATAAAGTTGGATCATCACCAGTCAGTAATATTTCATTTATAAAATTTTTAGCCAACTCGTCAAAAAAAGATAATGGAGCGTTTAATTGGAATCCGTATGAATAAACAAAAAATATTGGATACTTTGAAGAAACTAAAAGAAAATTCCTGTCAAGATGAGGTTTTTTTAAATATATATATTTAAATACTTACTATGTATTTAAACGTAAATTTGAATATTTAGATCCAATATATATTTAATATATATTAAATATTTAACGTATGTATACATTTAAATATTAAATGTTTATTACATTTTAAATTTTTTATCATATATTTTAATATTTGTATTGATTATAAATCATAGTGAAAACTTATGAATCGAAGTTTTATTAATTGCTTTATTTTCGTTTTTTTACCCTTCTATAAGCTCAAAAAATTTCGGATTTTCATTGTTCTACTATTTGAAAATTTAAAATGGCGATGTTTTATACTAATTTTAAAAATTTATTGTATCTGCATTATATCGCTTCCTTTCTATTCTTTTTTGTATTTTAAATTGCAGTTATTTTAAGCTAATCTTATTTCTTTTACTCATTTTTTTGAGCGAAATTATGATCTCTAGTTAGGAATTATTGTGAAATAGATTGAGCATTTCTATTGAATTTTCAAATTATTTCAAAAAAAAAATATTTGCAATGATAAGAAAATCTGTCAGAAAATTGGCTTATTTAAAAGTAACGATAATAATAATAAGAATAAGAATAACAATAATAGTGAAGTAATAATTGACCATGGTAATATCCATAATTGATTCCGTTAAAATATCCTTCGAATCTAAAGTGCAGCTTTCCAATTGAAAATTATGCTCATTAAAATTAAAATTTGCTATGCATATCTATCAGTCTGTATTTTAGATTTCCATAGTAAATTACGTTTTAACCGCAGCTCTTCCTGTAAGACCATCCACCATTTCTGGTTTAGCTAATTGCACTGAACATGAATAAGATCTTTGGCTGGCTGCATCGATCCACATAAATATCACATGGTCGCTTGGTTAAAGAACTGCAATTAGATACTTGTCATCACCCTTTCATTTTTATTTTTATGGCAGGTTTTTATCCCATGATGGGATAAGAAATCTATGAAGAAATCATACTTTGGACCAGCCTATTTATTCGGTTATCAAGTAGCAATTAATTAACGGCCATAGTGATATAATAATATAATTGTAGTATTATACACAGCAGCAGTTAGTAAAGTTATTCGAGCATGATTCAAACAAAAGATGGGATTTATCTCTAAAAAATTTAAGTGGTGTTGTGGAGATATTTCAGTCCTCAAGTGAATCTCTGGTAAAATCGTCTCATCCTTCTGACATTCATTTCTTTAAAATCTTACAATTTTAAGTTCATAACTATAACTATACAAAAACTATAGCAATAATGAATCTATTGGTGGATTAGTGTCAAGGTGAATTCCATCGAGATTCATTAATAGATCGGGTTCAAATCCGACGGAGGTTCCGCCATGCTTCAGGCGGCAGTGTCGCAAAACAGCGAAAGGTAAGATGGCCCGGTGGGTTATATTCAGTTCGGAACGCTCTTTTCAATGCTGGCGACTCTCCTGTACTTTTATCCCCAGATGATTGGTTCCCAGGCATTTGCGTAGTCCGCCAGCGGACCGAATCTAACCATTAATGATGAGCGCTTTAAAAAAAAAAAAATGAGGAAATAATATGAGTAATATTGGTACAAAAACTAATACTAGCAGTAACACTAAATAATGAGATTAATTAACGATGAATAGAAATAAATAAAAGAATGAATATGAAAATGATAAAATAAGATTATAACAATTATAGCAATGAAAAGCAAGAAAAAAATTTTTTTTTCTTTCTGAATTCTTTCTGCAAAATATATTTTTTGGCTTTCAGGAAATGATAAAAGAGTTAATGTCGAAAATAATTTCGAGTTACGATGAACTTAGTTTACAAGAAGAACAATACATTCTATTGATGAGTAAAATTGTGGTAATTTTGTTTTATTTATTAAAATATTAAAATATCTTTTTAGTTGAATTTTTCATTCTAGAATTCTAGAATTTTTTCAATTTGTTATTATTCTGCCATTTGTTATTATTTGTTATTATAGCAATATGTCATCAATTTCTTCTTTAATATGTGCCTTGAGAAATTTAATTAATTTTTTTATTTTCATGTAAAATTACTTTTTTCAATTCACATTTTTTTCGAAAATTTTCTATATTTCAAAAAAATTCATACTATTTTCTTTTGCAAGAATTTTTAGAATTTTCTTGAATTTCTGATTTAAAGGAAATTTTTTTTTGTGGTATGAAAATATTGAATGTAACATTTTATTGCCTTTTATACGAATATTTTCGAAAATAAATTCAGGCCGTAAGAAAATGTGCAGCTGAAGATTTTAGTAAGGATTCGGATGAAATAAACGAGAATCTCGAAGAGAAAAAGGATTTGGCTGAAAAATTGAATGATAAAAATACTAATACGGAGAATTCGAAATTGATTAAGGATGAAAGTAACTGTGAACTTATGCGGATAACGAACGATGAAATCTCTACTAATGAAGTTGAATATTCCCAAGTAATTTTTAAATTTATAAATTTATATATCGAATCGATTTAATTATTAAATATAGACATCTTGAATGCCACTGGGCTTATCGGTTTTTTTCAATATAATACAATTTTTTTCGTTAAATTCATTCGAAGTTTCATTAATTTTTGAAAAATTGCGCTTCAAAATGAAGTTTCATTTCTAATTTATTATTAATTTATTATCTAAAAAAATTTATGAATTTTTAAGATTAAAGAAGAAATGAAGAAAATAAGCGAAATAATGAATGAAACAAATCGAGCTTCGCTTGTTAATAATAAACTTATGGAACAATTTGAAGCTAATAGAAATAAGGTTAACCTATTTTTCTTGAATTTTTTTATTAAATATTTTCTGCAATAAAAATTACTGATTAAAAAACATCACCTAATAAAATCTGTAAACTTTTCTATAGGATTTTTATAAATGAGAATTTATATTATATGATTATATATAAAATAAAATTTATATTAAATAATTTTGGTCTTAGTTGGATATTTTGGTGAAAATCAGGGAAAGTGAACGTAAGTCACAGTTTGGTGTTGTAAATGAGACATTAAAACAAGTCGAAGAAGCTCGAGATAAAGGTTTGTCTTACCTTTAAATATTTTGTTGTATAATTCGAATATCGATCAACTTACCCGATAAACTATCGATTAATAAGTATTCTAGAAATTTAATTTTTTGATGTCATAATTTAAAGTAATATTCTTCAAAAAAAAAGGAAAAATGATGGTGTAGTGTAAATATTTATTTAAATTATTGAAAATCAATAATAAATTTATAGGAGAATTTTTAATTTACAATTTAACGCGTTCTCTTCTCGAGCAAAATAATTCTCTTTTGCATTCGCTTCATCATATTTCTCTTTTCATCTTTCTATTTTAAATATTATCATTTTTATTTGTATTGTTTTTTTATTATATTATTTATCTACTGTTATTCAATTACTATTATGTTGCTTTTTTATTTTTATTTATTTTTTTAATGAGATTTTTGTAAAAAGCAATGAAAAAAACAAAACGGTTCAATAAATCAGTGGTAGCCACCATATTTTTTATATCTGGGAAATTTTCAATTTCGCCGTTTTTTATTTTAGAGTCTGGTAGTCATAAGTAGAAGGACAAGAAATTTGTCTTTTAAAGTTTGCAGCATTTCTTTTGAACGAAATATATAATTCGAAATCATTTATGCAGATCCTTCAAAATGCATTTTGGTCCTTAAATGATTTTCTGGTGAAAGGTTTTATTCTAGTGGCTAATAGTTCTCAAATTTACCAGAAACTTCGCATATTAAAAAAAAAGTACATTTTATTGATTAAAATTTTAAAGAAAACTTTCAACAATTTAAAATTATTCAGAATTTTTAAAGCATTTTTTTTAAATTTTTGCTAAATATTAATGAAAATTTTATAAAATTTTTGTTTAAATTACTAAATTTTTTACGATCATAAAAGAGAGAGAACGAAAAGAAATAATTTCGATGCATTCTTTAAACTAATTTAGTATGCTGTAACACAGCTGACACGTTTGCTTTTCCATAGGCTAATATTTTTTTCAATGTTTATATATTATAATACTTTTTGTGTTTGAATATAAAATATTATATTGATACATCTGCTTCATTTGCTGCCAAATTCAGCGATTAATCTGTCATTTTTTTGTTGATTTATTTGACAAGGCAAAGTTTTTCTCGTAATTTTAATAATATTAATTGTTGTTTTATTGATTTGTGGTTGAAAAGAGGAATTTTGATTTATTTGGCGTTAATATACAATTTTGTTAAAGAAAATTTCTAACATTTAGTTGCTGCTGAAGAAGACGAAATCGATCGAAAACGTCGAATATTAGAAAGATTAAAAAGAGAAGCACTACGTCGTGGAATCAAACTTGGGCCAGGTTCAGCTTCCGAACCTGATATTATCGATATCGACAAACATCAACCGAAATCTGTTACGGAAGCGAAATTAAGAGCCAAATTGGAGGCAAAGAAAAAGGTTTTATCCGATCGTATTCTTTTTTCAAAATTTCCATCTCATGTTTTAAATTTTAAATATGAAATTTTATAATTACATTTTTAAGAAAAATGAAGAAAAGGCAGTTGAAGATAACAGTCCTCCAGTGCCTGAAAATTTAGCACCTGCTAATCGTATTCCACCAATTCCAATAAATGATGAGGATGATTTGTCGGCTGCTCCAAATTCATTGAACAATAATGCAGCACGAAAAAACAAAAAGAAAGTTAAAAAAGCAAAGGAATCTATTCGCGAACGTCGCGAATTCATTAATCAGTCGATTCGGTTCATTTTTTTATTTTTTTGCTTAACCATTAATAAATTAGTATTATTGCTAATTATCAGAAAATTTTTTTTTAAAGTATATTAAACACTATGTCAAAATTTTGAAGAAGATTAGGTGCCACCCATTGCCACTCTATTTTATTTTTATTGAAGCCATCCACAGACGAATGATTTTTTAACTGAACCGAAACCAAATGTTAATATCGCTTGATTTGTTTTACTTGCTTCACTGATTAAGTGAGTTAAAATTAATGAATTAAAATTAATGTGTATATTCTGGTTTTTCAAATATTAAAAAATTTATTGGGGTAAAAGTTATTGAATGTTCTTATTATTTTTATTATTGGTTTTTTAATTATGTCAATTAGCAATAAATTTATTAATTGCTAATTTAGTGAAAAATTGGCAGCAATTACTGCGCGTAAAAAACGAATGAATGAAATAAAAACACAATTATTACTCAAACCTATAATGGAACATAGCAAAACGGATATTAGTGATACGGAGAAACAAGTGGATGAAACTATTAAAAAGGCTCAGGAACATTTGAGGTTTATTTTCTTTTCGTTTATTTTTTTATTTTTACATATGTACATATCGTTGAGTGGTTTTAATCGATCTTTTTAATTTGGAGAATGTATCCGTCTACTTTCAGCAATTTAACAGCAGTGCGCGAACAGTTGGAAGAAATAAGGGATAAGGGTCAAGGTTTATCCGAAGAAACAGCTCAGCTGCTTGAATTCCATCTTCAGGATCACGAGAATTATCATAGTATTTCCGATAGTCATGGAAATGATTTGCTGACATTGCCAGATTACAACTATTCGGTATATGGGTCAATTTATCTTTATTCTAAATTTTATTATCGATTCAGAATATTATTTATTTTTCCAGTATTTTCCTTCGATAAACAAATTTTAGATAATTAAGGAGGTGAACGAACAATTCAAAAAATTGATGAATAAAGCGGGAAAAATTAATAATATAGAAACTAATTCATCTTTTATTGAACCTTATAATTTCACGAGTAAAGATAATGAACGGTTGAAGAATATCGAACAAATGCTTTATATTCAGCAGCAACTGTTGCAAACAACTGGAAAGGTTTCCTTTTTATGTGTCTTAAAAATTCTTTTAGAGTTGATAGTAATAATTTGTGAAGTTTTCTTTTAAATTATAAAAATGTTTTTAAAAAATTTAAAGAACTTAAACTAAAGGGAATTTCAGAAAGTTGGAAATTTTTTCCAACTTTTCGAAGATTATTTATTTTTGTAAATAAATGATTCTTTTTAATATTATATTTTAATTTTTCGTTACTATTTTATTTTTCAGATTAATATTAATAAATTATTAAGAATGGGATGGATATTTATTGTTCATTAATGTTATATTTAAGAAAAATGAAAAATGATTGAAAATAGAAGGCTAATGATTAATTCAGCTAAGAAAAAAAAGTAAAAGGGCAATAAATGAATTTAATTTATAAAAAGGAGAAAAGTGAATCTACAAATTTCAGAATTTTTTGTAGCCTTTTTTAGTCTCTTTTTTATTGGATTTTTGCAATTAATGACGCTCATTAGTTGTGCATATTTGCTGTTGCTATTTCTTTATATTATTATTTTTTATTATTTTTAAATATTATTTCTAAATTATTTAATTTTGCAAAGAAGGTGACTTATTATTAAAAGAAAGGATTTATCCAAAAATATGTTAGCCATAATATTGGTACATAGATATTGGCCATAATATTGACCGATAAATACAGGCTTTACCATTTATTTTTGCATTGGAGGGAAATTATATGACTTATATAATTATAAATCTATTAACCAATTTATTATTTACCATTTTATTTTTAAATTCTAATGTCAAATTATTTTATTGTTCGTTGTAAAAAAAAATTTTTTTTAGGGTTTTTTTAAAATTTAAGATTTTTCTCTAAATTTTCTAAATTTCGATTAAATTTTTTGTATTTCAAAGATTCAAAAATTGTAAAAAATTTTATTTTCAAAAATTATTTAGATTATAATTGTAGAATATTTTGAAATTAAAATTGTAATTTAATAAATCTATAATTCTGTTGCTGTAAACTTTACAACGTAATCCCCTCCTTCGGCGCGATTTGTGCTTTCTTCACATTAAAGTTTAACAATTGTTAGAAATCTTTGTTTAGATGGTGAAAATAATGGTGCTTATGGTGTTATGTTCATATTTCTTAGTTATTCTTTTATATTTTTATACTTTTAAGCATTTTATCTGTTTATGATTTTGTTAGTTGAATCAGCTGATTTTCGATTTTAATAATCAGTTTTTCTAATAACTTTTTGTTGAAAATGTTCGGCTAATCTAAATTAAGTTAAAATCATATTAATGTTAGAACAGCCTGATCAATCAAACAGCCCAATTGGTACTGGTACTGTTAAAAGTACAAGAAATAAGGGCCCTTGTTCCAACTTTTTTTATTCTTTTGCTAATGATTTGCAAGCATTTTTCGATATTCTTTCAGTTATTTCATTTAATATTTTTGGATAATTTTATAAATTTTGAAAGTTTCTCAGTTCTCAGTCTTTTTAGCGGTGTTGCCATGCGGAACAGTGCGATGAAAACTTGGTTAATGCAATTCGTGTGAAAAAAATGGTGAAAAAATTAAAGGAATGTTTATTATCAGCGAAACCTGAATTTTTACAATATTTGAGTAAATTTATATTTCATTTATCAGTGAGTCAGGATAATATTTCTGAGATTGATGACATTCTGTTTAAACTGCTAGACAATGGTGGTGACAGTGATGATAATAATGGAAATGCTGATAATCAGCCCAGCAAAATTTTATCTTCTCAAGTAAGTTTTTTTATTTTTTACGTTTTATTTTTCATTATTTTTTTTGAAATTTTTCGAAATTCGACATGTTCACTTTTTTTTGTCTGTTGTCATTTTTGACGTGTTTGTTATTGTTTGTTGAATAAGATGGTGTGTGTGTGGTGTTTAATGAATAGAAATGAAATATATGGTGGCAGACCGGTTAAGTGAATGCTTTGCCACAGTCTTAGAAAATGGATTAAGCTGGGCTGAGGTTCACTTAGGCTGGAGGTACCAGTTATAAATTTTTTTGCCATATTTGTTTGTTATCTGGCCTACTTTACGAAGTTGCATTTTCACTATTTTTTTTTAGTTATGAGATATGCAGTTATCTGATTTCAAATTTTTTCGCTAGTGTGTATTATATGTGGACTTGGCCATCAAACTTTTTTTTTGATTTGTGCCGTATGTGTTTCGAAGCAGCATGAGTTCGATTCCAGTCTCTTGGCAAAAGTAAATGTGTCAAATTGAAATTTGGCTGTTTTCTGGAGACTCATGCTTACATATCTATTTGCAAGTGGATCTCTGCCAAATGAGTCTCATCTTAATAGCTTATAAAACAGTGGAGGCAGCCAGATCAGAGGTGGTGCGAACAGCTAGAAAAATGATTTATCAGGCAGTATTTCTGTATAGATCTTGGAAAGGCGTGTCGAATAGCAAGGATATATCAGTATCAGTGAACTGATAGTACGCTAGTTTGGCATGGTTGTTTTCTCAAAATTTGATGTGTTAATTTATTTTTTGTTTATTTTTTTTGCATGATTTTTTGTGTTACAGCTATATATATGCAGCAGTTGTAAAGTATCATCCCCACTGATAATGCAATCTGGGGAAATATCTAAAATATCTAAATCAGTATCAACAGAAAGTAAAGATATTACCGATGAGGTCTTCATTTTCTTTAATTTTTTTTCTGTATTTTTATAAAATTATTTTTGATTATTTTTATTGCAGGATTTTTTAATTTTCTTATCCTTTGTTTTAAAATAATTAAAGAAGAAAGAAAGTTAAGATGAGTGGGAGTTTATTAATCTTACGGTAAACTGAAAAAAAAGTTGATTAATTAAACGTCCAAATTAAAAACCTAATTGCTCAAAGAATTAAACTTTGAGAAAAGCATTTTTTATAAAGAATTTATAAATGGCTATTTATGCATAATTCTGCTGTTTAAAGAAAGTTTTAATTTTGAAATGATCCTTTTTTTATTTGTTGGTTTAAATTTTTGTGTTAATATAAAGTTAATTTAGTTATTTTAGGCAAAACAGTTTTGCAGTAGCGAGTTAGAATCGGAAAAGCAAAATGTATTGGAACGAATCCACTTCATTACTGATGGGAAATTTGATGGGGATGCGGGTTCGGAAGGTATTAATTTTCCATTTTTCTAAAGAACGAGAAAAAAGTCGGTGGATCTGTGCAGAAAAAAATTCCAGTAAATATTTTTCGGAATTATATCTTCTTTGCACCTTTTCTGCTTTGTCTGGTTCCGCTAATCGCTGGATTAAAAAAAACCTAAAAGATGTCGCTTAAGGTTGCGCAAATGATAATAAGCAGCCACATTTGTCCACACAATTTTTTGCCGTAATTTTTTGATTTTCATATAATTTTTCAGTGGATTCAATGCAGTTAGGAAATCGATGTTATATGGAAAAAGATTCCACTTTGGTTTAAGGAGTGCGATGAAAAAATTATGAACGAATCACTAAATTTCTTACTGAGAGTACCAAAAAATTACTAAAAACCAAAAATATATGAAGTATGAAAAAAATGCAAGTAAAAATTGAAATTGAAATTGAAATTGTTATTGAAGTTTCTTCGTAGTTTGTTGATTATAAGATTCAATGGAAAAGCAATAATCGTAATGTAATAATTCTAACTTTTTTATTCATCTCTGATGAATTAGACTAAACTTTTCATTCATTAGCAAATTTCTGAATATTTAAAATTGTCCATTGTAATCGAAAATTCTTAATTTGAAAACCTGTGAATTGGAATTTTCTTTTATTTCTTTGCAGCTGTTGTTGCGATTTTTGAACTGAAATTTTGCTAATTTTATTTATTAAATGTATAAAATGTATTTAAAAAATATATATATATATTAAATATATTTTATTGTTAGCAATCTTTTTCTTTTTGAATGGCCGATGAAATATTCGTAAGGATTCCGTAAGGAATCTCAAAGACCTTTGAAAATTTCATCTGCTGTCGATTTATTGTTTAGAATTTGTAAAAAGTATAAAAAATTATTTAAAAAATATTTCTTCAAGGTATGAGAAATTACTTTATTATTCACTGTTTCTAATTATTTTTTTTAATTTTATAATTTTTAAATTTTTTATATTAATGATTTTTAATAATTATATAATTTCTTCATTTTGGCATAAAAATTTTAACAATTGCTTTGTTTTGTTTAAAGATGAAAATTTTTGAGAATTGTTTGTTATTTCAGTTTATTACCGATATATATATATATATATATATATGCCAGAGAATCTTTCTAGAATAGAGGCACAAATGAGTTGACATATTATAGCTACAAGAAATCGGCTATTAGCGAAACGGCTAAACAATTTAGAGATGCAGTGCTTAAAAATTCTCAGTGTTCGTTTTATTTCCATTGGAAATTGCGATATCTTTGTGAATGTGTGGTGAGAAACCTAACATTCATGCTGTGCTCTCTTGGCTCGTAAAGATTTTTTGAAATTGAAGCTTACAGGTAAATTTTTATTCGCTTTCATAAATTGGAAGCAAATTGGACTTGCTGAAGTTTGTTCAAATGCAATTCGTTGTTGAAATATTTTATCAAAGTCCCAGCACAATAAGCATATTACTGACAAGTGGGAGATAGTAAGATTGTTTTAAATAGTGATTTGATTACAGAAATGAATTTTATCGATGTATTTTCTGTTTTTTACTGTTATACTGGTTTTACAGTTCTTTCCAAAATTCACCGTTTATGGTCTTCGGACATGAAATTCTTCCATTTTCAATCACTGAAAAATCTAATCAGTCTAATCTATTTATTAGCGTTTAGAATATTCGGATGTGATGTATGAATTGGATCGAAAAATAGTGCAATTATCGCTTTGTTCTACTGCTCTTTTCATTTTGATAGCTTTTAAATGCCCAAAGCAATATTCCAAATTTCTTAATTTTATATTCGTTTTTATAATATTTATTTCATTAATTATTCTTTCGTGGAGAATCGAAAAATCTTTTTCTTCAATTCCATTTATTTTAATCGAAAGAATTTTCAATGGAACATCGCAAAGGTTTTCTTGAAATTATTAACTTTTATGGAAGATTACTTATTGCCAAATATGGATCCCAGAATTAAGTTATACTTTTCTCACATGCAAAGAGTAACATTGAACACCACCAATTTATAAATAGGTTTAGTACCATTGTCTTTTAATTCTGGGATGTTGCTAGTATGTCAACTAGTACATGCGGCCTCCTCCCGTTATGATCTCCCGTTTGTTTTCTTTATACGAAAAGAGCGAAGTGATTGTGATGGGTGATTGTTGCATTTATACGTCCACTGTTATCGTTTATATTCATAGAACAAGTAATTTGGATTTTGCTTTTATTTTCCAATGCATATTAATATCTCTTTTCATTTCTTGCTATTTTGTTATTCATTTTTATACACAATGATATATATCAGTGATTCTCAAACTTTGGTTCGAGAACTCCTTGTGAGTCCAGTATTTTTCCGAGCGGTTCTCGAAACCCACTATATTAATATAGATACTTTTAGGCGTATTAAAAGTAGTTAGGCTCATTAAGGTTAAGGCTTGTTCTTTATGTTCTTTATACTCATAATCTTTATGAATATAAATTGGTCCAAAAATTTAAGGATTCGTGAAAATCGAGAATCTCCGATCGATATCGAATAAGTGAAGAAGGTGTGAACTATGTGGTTGTGAACACATGTGTAGATTAAGTATCATGGATTCAATTCTCATTTTGATGTGTAGGGGCCATGCCATTGTGAAATCGTATTAGATCCATCCAAAATTTTGTCCTTTAAGGAGGTTTCTGGCGAAAGCACCTCATCCTTACAGTGAAGATAGCCTAACTGGAAATGCGTTGTGAGAAGTAACTGCATCAATATTTAAGCGCTTGCTTGTGCACTTATATGTACAAATATCGTTTTTGCACGCACTTATATGCCATATGTTTATTGATGTCCGCATTTGGCTTAAAAATAAAGTATTTCTTTCACTTCTTTCAATGAAAATTCATTTTTCGAATTTCATATTTATTATGAAAATTTATTTTTTTATTTATTTTTAAATTGAACTTTTATTTTCAGGATATGTTTACTATTATTTTGGTCGATATGCGTTCTAGCATCGCTCACATTCTCACTAATTGTCAAACTAAGGAGTCGAAGTTCAACAGTTCATCGGAAATTCTTTCATTTAACTGTATCACTTATATGCGTAACGGGGATAAAATATGATTTTCAATTGACTTGGCTTTCTGCATGGATTGTTCTTAATATTTTCATTATCACCGAGGTTAGTTATTATATAATATACCGCAATAAATCAATCAATTGAATTATAAATTATAGGTAAAGGTTCATCTTAAGGTTTTCTATTGGATAGTTTTCTACTTTGATGTAATTTTCATTTTTCAATAACGTTCGCCATTTATGGTTTGGCTGGCTCAACAAGCTACTAAGATGAGGTGCTTTTGTGGTCTTCACTTGTTTCAGAATAGTAAATCGAGCTGAAGATATCTGATAGTGGATCTCTGGTAGTAAGCTGGATTTCACTTTTAGTAGTAGCTTACTCTTTTCAATAAACCTATAGTTTTTGTCGAATGTCTAACTGAAGTATCCTAACCTTCAAAATTGTTAGCCTTCAGTGAATTGTTTGAAATATTTCTCTTGTTTGTTGCTTTTATATTTGATTGTTTTAAAAAAATATTTTTTTAAAAAAAATGATCTTTTCTGATTTTTCTGCAATTCGTGTTTGGGCAGTTTAGCTCATATAACGTTTGATTTAATTCTCTTTGTGAGCCTTGGAGCTATAAGATAATTGATCGATTAAAACTAATCAAAAATCTTTACAGAAAAATAAGTCAATGCAAAATATAATGATAAAAAGATGGTCATTTTTTTGTTTTTTATGTTATTTATGAGTTTATTTATATTTTAAAATTCAATTTTACTATTAATACTTAATTTTCAGTTAATTCGTTCGAAAGATATTCGACCTCTTTCAGTGTTCTTGAATAATTGGCTTTTAATATTCCTTGATGAACAGGATTCAGTATATCTTATATTGACACCAATATATTTAATTCTTGGTATATTCCTGCCAGTTTTTTGTAGCCCTATAAACAACTACGGTTAGTTTCGGTTGAAAAGAACGACACCATCATTTCTGGTTTGGGTAATTCGTTGGACTGATTATTAGATTGAGTCTTTCGTCAGAGATAGGTTTCTGTGCAGCCTTCGGGGTTTCATTTTTAAATCAAATTTTTCTCATAATTTAATCAAATTAAATTTAAATCTTTCTCATATTTGATAATTTCAGTTACCTAATTCATAATTTTAACCCGATGTTATTGAATTTAGAACCAAAATTTAGTAAAATTAGTTGATAATGGTGATAATATGATGATTTGATATGCTTACTATTTATATTTGATATGCTTACTATTTATATATATATGATCAGTGTATTTGAAGTTTCATTGGGAAATTTATGTTCTATCTATGTTCTATTTTCTAAAAATAATTTTCATTTTTAGATCCACCTGAGCTTTATCATTTTGCTGGTGTTTTAACGGTTGGTATTGGTGATAGTATGGCTTCAATTGTAGGAACAATCATGGGATATCATTATTGGCCGGATTCTCGTAAAACTATTGAAGGTAGTATAGCCTTCATACTTAGTCAGTTTGTTTTTAGTTTATTGTTCGGCTTTATATTGGTCTCATCTTCTATAGATATTATAAAAATATTATTTATATCTGTTTTATGTGGAATATTAGAAGGCCTCATTAAGCGCGGTGATAATATTATTGTACCATTTATTGCTTATTTATTATTTTGATTCGACGTAACTGATTTTTTTTATTTTTTATGCAAATTAAAAAAAATATAACTTTATGGCTGGCTTCATTCTTGAAAAATAATTGGTTATTTTTAATTAGCCTCCAATTTTTTATTGTGGAACTATTGTTTATTTATCATTGTTTTGTTGTTATTCTTGAGGAATTTTTGATACTAAATAAAGCTAAATAACTTTTCTATTTTCAACCATTATTTCTAGTTATATTTTGCCAAACAGTCACTTGGAGGTAAAGGTATAAATGAGGTCCCAGCCTTCTGAATAAATTTGGTTCGTGGTAGCGCGCGATAGTAGTGGTACACTCTCATTTAAGATAAATATGTGGATATATGGGGATGACCAATTATTCATGAACCGTTACTATTTTACTGGTTTTATAGCTATCCTCTATTCAATTGATAAGGCACTCTGAAATTGGACCGTTATGTACTTCCTTCGAGATTTTCTAGAAAGAAACTAGACATTATTGTGATTATGAAATCATTAATTCTATCTTCGCAGAAATAAACTGGGATTTTGTTTAACTCCCTCTATTGATGAAAAATTAATTTCCTTAATATGCCATCAAAAGATATTCCAGAGAAAATTTACCACGCATATACTTGATAATGTATTTTCATCAGCCTTCATTAATGCAAGTCAACCCACGGGTGCATTGTTTTCTTCCAATAATATTCATATGCGATAGTCGATATGCAGTAGATGGATAGTGCAGATTGGTTAAAAATGTCTTGGAAAAGCTTATGACAACCTGATAACTTGATAATAGCACTTTTGCGGATAATTATAGCTGAAATTTGGAATCTAGTTCTTTTTATAACAGTTCTCACTGTTATTAGTTAGGCTGGCTCCGCTCGTTACAAAGGTTTCCAAGCTATTCAGTCTGATGCTATCGCTGATAGTAATAGAAGCCATTCCTTTTTCCATCGTCTAAGTCCATATATCGCTGGTACGGCCTATACGTTCCAAATCTAGTCCATGCCTTGAACCTCCTCGATATTGCATAAATGTTTGCATAAAGCATTTAATGGAAATCCTAGCAATATAATGTGGCCTTTTTTGTTGTCAAATTATAAATTTTTTATTTTATATTTTGATTTTACATATATTGGCGCACTTGACGGCTCTTTTCTGATTCAAATAAAAATATGGTTGAAGAGTAGTTCTAATTGGACCTCCTCGCTTTTGACGCCATCCATCACAAGGTGTTTAGCAAAATACGCGTCAATTCCTGTGGTGGGTGATGAAGAACGAGCCCCAACCAGCAAAGATGGTGTTCTATGATGGTACTGTTAATGTAAGTGGTATTTGAGCGAGAGTGAATGTAATATGCGATTTTATCCGTTCGAGGACCCGTAAGATGTAAACGTGAATTATCAAAGGCAGATAACTTATTAATATCCTTCACTCTCAATAGCCAGGTCTCGTGGTCATATAGTAAGATCGAGCGAAATGCGAATACATAGACATAGGTTTTCGTTTAGTTGAAAAATCTTGGGATACATTGTTTCTTGCGAATTGTCAGTTTAATCTTGGCTCGAACCATAACCATAGTATGATCTATGAATGTTACCAATTTCAAAGTCCCGATGGGAACGACTATCTAGTACTGAACATTTCCTACGGCGGCTGATTAAAATATAACCAATTTAGTTGGAATTTTGGTTATCCGGAGAGTTCCACTAGATGTCTTCTCATGCTTTTCGGTAAAGCGAGGAAGATGATCTCCATTAGCACATCGGATCCCAGGAAACTTTTTGTCTCATTAGTACCCAGATGCTTGTATCTTCATAAATATTTCTCATTTTTCTTCCTTCTAATACCATAAATTAACGATTATTTTTACTTTGACAGGTACTGTATACTGTCGAGGATCTTTTCGAAATTTCTTCTAAATCTCGTTCATCCACCATTTGATCCCCATCATTTATCAAGAATTAAACATCATTGAATATGTGAATTATATGAAAAAAAATTGAATGATTCATTAACCCAGAGAATTATATAAAATTCATAAAATGATTAAGAGATCAAGGAATTGCAAATCTTTTTATTGAAAAATATTTTCTAAAGTACCAATGAATGGAGGGAGTTAGTTGGATGGATAGAAAGGGCTATTCTATAGAACCAAAGGATTGTTAGTTATTTTTAGATTCCAATAACAATTTCAAGCATCACCAGGATTCATTTCATCATCTGATTCGTTTCGTTCCTATGGACAGAAATTCATTTCATGATGCTTGATTTCAATCGAAACAATACTTTCTTACTAATGTGAATCGCAACCGACATACAAATGAATTATCATGTACGGAATTAATGATCAATGCAACACACCATAGGTTTTATCCGAGTTTTATGGATTTTAAATCGGCCAAAAAATCAAATCAAAATTTCAGTTCAATGAAAGAATCGTGAAGATAGCAAAAATAGAAACACATTTGAATGAAATTCGATGCAGAAATGGGAAAAAAAAATTATTTTAACTGGCGGCGTATCTAACTAACTCGTTATTTAGTGCTTTGAAAAGGCAATTTTGTCTTTTTTTGTCTAATGGCTCGCAGCATTACGGGTTGGCCTGGCTCCGCTGGTTGCGAGGACGAGGCATAATCTATATTTAGGCACGAAAATTGTTTGGTTCATCAAATTTATGACAATAAATGGGTTCTTTATAGATTTAATTAGTTTCAAATGCAAATATAAATTCATCATTTTTTAGTGTTTTGAATGGAAATTATTTTTTATTTGAATCCTTTTTAAATAAAATTATTTGTTGATGATTTTGTATTATTACAATTACTTTATGATTTTATATTATTATTTTAATTCATTGCATAATCGAATTAAAGAAATAAGTAAATGTAAATTTAATAGTAATATTTAATTATTATTTGTTTTATTTGCAAAAAATTTGCAAAAATTTAATTTAAAAACAATAAAATAAAAAATTAAAACAAAACAAAAAAAATCACAAAAGCCCAATTTAAATTATTGAATTTATTAAAATTTATTAAAATTTTTTATTAATTCTATAATATAAGCATAGGATGGATTGTCGAATTACTTTTATTATGACCAATTTATCATAAGCCTTCAATTTTATTCCTCGAATAGACCTAGTAGACCTAAAGCAGAAATCAGAATCCACCTATTCCTTCTCACCCAAGCTGCGCTCTGATAAAAACGTGAAAAAAATCAACTTATCACCCAAACCAAAAATGTTGGACGATGTTGAAAAAAGAAAAATTTTCTAAAAAAATATTTTTTCCATTCAACTTTTTCCAGAAACTTTTTTTAAAGGAACAGAAGGTAGAAAATTATTTATTGGATCGAATAAGGCAGTTGGCTGATCAGCCGAAATACCCATCTAATTCTGAATGAAGAAGAATACTTACTTGAAACTATTTATTCAACGTGCTCAGTTGCGCAGTCCTTTCACGTTTTGCTGAACCCCGCTACGCTCTTTATACTTCTTCAGCACCCTATGCATCTTTTATGTAGCGTGATCTAGAATTAGGGTAAACGAGGAGCCTAATTTTTAAAAAAGGCCGCGAATCTTTTTATTGGATTATAGAAATAAACTAATGAGTATGAAAACAGTAAAAAATAGAGGTTAAAGACGATCGGACAAATGAACGAACATAAGTCAACGACGACGAGCCGGCCGAGCCGACCCACCGACCGACCACGCAACCATTCATCAATTTTTCGATGTAATGTGAGATCAAACATCTTAGCCTTCCTTCAATCATTCGTCTCAATTTTCTATTCTTCTTCTTCCAATTTGCTTTCTTTCTTCTCATTTTTAATAATTTTTCACAAAAATTTAACGTAATTGTCAAATAACCATTAAGTAATATTAATGAAGTGGCGAGGGCAAGCAAGTTCATTTTTTCTCTCCTGGTCGGAATAAACGTGTCAAGCGGAGTGTTACTGCGGATCTACGTCTGAGACGAAAGCGTCTTCTCGTCCTAACAGCCAGCGGACCAAAGGAAATAATGTTAGACGCCAGAAAAGAAAGAAACGTGTCGTGCAGCGAAGGTGGCAAACCTTATAAATTCATGCATTCTTGACATTCTTGACTAGAAAAATAAATAAAAGCGAAGTAAGGGAAATGATAAAGAAAAATCCATGAATGGAAAAGAATAAATTTTCAAGTGAAAAGAAAGTTTTTTTTAAGACCATCGTTGGGCGAGGAAGCGATTTGTGCAAAAATGCTTCTCTTTTACAATTGCTCAGTTGGCTCGTAGTCATAACAGCGATAGTGCACGAGGTCTCATTTTATGGCATCTTTAATAACTTATATATATATAGAGGCCCATTTGCATCTCCTTTTCCAGTGCCTCTCCAGTGAAAATGTCCTCTGGACCAGTGAAGCGAGTCTAGGCACTAGCAGCGAGAGCCGGCCGCTAAATAACTGTGCTACAACTATTCTTGTGCTCGCATTTGCCGGAGAACGGCAGTCTGTAGTATTTATATTGGTCTCTGAACTGCGTTTTGAAACAAGTCATTTCAGGCAAAAATTCAGAAGAACGCGCGAAGTCCATAGCAATTTGTTACATCCACAATTATTGCATTTTTTAATTTTATAATAAATCTTTACGAGGGCCTTTGCTGAAATAAATAAATATAAATTATAAGCAAATTTTCATCGAAGTTGACTTATAATTTCTTCAATACCTTCGCGAAATTTTTGAAAATTTACTCCAAAATCGGTGCCTCGCTCTGTTAAAGTTTCCATAATAATAATTTTGTTAATCAGTTTCTTTCTTCTTTCCCCTCTATATCACCGTTTTCAGTTTGGTTCGGCTTGCACTGACTTCTGGGATAAGGAGATTCCGCAGTGCCGCGTATGTTGCTAGCTAATAATGTAGCACGTAGTGTTGCCTTAAAGAATCTTTTGTCGTACCCAAGAACCGTGGTACCAGGGCAAACATCGGTTCTTTTATTCCCTCGCCCATACAACCTTTCTATACGAAGGGAGATTGGATACCCGTTCATCCGTGCGATGTGAGTGAGTCAAATGAATGATATTACTGTTTGCAAATAAGAAAAAAGATTGTTTGTTCATGAGGTACGCAAAAACCTATTTTATGAATTGCTTTAAGAGTGACTCATAGGAATTTTTTAACTAGCACAACTGTCGATGACGACGAAAAATTTACTTAAGGACTTTTCGCAGTGTAAATACTCTTTTGCTCTTCAAAACGACCACTTTCGAAATCACTTTCGCAATTCCATCCTCTCAAAATTTTTATTTATTAGTATTGGTACCGCTAAGCGAAATGATTCTCGATTTGCAACGTTTGCTTCCGTTTAAATTCGTTCTTTGTTAATGCTCGCTGAAAAGAAAGCGAATATTTTGGAGTGAAATATGATTTATTATTAAATTTATTATTAAAAATTAGTTATGAGGAGAAATAAAGAAATATTTAAAAATTGCTTCAAATTTTTCGGAAACTTTTATTTTATGGAAATTTTTAAAATAACTTTCATAATAAATCGAAGTAAAATCAACTAATCGAAAATCGATTCACATAATCGCGAAGTGACCGCCGTAAGTTTTTCAGCCAAACCCGTTCTGAATTTAGTGTTTCCGATGAAATTGGTTACTTGCATTATTTGTTATTTTGCGAATTTCATTAACTATCTTCGTTAGAATTTGACAAATTCTGCAAATAATTTTTTATATTTTTTAAAAAATTTTCGCTCATTTCTTTGCGTTTCTTTGCATTTAATTTTTTTGATTTTACAGTTGTAATAATAAATATAATAAACAAAAAGCATTCTAAAGGAGGAATTTTTTCTCTTAATTTTTATGAATTTTCGTTTTCCTTTGTTTTTTGCTTATCTTTTTATTCATCGCCAAAAATAAGAGAATACCGCGAAGAAACGTGAGCGATACGACAGTGCGTTCTCGGAGCGCGAGTCCTAAGCCTTAGTTAAAATCACTTTTTCATACTTTGCAGACAAATAATATGCCATTTAAGCCAATCGAGCATCCAAAATGTCCAAAATGTGGAAAATCTGTATATGCCGCAGAAGAAATGTCGGCTGGTGGCTACAAATGGCATAAATTTTGCTTCAAATGTGGTAAGTGATTTCTCTTTTGATGAAATTCTGGCCAAAGTGAAGAAGTTCTTGTCGGCCAATAACTCAGTAATCCATCATTTAGCCGTAGTAATTGGACTAACGTATATTCGTTCACATTAATTTTAATGTAATAATTCCGCTAAAAATAGCGAAAATAACGAAAAAAAACAAATTTTCTATTTCTTTGCTTCTTTTGTTTAGTTTGTTCAGAAATTTTTTAATTTTAAAATTTATTATAATTTCTTTGCGTTTCCTTGGAGTGGAATTTTTTTCATTTTTGCTTGGATAAATATTTGTGAGTTATTATGTTCCGTCGAAATTCTGTCGCAGAGAAACAATTTTTGTCATTTTCTTCTTGAAACAATTTTCTTCAGTTATAAAATTATGGAAATTGCTGACGAATTTCTGACGCAAAAAATTTCTCCTTTTTCAGACACCGAAAAAAAAGCTATTCATTTGCGATAGAAGTGAATATAGTTTCGATTAATTTTTGCATGTGAAATAATAATTTTAGCGATGTGTAATAAATTATTGGATTCTATGACATGCTGTGAACATCAGGCTGAATTATATTGTAAGCAATGTCATGGAAGAAAATACGGACCAAAAGGTATTGGTTTCGGTATTGGTGCTGGTGCTTTGACCATGGATACCGGAGAACAATTCGGAAATAAAGAAGTTGAAATGACGTAAGCAATAAATTTCTAAAAAATACGAGCACTAAAATAATTTTTTTTGTTTCGTGTAATTATTTATATAACTTTCCTTTTTTAAATTCCTTTTTCAAATTGCCAGTTTATATTTGGTTTTGGGATTGGAGGATTTTTTTATTTCCCTATTCACACGAAGATGGAGCAAAGCGATAGCCATAAGTTTGGATTATTAAACAACACGAATTATTAACTTCCAATTTTTTGCTAATATTGGCATGTTTATGTTGCATATAATTCAATCGTTTGCTAACTGCTTAACTGAAAATACTTTTTAATAAATATTATTAAGTATTTTTTGTAAATAACATATGATAACTTGTGATGTGTGCCATGTGATATATTTCTGTCAATATATTTTTATTATTTCATAAAAATATTCTATAATACTTTGTAATCTTTGTCTTCTTTAATGTAATCACCTTTGCTATGTCATCTTTGTATTTCGATGCAAGAAAATGCGTTAAGGTCTCGTATTCAGCTTTTGCCCCTGTGGGAATGCGGTACTCCTGTTCTTTGGCAGATGTCCTATAATCGAATTAATATTTCATTAGTGGCGATTGGTTGTTTTTCTTTCTTTGGTTGCTTTGTATTTCTTAAACCAAGGGGATTTTTAGCAAAAAGATTTTGCCTTAGGAGCTGGTGGAACCAACTAAACTATAAATTATTAAAAGAAATAAAATGCGACACAATTATGGGTTTTTGTTTGCTGGAAAGTTATATACGCTGAATTTTATCAAATAGCAACTCTTAATAGAATTTTTTTGGAAAATCTCGCGTTTTCTCTTTAACAACTAATTTTTCAACTTTCTTTTGCACCAAATTCTTCACTTGCACCTTTTTTTTCATTTTCAGGCCTTTGCAATAAGCTTCTCGATTCATGTACAGTAGCTGAGCATGGTGCGGAACTTTTTTGCAAACAGTGCCATGGTAGAAAATTTGGTCCGAAAGGCGTTGGTTTCGGTTTAGGTGCTGGTGCATTAACCATGGACGACGGTTCAAAATTCGGCAATACAACAACTGAAATGGGGTGCACTATTTATTATAACGTACTAAAAATGAGAATTACTCAAGGAATTCATTTTTTGTTTTATCTTCACTTTATTTTTAATTGTATACGACCACCTTTAAGACGATTAACAAACAGCTTTTCTCTTTGTGAATAATGTTACAAGTAGAAAATCTGGTATTTATTTGCAGTATTCCGGAAGCCAATCTTTCTTAGTTTTTTTGCATTTTTGATTAGATCGCTTATCTTCTTTCCCTCACTTATTCTCTGTATCCATTTTTTTGCTGGGTTTCTGCTCCCGACAGAATAATCTGTCTTTAATAAAAATGCGAACAATGCCACGGCTCATCCGTGCTTCTGTCGGAAAGTAATTCCTTAACAAAATTTATCTGACAAGTCAGTGAAGGGAGCCAGTCAGAAATGGTGAGCATTAACCTTACTTGTAAAGCTATCTATGGCTTTTATAGCAACTATTTTCTAATTAACCAGATCTTCATCAATTAATACTTTTGCCTTATCTGAATAGCTAATCGAGCTTTTTGATGAAATAAGAGAAAGCAAACCAACTTATATTGTAATTGAGAATGACAGAAGGAATAGTTCATATAATTTCCAGTTTCCACAAATATTGCTCTTTTTAATTTTTAGAAGTAAATTCAACTGTAAATTGACAAATATCTTGTTGGCTAAAAATCATTTTGAAATATTTAGAATATTATCTACTAAAATTTGTAGAAAATTTTTTAAAATCAAACCACTTCACAAAATATTATTAATAATTAGTAAATTCTTGAAATTTAGATTTATTATCACCAATTATCACTGTTATTCAGTTATTTCGATTTAGATTTAATATAATATTAGATAATTAATCAGTTATCAGTTTAGTGCCAATTAGCACATTTTTAATAAATCCATAGTATTTAGATTCTTCATCATTTTTTTGATATAGTTAAGATTTGATATATTCCAGGAAAGTTAGTTTAATAGTAATGCGCTAACCATGTGGTATATTTTCTAAGGATTTTTCATTCTGGATTTGATTTAGTTTGGATGGATTGTGGACTGAATTATGAAAGTCCTATCAACATATATTCATTTGTGAATTTGTTTAAACTTTACGCTGAAAAGACCAATTTCTTCGAGTTAAGAATTATTAAATAATCGAAAGAGGGAATAGAACAGTATAAGGTGAGAATAATAATTTGAAAATGAGCAGAATGACTTCAGACAAATTTTTGGTTTTCTTTCCCTCAAAATTTCTTTTGCGCTTTAAATTCAGCAAAAATGAAAGAAATTGAATCCAATTAGATGAAAAAAAAGTGAATAAGAATTCGAAACTATGGTTGGCTTGAATATCGCGAATTTTAAAATCGTGAATTTCCATCCTCTTTGTTTTTCTTTCACTTTCAAATTCTTTTTTCTTTCATAAATTTTCACTAAAAATTTCATTTTTTCAATCGGCTTTTACTTTCGCTTTTGCGAATGTTTTAGTTTTGAGGTTTAAACATAAATAATTTGCTTGGAAATTGCTTAGGGGAGTTTGGAAAGTGTTCATCGCTATGATCGTAAATGCGTAAAATTTGCAACAAGGAAATTTTCAGGAATCGGCCAATGACCGCAGAAGCATTCACAGCTCCAATCAACCCGCAACACCGTTAAACTTTGTTGAATTATTAAATAAAGTTAAGATTTAATATTCGATAAATTTTTTTGCCTTTATTCAAAACCTATGAATGTTTATGAAAAGTGATCGGTCGGTCGATCGAATAATAATAAATTTCAAATTTATTTTTTTAAACGAATTTTTCGATTTCATTTAATTTTCATTATTTAACATAGGTTTGCTTCACTTTGAATCATTTTCTATTATTTACGACCTTAGTTTTCGTATAAATCAACAAATGAAACATTTTAAAAACGATAGAAGTTGAGCAAAATAAAAGTAATTTTAAAAAAATATCTTCAGCAATGCAGCAATATTTAATTTTCGGAATGTAAAGAAAGCCATTCATCTTCAGCGTTTTTACTTGACTCCACTGATTGTTAGGATAAGAATACGATTAAGACAGAGTACCATTGGCAGCACCACCAGCACCATTGGTGCTCCGCTTTCAACAATAAGTTTATATGAAAAACCAACAAGCCAGCACATATGTTTCTTACTTCGTGCTTTCAATTCAAAACAGAACATATGAAGAAGCAAAGACTTTGTTAAATGTAGTATAAACATGCATAAACACCAATGTTCAATCAGCCTCACCGAGTCCTCGTGCTTGCTATGTGTTTCGGAATCATTCTGCAGAAAAATGAGAATATCATTATTTGTTTAAAAATATGTATTAGCCAATTCATTTGGGAGGAGGATGAAATGGTTCAATTGGTTGTTATTCAGTGTCGATGCTGAGGTTCCATTTCCCGGGTAGACCTGTCCAAAAATCCGAGTGATGCTAGTGACTCATTTGTACTTCTATCGCCAAGGGACTCCCTGGCATATTTGTCCAATTAAAAAATATATAGAAAATAGAAGAATAAAAAATCTTCAACATCTAAGAGGTAGTAGAGTAGTAGAGGTATATTGCTTCGGGTAAGGTTAAGCCACCATGAATTTGATCTCTATTTTCTAACCGAAATGAACCTGCCATTAAGGTGAAATCAAAACTCATATAAATCGTTAAAATAAACTGAACGATTCAAGATTAATGCATTAAATCCTGTTGTAAACAAATCTGGGCCGTAAAGCGGAATCTCTCCCGTTGATGCCAAACGGTACGAAGCTGAAGATTCCGCCAAGAAAAAATGAAAATTTTGTGATAAATTTGATATAGAAATGGATACGAATCGAATCAAAATGAATTATTAAATATTTTTGCTCAGCGTTGGAAAAATTAACGTTTTGGCATTATCTCCCTCATTTCCGAGTAGCTAGAGACGCCACACAGGTTTTGGCAAAGGCTTCTATGCTGACTAGTATTGGATATTTGATTCCACCACTGAGTGGATTGTTCTCCATGATAGTAACTAACTCATTTGTGAATATAGCCAATTCACCATTAAGCACATTGTTCTTCATTAAGATTAAACCGACAAAATCTTTGTTTTATTACTCTTCTTGCTTCTTTATACATTTCAATATCTTAAATATTGTTTTTAATATCTGGCGAATCCAAAGATTTCGAGCCAAATCCTAGCAAGAATTTTGGAACCATTCGGCAGACTTTTGGAACCATTTGTAAAATTGATTTAGAATAGAGATATGGAATATGTTTCATTGCATTCCAATGGCCCATCACAGTCATAATAAAAATTGAATGACCTCAAATAGTATCTCAGAAGCATAAATTACCTCTACAAATCTTGTTAATTCTAACTGAGTTGTTCGGTGCAGACTTAGGCCTTATTGAGCTTCTATTGGGCTAATAAAGCCCTCCTTCAAAAATTTTGTGACCGAGATAAGTTTTGAACGAATCTCGAAATTATTTCATAAATACTAAAAGAAATCAAGTTTTCATTAATATAATTCTCGAATTAAATGACAGCGAAAATACTTCGAAATGAATGGAATTAGCAGAAAATCAACGAATTTTAATAAATAAATAGATTTAAAGCAGCAAACTATTTAATAATTAATTAGCGAAACAATAAAATCAAAAATCTTTTCTCAAATGAAATAATCGAAATTAATTAAAATAAACTATAATAATATTGAAATTCGTTTAAATTAATTATTCCTTAGAAGAAGAAATAATTTCAGAAAAAAAAAAATTTTTGCTTCCCTGCTATTGAATAGACTTATGGAAATACGGGATAGCAGGATGCGCCCTAATCAAGCTGGTTTCAGAACAGGGCGCTGACCAGATATTCACGGTAAGAAGGGTGGAACATCGCTTCAAATATTTGCAATCCACTGTCACGTGTAAGCTGGTTTCATTGACTTTGCGGCTACCTTTGATTCAATTGATTGAGCGGCGCTTTGGAGGGTGATGGTACGTGACGGTGTTCCAGCGAAAATCATTAGACTCATAAAGGTATTTTATGAGCGCATGTCGGCGTAGGTCTGTGTATATGGGGATGATAGATTCCTTCGAAATAAGAACAGGTGTCCATTAAGGATGCGTCCTTTCCCCTACAGTATTCAACTATGAGATAGACTGGGTAATGGACACCGCTTGTCGGCACTCAAGGGGTATACAAGTAGTCTAGAGATCTTGAATACGCTGATACGTTGATGATGTAGTAATTTTTACTGTTATGATGAAATGCAAATAATGCTAAATAACGTGTCAACAACTGCAACGAGAATCGGATTCAGGATTAAACGAAGTAAATAAAAAGAAGGTCTTATGTGCAAAAAGCTGATAAAATGCCTCTTTTTTAAATTCATTGCCGGTTGAGGAAGTGCCCGATTTCAAATACCTTTAGTCCACTCTAATACCAAATGGACAGGCAAAAGATGATACTACAGCTCGGATCACGAAAGCTAGAAATGCGTTTTTACCGGCGAAACACTAATAGAACCGTCGTGAAATTACCATTAAGATGAAAGCCTGCATCTATATAGCCGTGACTCATTCGATCTTGTTATATGGCAGCCAATGAGAGTGGAAGATATTAAGAAGCTATTTACCTTTGACCAATCTTATCTAAGGTACATTTTACGGGTCCCTCGAGCGGATAAAATATCACATGATCGCATCCATCTTCCACTCTCATATCACTTCAAATATCTCTTGCATTAATAATGCTATCACCTTCGCCTTCGGTGGTTAGGACACATTCTTTATTGCCCACCATAGGAGTTGATACGTATTTCGTTATTTGCTAAACCTTGTGACGAATGGCATCAATAGCGAGGTGCTTCAATCAAGACCTGGACTGATACAAACAAGAAAGATTTTGAACGTATAGATGGACCAGCAATATATGGACTTAGACGATGAAAATGGAATGGTTTCCATTACTGTCGACGACGGCCGCGCCACTTCTTACCCTTACCTTACCCTTGTAGCCGTTGGAGCCAGCCTAACCAGTAATGTTGAGAGTTGTTAGAAGAAGAAGAATATAAGGAAATGAAATAATTTTTTAAATAATTTTTTAGCAAATAAATGCGGAATTTATTTCGAACATTGTTGCTTTAATAATTTATGATTGAAAGAAGCAAACGCCCATAAACTTTTGGATTTCTGAATCAATTTCTGGATTTCTCCAATAAAATTGATCAAATTAAAATTAATTTGATTATAATATTGTTTCAAAAATTCGAAAAATGAATAGTCAACAATTCAGTGTCCGACAAGGACTGCACAAATACCAAAAGGATTAGTGGCGTCATAAATTTCGTTAAGCTTAGGCTTGGTAAAACTTGTCATTTAAAGCGAAATTCGAGAGGTTGCTTACGACCCATATCCACTACACCTTTGAATTTCTGGCCAGCAGTCAGTGGGACTGTACAAACCAGAAATTCCGTATAGAAGCAAAAGAAAATAATGAATATTATTCAAAATATTTTCCATAGTTTCCAAACAAAATTAACTTGCAAGAACTGTCCGATTTCTCATTTACATCGAATCGCTTTCAGTATACAAATTATTTGTTGCCTGAAGTTAGATTGGTAAGTATTCTTTATAAATTTATTAAAAATTAAAAATCAATTTATTAAAAATTAAGTTTTAGCCGCTTTATGGCGAGTTTGAGCGATTCGTGCAATTCATTAATTGTCCATTTATGGATTATATTGCTTCATGCAAATGCATTCTTTTTACAAACATTCTAATAAAATAATTCAAATATATTGTCTTTTTTTGTAAATTATAATAAATTTGCGTTTTTTCATTGTACTATTATTTTTTGAATATAAAAAAGCAAAAATTTTGTTTGATTCCCTTTTTTGGAGTACTAAAACGTAGACAACAATTGTCATTTAAAAAATGCGACTATTGCCTTTAATAATTTTAATTTTTAATGTAAAAAAATAAAAAACTAGAAAAAAAGATTTTTATGTTTTGTCAATCTTAATCAGCATTATTCAAGCAGAAAGCAGATTACAACATTAAGCGCTCGTATATCGAAATTCGCTTGTGATGAAAATCGATGCTGCGAAAACCCTCCTAGGCGATTTCATCGAATCAACCGATCATTCGGATACGGGTTATTATTAATGCCTTGAATGCGAAATGGTTTGAATCATGAATTGCCCTTTGTTCGTGACAAATTTTACGACTTATTTCTCTAATTTTCATAATTTATTTCCGAAAATAAAAGTAATTTAAAAATTATTTTACTGTTTCTTCTTTTATTAATTAAAATTGATTAATTGATTAAAAAGTTTCACTTGACTAATTTCGCTAAATCAAATTTTATTTTCATTATTATTATTGCTGAATAGTAAGAAAAAATGAGTAAAATTTTTGAAATAATTCGATGAATTTTTTAAATTATATTTTAATGTAATGTCTGAGTTTGACACGAAATTTCTAAAATAATTTTTGACATTCTTGACAAAATCAATTTTCTTCATCATCGCCAACCGTAATCCCCAGCCTAATCCTAATTCTAATTATCACCATGTTAGTGCAGACGTACAGCATATGATCAGTTTAAGGAATTTATTCGTCAGGACTCCGAATTTTTTTGATATTTCGTATTCAGTTCCATGACGTTGCAAGTTAATTTAGACTGGCTACAACTTCACTAATTATTAAAAGCACTTGAAGGTGGATTCGTAGCGCGATTTTGACCGTCTGCTGCTACATAATATTTTTTCATTGCTTTATCTTATTAATATTATCGCTAAAGTTATTTGATTTAAAATTCGTCAATTTATTTCTTTAAAAAAAAAATCGAGATTTCGTCATTTTTTGCTGTTTCATAAAATTTCGGAAGTTTTCGAAACTAAACACCAATTTTTATAAACTGCGCCAATCAAAATTATTTTGTTCACAGGTTTTGGCTTTCGACTGATATTTTTTACTTCATTTGCTTTTCATTTATAGGTAAATTTACATAAATCGCAACGAAGAACGCTCTCCATAAATATGTGACCAAACAATCTGTTGCTTTTATCAGAATTTATTAAAAATGAAAAAGCTTCTATGAACTTTCGACCTATATTGATGAAATAACCGTTTCGAATATTATTTGAATATGTTAAAGGTATTTAGTTGGTTGAATTGCTTTTTCGGCAGTCGGTGAAAATATTAATTTATTGGTAATATTTGAAGAATAATTTTTTTTAAGTGCGCCATTTTCTCGGCATTGCAGCTATATTCGCAAAAAGTGAAACTACGTTAAACGATTGTTCTTCGGTGTTGAAATTAAATCGAAGAAATTATTTCGTAAAATTTCGCGAATTTCTCTTAAAAAAGGAAAAATTTGAAATTCATTTGCAATTTCACTTCGCGTTTTTTTACATAGTGAGACTTTTAAAAAATTAGTAATGAATTCAACTTGGCAGTTTTTTCTACGATGTGCCCTCTCTTTTCTCTAAAAGTAGTCTCACCACTTTCGTGTCGCAGAAGACCATCACTGAAGGCCAAACCTTTCAGTTGTCTGAAAAACTGAGATGCGCAAAATATCCGAAATATCCGAAAACATTGCTATTTTTGAGCTAAAATAAGAATTAAGAATTGTAACGAAAACAAGCAGATAACTTTAAATAGCATTGATTCGCAAAGCTCGTATAATTGCTGGCTTGACTCGCTCCACTGGATAAGCAATTCCAAATTCCCCAATTCGCTATTATACCTGAAAGCAATCGGTTTCCATCGTCTAAGGCGTATATCGCTGGGCATTCTACGCATTTCTCCTCTCTTCTGTCTTTATCGGTACAGATTTTGACTAGCCTTTCCCGATTTTTGTGTCTATAGCGTTTAGCGACTAAAGAGTTTTACATTCCTGTGATAGACGACGAGGAACAGACCCAAACCACTGTAGGTCTTGCAACGATATTCTTTATGCAAATGGTACTCAACCGAAACGCAGCATGAGATTCCACCCATTAGTAGGATCTGCCTTAGGAAAGAGTGGTCGACGAAAAATTTCTTGATATTTTCCACTCTCACTAGCCAATTTTATCAGATGCATAATCTGATTGTACATAGAGCTAGATGGATGCAAATAATACTGATTTTACAATGATTTCATGCTTTCGCCAGACTGCAGTTATACGAACTGAATTTCATCTATTAGATATGAAGTAAGTATTAGCGGTTTCTAGATTTTTAAAATTTGACACTTCGACTGTTCGACTGTTAATCAATTATCAGTGGTATATAAAATAAAGTTTCTTAAGTTTGAAGGTCAATTTTCGCAACTACTAACATCGCATAATTTGGAAAACAGGATCAGAATTGCCTTGTTTCAGTCACATCCCATTCACCTTCACCCTCACCACCCAGTGAATATAATTTTCACAGATATGTAGAAAAGAAGCTGGACAGCATTTAAAGGATTATGGAGATGTACCGAGCACCGCTTAGATTTCGCTTTTGATGAAAGTTTTACTTCTATAAGTGGAAGAAAATCTTTAATGGCTTAAATTTAATGGAAGTAATGATGTCAGCCTTTTGATACTGTTATAGAACATGGAACTGACAGAAAGCTTATTGAAAAACTCAAAAATTCATGAGAATAATTTCGTGTAATAAAAAACGCAAAGAAATGAATAGCTTTGTTTCATTATTTCATTATTTGTTATATTTATGGAAGTTAAAAAGTTTTAGCAAATTCACAAAAAATTCAATTAATTAAACTCGATTTTAAACAGCTTATTTGCTTATTTTTATATTTTAACGTAGCCAGGAATTTTTTATTTCAAATATGTCATGCGCAATTTTATTTTATTAATTTGGAGACATTATTATATTCTGAATTTATCTCCTAATTTTCTTGTTTTAAGAGCACGCAACATTGACGTTCTACTGGCTTAACGATGCTGTCTGCCTATTAGAATGTCCTTTCCATTGGGTGATCATTTGAAGATGGCTTGGAGTAGCGCGGTGTACACGTAGTTCTCCGGTAACAACTCGAATTTCATTTTCAATGATAGTAACTTTACTTCTATTTAGAGGTTTCTCTTTACTAACAGAACGAAATTAAGAATAAAAAATTAATAAATTAAGGAAACGGTCATCATTTCGCTGTGAAATTTTTAAAAAAGTGACTTTTAACTACAATTTATCCAAAGCAGTTCTTATTGAAACTTATTACTTATTATTACTGATAATTTGACAATTTATTTATAGATATATAGGGATTTCCTTTTTACTGATAGTTTATAGGAAATGAAAATTTCCGAGATTTTTAAGTTACATATAAAGCACCATATAAAGCAAAAAAATTTTCTAAAAAAGAAATTACTAAATTAGCAAAAAGTGGAAAGCATTAGAACCATAACAAACAAAACCATAAAAAAACCAGTCAGTTTATTAATTCTTTAGTTAAATTTTATCCATAAAATTTTCGAATTCTTTCTAAAAATAATTTTAAATTCTGAATATATCGTTCTTTTCTGAATTTGTCTGAATTCAATTTGTCTTGTCATCAACTCGAAAATCGACTGTATTTCTCATTAGGCAAGAAGAAATTTATATTTTTTATATTTTCACTATTATATTTTCTTATTTTTAAATTTATATCTTTATTTTTCTCCAATTTCTCATTTTTTGATTCTTAGTTAGCAGTTACCTTATGTGGTTAGATATATATATATATACATATCGTTTCAGCTGAATATTGCTATAGAAGCTAACCTCTTATTAAAAGGGACTGATTTCAAGTTGAGGTGACCTGTGTTTCTATCGCCAAGAGATTCTCTAGTCTTATCATAATGGCCAACAAAACCAAAAATTTTGTATATTCGAAGAAAAAAATGAGATATAATAATTCCAATAATTGCTTCAAAATTTAATAGAATTTTGCAATTTTTGCAATTTCATATAAAAAATAAAAGATTTTATTTTGAGAAATTCTGCACAATTCTCAATATTTCAATGGTAAACTATTCGAAATTTCTATCAATTTCTTTTAAATTTCATAATTTTTTTTAAAGATTTTCACATAACGTAAAAGGCTCAGAGGTTAATTTTCATTAAATTTCTATATTCCTTGAAATTTCCGCTCTTTTTAATTCGGATTTAATATTTGAAATTTGAATTTTATTTTTAAATTTAAATTTAAAAATTTAGGCTATCGATTTCCCAGTCGATTAATTAGTTTAAAAGTGATTAAATTGATTCCCTCTTCAGTAAGTCAGAAACAATTTTTCGAAGATTTTCTTAGTGCATTAAATATTGAAAATTAAATTTAATTTCTTTTTTTTCCCCTATTAAAATCAATATTAATTTTGGTGAATTTGTTTTATTATTACTCCTTGTAGCAAAAATTTTCGATTTTCAAATTTTATAGATTCCTGCTGCGCGAGAAATTTATCAAAATCTAAAACATTTCTTCTCATTTTTTTAAAAAATACATTACATATGTTTGAAATTTTATTAAAATGATTAAAATGATTATTTAAATATAAATTATAAAAATTACTATAAAATTAAAATAAAAAAATTTTTTCTTTGATCAAATGAAAAGTTTTTAAAAGAAATTTAAATTTTCGAAAATAAAACTTTTTGATGTGAATTCATTTTTTTAATTATTATTTTCTCAAATGAAAATCACCTGTTTTTGAAAAAATTTCTCATAAATTTTACGATTCAGTTAATATCGCATAAATTTTACAAAATTCGTTTCGATATTTGCAGCTGCTTTGGTTTCAAAAGTAACGTTTTTTCTTTTTAAAAAATTTGAGGCTTTTGGTCGGATGGATGTTTTGTTTAAAATACCATTTCAAGCATCATAGTTCGAGCAATACGAGTGATAATTCGAGTGAGTGCTGAGGTTTCACCTGCACTTCCCTACCAAACTGACTCTTTGGCCAAAGTTCCATAGATCACAAGTTTCTATCAATAGCTAATGAAGCGAGAAAAAAGAATGAGTATTGAGAATGAGTATATATGAGTACGAGTATGAGTAGAATAAGCAAAAAGCTCGGATAAATATTAAGCAAAAGAAAAATTAAGCTTTAAAGCACAAATATTTAAAACGAATAATTTTACAAAACAGGGAATGAAACGATAAAAATGAATGAAATAAGAAAAATTAAATATATTAAAATAAGGTAATATTTCGACGAAATAAATCTATGATCTATGAATTTTCTGCGAAAAAAATCTAGCAAAAGTATAAGTAAAACTTTACATTTAAAATATTTACCCTCATAAAGATATGCTTTAAAGGAAGTTCTTCGCGACATGCCTTTAATTAGCTTCATTCATATAAATTACTTCCGCTCTATTAGGTCGTAAAAGTGGAAAATGGATTCTAACCAGTAGCTTACCTTATCAACAATCAATTAAGGATCAACGAAGAGGAGATTGCGTAGCCCTCACTAAACCAGATGTACATCGAAATTTAGTGCCATCGCAAATAGAGAATCAGCTAAGGATATGAGAAGAGATATAAGGAAAGCTGGACAAGGGCCAATGGAGTATGACAGAATACGGCAAAAACAGTGGGAGCGGCCAACTCTAATAGTAAACTTTTTGCTTACGCCGATTCGCGACAAAAATCATTCTGCAAGTTTATATAAATAATGATATTACTACAAATTTATTATATAAATAATAATATTATGAGGGATTTCAATAATAATTTTGTGATAATTGCCCATGATTTATTGAAATTCATATGAAGAGAATTCTTTGGAGAGAATTGGAATTCCCTTTTCGTTGACACGGTGAACGTTTCCTCGAATGATAAAAAAAATCCTACGGAATTAGCCGATCAGTGCATTTAAGGATTCGATCTCGAAATTTTTTAATCTAAAAATTTTTGAAATATGGAAATAAAGAGGAAAGTTGAGATCTACAGAAATTTCAAATTTCGAATAGTCTGGCAAAAATATTTTATTCGTTTTCTGGTAATAATGCCGAGCATTTTTGGCTTGCTTTTCTGATTACTAGAGGGCCCTTTCGTCAAGCACTTAGATGAAATGCTCTCTAGGCTTTGAATTTTTAATTTCTTATCAAAAGGAATTTTGAAGGCGAATTATCGACATTTATTTTGAATTTATTAAGCATTAAAAGTCATAAATATTCAAAAAAAAAAGAAAAATCTTAACTTTATAATCTCAAAGATCCATCACATTAATTTTGTTACCAAAATATAGATATGAATAATTGAAAAATAAGTTATTTTTTAAAAGTTTATTTTTTAAAAATTTTGCTTTTTCTGCAAAAATTTTTAAAAAACTGTTTTCATAAAAATTATAAATTATTAAAATACGATTAATTATTGAATGTAAACAATGAAAAGGAAGTCGTTTAAAGGAGGAAAAAATTCGAAACCCTTCCTCGCTAATAATTATTCGAATCCATAAATAATTTACCTTAATCGTTACTGACTTTCCTTTAAAAATTTTCTTATCCTTTCAGTGTTTATATGTTTTTAATATTTAAAAGGTTTTTCAACACCATTAACCAATTCTTTTCATTGATTTAAATTACTTTCACCAACTTTTATTATTTTTTCTTTTAGCATTTTTATTATTGAAACAAAAAAAATTTGGTTTTTATTCGAAAATAGTTGGACGAAATTAGCAATTTTCATAAAATTCTTGCAATTGCATCGGTTTTCCAGTTTATTCTATCGAAATTGTTTATTAATAAATTTTATAAATTTATTTTAATTTCTAAATTTAATTTCTAAAAGGTAATAATTTTTTTCTTTTTTTTCTCGCATATCCATCACTTTTTTGCAATAATAGAGATTTATAAATTGAAATTCACCAGTTTTTCGATAAAAACTGGAACAATTTATATTTGGGGACAAAAGGGAGAAAAAGCAAATAAGTCTCCAATCCCACTCGGATGCTATTTTATTATAGCTAAGAATAGAACCGCCATGCTTGATAATGTAAGCACTGAATTTACTCATATAAATTTATCATTGTATAAATTATTCGAGCCATTCAATACATTATAAAGTTGGAAATTATGCCATTCGTTCACTAAGTTATGAATTTTACAAAGTATTGTTAATCTTTGCAGTACAGATTATGTATGCAAACTGAATAAATGAAAATTTTTTATTTTTCAAGTAGCACACAGCATTTCTGACTTAGTTGATTCCACTGAGTACTAGGACGAATCTATTACATAGTACGTGCAGATAAGTTGCCAGCAGCCATCATTTTGCATTTATGGCAGTTTCTCTCAAGGATCGACAAAGAACGAAATCCATGCTATTTCGCTTCGCAGTCGAAGCTATTCAGCATACCTGCAATAAGTCATTATTTATGTATCAATAATCTATTATAAATAAATTCTTAAGATTTTTTTCTTCTTCTCGTATTTATTTTGTCGTATAAGTGGTTGGCTACTTATGAAACTAATATTTTTATAAACGAGTAAACAAATTTTGGGAAGAATATCCTTTCTAACGTTCAAAAAATGTTTCCAATGGATTGGCGACACTTAAAATTCGATAATTTTGAAAATTGTTCTATTAATATTTAATATTTCCTTTAAATATTATTATTTAATTAATATTTATGAAAATTCAATGAATATTTTATGCATAAAAATAATTAATAACCAGTAAATAATTATTTACAGCAAATTTTTTATCATAAAACTTGTTTCATATAAAATAAATAATAATCTAAAACTCGTTTTTCTTTTTGTATGTCGAAAAAATAATCAAAGAAATTTTGAGAATAATTGTCGCTATCATAATTATTATCAGAATACACTTGCCGTTTTTAATACTGTGGAGAGCAATAACGGTTGATGTGGTACGATAAGCAAAAGATGACAAGCTTTTTTTTCATTAATTAATAATTAATTACAATATTGGTTGAAAATTAAAAATTTTTTTCTTCGACAAAAAGATGATTTTTTAACACATCAGTACACATTGTTAATAAGTATTTCTCTTAATCAGTTCTACTTTTTAAAGTAAAAATTAATTAGATTTGTTGGCTTTTAATATCTTGATTCGCAAACTTATATACGTACCAATTTGCGCATATTTGCTAAGCTTTTTAATATCGCCTCAAAAATAAAATAAAAACGAGTTATATTCTTATTACTAATCCTAATCCTATTCTTTATTCGATGTGCTAAGAATATTAGAAAATCTCGGAAATTAAAGAATTAAATTGAATTTGGCTTTTTATTTGCTCTAATTTAGTTCTTAGTTTTCTACATTTCTACATATGTATTCAGTACTAATTGAAATGTTTTTTCTCATATTTTAAATATATTATAAATGTATTCTTTTTGTTCATATAAACGGTTGTATAAAATTGAATATTTATTTGAACAAATATTCCAAAATATTTTTTTTTTAAAATATTCTTAACAAAATTAAATTTAAAATAAATTATTTTATATTTTAAAGGTATAAACACGCTTTGAAATCTATAGAAATCGTTTGAAATCGGAATATATAATAATATTATTTTTGCATGAATGGATTTGTTTCATTTAATGGAATTACAAACTGGTATATTATAATATTGGATAGTTGAGTAAAGTGATTCATAGCCGCTTTATATGATTTATTCCTATTTTGGGCAAATTTATCGAAAAAATTCATGAATTCAAGTGGCTGACGAATTTTTGGTAAGCCTAGAATCCTGTGCTGAAGTTCCCCACTCCGGCATTAATACGGTTAGGAATATTTAATAGAGGGCCACTTGGTGTTAGAAATAACACGATTATTACGATTATTACGGCTGAATCGCCAGCAATCCGGATTTCTACTAGGAGGAGAATTTTTCTATGGATCACCTACTTGGCGATCGTACATCTCAACCTCCCCTCCTCCCCTTCACCCCACACTATAGTTATGTGCTTATTGGTAATTTAAATAAAGAATTATTCAATGCGCAATGCTCTTCTATTCGACTATTCATGAGCGCTTTTTATTACAGTATTAAAAACCATATAATCTCATAAAAATTCCTTAAAAAAATTTCAGCGATTCAAAATTTTACTGGCATAGCTAAATGCTTGAAATTATCTGTTGTTATATAATTTTTTATTATAATTTTTCGATGTTGGCACTCCTAATTTTCAGACTTTATCGCCGATAATAACTAAGATTGTTGTTCATAATCCATGCGAATAACGATAAAACTCTTATATTTAAGAAATGAACAATAAAAATTTTACAGAATCAATCACATTATAAAGGATGTAACAACTGATTCGACAGATCAAATGGCAGTTCTCCTTGCAAGCATCTGATATACGATATTTTTTTAACTTTAAAAAATCCACGATTATTACTGCATAGAATTTATTGATATGAATCAAAAAAAGGAGATAAATGATGAAATAATTTAACAAACAACTCGAGGTAAAGAGTTTTCTTTAAAAAATTTTAAGAATTTATTTAAGAATAAATAAAATTGTTTAGTCGATAAATATATATAAATAAGTAAGCAAATTGAATAGCAATCATTAATTTTCTGCTTTTTTATCAAATTTAATAAAACGAATTTTTGTATTTTTTAAGAAGCGATTGAAAAGTCAAGGAACATATCATGGAAAATATCAACTTTAATTCTTTTTTTCAATATTTCTGTTAATATTCGGTTTTTTTTCTTCACTACAATCTAATTTTATACAAATTTTTTTGTGGAAAAATTCATAAATTTTCGTTGAACTGTTTGCAAAAATATCTGAAAAGAATTTTTTATTTTGGATGAATTTAGTATTTCATTTAGTTATTTTGCAAAACTAATATGCCAATGGTCTATTTTTAGCGAAAACGAGCCAACAAATTGTCACGGGTTTCCTTGAGAATAAGCTTTGTTTCTGGAGCCTTTTTTACACCACTCCCTATTTCTAGAAATTTCTACACCCTTTGAGTAAAATACTAGAGAATCGCCCAGAAGCAGTAGCACCTGGAATGAAAGGCTTGCTCCTGTCAGAGGTAAAATTAAACCATGAAGGCGGTCAGTTATTTAGCCGTGTTGTTCTCCTCCCTCCCACTCTATGGCAAAAGAAAGCAATGAGGTTTTATAAGTATTCATATATATTTATATCGAAAGACACATCACTTTCCGCTTTCTCTTCCTTTATTGCCAATCTAATGGAAAAATTAATCTAAGAAACTTATGAAGTTTTGAATTTTTTCTCAAATATTTCGATTATAAATATTTTTAGAGTGGAAAATTTGTAAATTTCCCCAATACGACTTTATTCTAAAATCAATTCCTTAATTAAAAATACTCTTCAATATTTTTTTTGTCTAAATAATAACTATTTCGATTAATTATCAAAATATTTATCAAAATAGAAAAGAAGTTTTGTGCTAATAAAAATTTCCAGTTGAGTACCGCTTGGTTTCAATGAATATTTTTTCAATTATCGCAATAATTTCAATTTTCTTTACTTCGAAGAAATTCCATACTTTTATTATTTTTCATATAATTTAATTCCATTTTTATTCTAATTCCATTATTAAAATATTAAATTTCTTTAATTACAATCGTGTAATAGCGTATCAATAAGCATAAATTCGACATTGAGAGTTTTCTTGTTAATATTTTAAATTCATTCTGATTCAATATTTTTATTCATTTATTTAAAAAGTACCATGCACTAGAATAAAGTTATGCGCTTATTGATAATAATATATTTTTACAGCTATAAACAAATTAAATAATTGCAAAAATTTTTTGTAATTTTTTTAACAAGTAGCAAATAGCATGATTAAAGCATTTTCCATAAAATTTATTATAATAAAGCATGGATTCGATTTCTTCCTCTTGACTGGAGTAATTAAAAGTGTGGTCCAGGTGCTTGCAAGGTTATATATGCATGTATATATTGATATATTATTTCTATTTCTGAGACGATTAACTGAGAAAAAGTTAGTGAAATCAGACAAAGTAGGAATTCCAAAACAAGAATAAAATTGGGCCATTAAATATCATATTCGCTTTCCATTATTTTATACATATACATAGAATTCTTAGCAAAAAATGGGACGCAATGCCATGCTAATTATCGCTTAAATTATGGTGAATTTTTTGAAAACTTGTGATAGGATTAATTAGTAAAGAGTGAAGTAAGCAAAAAAATTATCCACTTGACCGACTTTGCTTTAGACTGACTAGCATTTTTTATTAATTTTCTCCCTTTTTTTAGAAACTGTAAGGATTTGGAAACCTTAGAATATTATCTTATATCTGTCGCTTTTATATATTTTTTTCATTATTAATGAACATATATAAGATTATAAAATTATTTGCAGGAAATCCATCAGATTGAATATTTTCGAATAAGTTTTCTTATAAATACTAAATTATTTATAAAATTATGGACAAATATTGTATGAATGTTGTAAATATACAAAACGCTCTTGTAGAGCCTTCAAAAAAGATTTTTAACGAATGCAAAGGGCCATTATCAAGGTTTCAATTTGCTTATTTATTTATTTAAAGCGCCTAGCAATGCGTTTCGAAGGTACTAACCAAGTTAAAAATAACGATAACAGTACTGAACAGATTAGAGGAAAAAATCAATTTTGGTATCTCGTAATTTGCAAAAAATCGTAAATAATTGACAAATAAGCACTGTATTCAAGGTCGCTAGCAAAACTGATTTCGTTTTTTCATCGCAACTTCACCAACTTATCATAACCTTTGCTTACCTCGATTTATGATGCTCTTTGCTTAATTTAATCAACTAAAATTTTCAAATATATCACATTTGCAAAACTCGAATAAAATACTCCACAATTTCTTTTGAAAACCTTGGGATATTATATCATTAGAACCTTATTCAATATTTAATATTAATATTACGTCAAGGGAATTTTCAATGTTTTTTTGTACTTGAAAATTATTTGGATAGATGAATTAGCTAATCTAAGTGTTCTTTAATTCGTTTTTTTTCATGCAGATTTTTTTGGAGGAATTTTATGATCGGAAAGCAAAAATATCGCTAATTTTCTTTTTCTTAGAGAATATTATTAACCGGGGAAAAAATCTTCATTTTTTAAATTTTTTTAAGTTATTTTATTATAATTTCGTAATAAAATTAATTTCATAATAGAAGAAAAATTGAAATTTTTTAGATTAATAACAAATAAGACAAATCGTTTAGTTAATGAAGATAATGTTGATGGTGCCTATGAACTTGATGAAGCCACAAATCTTTATAATAATTCCAATGATTTTTATGATGAAAATGTTAATTCAAATAAAATTCTCGATGTAAGTTTTTTTTTCGATAAAAATTTAAGTTTTCAAGTTTTATTTTTTTTAAAATAATGGCAGGATGATTTTGTTATTAACAATGTTATTATTACCATTATTATTATTATTATTATTATTATTATTATTATTATTATTATTATTATTATTATTATTATCATTATTATTGTTATTATTATTATTATTATTATTATTATTATTGTTATTATTATTATTATTATTATTATTATTATTATTATTATTATTATTATTATTATTATTATTAATGTAATTGTTTAAAAAAAATTTTTTTTTCTCTTCTAGGCAGTTGAAGAATGTTCGTGCTGTAAATGTGCCAAAAGATGGCAATTAGCTATTTTAGCAAATCTTGGTTTTATGATCGTTTTTGGTATCAGATGTAATTTCGGTGCAGCAAAAAATCATATGGCAAGAAATTATACCGACCCATGGGGAAAGTTTCATGTTTGTTTTATATTTTAGAAAATAAATATTTAAATTAATTAATTAATATGCTTCACAATATATGCTTGAAAAATAAATATAGTGAGCGCTTTAATAAATGAATAAGTATTAAATTACTTGAAGCATTGGAAAATCCTCAGCAGCGACTCGTAGCTTGATGGCACGTGAAGTGACCATTCATGTGAGTGACCAGAAGCGCATCCAACGTGCTACCCACTACTAGCAGATCGAGAGGTGTCCCGTTCGACATCTGCTCTTTTATTTCCTCTTTTATTTAAATTTGCACAAATTTGCATTTAAATGATTGATAACAATAATAATGCAATAATAATGCAAAAAAAACTGAATGCGATTGAAAATGAAATCAGCGGACATTTCATAATTTTTTTCGAAGAAATATTCTATCATTATCGTTGATATTGCTATAACTCAAAAACCCTCAAATAAAATCTTTGACTTCTCTCATAAATCCGAAAAACGTCAAATGAAATCCTTAGCTTTGCTCATAATCATCGAAGAAATGCTTACTCAATGAGTTGTCATAAATCCGAAAAAGCTTCAACAATTATTAAAATTTCAGCAAAAAGAGTTTAACTGGACAAGAACAGAACTTGGCGTTATGGAAAGCTCATTTTTTTATGGTTATTTAATAACGCAAATACCAGCGGGATTTTTAGCAGCCAAAATCGCTCCGAATAAGTAAGTTTTTGTTACTCGCTAGACTCCTATTCTTTCGGAAATCATTATACAAATATTCTTTCAAAATCATAAAAAATTTGTTCAATTGCCGCTGCCTTCCGTTCAGTCGACGAAGCAGCACTCTCGAGGATGACGGAATACGATGATGTTTCAGAGAAGTTCCTTTGACTTATAAAGACATTTTAACAACATACATCGGCGCAATTCTCTCTCTATGGGAAATTAATAGGTCCTTCTGCAAATGAGGAGAATTGTTAGAAGTAAAAGAAGATTTAAAAAGTTAAAATATTGCAGATTATTTGGCTTAGCAATAGGACTTGCTTCATTTTTCAATATTTTATTGCCATTCGCGTTCCGCACGAGATCTGACACTTTTGTTGCTTTTATACAAATTATTCAAGGACTTGTACAAGTAATAAAACCAATTGCAATCTTCAAAAAACCAAAAAGCCTTAAAAAAACAACAATATTAATATTAACAGTGATAATAATAATAAAAGAATAAAAATTACGAATATTTTTAAATCTAAATTTAAGGGTGTTTCATATCCTGCAATGCATGGTGTGTGGCGCTACTGGGCACCTCCACTTGAGCGCTCAAAACTTGCAACAACAGCGTTCACTGGTTCATATGCAGGTGCTGTGATAGGTTTACCTGCCTCAGCTTGGCTTGTTAGCTATGTTAGTTGGTCGGCACCCTTTTACTTTTATGGTTTGTTTTCCATAAATAATATTTCATTTATTTGAAATTACAAGATTATGTTTAAAAAAATAAAAATCATCATATATGATATTTTATTTATCGTAGTTATTATTATTTTTATATTATTTATTTTTTGATATTTAATATAATATTTAATATAATTTATTATTACTGTACATCACGATTAAAATAATAAAAATGAATAATATAAAAATATAAATCAATAAAAAATTTAAATAATAAGAAATAGAAATAGAAAAGGAAAATAAGATTTTTAACGTTTTTATGAACATAAATTTTCAATATTAATATAATTAATATTAATGAAAATTAATACAGATGCAAATAACGAACATAAACATAATATAAATATACTGTAAAATTTTTGAAAATAATTTAAAAAACTTTTATAGTGAAAAAATTTCTGAAAAAATGTTGGCTGGGATGCATTATATGTGAGCCCATATTAAATGCAGTCTTTGAGTTTCCAACAAAATGGATAAGGCGATTTTCAACAAATCCGTGGCACTTAAAAAATTCTGCACGTTCCTATCACACAATCCGGCCGCCTGTTTGTATAAGAAATTTCTTTATATCAATTATTGGTCGAACCTCAGAGGCAGCGTTATAATATGGTCTACCATAGCGCATAATTGGCTGAATTGAGCCTTATTTATTTAATCACTCATGAATTATAAAATAGTGATAAAAATAAATTTTTCACGGCGTTGCCGGAGTTGTATGGTCAATATTTTGGTTCTCATTAACATTCGAAAGTCCAGCATTTCATCCAAAAATTTCTCAAGAAGAAAAGAAATATATCGAAGAACGAATAGGTCCAATTTCGACCAGCTATTTAACAGTATGTTTATTAAATTTTTTTCAAATTTAACCAATTCAATCTTAGAAATTTTATAAAAACTGGAAACAAATGAATGAATTCTAGCGATTTTTCTAGAATTTAGCAAAGCATTTAACTCTTTAGCATTTAACTCTTATTTTGATTTTTATGTGGTTCCACAGGCTCCGACGATTCACCTGATTATATTGGATTTTAAATTTTGTCAAGCATATTCTTTTTACTAGCTTTGCGGATTTTCGATTTTTTTAACGAATTTCGCTATCTGAATTCGATGCACCATTTGTAACTCTATTGGGAAAGAATCATAGTTGGAATAGGCGAAGTTGAGTTGAGATTGGAAGGGCCTAACTGATATTAAATATTGGCCTTTTTTCTTTATTATTAATTTCAGCTTTCTTCAATACCATGGAAGGATATTTTGACATCAAAACCTGTTTATGCAATTATTGTAGCAAATTTCGCTCGAAGCTGGACATTTTATTTATTATTGCAAAATCAACTAACTTATATGAAAGAAGCTCTTGGAATGAAAATTAGAGAGGTTAAATCAATTAACTTTATAACGTGAAAGTAACGTGAAGTGCGACTGATTTTCGTTTTAAATTCTTAATTTCTTTCATTTTTTTACATTTTTTCGATAAAAAATATTTAAGAAGAAGTAAATTCTATATTTAGAGTGGTTTTATAGCAGCAGTTCCACACGCTGTAATGGGAATATTTGTTTTAATTGGCGGACAAATGGCCGATTATTTACGATCACATAAAATTCTTTCGACTACAAATGTCAGAAAACTTTTCAATTGCGGAGGTTATAATATATATGAACTTGTGAAAAAAAATACTTAAAAATTATTTCAAATTTAAAGTTTTTTTTGAATGCAATCATTAAGTTCGACTAAAGCAAAGGATTTTTCACAAATTTTTTCATTCGCTAAAACCAGTAAAATATTAAAAATTATTGAAAATCACCATTTATTAAGAAATATTTCGATCAAAATTTTATATATTTGTAAATTATTATTAATAAATAGCAATTTTGAAATTCAAAAATTTTATTTGATTACAATTTTTTTTAAACTGGCAAATTTAATTTAATTTAATTTAATTATAATAAAAGGATGAAAGAAGAAATATTCAAAAATTTGAAGTTAAACGACCATTTCAGCTTAGGATTTATGGAAAAAATAGTTGGATTTATGGAAAGTATAGGTTTTAACGTCAACCACTTGGATATTGCGTTACGATATGCAGAAATTTTGATGGGTTTTTCAAGTGGAATCAAAACATTAACTTTTTTTGCTTATTTTGAATTTTAAAATTAAGGATTTGGTGGTGAAGCATTATTTATGCTGCTAGTTGCCTACTCAAAAAACGAGACAACTGCTGTTATTGGGCTTATATTAGCCGTTGGTTGCAGTGGATTTGCGATATCAGGTGAATGCTGCAAAATTTGCACCACTAATTTTCCTTTGAAATACGGTATTGGTTTAGCTTATCTAAGGTATATGCGAGATCAAAAAATTTATTGTCTCTTATGAGATTGCAGATTAAATATCATATAGGCTTCAAAATCAACTTATTATAATAGGTTTTAACGTCAACCACTTGGATATAGCGCCAAGATATGCAGCAATTTTGATGGGTTTTTCAAATGGAATCGGAACATTAGCTGGTCTGACTTGTCCGTTTGTCACGGAAAAATTAACTGCACGAGGTGCATATGGTTGGGAAAAAGTATTTTTGCTCGCAAGCTTAATTCATTTTACTGGAATAACATTTTATGCGGTATATGCCTCGGGTGAACTTCAAGACTGGTCAGAACCTAAGGAAGAAGAACAACAATGGACTAACACCCTTAATAATTCTGGTAAAACAAGAATTTTATAATGAAAATGTAATATTACCATGAAGACAAAAAGATATCTTAAAAAGTTTTTCTGACCGTTAAACAACATTTACCACATATTTAATGACAATTACTTCCATCTAAGAAAAATTTTTTATTCTGCCTCTTTCGTCATGCGTGAAAAATATTCGTGTTAAGCTGGGATCAGGTAGAATTCAGCTGACACGAAATTCGGCAATGGGAAAATGCAGCACTAGCTATGGCTGCTTGATGTCTATTTACTGGTTGTTTTCAGCAATAAAATTTTGCTACAGCGAAAATTTTCCTATCTCTTTAAAAAAAATCACATTCCAATTTTGTTTTTATCACTTACTATTAAATAAAAATTTCTAATAATAAAAAAGTTTAGCAAAAAAATATTAATCGAATCAGTCAAACCATTTAATACAAATTAAAAATTAATATAATTATTAAAATTACAGGCTATGGCACAACAAAAAATGAAACCATCAAAATAGATCCAATACCGAATTTAATTCAACTTTGGAATGGTTTGTCATTGCTTTAAACTACAGCGAAAATTTTGCTCATCTCTTTAAACAAAATCAAATTCCAATGTTTTTATCATTTACTACCACCACTTTGTTTTTTTTTGCTGATAGCGCTTATCATATTTCTTTTGCCTCACTCTACTGGCGCTATTAGAATGAGCTTCTTTCACCTACAAATACAAATAGAAGTACAACGCATGATGGGTTTACTCTCTTCAAGCAATGTATGTACCACAGCTTGCCGTTGAACGAAAGAATAATCTGTTCAACCAAATCATACAACTTTGCAAAATCATTACTTAGGTTTGGGAATTACGAAATTTACTAAAAAATAAATTAATTTAGAAAAAGCAAACAGAGAAATTAATGACACAAGTCGAGGTGAAGAAGTCAGCGAATACGCCGTTTACAATAAAAATTATCAGTAACTAATCATATTTCACATTCTTTTTTATGGTACATCTTTTGTTTATATTCTTATATATTTTGCGATTTTAAGGTAAAATAAATAATATTTAAGCAATGGTTGCATCGATCTCATTGGAATGATTTACTGATAAGAATTAGACTACTGCATTCCGAATAGGTGTTTAGCATTCCCGATTTCGTAATTCCCAAAAGCTTTAGCCCCTTAAATTGCGCAGTAAGAAATCTTATCTTGTGAACCCCTTGGTGGTAGGTTACACAAGTGAATGCCACCACCATTCCGATTTCCTAACCACTGTTTCACTTCTTCGCAAGTATTAATTTTCTACCAGCATTAATTTCATATTATATTAAGGAAATATTCATTTGTTTATATAATAAATTATTAAAAACTCTTGCAACAATCGTTATAAGCGTGTGACTCCATTCTGGCATAATTTCTATTTGGCTGATCCAACTTTTTGCCAGCGGTAACAATGTGCTTCCCGACTAGTTACCACTTTAAGTTTTGTTCTCCCCCTTAGCCAATATGCAACCTGGAAAAATTTTCCTCCAGCGATGAATACTGGAATTTGCTCTTACATAGCATACATTACATATTACATAAAGACAAGCCTATTATCAACTTCACTGTTAACTCGCTATCAATTTTACAAAATTTTATGCACAAATCTCTTTCGTTACTAGCAAAGAAAATGAAGGAAAAATTCGTAAAAAAATCACATAATTCTCACCTAAACAATAACTTAATGAAATGTTTAAATACTAATTAAGCAAAAACAATAAATAATCGCCGAATTCAATGAAAAAACCAATTTTTAAAATTTTTCCCCTCGTCGGAATCTTATCTCTTTCAAATTAATAATTAAAATCTTTTCTACAATAAAATTACCAATAAAAGCACTTTAAAAACGAAAACAAAACGAGCAATTAATTGCAGCATAAACACAATAGCAAATCATAAAATTCAACGTAGTAAATTGTAATTTTTTATAATCGCATTTCGAATGTTTTTCATTTTAAAGCATATAAAAACAAAAAGCAGAAAAATTAGAAAATTATTTACAACGCAAAAATTATCTTCGCACAGGATAACGCATTTTATTATTTAACAAAAATTTCTTAGTCATATGGCATTTAACCATCATCTGACTAGTTCTCCTCCATAGCGCCAGAATTTTGGACAGATTCACTAAATCTACAATGACCAACGTGTGTCACTCCTCTTCCAATATATACCGTCAGCAACTATCAATATGAACCAATAATTTACAACTGTCATTCCTCATTCAACCACACAATCTAATTATTAATTATAAAGCTAAACCTAAACGATGAAAATTGTCTATTTTAAAAAATTCGAATAAATAGAATAACTTACATTATTTCTTGAATTAAAATAAAAATACCAGAAAATGATGAAAAAATGAAGTGATAAGAATTTAAGCAAAACAACAAGCAAAAAACGAAATACAATATTTTCTAAAGCCAACAAAGCATTTAATGCAACAAGAAAAAAAATTTGATTTTTCTCTATTTATCAATTTCATCGTGAATAGCGAATAAAAAAATTTTAAAACATTTTTTTAAAATAATTCCAGTAAAGATAATCAATACAAAAATTCTGTAGTAATAGAGACCAATTAATTACATTCACAGCTTAGAATTCAAAATTTTCCATTACATTTCATTTTGACATTGAAGAATTAATTTTCAATCGACAAGCCTATTTTATGCATTTTTACTAGTCAGTTCGCCGTTTAATGGAATTTTCTGATAAATAGAAAACTGAAAGTTGACATATGTCAAAAATAAACTTAACATCAAATCATACGTATAATGCTCTACATGAAAATTTATAAAATGAACGATCTCGACAAAATGAAATCATAAAATAATTTCCATCAAATTACGCAAATATCTAACTTATAACAAATCACTATAAAAGAACTATTCTGACCCGTTTACGATTTATTTTTGTTCATCGGCCTTTTTTTTATAGTCACAATATTTCATTGGCACTGTAAAATAAATAGTAAAATCTGAAAACATTACCACATTTGTTGATTTATTTGTTATTAATTTTACATATTAAATCAATAAAATATTCATTAACGTCTACTGATGATAAACAATAAATGACTGAGTATACAACAAACCTGATCCATAATGTAGGAATGCATCCCACATAATTTCTATGTTTCTGGCTAAATTATATTGCCATTTACTAAAAGTACCATATGATGGCAAAATCGGTATCATGAATGGTAAGATCACCGTCCGATCTTGTAATTTCAACGTTAAATTAGAACCGGATAATACAGTCGCTTTACCCGCTTTATCTGACGGTGGGAAGCAGGCAGATTCACTTTCTACCTGAAATCTTCGAGAACAACCTACCAAGAAAATAAAGTGCAAAAATTTGCATTGACCCTACAAAAAAGAACTTGAACTGATTCAGCAAAATTACTATGGTAAAAAAATAAAAAAAAGAAAATTTACCATTTGTTTCGTAACATCAGGATCGAAAAAAAAAGAATAACCCTCAACGCGCGAGCCCTTGCTTTCATTACTTTCTCCCTTTTGCGTTGCCACAGAGTTTTCGGACCTTCGCAAGATCAGTTTTATTTCTTCTGAACATTTTTTTCTGCATAAACTTGGCACAATAAACTATCTTTTCCCAACTTGACGAACGACTTATAATAATAAAACTACTTTCGACAAGTGTCTACCATGCAAAAAATGATTTATTTATTTGGATGTGAAGTGAAAACTCGGGTATTCGAATAAAGAAACTACTAAAAGTTAACGAAAAATAATTTTTTCCATCATAGAACTTTCTTCGGCATTGCTAGTATAAATAAAATTTTTCTTGCACTCTTAAACTAAAAAAGTACTAGCGAATATATATATATATATATGTATAAATATATACCTGATGATGAAGATGCCACACTGCGAGGGCGATGGTCATCATCAACCATACCATTACCATAATCACCATTACCATTAATATCCCCATTTTTTTTAAAACCATTACTAGTTGACGGTATACCATGTGAAAATTTTGGTGATCGATCATTTTCGGATGATAGAATGCTCGAATGTGTCTTACTTTTAGCAATCTCTGCCCAAGATTTTTGAGGTTCTGAATTAATTTTAAGAACTCTTCACCATATCACCACTGTTTATATGAAATTTTTCTTGCTTTTTCTTCTTTTGCGCTTTATAGGACTATTGTTGAGAAAAAATTTCTCTGTATCACATTTTACGAAAGTCAGGAAATAAAAAAAAACATACCTGTGAGGGAAAGTTTTCCTGTAGATAAAAATACAGATTTCCGTGCAGACAATCTCTTTCGTATATCAGTTTTTCGAATATTTTTTGCTACTACAATACGTGATATTTCTGACAAAGACTGCTCCACGGAAAAATCCTTTAAAAATAATTAACAATTTAAAAAAATATAAAAATGTACGGAATTTAATAAAATTCAATAATTAGCACATTTTTTTCTCGTAAAAAGAATGCCTTATTACCACAAACAATAATTTTGCTGTGAAAATTTTAAAAATTGTAATATTCCAATTCATTTTATCTCATTACAAAATCAGCTGCGAAATTATATGCAAATACTATGAAATAATGCGAATGACTCAAAAATATGTGAGAACAAAAGATATGTGAGAAAGATTCACTTGTCGAATATAAGGAATATCATCAGGCTTAACAGAAGATGGATTTAATGATGATGACACTGGTACATCATCCTTACCCGAGATCTAAAGAAAGGGTGCATTAATATAAAATTTCAATTCTTTTCTCCATTCTTTTCAATTTTTTATAAAAATCTAATAAAGATGTTTAGCATGATAAGCGAGAAATAAAATATTCAAGAACATTTTTCGACGAAACGACACCACGATCTGGTGATGCTTGTCGACTCGTTGCTGAAGATGCTTCATGCAAACTTGTGGATTTACTTTCTGATGAAGTCGAGCTATAGGATGGTGTGGTCAAAATAGGTATCGCATCAAGATGTGATACCTGAAATGGTCTTGCTAAATGTTGCATTCAAAGTGCGATATTTTTAAAATTGAATATTTCGCAAAGAAAACTAGGAACACGAACCTTTCTTCGACCACTGCCTTGAATATTCTCATTACCACCAATAAAATCACCAAGGGAAGCTTGACGACGGCTTGATATATTGTGCTAAACTCATTATTTCTGGTTGATTAGAAATATTTTAAATTTCATAAAACAGGATTTTTTTCATGATTTTTCCATGATTTCCTTGATTTTTGTCAGGTCCTTGCAATTTTACCCAAATATTTGACAAGAAATCCTCTTTAACACCCATCATTCAAACCATAAAAATCGGATAATACCGTCTTATTTTCCAGATTCATATATTTTTATAATGCTTACAAAATATTTCACAGTGCAGTCTTTTTAATAGCTATCATATATTCTATAAAACTCGTATAAAACTGCCTCCACGATTTTCGTTAGGTTCACATTATATAACGTTTCACAATGCATTCTCTTTAAACTATCATGTAAGCCATTTAAGACATAAAACTCGGATAAAAAAGAACCGAATCGAGAACTTTTTACATTCAGATTCTTGTTTAATGCCTTTTAAATATTTAATAATGCGTTTTTTAGTAGCTATCATTTGATTAGGAAAATTTTTCGACTAATTAAAAGAACTTTCTTTATTTCAATAATGTTTCTATTTTCTATTTTTGCTATCTCCACATTCTGTCACATTTTGTAGCATTTTTTCATGGAAATGAAAAATGAGATTTTTTTGACCGTTTTAAAATCTATAAAAGTCGGAAACCATTTTCATATTTTTTATCAGATTCTTGTAATGCCTTTTATATATTTAATAATGCCATTCTCTTTAAAAGCTATCATTTAATCAGGAAAATTTGTTAAGCAATTAAAAACGAATTATTTTCCATCATTCATTTCGATCAAAAACCTAACAGGATAACCGTATAATCTAAGAAATTCATACTTTATATCTTTGATTTTTATTATTAATGGATTCTGTATATAGCTGAGCTGAACCACGTCGATTCGATGCAATATTTCCAGAAATACGGTGTGACGTTCCGCGAAGTTTCTGAACACTAAAAAAGACGAAAATTAATAAAGATAAAAATTTTGCTCATAAAAATAAACCACAGAACCAAGATAACCTTGAAAGAGCTTTTTTTTCTACGGAAGGTATTTTTTTTTTCCGAGTAACTTCAATAAATTCAGCTTCTTCGACCTGAACTTTTTTTCGAATTTCTCTTTCGATTTCCAACTGTTCCTCAATCGGATGCTTTTCTTCTAATAGTTTCTCGTAATCGCTTTTGGTTAAATGCAAAATACCTCCTTTAAAATGTGTAAGGGCTACTTTTCCATCCGATTTCATTAATGAGCACGTATCCTTCTCCTAAAAAATTTATTTACGTAAATAAATCTGATAATTATCAGAAAAAAAATAAGAAAAAAGTATATGAAAAAAGAAATCACACCGAAATTGTTTCAATTCCTTCATCTGCACTTAGATATTCTTCCTCAATTTCTTCGACAACAGATTTTTTGTATAATTCATTTTTTGCCAAGGATTTCTCTTCATAAGTGTTAATAGCTTCTCCACTCTAAATAAAACTTCAAAAAATTACACTATTATATAATAATAGCAATTTTCGTTATTAATATGAACTATATTAATCCACAAGAACACTAATGAAATTACTATATTAAGAACAATTTACTGATTAAAATGTAAAAGCGCGTAGTTATTGCACTAGGGAGCACTGCAGTTAAAAATTTACTGTCTAAAATAGCATCAAACATCATGATTTTGTCACTGCCTCTAAGAATGAATTTCTCACAAAACCAGCTGGCCACTCACATTCATTTCTATTTCTAGCGATTCCTTAGTAAAGTTGCCTTATCTTATTAGAATAAGTAAAGATAGAATGCTAATTATTTTATTTTTGAGCTAGACCATAATTTTTACGAATTATGTCCAAAATTAAAGAAAAGAACTCAATACTGCCACTAAACTGTTTTTATAGATGGTAAAATTTCTTCAGAAATTATTTTATCTTCTTTCGCATCAGTCAAAATTTCTTCAGAAATTGTTTCAACTTGCTTCGCATCATTCATGTTCAGCGACAATTCTTCAGATGATTGCAACTGTGGATTAACAATTTCTTTAGGTGATGTCTAAAAAATATCATAATCATGAATATTCTTTATTTTTGGAATTTGGAATAAAAAATATTCATGAAATCCAAAATAAAGAATTCTTCTTATGCAAAATGAACTTTAAAGCCGAAGATTTGATTCTTGCTCCTGGCAGGATAACCTTAGACTTCACTTCTCTTCCTATTTTCAGCCATTCCTATTTTAAAAATAAAAAAAGCCAAAAAATTTTAAATGCCTCCAATGCAAAACAGGAAATGATAAGCAAACCATTTATTTATTTGTTACTTACTTTTCCATTAAGATTCTGCCGTTTATCCTTTTTCTTTCCACTTGCAATTTTTGTTGTTGAATCTTTCGCTTTATCCTTAATGTGAGTTTAAAAAAATTAATAAAAAATAAAAAAAGCCAAAAAATTTTAAATTGAAGACTGCTTAAAGTGATTTGAAATTTTTTTCCGGCTATTTGATATTTTAATAATCTACCTTTCTTTGACTCGTTTTAGTCCTAGCTTGACTTTCACCTTCAATACATTTCAAAATTTCATCGGGTGAAAGATTTCCCATATATCCTATAACTTTATAAATTTAGGCATGAAAAATCCAGAGAATCTAGGAAAAAAATGGTTCTTTTCGAAATTGGCGATGAAACCAAGATTTACAGAAATTATTTTTTTGCCGTCTCATTAAATTACTCACAAATCAAAGAATTTTCAATTTGCCATAAGATCTATAGAAAATTACTATGAAAGAAGGTAAATTCTATGCAATGAAAGAATAAAATAAAAAAATTGAATAGAAAACCTTCAGCGGATTCAGCCAAATAAACACTTTTGTATTCTTTTCCTGATTTCGCTTTTTCCCGTTTCTTCTGCCCAGATACCTTTGAAGCCTATAAAATTAAAACAAAATCTAACAAAATTTCATCCAACTAATATAATTTAAAGTCACTGACCTGCGTCATCGATGGCGATTCTGCCTTCACTGTCAAATTGTCAGTGTTCTTCAAAGGCGACTAAAATTTTTCAATAGCATAAGATGGACCAAAAAAATGCAAAAACTTAAAATATTTAAAGTTCTACGAAAAAAATTTTAAAAAAACACTATAAATTTAAAAATCGCATTTTTCAAATATCCAATTATTCACAAATTCATTTAGAAAGCTAAGGGAGGTGGAATGGCTTAATGAGCTGCTGATCCTATTTCGATGTTGGGCGCCACACTATCGATGTCGGAGTCTTCTTCCAGACAAAAAAAAATCTTAGCGACTTACCAGTACTTCTATCGCCATGACTCCTTGGCAAAGTTCCTCTGATCTAACAAACCAGTGGAGCTAACCTAACCAAATATGGTGAGAATTCTTAGAAAAAAATTCATGGTTTAGATGGCATATCTTAATGAAACACGACTCGCCATTTCAACTAAAAAACAAAAAGGGGACGAAATACAAAGTGAAATTCGACAGCGATGGAAAGGTAAGGACGACAACCACATTTCAGATCATACAAAATTAGAGTTGATAAAATTAACACCTAAATTAGAAAAAAAATCTAATGTGATTTAAGTGATTTAATATGCCAAATTACTTACTTTTCAGCTGTTTTCTGGAAATAACGGGGATCAAGGAAGAATGCTAAAGCGTTTTAATAAATTCTAAGAGGCCGTGCTTACATTGAAAATCGCACTCAAATGGAATGATATAAACAAATCAAAGACAGAAAGTAGGAAAAGATCACATCCATAAAAAATATTTCAATAAATATTACCTCTACCACATATACATTCAAATTTGTAAGCTACAAATAGCGACCCTTTATTCAGAAAAAAAGAAAGGAGCAACCAACATTCACAGGGAGACTAACTCCTTAATTCCCTTTTAACTTTTATATTTTTAAATTTCATTTTAATTACAATAAGTATTGTGACTATAATAGTGATTACGAATATGGCAATGTTACAAGGTTCTAATGTAAATTAGTGGAGACCATATGAAGGGAATTGAGGATGTTTCCAAAGAAATTCCAAAAAACCAAAAACTAAACTTTTTTTTGTGGAAATTAACAGACACAAAAAATTTTTATAGATTTCAAAATTGCGAGTGATTTTAACGAAATAAAAAGTGATAAACAAATTGATCAATAATCAATAAAATTTGTTAAAAATAGATTTTAATAAATCTAATGAAATTTTTTTTATTAAGAAATATTTGATTATGGAGGTTTTTAAATAGTTTCCGTTATTTTCTAAATTATCGGAAATTTTACCTTCGGTCGACGAAAAATTGAAAAATTTTTAAAAATGTAAGATTAAAATTTAATGATAAAAAGTTTCCGAAAATAAATATAAACATGAATCAGCAAAAGGACAACTTGTCGTCACATTTAACCTTTTTTTTGGAAAAATTTTTTTCGATTTCGAAATTCTTTAAAATTAATGAGAAAGTTAATCAAAAGCATTCTCAGCTAAGAAAAAAACTGGAATAGAAAGGAAAATTATAAAAAAATCTGGTTTGAATTAAATACCCCTAGTTTTCCATATTCGTTCATTAAAAATAATGTTCCTATCTAAATTTTTAAAAATACTGAACACCTCAATAAAGTAAAGTAAATAATAAAGTAAAATAAAATTACTGAAATAATACTAAATAACATTATAAACTATACACTAAACTATAATTCAACAAATTAAGAGTGACTGAACGAATGAAAACCAATATTTGCTTTCATCAAAAAACTCATTTTTTTTCTTCTAAAAGCATGCACTCTCTGGTTGACTTCTAGGGTGAAAACTCTTTATCAAAGTAGGTAAAGCTGAGTCCAAGGCAGCGACTTTTTACGTGGCTATCACTTTTAAATTCGCACTTTCAAACTACTCCAAATAATTTGGTTTAATTCAAAAAAATAATTCAGTTATCGCGTCTATTTTAGTTCATTTTCAAAAATTAAAATTACAATATAATTTATGAAAATATAATTTATGAAAAAGATAAACTCGGGCTCGCCCCCTAAAAGAGAAATTAAAACAAACCAATTTTGTGTTTTGAACTGGCTGTAAATAATTTTGTGTAAAATATATGTTCGACTTATTAAACGAAATTTCATTTGTCGGAATAATTTCATCCTCAACTTCTTTTCTTTCGTCACTGTTACCAATTTCTTCTTCTTTATTTATTTTGGATTCTTCGTACGGCTCAAGAAATTTTTCTATAAAAGAAAAAATAGACTTTTACTTTTGATTTTTCAAGAATTTTTGAAAATTATCTATGTTCAATTAAGTAAAAATTTATAAAAAGTTTCAACAAACTTAATTCAAAAAAACTAACGCAATTTCATATAACAAATAGCAATCGTTAAACGAATCAATACAAAAATTCTTTTTTCCAGATCAACAGATCAGAACAGATCAATGGATCAATGGATTTTTTTAATTTGAAATATCCAAAACACCAATGCTAATTTAAGCGGAATTTTATTTGATAAGGGTCAAAATATGGAGGGAAAATGAAAAAGATCATAATGAAACGATTTTATTGAGTGAAAAAATAAGAAATTACCTGTGGGATGATTAACTGATCTTCCACTAGTTAGGCCAGCATCATTATCAATATTATTATTACTTTGAAAATTAAAATAAAATGATTTCGGTGATTTTATTATTTCGTACTTACCATGTTTGTTTCCATATAAATGTAATTCTCCAGATGTGTATTTAAATGAATTCTAAAAATTAAAAAGTTGTTACGCAAAAAATCTGTGATTAGCAAATTTTATCAGTAAGGAAAAAGCACGAACATCATCATAATTCGAATTTCCTTTGGAGAAATTATTACGATAATAACCAGTAGGATTTTTGTTAACATTCCAATAATTTTTATCTGATTCATTCCATTCATTGTTATCATTTAATGCATGCATCTGAAATCCTAATTAATTGATTATTTGATAATGAATAATTGATTTTTCATAAAATTAATTAGGAAATTAAAAAATCAAAATATCTTTAAAAATTATCCGTAGAGTTCTTTCTTATCAAACTATCTACCAATTTTACTCCCAAAATAATCAATCTGTCTACACAATAATTATTCATTTAAAAAAAAAAATGAACAAACTTCTTGAACAACATTTCCCTGAACATATAGTTTATTGTACCGGTCGCTGTTGGGCATTCGCATTCTATTATTAAAGTCATTTATCACGAAACTAGCACCACTACTTCTATAATTTGGAAATTATTTTAAACATAATTTTGATTATATAGAGAAATATAAATCTTGTAAATATTAATAAATTTCTTCGTAAATATTGACAATACGTTCGCAAATATGAATTATATATATATGTATATATATATATACATTCGCATTTTATTATTATCTGCAATTTCTTGCCGTTCACAAAGATTCGTCCATTCGGATCCTTCTTTTAAGTTTTTTACTTCTTGTGATTCCCTAATGCTGCCTTCTATTCGTTATTTTATTACAAACTCAGTGGAAATTTTCTTAAAAAAACTAATAATTAATTTAAAACTAACAAATTGGCGCCATCCACGCATTCTTCCTCATCAATATAGGCGATATTTGCATTATTATTTGAAACGATTTCATACGATTCATTTGTGTTACTAAATTTGTATTTCAGGAAATTTTGAAGCGAATAAATTGAGAAATGGATCTTTAAAATTAGAGATTAAAAAACACTATAAATCAGTAAAACTTTCCTATATTTAATTTAATTCAACCATTATGATTATTTATTTTAATATTATTGTAAATACATTATTAGTTATTATCATTAATTGATCGTTATTAAATCAACTATTATCACAGATTATTACTTTCCAGTTTTAATTGTTTCATTTGATCTTCTCCATTTATCACGACCACCATTTAATAATTCATCTTTTATTAATATTTCAACTGAATTATCTACCTGAAACTTCAAACTGATTTTTCGTAATTGAAACTAATTTTTTATAGAAAAAGGTCTCCTTATTCTTTATTTAAGGTCTCCTCTTATTTGTATTTTCACAAAGCAATACTGAACAAAATTTACCAAATAAGAACTTATATAAGAGGTTTACGTAGAATATTCATCAATAAATAATTAGCTAATAATTGAAAAGTCTGCAACTTTTGTAATTAATTAATTAAAAGCATTGGTAAAAAGTTTTATAAAAATAGAAAAGCTATAAAAACAGTTAAGAATACGCAGATAAGATTCTAAGATGCTAGGAGTCAAAAACTACACTGCAATGATTAAATATATTTGGAAATGCGAAAAAAATCCAACAACTTTACCATTAATAATATTTTCCGATAAATTCATAAAATATTTCATGCAATATTTTACACTTTTTAAAAATTTAGTCTATTAAATTAGTGCTTTAAACTAAAAAGTTTTTTATCGATTTCTTATAAATTTTAAATCTTCAAACAAACAAACCAAGCGTTTCTTTTTGTTCGTTTTCTCATTACTTTCATCGTTATTAATAACAATGTTATTGCTATTACTATTGTTATTATTAATTAATGGCGTCCCATACTGATTCGAAATAATCTCTTGCGAAATTTCTTTGATAAATGCGCGAACTATGCCATGTTTCCTTTCTGATTCTGAAATTCATATAAATTTTATTCAAAAATTAATATTTTATGGAAATAATTAAATAAAAAGAAAAAAGATTTATAAAAAAATGTGAAAATAAATTAAAATAAAAATTCATGAAAATAACTAAATTACTATGAAGAAAACAATAAAAACAACTATATTATTATTTTAAAATATTTTCAAAAAATTTTTTAGAAATTTTTATTATTGACAAGCGCCGCAAAGCGCCGCTCATGCGAAACGAATAAATTTTCGTGGAAACAATTTTGTTGGAATCAATTTTACTTATTTTTTAATTTATCGATCTTAGTTTATTATATTTAGCGAAATTCCAATATGACTGTCTTTATCTAAAGAAAATATCTGAGAAGCTTCTTTAAAATATTTATTAATTAATAAATATTAAAGGAAATAATCGAAAAAAAATAACGATATGCTTAAACATATTATGCAAATTGCAATATTTTTACAAATTGGTTTGTTTCATATATTCTCCAAATATTAAAATTAAAATAAGAAAAACTTTATTTAAAAACTTTAAATTTTTAAAGCAGTGGTTCTTGACCTATTATGCACATATTTCTTACTATTTTTTCTCGAAAAAATAAAGAATATAAGAGAATATAAAAAATACACTGTGGGAGAAAATTGCAAAAAAGATAAGACTAATAGCCTATGGAATAAAATACTTGGGAATTTTCTAACTTAAGAATTATCCAGAAAAAAATAAAATCCCTCAAAAAAACGGAATTAATCTTTTTTCATTTATTTAAAAAATTATTTACAAATTTTAAACAAAATCTTTGAAAAAATAAAAAGAATTTTAAGGTAATAGTTTACAATGCTATCACTGCAATACAAAAAATGAATGCAAATCAAACGCAATAATAAAAGAATGTGCACGTAATGATGAATGCTTTACGGTTGCCGACACTTACGATTCAACACAAGTTGGTTGGTTTATTTACTTATTTCAAATTTATCATATATATATATATATATTCATATATTTTCTCTTTTCTCAGATTTCCAGAATTATAAATTATCGTTTCAAAGGAAATTAATAGTTACAAATTAAAATTAATTTATATCGAATATTTAAGCTTAAGCAAAAATAAACTACATCAAAAAAGAATTAAAAAAAAATATTTTACATAAAATAACGCTACTTTATAACTTCATAAAATAAAAAATAAAATTCCAAATTTAATTTTTATTAAAAAAAGATAATTCTAAACTATCACAATTTAAAAGACTGATTAACGTACAAATATTTGTAAAAGCGATGATAATTTCTTCATCAGCTGACAACATAAATATTCTAACCGGAAAGATCTCTCTCACGCTACGAATTCTTCTACAACATTAAATAATATGAATCATTTTTAAAAAATCTCATTGTTCATTGCAAATATACGCAATAATTAAAAGATAAAAAAACATTTAAATAGCGCTAAAAAAAGGATGCACACCGACATGTGATTTATCAAACATTGCCGGCAAATTTTGCAGAACATGCTCTAAGGATCTGTGCAATCGAAAAAAAGGTTTTGTGTTTGTGTTCCATTTTAGGGATTTTTTAAATAAAATTCTTAAAATGATATAAATATATGCAAAAACGTATAAAAACAATATACAAGCATTTATTATATTATCATAGATATTTTTCTTTCATCCGCATTATTTTATAGAATTTTATGAAATCGAATCATGTTTTCTTTCTTATCAATACAAAATCATTTAACGAAAAAATATTCAACTTATAAAAATTTATAATAGTTTTAATGCAAATATGTACATCAACTTACAGGCTTGGGAAGTGCCTTTGATAAACCTAATGTAGTTTTGCCACCAGGAAGAAATTTTCCCCTCGGTGAGTCTTCAAAAATTTTTAAAATTAAATTTTTAAAAATCTTTTAAAAATTCTTTTAAAAAATCTATACTCATCAAACACAGCTAGAAAATTTTTGGAATTTCGGTTCTTTTCTATGTTAAATAAGAATTTACGATCTAATAATTTCGAAATTCATTAAATAATAAAATGTTAAATCAATTAAACAAAAAAAAAATAAAGAAAGAAATATTTGTGAATTATATTAAAAATTATACTTATATTTCACTTACATTACACTTATATTTATGACACAAGATAGTTACAATACTTGATGGTTACATTTAAAATTCAAAATTTTTGAGAAAATTTCAGGACCAAGGAGTAGATCGACAAAAATATCTTTCCACGTTAATTTGAAATTTTATTTTTTGCATATTTTTGTAGTATTTCTAATGTTTAAATGATGAATTAAATAAAATATTAAAATCAAATATAAACAAATATAAAATAATTTTGAAATTTTTTTCACGAAAGTTTCGAAAAATTTTGATCTAATTTGGAAAAATAATAATAGCATAAAATTACATACCAATATCAACTTTTCTTTGGTTTTCTTCAGCTTCACGACGAAATTCCTCTAGAAGCTTGTCCGCTTCTTCTGATAATTTCTCTTCATCATTATAACTTAAACGCCTAGTATTATACATTCGCGGTATCATAGATTTCTACAAAAAAATTTAATAAAATGAAAAAGAACCAAAAATTTCGAATAAAAAAAAGTTGACTTATTTTATATTTTCTTTTTCTGAAAATCAGTTCATTCAAAATGTCATCATGAAATGAAAAATAAGAATAAAAAGGAAAATGGAATGTGAACTAGAAAAACTAAATAATTTCTTATAAAAATATTCGCTTTTAAATAGAAATAAAATCTTACAACAAGGAAGATTTCAAATTCAAAACACAAAAAAAATGATTAAAAAGATAAAAAGAACCAATGGAAATTTTCCAATGTTTAATCATAAATCACCAGAATTTCCTTGAAAGAAATTTAGATATAAATATGTTATGCCAGAAAAAGAAAAATTCTAGAAAAATGATAAATCTTCAATAAAATGAATAAAAGTATCAGATTTATAATAGAAAACAAACTTTCTTATTTCCGAAACGTCCATGATATTGTGGTTTTGCAGCATTCGATAACATCAATCGGAAATCAGAATCATCTAAACTATGAACTGAATACATTGATACCGAATTTACTATGTTCAATGGCTGTAAAAAAACTGAGATTTATAAAAGCAACTCGAAATTAATCTCAATAATAATAAATGAAACAATTTACTAAAATCTGTGAAATTATCACCAAAAAATAATTAAAACATTAGTGCAAAGATAAAATTTTTTAATTTGAGGGAAAGTTCAATTTTCGTATGTGCATTATTATCTGTATGGAAATAACCAGCCAATCTGACAAAATATTTAACGACAATTTCAGGAAAATATCGATTCTCATTCGCCACAAATCTAAGTTACGCTAACTCCAGATCTGGGAATGTGTACATAACATTGCGATATATCTACTCAAAAATTGCCGTTTAATTAAAAAAAATTAATGAATGATTCAAAAATAAAAGTTGATAATCAAATAATTTAAACAATCAATTTTTTTTACTTCAACGCAAACATCTTTAATTTTCTTTCCTTCATCAGTGAGAAATGTTGAATTTCCATTGCTCGTTAAATCCGATGCATTTTTATTCGAGTTTTCCATTAAATACTTCCACTCTTTAATTTTTTTCATTTCATTAAATTAATGAAAATAGATAAATTCCAATTTTTTTGGACCATATACGTCATCAATTTATCATCATAATTATTTTATCATGGAAAATGATAATTTTCTGATTAATCAGCTGCAGTTAACCTTTAAATAGTTTTCTTTTCCCCTTTTTTGAAAAAACTTTAAATTTTCAAAATGGGAAATAAAAACTAAATAGAGAGTGTTTTTTCAAATAAGTAAATAAGAAAAAATAAATAAACAAAAAACCACCGCATACCAGTTTAATAAATCATTACGAAAATTCCCAATATAATTTTTTTTTGCCGAGATGGAATAATTTCCCGAAATCTTTTTACCTGAAAGCACTAACTGGTTTAAGCAAAAAAAGACTGAACAACAAATACGTAAGAAAAGGAAGAAATTTAATTAACTCTATAAATATTCTTTTGCCTTTCAACATTTTATTCTTTTTTGCTACTTTTTTTACATTTCAAATTAAATTGTTCAGATTTAATTTTACTTCAAAATATTCCTAAAAATTGATTGGAAAGGAAAACTTGGAAATTTTAATCTTTTCGCCCATTAAATGCAACATTTTAGTTGAAAAGAACCTTTCCAACTTTCTTTCCCAAAATTCACCTTTATATCACTCATCACTTTTATCATATTGTTCTTATCAGGCTTATCACCGAAACTTGCGCCACGTCGCCACTAAAATATCACCACTTGGAACTTTAGCAGTCTAAATGCTCAATAATAGACGACCCACCCTACTCTATAAACCTGAAACAACAATTACACCCAACACAAATAACTTTAAACACATTGCGAAAGTTATCGACATTTAAAAAATTTCTTAAGATAGGTATACGATAGCAGATTTTCGTTTTAAGACCTGTGTTAGTCTAAATTCCATTTCTTGTTCCGTTACCGAATTTTCCTTTTGATTAATTACGTTGAAACTAATAGTACATGGCTGAATTAAAAGAAGAAATCGTTAGTGTACCTGAACTAGTGAACTTATTTGCTATAGTCGGTTATCATTTATCATTTTATCACTCATCAATATATCTCTGTTTATCTGCCATTATGTTTCCATCCTTTTTATATGTTCATTAATTATGGGAAAATAACGGAGATTCTCTTAATTTTTTGCTAAAATAACGAATTTATTAAGGTGAATAATCCCGAGAAAATCACGTGAATTTGAATTTGATAAATAATAAACTATAAAAAATAAACTTCGATTATTTTTGTTGTAAGAATTTCTTTTTATTTTTTATTAGTTTTAATGAAATTCATTTGTATTAACTTTTTCATTTTCAATTTTTTCCATTTCAATTATATACTTTTTATTTTTCAACTTTTTTTGCGGAATTTGTTTTCTATAATTTTTCAATATTTTTACGTTGAACTTTCGTAAAACTCGCACGTAACGTCGTAACACGAATTATACGAATTTCGCCACAACTTCACGCCATTTCATAACGCTTAACGTCTACACGCATCTTTGTAATACTGACATGAAATAAAATATTTCGCATACACATTATATAAATAAAACTCATGAGGTACGGCACTGCGGATGGTTGCTGTTGTTGTCGAATACCGAGTGTCGAGCTGGACACTAGGTCCGCAGGAATGAAAGATGTTTTCGAAAACCCGGGAAATCAGGACTCTTTGGTTTCATCTCTATACCAAAATAATTGCTTCTAATGGCGAGTAGAAAGGCCAACTAGAAACGGTGAGTTGTGAGTGCATTTGGTAATTTCTTCTTGTGAATTTGGCTCAGCAACAATAACACCGATATATGTGGCGTTATCACTTAAAGTTGTGTAAACCTTTATTAAACCTTTTATTAAATTATTAGAAAGAAATAGAACGCTGAAAAGATATAAAATATAATAAAATGGTGCAAACGAAATGGAGCAAACCGGTTACGGAATATTGATTAAATTCATAATTTAAAACCTACAAAACTTATAGAAAATGTTTTTAATATGATGAGCCAAATTGGGCCAAAGTGATTGGTCTCTTAGATGAGACTCACGCACGCGTTATTTGTGATCGTTGATAAACGAGCCATGTTATGATTTGATTTGAGAGGCACGTGTCTCTCTAACAGCCACGAGGCTATCAAGATTTAATCCTCTTAAAGGATAGTAAAGGATAGCTATCGAAGCTCTGTTAATCGTTAACCAAGAGAGTATATGGCCCATCCACCGTATCCCTCTTTTTTCCTTAGAGTGCCCATCTTTTCCGATTAGGCTCGAGAAAAATTTAATTTTCAGATAAATTTAAAGATAAGTTTAAATTAAATTTAAAGATAAATATATTTAAATAAATTCAGATAAATAAATTTGAATTTATCATAAATAAATAAATTCAGATAAATTTCAGATAAATTTATAAGTTTCCAAAGATTCACCTGGCGACGATGGGAACACAAGTGGTCCGCAGTACACACGGATCCTTTTATTGGTTTACTCCTGTTGGAGAATCTTAACGCTTGCAGTAGTTGTTTGAGCTATTCGGCTATCTGCTCCCATATTAGTTGTAGAATATTAAAAGGAGATAAAATAAAATAAAGTCAAAAATAAAATAAAGAAGCAAGAGAATCTTCATTAAACCATTTTCAATCCAAAAATCCCTATTCTACAATAACCCCTTCAACTGTTGATCAGTCTATTGCGCGTATTCTCATGGCTGCTGATTTTCAGCAGTTGGCATATTTAAAATTAATATCTGTAAGATTGACTAATCTAAGTTTTAAAATATAAATGTGGGTAGATTCTAAGCACCACCAGGATTTTTGGATTTTTTATGGATTGGTTTGCTCTTGCATATTCTTTTTTCCACGGTGCTGGAGTGTTGTTTTATGCTTGTGCTATGCTTTTTTTTCTAAGGCTGGAAAAGAATAAACCTTCTGAAATCTTTCAAAAATTCGAGTGATGCTGGCAAGCCACTTATACTTCTAATGCAACAGTTTTTATCAATATCTTTGATGAATTTTTTAAATTAAAAATTTTGAAGTATTAAATATTGAAATTTATTCATGCATTATTCATTTAACATTTTTTTTAAAGAGTCCTCACCATTACTGGTTAAACGCGCTCCATGACGCATTAAGCAAAATGCCATCCCTAGGCGATAGAAATACAGGTGAGTCGCCAGGATTTTTGTGCAGGTTTACTCCTGCAAGGAATCCAGCCTCAACATCGGCGCTCCCAATTGAGCTACAACCCACTGAGCCATTCTGTCCCCAATATTCATTTAACATAAATTATGTAAAATTAATCCATTTTCATAAATTTCCCTTTTTCTAAGCTTCGATTCGCTTTCGTCAAAATATTTCACGATAATTTTCATCGAAATTTTTCACTTGGCAATTTTTTGAAATTTTTTAATTTTATTTATGTTATTTATAGTCATTTATCTAAGAAAGATTAGGTGAATTGTATTTTCATTTCCTGAAATTTTCTTTTACTTGTAAATTCCCTATTATTCTACTTTAAGCACAGTCTTCATGGCCCATTTTAAAACCTCTGCTTAATGCCATTCACAACATTTTTTGTTATTCAATGTTTCGTGAAAAACTGTAGTGCATTGAACTGTACGGAATTAAATGTCGTTTGAAATCGTCTTGCAATATATACCTCTGAATTCGATGAAAAAAAATATTTAATAGCGATAGCCATTACAACCATTTATGAAAACAACGAAATTTTCAACACTTTTTGGTACCCAGTGAGAGCAAACATTAGGCTTATTTGCCTGGTGTGAAAAGCCAGCGGAGCGTTTGTAACCGGTAATGGTACTATTAAAAAAAAGGCTATACCAAAAAGTGATTTTGTTTACAAAAATAATCTAAGAAACGCGAACCAAATTAAACTGACACTGGTTTAAATCGTTAAAGAACTCACCCCTCCCCTTTCTTCCCTCTATTATTCATTCTTTCTATGTTACCAAAAATTCCATAATGATATCGTATTTTTTTAATTTTTTAATTATGAAATCAAAAGTTTCTTTTTTTTGATAGGAGTAAATCTATCTTTAGAAAGTAAAACTCAGCTGCGTTATTCAACTATCATCCACTAATAAATAAAAAAAAAAAATGAACCAATATGCTTCTTCTTCTTCTTTTCTCACCATTACTGGTTAAGCTGGCTCCAACGGCTACAAGGATAAGACACTTCCAAGCGGCGCGATCTGATGCCATCGTCGACAGTAATGGAAGCCATTCCATTTTCCATCGTCTAAGTCCATATATTGCTGGTCTATTTATACGTTCAAAATCCTTCCTGACCGTATCAATTCAGGTCTTGATTGGCCTACCTCGCTTTTGACGCCAACCATCACACAGCAAATAACGAAATATGCATCAACTCCTGTGGTGGACGACGAAGAATGAAGAATGTGCCCTAACCAGCGAAGGCGGCACTCTGTGATAACATTATTTATGCAAGTGGTATTTGAACGATGGTGATGCGATCATATGATATTTTATCCGCTCTAGGAACCCGTAAAATGTACCGTAGACAAGAGTGGTCAAAGGTAAATAGTTTCTTAATACCCTTAATATTCTCTCATTGGCCATGTTTCAGAACCATACAGTAAGATCGAACGGACCATGGCAATATAGATGCGGACTTTTTTATGGTGATTTCACGACGATTCCATAAAGATTTCGTCAATCGGAAGAACGCATTTCTATCTGTCGTGATCCGAGTTATAGTATCATATTTTGCCTGTCCATTTGGTATTAGAGTGGACCCAAGGTATTTGAAATCAGGCACTTCCTCAACCGGCAATGAATTTACAAAAAGAACCAATATGCTAAACCAAATATAAACCAAATAGCAAATCAGCTTATTCCAGCACATATTGTACCTCAAATTGAGCGATAACTATTCGAGTCTAATCCAAGAGGCTCTAAAGGAGAGATAAATACATTAGAAAAAGATGAGAAAGAGAAATGCAACCTCGACTATGGCTATATGGCTATTAAAACGTTTAGAAATTTGGAGAATCACAGTTATTATCAACAAAACGTCGATCATTCGCATGTAACAAAACAACTGATCCGTCACCTTTCATTGTATTCATTGTATATGGACGTTCATAATTTAAAATAGTAAGAAAAATCTTTCGAATCGTAATCATCAGTTTGCTAAGTTCGTTTAGGTTTTGTACAGATGCCAAGACTTTTTCATCGCCCAAAAGAAAAATTCAACAATGTCTCAATAATCCATTTGAAAACTTGACAAAATTGAATTCTATAGAAATTCACGCTCAAGTCGGTTCAGAGTTGTATCGCCGATTTTGGATGCACTGATAATGCAAAAGTTTTTGCTGAAAGTTACAACATATGCTAGATTTATGACAAACTGCATACTAGTAAATACTAGCCTTGTATTGTAGATTTATAAATACCATCGGTTAAAGAAGAGTTGGTGCACTTGACCATATTTATTAGTTGGCAGAATTAGACGAAAGATGGACTCACTAGCAGCGATAGCACCGCGAGTACTGAGTGAGATGTTTTGGACCGATGTGCGTCATTATCTTTAAAAGCAAGTTGAGAACTCAGAATTTTGTTACTATCACAAAAGCAGATCACATAGAGTGATTTAATCTATCCAACACCCACTTTTCATCATTAGAAGCTTTGTAATTTCAATAAACATCGGCCGGTGAATCGGACTGAAAATGACTGAAAAAAATGTGGAATGGGGCGTGGGAAGAATTTACAGATGCTGAATAAAAAGTAATGTAAATAAATTAGAACATTGGTAAAAATCCGCCTTAGACATCACATTTAAAATGCACAATTTGAGGATCTTTACGATGCAAACAGAAATTAAATGAACCAGATCCACTAACACAATACAAATTGGTACCACACCAAAATATCTTGAGCTAAGGATACGATAGTCGATTTTCGTTTTAAGACCGACAATAATTTAAATCTTGTTCGTTTTCTAAAATTTTATTATTACTGCGTCACGTGAGTAACTTTGTTTTTATAATTTATGTTAGAACAAATAATATGCTGAAAAAAGAGCAGTGTCTATCGTTTAAACTTTATTTGCCATAGTCGGTTATTTTATCATTTTATCACTGTTTTATCACTCCTTATCAGTATATTTCTGTTTATCTGCCTTTATGTTTCCATTCTTTTTTATATATTCATTAATTATGGGAAAGTAATGGAGATTCTTTTGATTTTCGCCAAAATGGCGAATTTATTAAGATGAAAAATCCCGTGAAAATCACGTGAATTTGAATTTGATGGAAAATTATCTATAAAAATATGATTCGATTGTTTTCGTTGTAAAAATTTCAGTTATTTTTATTACATCTTTTTTTCACTCATTCACGTATTATTTGTTCGAATATAAATAATAAAAATTAGTAAAATTAGTTTAAAATGAAATTCTGTTAAATTTCACTTCACTTGTATATTTTTTATTTTTTTATTTTTATTTTGTTTTTTTGCGAAATTTAATCTTTATAATTTTAAAATATTTTTATGTTAAACTTCCTCGCACGTAATACGTGCATGAATTTCGCCGCGATCTCATACGAACTCGTGATACGTGTTTCCGTTTCATCATCCTTGTACGTAACGTTATAATACGTGTGTGGACTTCGACACAGTTCCACGTAAATTCATAAAGTTTAATGTCTGCCACAGTTTCGTAATATTGAATATTTGGATAGGATTGTGACATTTAATACTTGTAAAACATGGTATGACCAAGCGTGTAGCATCATTCGTGGTTTCATGAGTAAGGGTGTCAAAATCTGAGTGTTACTCCCCCGTACTTCTATCGCCGAGTAACTCTCTGGTTAAAACCTCATCTTATTATCCAGTTGAGCAAACCTAATTGGAAGTTGTGAGTGATGTAGAAAAAGGAAAAAGCATAAATTATGCGACATTCAGCACTTGCACATAATTTCGTAGCGACGAGAGTTTTCACGAGTTAAAGTTGTGTAATTAAACGTATGTTTTATCTACTAAATAATTAAAATCAAGCAATGAAACGCTAAAAAAGGTGTAAAGGAAATGCAACTGTGAAGTAAAAGCAAATTGGTGTAAATACGTGATATGTAAATACGGATTGAATTCACGATTCAAGAACTTTCACAACCAACGTGGTGATTGGTTTAATCCTCACCTTTGCCTTTGCTTTATGCGATTCCTTTTTTCCAAGAGTGCCCACCAGCGCTGGTTAGGCTCGTCGGCTTGTCGATCTGGACGAATTTCGCAGAGGAGTCATTTAGCGATAGAAATACAGGTGAATCGCCAGCATCGACCGTTTTAAATTCTATCGTCGATGCTCGAATCCGAGCAACTTATTCGGTTTCGTTTTATGCTTAAAAGCGTTGAATGGATTTTATTAAATGATATAATATGCTTTATAGGATGCACATTATTGTTTGATTTATATTTTTTATGTATTAATACATATTTTTCTACGAAATTTTTATGAAAGAAGGGAAAGAAGTCAACAAAACTATATTTACTGATAATTCATCGAATTCTCGTTAAAATTATTTTGGCATTGACTATATCAATTTCTTGAAAAAATGCTCTTTCCATGTGGAACAGTTCTCTGACTTTTATCTCTTTTATTGAAAAAAAAATGAAGAGTTTCAAGAAAATTCTATCTTATTCTCATATAAAATTTGTCAATTCTGCCATTTTCTGCCACAATTCGTTGACAGAATTGACAAAAAAATATGAAAAATTAAAATTTTTCATATATTGTAATGGTACGTTGTTGGACCATGTGCAGCGATCTAAAATATTCAATGACTGCAAACATTTCGTTGATTTACCTCTTCGATATAATCCTGGTTCGTATTTTTTGCGACCTTTTTTATTTTTCCTAATTTAACTTGGGGAATTATGTCTATAATGCAATTGGAACTATTAATAAACAGGTGGGCAGTTACAACTAACTACCAATCATCGTTTGCTGTTATCGTACCACTCAATAAGAGGACGACAAATCTCGCGCCACATAGGTCTTATAAAAGAGTTATAAAAGGCGACGTTGAGTTCAGATGTTAAAATGTTCGGCTCTCTTTTCGATCAACTTCTAATTTGGCATTCGCCGTTAGAAAGGTACGCTAGTCGTTTTAAGCGTGGTTTGTCTAAAGATGCTATTATAGAATATATAAGAATTTAAACTGATAATACTGATAAGATGGCGAGAATTATCGCTAATTTGTGGTATGCTTGAGCACATTGTTATTTCTTTTCTATCTTTTCTGTTAATATTTTTTATGATATATGAGTGAAATTTATCTTTTAAGAAAACTTTTTAGAAAGTTTTGAAAAAAAAAGAAAAATTGAAGAAAAAATTTAAAATTATTTTTAGTATTTTTGAATCTAGAAAAATTCGCATTTTTGAATGGACTAATAAAATGAAGTAATATTATAAATAAATTAATATAATATTTATCATTTTATTATAATTTCTTTTAATTTAATTTTTAAATGAAAAATTACAGAAATAACATTAAATAAATGGAATGAATTATTGAAAAATAATCGTTTAATGAAAGAAGAAATAAAGCAATTTATAAAAACATATTTTGACGAATTAAATAATGATTTGGAATGTGCAATACCAAATGATTATATTGATAAGAACGACTTTGTTTTTGATAAAATACAATGCAAAGAATACCAAATTTGGGCGAAAGAATTACACCGAAAATGGCCGAAATTATGTCGAAAGGTTATCTTTCTATTGACAAAAAATTTTTTGTGAAAATTTGTTAATAAGTAGTTTTATTGATAAATATACAAACAAGTAAATAAATACGAGTAATGCTGCTTTGGCAAAAATTGATCCATCATAGGAATGATTTCGTCCGTTGATATGAGTACCCTTTTATTGGAAATCCAAATGATGCGGGGGATCCATATAAACCTCATGTGATTCTCTGGTAAAGGACTCTCACTCCACTAGCCAGTGGAACCAAAAGTAGTCAATGCTTTTAATGGCAAATATTTGGGTTGATAAACGCTTTTATGTTGATAAAGTTTTAAGTATTACTTAATACATTAATTGCTTTCTTCTTCTGACAGCTCTCATTATTATTGGTTAGACTGGCTCCAACGGCTACAAGGATAAGCGGCGCTGTTTAAAGCCATCGTCGACAGTAATAGAAACCGTTCCTTTTTCCATCGACTAAGTCCACATATTGCTGGTCCACCTATATGTTCAAAATTCTTTCCTGATCGTATCAGTCCAGGTTTTGATTGGCCCACCTCGCTTTTGGCGCCATCCATCAGACGGTTTAACAAGTAACGAAATATCCGACAACTTCTGCGGTGGACGACGGAGAACGTGCCCTAACCACCGAAAGCGAAGGTGTGATAGCATTATTAATGCAAGTGATATTTGAAGTAATATGAGAGTGGAAGATGGATGCGATCATATGATATTTTATCCGCTCGAGGGACCCCTAAAATGTACCTTAGACAAGAGTGGTCAAAGGTAAATAGTTTCTTAATATCTTCCACTCTCATTGGCCTTGTCTCGCAGCCATATAGCAAGATCGAATGAATCACGGCTACATAGATGCGGACTTTCGTTTTAATGGTAATTTCACGACGGCTATATAAAGGTTTCGTCAACGGGAAGAAAACGCATTTCTAGCTGTTTTAACTGCTTTAACTTTAACTGCTTTAATATATATAATTTATAAAACTAAAATATAAAAAAATAATGGCTATAGGTATCAAAAAATGTAAAAAGTTATCCATATAATTATTCGATAATAAATATACCAAATATATTTGTAATACCTGGTGGAAGATTTCGTGAAATGTATTATTGGGATAGTTTTTTTATAATAAAAGGTCTACTTGCATCAAAAATGTATTCGACTGCTTGTGGAATTATTGAAAATATTGGTTATATGATTGATAAGTTGGTTTTTTTTTCAATATCTATTATTCCAAATATTTTTAATCATTTCGAAAAGAATAATGTATTCTTTGAAATTTAATGCTTGTATTCTATTTTCTTTAACGAATTAGTTGCGTTCGTGGTAAGTTCATTTCATCTGGTTATCAGTTATTATCATTGTATCATTCTAAATCTTTCAAAGGTTTTATTAACCGCGAGATCGCTTTCTTTTTGGAGAAAACTGATGTTGACGGTTAAATGAAATGGCTTAATGCAATAATTAATATTTGTAGCAAAAAGTTTTTAATAATTTATAATCTCTGATAGGCAAACATATAATAATCTTAATAGATATGGGTTTATGCCTAACGCGAATCGTATATATTATTTAAACCGTTCACAACCGCCAATATTAACTTGGTGTATCTATTTATATTATAACATAAGCAAAGACATCAATTTTTTAAAAAAAGCGATTAAATGGATCGAAAAAGAAATTAAATTCTTCCAAGAAAAAAGGTAAATCATGCGAAAATTCTTTCATCATGATTTGATTATTTAACGAGAGTGGTAGTGATTTTGCACTGGGACATTGGATAGGATCGTCGAGTACATGATGATCCAGATTATTTGTGTTGGGAAATAAAATCTTTTGCTCCTGAGGGAGTTAAAGAAATCTGAGTGATGCCACTGATCTAACTGTGCATCTATTGCCAAATGACTAGCAGAAATTTCTAACAGCTTTCGGGGCCTATCTAGTCCAACCAGAAAAGAGAATCACTTGTGTACCGAAATACTTTTGAGGATTTCTTATTTTAATGATAGGCTTGCTTGCGTTTACCTAGAAAATAATAATCGAACTCGCAATATCGTGCTCATATTAACTTGATTAACTTGATTGTTTCGGTGATTAAATTATGAATAAAAAAAAGGAGAAATGATTTTTAGATTGGTTCATATATCAGATGTTAATATAACACTATTTCGTTATAAGGTTAATGTAAAAACACCTCGACCCGAAAGTTATCGTGAGGATATTTTTTCTGCTCAGAATTTCCTACAATGTTTGTTTTCTTTATGAAATTTTTTTTATAATCAAGTCTAAAATTGTTTAATTTTTTGAAAATTTTTACGACAGCTTCTGTGACGCTCTCTTCATATGACAACGTATTTTTTTTGCTCTCTCAACGTATTTTTTTTGCTCTCGCATTCATTAGTCTCGTCATCTTTGCATTATTTTATACTATCTAATTTTTAATAGAATTTTCAGCAAATATATTCCAGCAATTTTTTTGCGAATAAAATCTTCAAAAAACAAATTTTAGCTGAAGAAAAAGAGCATTTTTGGGGTGAAATAGTTGCTGCAGCAGAAAGTGGACGAGATTTTAGTTCTCGGTGGTTTTCAGCGAATGGGCCCTCAGCTGGCAAAATAGCTTCAATAAGGTTATTTTTCATTGTGCTATTGAATCGGCTACATTTTTATTTCCATTTGAATTCATTGTTCCGGGTAAATTATTAATTCTGTTCTGTTATTATTCAGTTCATTTTTTTCCGATTTTAAGTTCTAACATTTTTTTTGAAAAATTCGAATTTAGGATTCGAAATAGTATAATTTTATAGAACAAGTTCAGTAATTCCGATTGATTTAAATGCAATCATTTGTGGTAATTGGAAATTAATGGCGAATATTTATGAAATTCTAGAAGATGATATTAATTCGAAAATTTATCTGCAAAAATATGAAAATATGCGAAAAGCGATTCATCAAGTCTTTTTTTTAAGTTGAATAAAAATTAAATTGAATAAGTGAAATTATTTTTTGAAATTATTTATTTTTTTCTTCGTAAATTCACCATTTTACCAAAATTCTTACCAAAAAAATTATGATCTTGTTTCTTAACCATTCGTTTTATAATTAAGATTAATATAAAGATAAAGATTATTTAAAATAGCGGCTAGCACTCACCATAGTTTGTTCCACTGGCTATTAGGATGAGAGGCTATCTTTTTTCATGTCTTTTTATTAAAAATTATTTCAGGATTTAATATATTATCAATTGTAAACTAAAAAGTGGTGTACTTATATTTCCGGAAGGTTTACTATATCCTTTTGCCAGAGATCCGCTTGGGAACAGAAACAGAGATGGTTCCTCAGCATCACAGATTTTTCCAAGAGCAATTGTTTAATAGTGGCTATTATTAATGAATTTATTTCAGATATTTTGGAATGAAGAGGATGGTTGTTGGTTTGATTACGATTTAATAACAAAGAAGCATATTAAAACATATATGGATTCCAGCTTCTTTCCGTTATTTACTGAATCTGCTCATGATGGTCAATTTTTACAAATTTCAATAAACGCCGAAAACTTCGGAAATAACAATAAAGCCAATTTAACTCATATTTTAAAATAATAAGTACTTTTAGCAAATGAGAATTATCATAGATTTTTTTTGAAAAAAATTCATTAAAAAAATTCATATCTTTTTATTAAAAATTATTTCAGGATTTAATATATCATCAATTGTAAACTATTTAACAAAAAGTGGTGTACTTATATTTCCGGGTGGTTTACCGTGCTCATTAACGGAATCTGGTGAACAATGGGATTTTCCAAATGCATGGGCACCTACCACATGGATTTTAATTCAAGGTTTACGGTTCCATGGTGAAACTCAATTAGCCAAGCAGATCGCTGAAAAATGGATACGAAAAAGTTATAAAATGTGGAAAAATTCTGGAGGTCAAATGTATGAAAAGGTAAGAGAGGAAAATATCACATCCAAACTTAATTTTTTGTATAAAGAAGTGAAAGAATTTTAAAAAATTTTAATTTTAAAAAAATTTAAGAAAAAATATTTTAGATTATAAATATTTTAAAAAATATTTTAAATATTATTTTACCTTTTTATTGGATTCATTTCATAAATTCATAGCATTTTTATAAAACTTCGCGTTTTTTTACATTTTCATAACATTTTAAATCCAAGTTTAAAAAGAAATTATTAAAAATTTTTAGTGTTCAATAATAAAAGATAAATAAAATATGATAAAAAATGTGAAAATTCTAATATTAAGATAATATTAAGCAATTACTAAGCGTAAGGATTTCAAAAATATAATGAAATTCATAGAAACTTATGAAAATGAGAAGCAGAGCCAAGGCAGTAGGTCATTTATAAATATTTTCAAACGATATTTAAGTAAATTGTCCTGAGCGTTGATGAAGAAAATATCCAAAAAATTTTAGTATAATGTGCTCTACGATTACAATGGTGGTGGTGGTGAATATGAAATTCAAGAAGGATTTGCATGGACGAATGGTGTTATACTCGATTTATTACTGGTCTATCCAGATATGAATTTAAGTTAACCATAATTTGTACAGTTTATTGTATGAACATTTAGTTTAGTTCAGATCAGTAGATCTTGATGTTGAGTGCACGCACCTTTATGGTTGTTCTTTGGGCTTCAACAAATTCTTTGTGATGATTCCTAAGAGTTAGCGACGTATTATCGCATTCGAACGGCAGCGACTTCTGACAACTATTTCTGATTTGGCTGGATGCATTTACTAATAATTATTAGTTATTTGAAGTTAGCAGTAGATACAAATGGGGGATTAACGATGCCTGATAAGAATGATAACTATTTCCCACGAGTGGTTTTTGCCAGACTGAGCAGTGAAACATTTTCACCATCGGTTATTAGCATTCATGGAGCTTTTATACTCCTCTGCTTTGCGAAGAACGGCACTCGCCACCATCACCTTTTTTTTAATTTGAGAACGATTCAAAAACATTTCGTTCACCAAAATATGTACTTAATGTGTGATATTCATTGATTTTTTTTAAGAGCCCTTACCATTACTTGTTAGACTCGCTGGCTTGTGGTTCAAGATAGAAGCACAGGTGAGTCGCCAGCATCACCCGGATTTTTGAATAGGTTTACTGCCTTGGAGAATAGACTTCAGCATCGGTGCTGCCAACTCAATGGGTCATTCCATCCCACGATAATTTGATATATATTACGGCTGACAATTTAATTTTTCGATTAAAAGAAAATGTATTTTATTGTGGAAATATTAGAATGCGAAAGAAATGTTGGCTAAGATAAAGCTGATTTCAATCCTCCAAATTATCTTTTTCCGTATTGTTTATTCTATAGAATAATGCAGGTTATAGGTTTAATCTTTTTTTGTACATTATTTTATTCCGCCTCATTCGATTTAGAAAATTTTCAAATTCAATTTTATCAACTTGCACTTCTAATATAATTTGCAAATTTACAGAAAATTTTTCTTAAATTTGTTTTAATAAATGAATGAATCAAAAATTTTTTAAGAGGATCAGAAGGCCGAAAAATATTTAAATAGCCACTGAATTTTTTTAAAAATTTCATTGCATAATCAATTTGCATAGTAAAGTAAATGTTCTTGGTCCGACAGGAATAAATATGTCATTTAAAAGTCTGCACAGCGTTAGTTGGTATCTGCACTTTTTTTTTAAAATTCTGGCCATTGCTGGTCAGACTCGCTCCATGGCTTTCCAAACCAAACAAATTTTGCCCGGGAATCACCGCCAGCGTTAGCTACTGCATTTTTGAAGAATAAATTCACTCCCGTCTAGCGTAGAACCTCAACATTGACGCTCTAAACTGAGCTGGCGCCAGTGAGCCAGAAAAAGTGGTGCATGGGTCGGATTCAAATACGAGCGATTCTTTATTTTCGGTGGCAGCTCCCCACTAAACTATTCTATTGCTTCTGTCGTCAAGTGTCTCCTTAGTATGACTTTTAACCGTACAAATAAATATTCAACTTTTATCACTAATTTATGTTTCAGCGATAAAAATAAAATAAAGAATTTTTTTTTCATGGGAGATTAAAGCTTATATAAATTAGGAATGAAGAAACAACATGATCGACAAGGAAGGGCAGACTAATAATAATCCAGCCCTTTATCAAATAAGAGTAAAAATGACCTGTAAAAATAGTTGAATGAGAAGAATCAATAAAAAAAAATGGGCCTGGAAGGTTCTTGAAAGTTCGACAACAATAACGACGTCAAAATCGTGCTTGGAAAAAAACCACGTGGAATCTGAAATAACTAAGTGGGTTATTGTTCTCATTTCTGGGTATGAATGCTAGAGCTCTACTCCCAGCAGAAATAAACCCGTCCTGCAATGGCCTGGGTATGCTGGTGAGCCACTTGCACTTCTATCTCCAATTCCGCAAAATTTATCTTTGTCTACAATTTTTATTTAGTTCATTTTGTTCAGCTCTTTCAGTTCGGTTCACTCGCAGATGTTCACGATATTAGACATGTGGCGGATTTGAGATGCTTGCTTTGGCACACCGATTAAACCTTGGACAAGTGGAAAAGTCCTCTGGACGATGGGTTCCCTTTCACTCAGCCAACGATGACTTATATGAGCCAAGGTCAGAGTCAAACAAGCACACCACCACCCAAAATTACACTCCGTATTCAGCCCCTCGATTTGCAATTTTCCACCAACAATCAGACAAGGGATTTGGAAGTCTGCGTCTGACGATTTCATATTCAGCGGCGGCCGATTACGCGGTAAAATTCGCTTTTTGTAAAAATAAATATTGAAAAAGAAGTTAAGAAATTTAAGAAATTTCTAAAATTTTTGATCCGTAAATTTAGCTGTTTTGCTGCGATTTTTGTAATTACAAACTTCGATTTAAACAAAGTTTAAGTTTCATATTTTTCCCGATGAAATTTTAAAGGTCAATTTCATAATTTTTAATGCATTTTTATTCATTTATATTTTGCTTGCTGAAACTTTATTTTTTCCAAGATCGCTCGCCATTCGCCGATTCGACTCGCTTACTTTCCGCGCCGCAGATTTCTGCGGGAGAGTCGCTCGGCGACAGAAATTTAGGTGAGCGGCCGGCGCCGTCCAATTCCTGAAAATTTATTTTCGCTGCCAGCGGAATCCGTCCACGAGTAGAATAAACTCTCGGCGGAGTGGGGGCAACGACCTATATCCATAATATCGTTGGTTCCTAAGCAATTTTTATCGCCTTATTTCGTTATTTGGACACACCACACGACGAGTTTTTTTTAAGTTTTCCCTTTAATTTAATATTTTCTACTTTTCTATTTTTTGCTTCCCAAATTTACCTCTTTCTCCTTGTCTTTGACAGGAGTAAAGCTGCCATAATAGCAAAAATCCGGATGGTTGCTGGGGACAACCCACCTTTAGCTGTATCCCCATTCGTGGACAATAAGTGTTATTGCAACGTGAATTATTGAAACACCTCTTTGAAAGGAAAATCAGTGACATTTCTGGAAGAGGAGACGAATGCTAGTCCCAAAGGAATGTCCCCGAAAGTCAGCTAGTTTCATACCAGGATATGCCAATAAGAAATGTGAAATGTGCTTGGGAGAAACAACTGTCCAGCTGTCTGAAAAGCATGAATGGCAATCACAATCGATAATGACAATGGCAATGACAAACGCTTCGAAAAATCATAACGACAATAGCACGGCATGACAGAAATATCTATTGCAGTAATATGGGAACGTAAAAATGAAAAATGGTAAACTTGCGAATGGAGACGGCGGCTCGATTTGGCAATAATAGGAAACTATTCCGCCTTCTTTATGAAGCAACTATAGCTCAGAGAATGATCAGTGAAATGTTGCTGATAGCAATGGATGAATTCTTTGAAGCCAAAGTTAACCATGATGCATCATCTGTTGCCCCGGAAATACTTGATTCGCTCATCGAACCATATTTGCAACTACGACAAAAGAGGAAAATAATCTCTATCATTCAGAAATTTAAGGCTAATAAAATGGTCTTCGGGCTGAACTCTTCATCTATCACATCTTCAACAATTGAGCTTTCTACTAGAGAAAAGCAATTCTGCTTCCTATTCCTGAGAAAGATGACAGGACGTATTATGACAATTATCGAGGAACCAGCCTTCTAGACATCTCCTGGAAAAATTTTTGTTCCTCTTCTGTTGAATAAACTTATGGCAGTATGAGACATTAGGTAGGATGAGTTAGGATACGCCTAAGTTGAATTCAGATCGGAACGCAGCGCTGATCATATTCACGCTAAGAAAGGTGCTGGAACACAGCTTTAAATATCAGCAACCCATCGTCACGTGTTTTCTCGATTTTGCAGCTGCTTTTTTCCACTCTAATCCCAGGCCATCAAGCGAAAGATAAAATTACAATTGTATAACGGTAGGTAGAGCTGTTCTTCCGTTTGTGGAGCCATAGCGAAATTGCCATAAAGGTGAAAGTCTGCGTCAAAATGGCTGTAATTTGCTCGACCTTGCATGTGGCTGCAAAATAAGAATATGTAACACATAGCCAATGAGAGTGGATGATAAAAAGAGGTTAAAAAGCCCTTGATCATCCATGTCTAAAGTACATTTTGCGGTCGGTTGAGCGGTTAAAATCTCACATCTGATTGCATCCATTTTCATTCAATACCATCTATATTAACACTACCATCGTAGATGGTTGCTTCGCTGGTAACTTTGCTGGTCATTTTCTTCGTTTCCAAGGATAGGAAATTGCTATTTCATTACCTGCTAAGCCCTATGATGAATGGGCGTCAAAAGCGAAATGAGCTGAAGACCTGGACTGGTAAAGTGAGGAAGCATTTTGATGCTTAGGAAGACCAATGATATATGGCCTTAGACAGTGGAAAAAGGAATGGCTTTTATTAGCCATCAGCAATGGCATCAGATCGAGTAGTTGTCTTCTTGTAGCCAGCAGAGCTTACTTCGCCACTAATGGTGAGAAGAAGAATTACATTGCTTTTGCAGAGAGCGATATTAACGTTAGTTCAGTTGTTGCTTTGATTGAAGACAAATATTATATTTTCCATCCTTAGATCAATCGGAATTAGATTTATTATTAAAAATAAATAGCCGTTGCTGAGAATTGAACTCTCATCTCTAAGTGACTCTGTAGTGAAAGGTTCTTGTCCTAGTAGTTAGTAGAATTAACCAAATCAAGAGTGGTAAGCTTTGTTAGAGGAAAATTTTATATATGATTTTCATGCTTCAAATAATGCTTTTTTGCAATTATTTTACTTCTATTTATAATAGTTTCTCTAAATTTGCATGTTTATCGAATATCTTGTAGTTTAAATTCAAGTTTAGAATGACGAGTTTCGATCAACCTCCTTTGTATTATCAGGTAATTTTGAGAATTTATTTTAATTTATTTTAATTTTTGCTTTTTACCCAAAATTCTTAATTTTTCTTTTTCGACAACTAGAAAATTTTAAATTGTTATTTTTCTTATAATTATTTGTTTTTCTTTGTTTTTATTATTATTATTACCGATTAGGAAGGAATATTTCTGAATGATGATCAAACAACAGTAGGGCACGAATTGGTTGTCGAGTATAAGAATCTTGTTTCGGTTTTTCGAAATTTTATTCGCGAATTTTGTACTGGTGGTTTTTCAATGATTTACCGGTAAAATTTTTCATTTAATAGTGATAATGATTTATAATAATTATTAATAACGATTTAATTAAAAAAATTTGTATTGAAATAATGATAATGATAAATAATGATAATTGAATGATAATAAATAATAAGTAAAATAATGAAAAACAAAAATTATAGAGAACAATTAATGAAAAATTACAATGTTGGAAATTTTTTCCTAGAAATATCATTGGATGATCTTAAACGATTCGATGAAAGCGCAACAATGAAACTTCGTCGTTATCCTACAAGATTTCTCCCCGCCGTATTCTTTATTAATTCAAATAATGTTTTCCTCGTTTTAGCTTGTTGATTTTAAACATAAATTCTTAACGTAATTTTTCACTTAATTTTTCTCATGAATATGGTTAAATTTTTACATTTTGGAATTGAATTTATATTATGGTTGCTTGCTATTATAAAAAATGTGTTTTTAGCTAGAAGAAGCAGCCAAACAAGTTGTGCAAGAATTATTACCTTATGATGGCAAAGATAAAGATGAAATACCCGATATACAAGTCACTCTCACAATGGGTGATATTCCTTTAAGTATACGTGACATTAAGGTTAGTGCTTTTAGTTTTTTAAATTAAATTTATCCGCTGATTAATGGCAGAATGAATATCTTGCAGAGTAATCAAGTTTCACATATGGTCAAAATTTCGGGTATTATTGTCGCTGCTTCACAAGTACGAGCTAAAGCGACTAAAATAACTTTACAGTGTCGGACATGTCGTCATACCATCAATAACATTGAACTGAAACCCGGTTTGGATGGATTCACTTTGCCGAGAACTTGTGCAGGGTTAATGAAATCTTAAATACGTTTTTGTCTGTATTTGTTTCTCATCCATATTATATAAATATATATTATATAAATATTAAGCAACCAAATAAATCAGCTGCAGCGGTGCCCAGTTGATCCATACCATATAATGCCAGATAAATGTTCTTGTGTCGACTATCAAACATTAAAATTACAAGAAAATCCTGAAGATGTTCCTCATGGCGAATTACCACGACATTTGCAGTTATACTGCGATCGGTCAGTTTTTTTTATTTGGTAAATGTGAAGGGATTGAATCAAATTAAATTAAATCAAAAGCCCAGAAACGAGATTTAAATTTTCTTATACTTGCAGAATTCTTAGTGATCGAGTTTCTCCCGGCAATCGAGTAACTGTTGTTGGTGTATTTTCTATCAAAAAAGTCTTTCAGAAGAATGTTCGTTTCAGTATTCTCATTTAAATTCACAGTATTAAAAAATCTACATTTTTCAGAATTTGATTCAACCTAAAATAATAAGACGATTGTACAGAAAAAGGATTTATAGCACTACGAATTTTCGTTGGGAACACGGCGATTCCCCTCCCAATATTCTACCTTTACAAAAATTCCTTTTGGGAATCCGCTTCACTATCTTTTTTCTGTATAGATTTAGAAATTTCCCTGCCACGCGGGATTTTATTTCTTAATAATATTATAAAACGCGGCCAGCGTTCTACTTCTTACTTTTCTCGTTACGAACTTCAAATTTGGGTAATTTGGGTAACCTTTATTAGTAAAGACGCAAATATATACAAGAGAATAAAGTGAAGTAATTGCCTTACTATAAAGAAATAATGCAACAAAAAAAATTAAATATAAAATCTAAATGCCCATCACTCACCGACCGCTCCAGATTTATTTATTTATTGGAAACACCTAAATCATGCTTTCTTAGCATTAAATAGGAAGGGTAGGAAAGAATTATTTTTCAACTATATAACAAATAGAGACTTTATGAGCGAATGCTCCAGTTTATCACTATGGTCTATTGCTTATAATTGGTTTTTCCCTGTTATTTTTATTTTAGCCCTAAATCGAGCCAAAAATATTTCGTTTAGATCTGATTCTTTTTTTCTAAAAGTTCTCACTATTGGCTAGGAGGGTAAGACGTCTTCAGGCTATTCGGTCTAATGCTATCGCTGACAGTAATAGAAGCCATTCCTTCTTCCATCGTCTAAGTCCATATATCGCTGGTCCGCCCTTACGTTCAAAATCTTTCTTGTTTGTCAGTCCAGGTCTTGATTGGACCACCTCGATTTTGATGCCATTCGTCACAAGGTTTAGAAAGTAACGAAATACCTATCAACTCCTATGGTGGGCGATGAAGAATGTGTCCTAACCTGCGAAGACGGCGTTCTATGATGGTACTTAATGCAAGTGGTATTTGTGCGAGATTGGATGAAATCATATGCGATTTTATTTGCTCGGCGGACCAATAAGATGTCTCTTAGACGTGAGTGGTCAAAGGAAGATAACTTCTTAATATCCTCCACTCTCAGTGGCCAGATCTTGCAGTCATATGGTAAGATCGAGTGAATTGTGATTACATAGATGTAGTGATTTCATGACGAGTCCATAACGATTTCATCAACCGGAAGAACTATTTCTAGCTGTCGTTACCCGAGTTGTAATTTCATCTTTTGCCTGGCCATTTTGGATTTTTTTTTTAAGAGCCCTCACCATTACTACTTAGATTCGCTTCGTTGGTTTATCGCACTGGATAAATAAGCCAGCGAGTTCGTTGGTTCATTGGCGATAGAAGTATAGATACAGGTCGCCAGCATCACCCGGATTTTTGTACAGGCTTACTTCTGCAGGGAATCGAACTTCAGCATCGACGCTCCCAATTGAACAACAACCCACTGAGGCATTTTGTCTCGACCATTTCGGATTGCGGTGGATCCAAGATATTTAAAATCAGACACTTCCTTAACCTTGTAATGGATTGATAAAAATAGATATTTCATTTTCTCGTATATAAGACGAAAAGATTTTCGTTTTATATACATTGATCCTAAGTCTATCGCACGGTTGAATAGAAGAAAAGATGGAGTTCCCCATACACAAGCTTGTACCGATGCTGAAAAAATGCATAAGGCGAATGAAATCTTCTCTGGAACACCTTTATATTCCATCACTTTTCAAAGCTCTATCAATTGATTCGAAAGCAGCTGCAAAATCGAGAAAACATGTGACGATTGCTGATATTTAAAGCTGTGTTCCAGCACCTTTCTTAGCGTGAATATGGTCAGCGCTGCGTTCCGATCTGAATTCAACTTAGGCGTATCCTAACTCATCCTACCTAATGTCTCATACTGCCATAAGTTTATGCAACAGAAGAGGAACAAAAATTTTTCCAGGAGATGTCTGGAAGGCTGGTTCCTCGATAATTGTCATAATACGTCCTGTCATCTTTCTCAGGAATAGGAAGCAGAATTGCTTTTCTCTAGTAGAAAGCTCAATTGTTGAAGATGTGATAGATGAAGAGTTCAGCCCGAAGACCATTTTATTAGCCTTAAATTTCTGAATGATAGAGATTATTTTCCTCTTTTGTCGTAGTTGCAAATATGGTTCGATGAGCGAATCAAGTATTTCCGGGGCAACAGATGATGCATCATGGTTAACTTTGGCTTCAAAGAATTCATCCATTGCTATCAGCAACATTTCACTGATCATTCTCTGAGCTATAGTTGCTTCATAAAGAAGGCGGAATAGTTTCCTATTATTGCCAAATCGAGCCGCCGTCTCCATTCGCAAGTTTACCATTTTTCATTTTTACGTTCCCATATTACTGCAATAGATATTTCTGTCATGCCGTGCTATTGTCGTTATGATTTTTCGAAGCGTTTGTCATTGTCATTATCGATTGTGATTGCCATTGTCATTATCGATTGTGATTGCCATTCATGCTTTTCAGACAACTGGACAGTTGTTTCTCCCAA